>JAKSZU010000003.1:114415394-115624144 GCA_026018925.1 Tupaia tana
AAAAAGTACTTTGGATTTATATCTGTGTGCAAATCTTTATCTATAGATCTGTATTTAGAAACATATATACCAAAATAGGTACCAGCAGTTAGCGTAATGGCTATGTCGCTGGATTCCCATGTAGTCAACTGCGGTTCGAGTCCCGGACCCAGTGGCTTAAATTCACACTGGGCGCATGTGCATGTGTGCCCAAGATCTCAAGAGAAGAATGGAGGAGAAGGGATTGTGGCATGTCCATTGTCCTGGGGGGGGGGGGGTAATTTCTCACTATCTCTCTGTTCTCTTTTTGGTGAGCCCATGCGCCCTATAGCAAAAACCTCTCCAAAAAATAAAAAAGAAAGAAAAGAGGCATATATACCAAAATATTAACCATGGTTATTTCTGGTGAGAAGTTCATGGAGAACTTATGCTTTATTTTTTTTAAATATTATTATTTGCTATTTAGGCATGTGTGCTCACCAGAGAGAGAAAGAAAGAGAGGGACAGAGAGAGAGAGAGAGAGAGAGAGAGAGAGAGTGAAAAATCACCCCCTGGGGAGATTGGCACACCACAATCCCTTCTCTTACATTCATCTCTCAGGATCTGGGGGACACATATACATGTGCCCAGTATGTTTTTCAAACTTCCAGGTCCAGGACTTAAACTACACAACTGGCTATGTAGGATCTAGCTCTTTAACCACCATGCCATCAGCTGGCCCCTTTACATGCTACTTTTCACTTGTTGTTCTCTAATTTCTCAGTGATACATATATATTGTTTTATAAAATAGATCTTTTTCAAGGAGTAAAGTGAAAATAACAGGAATAATAAGCACTGGAAAATATGGTTTCTTAAGTTATTATGTTAGAAATTTTTAAATAATTTAAGAGAATCCAAAACCTTGTTTTGGATCCTGATTTGAACTAAAAATATTAAAAAGACATTTTTTAAGCAATCTGGTAAATTTCACCATGAATTGGATATTAGATTGGGCTTGGTAAACTATTATCTGCTGCCTATTTTTTAAAATAAAGTTTTAGTAGAATACAGTCATACTTGTTCACTTTTTCATTATCTGAGACTGATTTCTCTCTTTAATAACAGAGGTTGAGTAATTCCAAAAAGATCATAGAGCTCGCAAGACCAAAGAAGTTACTCTCTGGACTTTTACAGAAAAGGTCTGCAGATACATTGAGGCTATGTGAAAAATATCCATGACATTTGGAGAAGCACAATGAATAATTACTATGTACTTCACTATGTGTGACTAGGATAGACAAATGTCTTGATAGCTACTTAAGACTATATGAGGATTCATTGTATTTTTCTCTCTACATTTGTTTGGATTTTTTTTGTACAAAGAAAAAAAATACAGAACTGCATTTATTTTAAACCAATTAATTAACATAAATGATAGATTGTTTACCAAAATGGCTGCAAGTATCTACTTCATGACCCTCAACTGGGGAATATATAAATATCTACAGTACACTCATGGGCTATTACTCAACAATAAAAAGGAAGAACTACTAATATACCCAACATCATGGATGAAGCTCAAATGTACGCTGCTGAATGAAAGAAGACGAGATCCCAAAGGCTCAGACTGAGCGATTCTATTTGCATGGCATTCTGGGAAAGGAAGAGGTCAGAGGCTGTCACGGGTGAAGAACTGGGGAAAGGTTATTTTACTACAATAAAAAGGGCATTTTGAGTGCCTATGGGAACTTTCATCATCCTGACCACAGTGGTGGCATGATTTTACATCTAGTCTTGGGGAGCGTTAGTTATTGTTAGTTTATCGTCAATTTACTCTTTAATGAGGTACTACACCTGAGAGGATTCCAGCCCTTTACCACATTCCCTTTGGTACAGGCTTTCCACACCATAAAAATAGTCCACACAAGACTTTCCTCTTATAGCTCCCTCTCATCAGAAATCCTTACTACCGTTTGTGTTTGTTTGATAGACCTTGGTTCCGAGGAATAGAGAGATTTGCAGGCAGAATTTTGGGTTGTTATTCAGACGTCTACTGGCCAATCCCTGAGGAACTTGGGTCTTCTTCTTAAGAAAAAGGTGATTGAAATAAGCTGAATGAGTCAAGTAAAGATATCACATAAGAGGATGGTACCAAAAAACGAAACCAAAATCTGTCTCTTTGCAGCCTAATGACAGCAACAAAAAGTATGTTGACCTGAGGAGGTGAGGTTGAGTGTAAGAGAGACTGGTTACACTCTAGAAAGAGTTCTGACAAGTGTGCAAGGCCATGGAGCAGTGACCTAAGTGAGGCCACCAGGGGCCTTTACATGTACAGTAGTTATGACGATGGAATCCCTGGTGTATCCGTGGAGCACAGGACAGGACACAAGGGCACAAAAGAGTAGCTTTGTTGGTCTCATGGAAGACAGGTAAGAAAAGAGGGAAAGCTACAGAACTCCCAAGGAAAGGATTCTGACTGTGAAACTGCCTCTTAATTATATCCTGCACCATAAACCTGGGCAATGTGGCCTTGGGACTATAGATGTCTATAGAAGAGTAGAAGTGGGGACCAGTAGTGGTGGTTAAGGCACTAGATATTCCCACATGGCCAACCACAGTTTGAGTCCCAGATCTGGTGGCTTGCTTTCTCACTTTGCCTCTCTCTCTCTCTCTCTCTCTCTCTCATCTCTTTCTCTTTCTTGTCAAATTTCAATAAATGAATGAACGAATAAAATTAAATTTTAAAAAAGAAGTATGTAAATGTATAGCAAGCACTCTGCTGGACCCCATGCACTCAATTTCATAATTCTCTAAGATTAGGATATTCTTTTTCTAGCTATGTAAGCAGGGGAAGAGGCAGTCCAGCCCTATTGTGCTACTGGAAAACATCAGTGTTCATGTCTGGAAGCCCATAAACACTCAAAGCCCATAACATTTGCTCTCTGATGTCTCTACCACATCTCCTCACTAGCCACCATTGCTGTGGCCACATTCTACACCAGAGACTACAAACACGTGGTACTATTGCTAAGACACCTACACTCTGAGATCCCTGTGAACTTATCACACCATTCTTACCTCAGACCTGGATAGGGTGTTAGAACCTGCCCAACGCAATGCAACAGGCTGGATATCAGCCACATTCCTCCACCAGATATTCACCCACATCTGCACAATGCTTGCATCAGCCATGAGTGATGCTTGTAATGGGATCTGAAACAGGGTAATTTATAAGGAAAAGAGGTTTTTTGTTTGTTTGGTTTTCGTTTGTTTGTTTGTTTTACAGAGAGAGATTTTTGCTATAGGGTGCGTGTGCTCACCAGACTGAGAGAAAGAGGGAGAAATGGAGAGAAAGTGAGAAGTTACCCCTGCAGGAAGGCCATGTCATAATCCTTTCTCTTCCATTCTCTTTTCAGGATTTGGGGCACACATGAACACATGCTCGGTCTGGGACTTGTACCACAGTCAGCCATGTGGGATTCCAGCACCTTAACTACTATACCACCTGCTGGACCAAGGAAAAGAGATTTATTCAGCTTTCAATTGGAACTTTCTGGCTAGAAAGTTCAAAGGCATGGGGCTAGCAGCTGACTGGTATTACACCACAACATGGCCAAAAGAGGTGGGTAGGAACGTGAGTATATGCAAATTCAGAGAGAAAGAGAGACCTGTGGGCAAATTCCTTGGGACTTACTCTCCTGGAAACTAATTAATGAGAACTTGCTCCCTCTTCAAAGCCCATATTAATTATTCACGAGGGATCTGTGCCCCATCTCCCAAGCACTTTCCTTCTAGACTTCATCTCCCAACTCTGCCACATTAGTTGTCAAATTACAGCATGAGGTTTGGGGAGGAGAGGTGCACAACTCTCAAACCATAGCAGTCTGCAATATTAAATTTCCATAAACTTTTCTCTCATTCACATTACCACCTATTCTTCAAATTCATTGAGAACTCCGTCAGTTCATTTACCTCATTCTGGATACTTTGCATTTGTTCTAGTCTCTTCTACTGTTAATATTGTTATTGGCATCTGAAAAGTCAAAATGTGTTTTCTTTGTTTAGTCTTAAATAATATTGATCAGGTAAAAGGAAAGTGGGACCATGCCCCACAGTGGGTGTGTATGTGGGGGGGGGGGGTGCTTTCTCCCTCCTTTCCTGGAGCCCTAGGTAATTTACTTTACACAATAAGATGAACTCATGCTGTCCTTCCTTCCTGATTAATAAATACTTTCTACACATTGTGACTACAGTCTTGTAGTGACCACACTGTGAGAGCCTTAATTGCTCAATTTCTGCAAGACACAGTCACAAGTAGCATATGAAGAATGAAGAGATCCAGGTATCTGAAGAGGTCTTCATCTTAAATTTTTTCCCCAGAACAGACATGACAATAACCTCTTGGTCTGGACTCTCCTCAAGACTGCCTAGCACCAAGAAAAAGTACGATTTATCAAAAACGACACCATAAAAACTTTGCTAGAAAGTCCCTGGGTTCCTGACCCCAAACCTTCACATTGTCACATTCCTGACCCTGTTTACCCTTCAATTGTGGAGACAGTATTTTAAGAGTCTTATATTCTGCAGCTCTCCTAGTTGATATTTTCCATAAGAAAACCTTCTAGCAAACTCTCTTTTTCTCGGAATTTGCCTTGCTGTGCACTGAGCTATTAGGTCTGGTCAATACATTTGTCTGATGACAATAACAGAAAATACCTGGAACTAGGTTATTTAAAAGAATGGAGATTTACTGGACCCATGGTTCAGAAGTGCAAGGCCCAGAGGCCGTCTCTAGCTTACAGAACAGCAGAGTACAGGATGGCACATCTGTGTCTATGTGTCCCTATTCTGGTCTCATTCTCTTTCTATTCTTTATAAACCCATCAGGAGTCAATCACAGGAGGCTTTCCCTGAGCACCTTAATGCTGTTATGTAACTTAAACCAAGTTCTCTTGTCTGTGTGTCACAAAGCAAACTGTAGACACAAGGTGTGATGAAAGAAAGAAGGGCTTTGCTGCCATGTGCAAAGCAAGGCAAGCAGGCAACTAATGGTGAAAAAACTTGTGTCTTCCCACTCAGCTCCAAATTCCATACATGCATTTTTAAGAATAAAATTAAGGGTAAGAGTTTCAGGTGCATGAGCAGCTCGGTGATTAGTTTAAGGGGGCTTGATTAGGCCAGCTCTGTAGCCTAGTGGTTAAGGGAACCAAACCTCACATGAATGACTGACTGCAGTTTAAGTCCCAGCCTTAGAGGCTTGAAAAGCATGCCAGGCATGTGTGTACGCATGCCCCCAATCCCAACAGGATGGAGAAATGAAGAAGAGATTGCAGCACGGCCGTCTCCACTGGGGAGTGCCTCCTCTCTCTCACTCCCACTTGGAGTCCCATTCTGATGAGCACACATGCCCTCTAGCTAAAACATTTTTAAAGAGGGACCAGCAGTTAGCGTAATGGCTATGTCGCTGGACTCCCATGTAGTCAACCGCGGTTCGAGTCCCGGACCCGGCGGCTTAAACTCATGCTGGGCGCGTGTGCGTGCGTGCCCAAGATCCCGAGAGGAGAATGGAGGAGAAAGGATTGCGGCGTGGCCATCCCCCCTGGGGGGTGATTTCCTGCTTTCTATCTCTCTGTCTCTCTCTGTCTGTCTGGCGAGTGCACACGTCCTATAGCAAAAACCTCTCAAAAAAAAAAAAAAAAGAAAAAAAAAATTTTTAAAGAAAAAAAAAATTTCTTATTTGTAAGGATAGTTGAGAAGATGGCAAAATATGCAATACTGACCATGAGTAAGGGTCCGTACATTAAAAACAAAACCAAAAAACTCCCATTTGAAGGAAAATAGGTGATAACTCAAATTTTAATATATGTTAGAGAGTGGAAATGGATGACTGGGAGCATATATCTCCTAGACTGAATGGCAGCAGAAACCTAATGATTGCCCCTCCCAGAAATTGCTTGTCTAGGCTCCACCAGCCAAGAAAGCCCATGAGAAGATCATGCCTTCATTTTCTGAGATGGGAGGGTATGGACATGTACACATTTGCGTCCATGTGTTTTTCAAGTATTTGCATGGGGCAAACCATGTGGGATCCAGTTCCCATAAACAGCAGGCCATTGGGCCTATTTATAAACTAATTTATATAGCAAAAAGGTTATAAATTCTTTGGGAAGAATTCACATTGGCTCATTAAAAAACACAAACAACTTTACATTGGGAGTTTTAGGATCATTGCAGGAGAAAAGAAATGATGGCCATTTGAAGGTCACTTTGTTCACTGTGAACTAGAACATATGTTCAAACAGTTATCCCAGACGTGGAACAAGCTTAACCAAAGTCTTACACCATTACAATTTACATGGACCTCATCTTCCAAGAAATTTAGAAAGATATTTTACTTTTAGCTTTTAGTTCTGCTATTATTAATTTTTAGCTTGGGAAATTGCTTGTCTTTTTTTTTTTTTTTTTCAACAGGAGGGAGAAACCAAAGATTCAGTCCTTTTAGAGGATTCTGACTCAGTTTCAATCCTAATCTCCTCCCCAAAGCCCCACTTTCAATGGATTAAGTTTTAGTCCCCTTAATCCTGTCACAACCAAATTTCTGGGGCTGGTTTTAGAGAGATTTTTGCTATAGGATTGCACTCGCTAGGGAGACAGAAAACAAGAGATCACCCCCATGGAAAATGGTCATGCCGCAATCCCTTCTACATTTTCCTCTTGGGATTTTGGCCACACACATCCAGTGTGAATTTCAAGCTGCCGGGTCTGGGAATCAAACCTCAGTCAGGCATATGGGACTCCTCCAGCACCTTAACCAGTATGCCACCTGCTGGCTCCCAACCAAATTTTAACACATGACTTCTGAGAGACACATTCAAGCTATAGCAGCATCCTAGTCACCTTGCCCTTTTACTGAAACTATCCCAGCATCTCCAAACCAGGATCAAACCAGTCATCCCATTTCTCTGTTCCTTTCTGGTTTTGCCTAACACAGCTGGGAGTGGCTTATATAACCGTGCTAAGATGAAAGGAGGCATGGTCACCAATGTCGGTAGTCCTTTAGTACCATTTGGAAGTCCTTTTATGTGCCATATTTTCTGGCTGCCCGTTACATTTTAAATATCTTTCTAATAGTTGGAAAATTGAACATTTGTATCTCTTCCCCTTTATGGCCTCCTTCACAACTAAAACAGAGGCCTGTGACCCAGGTGCTCCCAGTTACACTTACCACATGAGACCTTGCTTTATAAATCAGCAACGTAAAGAAGCAGACTTTCTGAGAGGCATCAGTTTCTGTGGTGAGGCTGATGCCAGAATGGCAGGAATGCCCATGGGCCAGAGGACCAGAGGTCAGATCTGTGCCACTTGTCACTCAACAAAAGACAATTCCTAGAAACCAGAGTTGCTGAATCAGGAAAGGAATGTATTCATGAAGCCAGCACTGGGGAGAGAGTGGACTAGAGTCCATAGCCCTCTCTACTATACTGGACTAGATACAGAGCTTATATAAGGGAAGGGTAAGTGCAGATCCAGAAGCCAAGGGGAAGTTATTCATTCTCTTAGGGCAACATCTTGAGGATGCCTGGTTGTTGTGTTCCAGCAGTATCTCGAGTAGTCCTGATAGCATGGAGGAGGCCTTCACTGCTTGAGGGGCAGTTTTTGTTCTGGGTATGCAATGAGGAATGACCAGTTCCAGTTCTCTGCAAGGGACTTGAAGGTGAACAGAATTAACAAGGCAGCAGAAGCAAATGGATTCAGTTAAGACAAACCTTAGAGCCTGTTTTAGTTACCTGTGGCTGTACAATGCTTAATTGATAAACTCTTCTGTCTAGAGAAGGCTGGTGCAGTCTTTCCTCTTCTTATTTCCATAACCCAATGTATGTAGGCTCAGTAAAGTCAACGCTAACTTTCATTAGTTAAATATTAGGCCTAGGTTAGTCTATGAAGATTGACTCCAAGACCAAGGGCAATATGGAGTCAGTTTGGTTCTCTCAGGGCTCAGTTAAAGGGAAGTAGCAGAAGCAGTTAACTGCTGAAGTTGACAGTGGCTATGAGATTGAGGCGACAGAATCCTTTCCACTATGGGCCAAGGCAGTCATGTGGGGGAAGCAGGAGAGCTTTTCTCATACTGTATTGCAGTAGGTTGCTTGACTGCTCATAATTCACCTTTACAATCTTCATCCTTATGTACTTGGCTAACAGTATGTCCTTAATACGTTTTTAGCATCACTGACTTGTCCAAGGTCACTCGATGTGCGAAGGAGCCAGATGTCAAACTCATGCGTTCCATCTTTAAAGCCATTTGTTTCCCCTAGACACAATTAGAAGAGCTATTTTCTGTGTCTGACTACCACCATCAGACCTGGAATAAATACTGATGGGTGCTTGCAATAAATTACTCACACTCTCTGGCCTTCCTGCTTCTGGCTCAGCATAGGCATGAGGGGATCATTTGCAGAGGTCACAGGGCATTCTATATTTGCAAGAGGAAATGAGTTGCTGTGCCCTCTAGAAGGAGTAGCTGAACTTATGTTCCTGTAACAGGTTCAACCTTGAGGAAACTGTGAAGAGGCACCGCAGGAAGGCTGGCTGGTGAAAAGGACAAGGAGCTCGGAGACCTTCAAAACACCAGAGATTGTTTCAGGGAAATGTTCAGGTTAAAGGAAAATAGTTCTTTCCTATTCCTAAAAGAGAGAACAGTGATCACTTGAAAAGAGTACTCTTCAGCATTTTCGAGTCTTTGTATAGCCATGTTCTTCAAGCCTTTCTGTAAATGCTGTGCTGTGAAACATTGGGAGAGCTGGTGCTCTGTGTTGACCTCTCCATTTCTTTCTTTTTTCTAGTATAGAAACACTGCCGTAGGCTCTTCCCTCTCAGTCGTGTGACTCATTCTAGCCAATGGAATGTGAGTGGAAGGAATGTACCACTCTCGGGCTGGCCTCTGAAATTTCCTGTGAGAACCTCCAACTCTGTCTCTCTTCATGACTGGAAGTGAATATTCTGATACGTAGAACCACACAATGGAAGAAATTAGATGACTGAGGTCACCACTTGGAGAAGAGGCACCCTGAAGACTAGTCCTAGATAGACAGCAAACCAAACTCATGGAACTGTGAAGTTTGCCAGAAATAGTCTTATTGTGGTAGGCCATGGACAAAATTATGGATTGTATTTCAGGACTAGCCTCCATCATCCTGATTAATATGGGCCACAAACAAGACTCTTTTTGGCTTTAAAATCAGTGCCTGATGTCATTTAGAATAAAACTTACATTAGGGCATTTCGACTTGAAATGTATTTATTAAGCATTTTCACTCTAAGTTCTTTTTCACTTTGGGAAACTCATAACTGCCTTATTTCTAATATGGTCTTCTCCTGCTTGTGGCCCACCTAACTTTCACGTACTCACTCTTCAAGTCTCAGCTTCTGCTGCATGTCATCAGAGTTTTTTATAAATTAGGTATGCCATCCTTTTTTTCTTATTACCTCAGTTCATTTCTTTTCATAGTACTAATTACAGTTTTTAATAATATGTATCTTTCTATGCTTTTTTTTATTTGCTGTAGGGCACATGCACTTGTTGGGAGGGAGAGAGAAAAATCGAGAAAGCATTCTCCCCCCAGAAGCGATAGTCACACTGCAATTCCTTTTCCTCCATTCTCCTCTTGGGATTTTGGACATGTACACATATGCACTTGGTGTATTTTCAAGCTGTTGCGTCCAAAACTCTAACCATACAGTCATGTGGGATCCAGCAGTCTTAACCATTTTATGAGAGAGAGAGAGAGAGAGAGAGAGAGAGAGAGAGAGAGAGAGACATCCTCAATGAGGTCCTGACAGCACAACTCATCCCCCAAGCTTCAGTCAGGCTGGATCAAGGCTGCATCCTAGTGTACTCAGGCAGGCCTGCAGCTGAGAACCCAGACCTTCCTATGTGGGTCAGCTGAGTGAAACATTTTGCTGGTGCACCACTGTCTGGCCCCTATGCACATATTTTTAATTCTCCACTAGGTAGTAAGATCTGTGAGACCAAAGATTGCGTGTATTTTGTTCTCTGCACGTTCTGCACTATCATAGCACATGACTTGTGAGAGTCAGTTTTATGAATGAATGAATGAACAAAGGAATGAATGGATACATGCAAGGTTTGGTAATTAGCACTGCAAAGAAATAAAAATTAGACAATGAATTAATGATTAATAGTGAGTTCTACTCAAGTTCAGGCACTCCTCATTTAATGACCAAGTTCCATTCCTACAACCAGGTCACTAAGCAAATAGGTTGATAATGAAAGAACTAGAAAGAAATTAGCAGATGTCTTGTAGTGTGTCGTGGTGCCATGGGTATGTATTTTTCACTAGCCATCACATGACACCAAACTAGGATAATGTAATTCTATCTACATAAAAAACATGCACATATTAAATAAGTGCCAGACGTCTACAAGACACACCACAACACAATGATATAAATATGGTGTAATCATTTTTATTTATTATAAATACTGCTATGGGTGCACAATAAAGTACAGATTTATGAATGAAATATGTAGGCTTGAGTGGTTTTTCCATATAATGAATCCTAGCCAAGTGCAGGAACAAGACCATGACTGAGAAAGGGGATTCCCTGAACTGGATGCTGGGTCATAAGTCAGAGTGGTCATTAAATGGGTAGGTTGTTAAGTAAGGATTAGCTGTATGCAAAAAGGATAAGATAACATGCACTACATTGGGCTGTCGGAAATGTCATGATGTATTTTTCTATGCTTTTCTGTGCGGAAATGCGTCATGACTTTTCATATCACCCAATAGTATTTTTAAAAGTAATAGAGGAAGAAGCCAATCTCAAGGAATAATCAATAGCCAAACATATAATAATCAAGTAACAAAGTAAATAACATAGTATTGGATTATAACCAGAAGAATGCAATAAATATCCAACAGTTCATGTTGATAGGAATAAATAAATAGAAATGAAAGACAAATCTCACTTACAGAAAAATTCCAAATAATTTATATATGTACTCCCCCCTCAAGGAGATGGAACCTAACTCCCCACCCCTTGAGTGTGTATTTGTTTAGTGACTTGTTTCTAAAGAGTAGAATATGGAAAGCTGAAAAAAAAAAAAAAAAAAGTCAGTTTACAGTGGAGAAACCTGGCAAAAACTACCTTGACCAAGTTACGGAGGCTAATACTACCAATGACAACTCGTATGGAAAACAGGTACCCTCACTGTAATGTAATGAGAAGGCAATCACCTCTGTGGTCCTCTCTTTTAAGATAGCTAACCCTGGACTAATCACAGAAGAACATTAGACAAAGTCATACTGCGCACCAGACTGTATTTCTCCAACATCATGAGAAAAGTCTGAGAAACAGTCACAAGCAAGAGGATCCTATATTAGGATTCTCCAGAGAAACTGTGTATGTGTGTATGTGTGTGTGTGTGTGTGTGTGTGTGTGCGTGCGCGTGTGTGTACGTACACATAAGGGGTGTTCAAAAAGTTTATAGAAAATTTATATTATAAAAAAATTACACATGGATTTCAAGACATTTTGCATCAAAATTAACTTGTATTTTAATTTCCCTTTCTCTGAACTTTTTGAAGTCCTTGTATATATGTGTATGCTTGTATATGTGTATGTAATTTATTATAAGGATTGAACTCACATGATTATGAAGGCTGGCAAGTCCAAAATCTGCAGAACTGATCTTCTGATTCAAAACCAAAGGTCTGCAGGTTACTGTAGAACCATGAAGAGCCAATGTCTCAATTTGAAGACCACCAGACAGAAGAAATTCTCCATTACTTAGTGAAAAATCATCCTTTTCATCTGGTCAAGTTTTTAACTGATTGGATGAGGTCCACTAATATTATGGAGGGCAATCTTCTTTACTCAGTTTTCTGATTCAAGTGTTAACCTAATCTAAAATTCCCTGCTCAGGGCTTGCTTTCCAAAGAAAAGTATTGGGTGGTCTGTAAAGTCATGATGCATTTATTTTTTCATAGAAAAATATGTCATGATGCATTTTTTTTCATAGAAAAATATGTCATAACTTTTCCAATGACCCAATCATTTGTATACGGGAAACACAATATTAATTGGTGAGTGGCATCAAGGAAGTCTTCCTGGAAGAGATGGCTTCTGAAATACACATTCCAAATGCAGATCAGCAGCAGACTGTGAAAGCCTTTAAATAACAGACTGTTGGGACCCACAGGTGCCATGGTGGTTAAGGGCGCTGGACTCCCACATGGCCAACTCTGGTTCAAGCCCTGTACCTGGCAGCTTGCTTTCTCACTTTCTTTCTCGCGCACTCTCTTGCTCTCTCCCTCTCTGTTCAAAATTAAAATAATAAGTAAAGTTAATAAAATAGTTCTTAATAAATAACCAGATTGTCAAATATTTATGCACAAATGTCTTAATCAGAACTCTAGACAATAAACATTAGAACAGAGAAAGAAGGGGGAAACAGAGCTCGAACTGAGAGATTACTGCTGGGCCAAGAGCAATCCAGTGTGGAACCAACGGTGGGAACAGAAAGAAAGCACTGGCTTTGGGTACTAAAGAGTGATTTTCCAGGTTTAGAAAAAGATAAGATACAATGAAGAAAGATTCAGGGGATGTTAAAGGATTTGCAGGTGATGTGGTGGTTAAGGTGACTGGAGTCCCCACATGGCTTACCACGGTTCAAGTCCTGTATCTGGCACCTTGCCTTCTCACTTTCCTTCTTTCTCTGGTCAACTTCAATAAAATAAAATAAAGACAATGAATAAAACTAAATAAAATCATTCTTTAAAAAAAAGGATTTGAGGGAACCAGCAGTTAGCGTAATGGCTATGTCGCTGGACTCCCACGTAGTCGACCGCGGTTCGCATCCCGGACCCGGTGGCTTAAAACTCACGCTGGGCGCGTGTGCATGCATGCCCAAGATCCCGAGAGGAGAATGGAGGAGAAGGGATTGCGGCGTGGCCATCCCCCCTGGGGGGTGATTTCTCGCTTTCTGTCTCTCTTTCTTTCTCTGTCTGTCTGGTGAGCGCATGCACCCTATAGTGAAAATCTATAAAAAAAAAAAAAAAAAAAAAAAAAAGGATTTGAAGGTATTAAAGTCATAAAAGCTTGCATGCCAGATGGAGGTGATCTCAATGAAGGTGAACAAGGAGCAAGAGCAGATGTAGGGAGGCATGAAATGAGAGACTTTCACTATCCTCTGACTTCTGGATGGGCACCACATGCTTGGGAGGATATGTCTGGTTGGAGATGCCAGTACTAGAACCCCGTTAGAGGTGAGATGTAGGAAAAATTGCCCCCCAAGAGAATAAAGGATTAGGGGTCAGAGCCCTGAAGGACACCAACAGTTAAGAGGGGAAGTGTAAGAAATCCAGAGCTGTTCAAGGGGGAACATGGAAACAGTACGCAACTGAAGCTCAGTATACTCTGGCCCTAACAGAAACATAACAACCTCTTAAGATAAAGTGTAAATAAAGATATCTAAACCAAAAAATCAGGGAAAGAGAAGATCGAACTATTTGGAAGTTCTTTAGTATTTAAGTAAAAATGACCATTGTAGATGTGGTTAACAAATTGAATGCAAAAGTAAAAATGATTTAGTAGTGTTGGAGAGGAATTATTAATACAATGAAAAAACATAACAATAATAATCTAGACATATAAATTATAAATAAAATGAACAAATATTTAATTATGAAATGAAAGATACATTTATATTTAAAGAATAAGCAAAACTTACTGTTTTATTCTGATTATATAAGTTTATTTTTTAGTTGATACTCTTAAAAGCACATAGTTTTAAACTAATGAATAGTTTAAAGCATGATTTTAGCATCTATGTTACTTCAAAAGAGAAAATAAATGAAACATAGCTTATGTAAATTAGAAAACAAATTATACAGTAAAGAATAAAAAAGAATACATTAAAGGCATCAGAAGTATACCAAACTATATCAATTTGACTATAAGTGAGAGTCAATTAATCGAAACTATTAAAATACAAAAATATTAAAGTAGGCTAACAATACCAGTTCAAAAGCATCAAAAATATTATTAGACAGAAAAGTTTAAAAAATAGACAAAGAGGGACCAGCAGTTAGCGTAATGGCTATGTCGCTGGACTCCCACGTAGTCGACCGCGGTTTGCGTCCCGGATCCGGTGGCTTAAAACTCACGGGACCAGCAGTTAGCGTAATGGCTATGTCGCTGGACTCCCACGTAGTCAACCGCGGTTCGAGTCCCGGACCCGGCGGCTTAAACTCACGCCGGGCGCGTGTGCGTGCGTGCCCAAGATCCCGAGAGGAGAATGGAGGAGAAGGGATTGCGGCGTGGCCATCCCCCCTGGGGGGTGATTTCTCGCTTTCTATCTCTCTGTCTCTCTCTGTCTGTCTGGCGAGTGCACGCGCCCTATAGCAAAAACCTCTCCAAAAAAAAAAAAAAAAAAAAAAAAAAAACTCACGCCAGGCGCGTGTGCATGCGTGCCCAAGATCCTGAGAGGAGAATGGAGGAGAAGGGATTGCGGCATGACCATCCCCTCTGGGGGGTGATTTCTCGCTTTCTGTCTCTCTGTCTCTCTCTGTCTGTCTGGCAAGCGCACGCGCCCTATAGTGAAAACCTCTCCAAAAAAAATAGACAAAGATATCCTAGCAAAAACGGAAAAGTATTTATACACAAATTATTCGTGACATTATTAACAATATCACAGGATGAAAATGACCCCTGTCCATCACAAGGATGCTGGCTAGATGAGCAGGTTGTGTCCACACAGAGAAGCACTGCCCTCCCTAGGTCTTTAACCAGAATGAGAAGATCTCTATGGAGTCCTGTACAGATGTTCACAGGACAGAATGCTGAGGAATTATTCAAGTTATTCTCTCTCCAGACAGTGACAGGAGTGTGCTTCTCTATTCTTGCTCACTCAACGCAACCCTTCTGACACCAGATGTGTGGGTATTTTTCCTCCACACACCAAGCAATTCTGCAGCACACACCAGCTGAGTGTACTCGAATTCAGTTCAACTCCAACACTACCTACCTGTAGAAAGTGTCAGACCCCACGGGTTCCAGGCTTTGTCCCAGAAGAAGATTCCCCACTTCAGACACCAAGGGCAAGTAGCAGCTTGTCACCTATGCTTCTAATGGATCAGCTATAAATTGGGATTCCCATCGCTTCCTCCTTGGATTTGACTTATTTGCCAGGATGGTTCATGGAACTCGAGGAAACACTTTTCTTATATTTACCCATTTATTACAAAGGATATTACTGAGGATGTAAGTTAATAGCCAAATAGGAGAGAGATGTATGAAGAGATATGTGAAAAGAGGCATGGAGTTTCCATGACCTTTGGATCCTTCGGAAACCTTCACGTAGACAGCTACCAGGAAGCTTTCCAAACTGCACTTTGGGGTTTTTATAAAGGATTCATTACGTAGGTATGATTGATCAAATCATTGGTGAGTGGTGTCAAGCCAACCTTCAGCCACTCTTCTCTTCCCCAAGATTAGGGTGGAGCTGAAAGTCCCCGCTTGCTAATTCTGCCTTAATCTTGCTAGGTATCAACTCCCTAACTTAAAGCTACCTAGGGGCCCCCAGCTACCAGTTATCTCCCTGGCATACTAAACAGACTCATCAGTCTGGCGAGTTCAAGGGTTTTAGGAGCTGTGTGCCGTGAAATAGAGGACCAAATATACATATTTTAGAATATTACATCTGCCATTTAAATTTTGCTTTTGCCAGTAAAATGTTAAGTAGATATGAACCACTTTTGTCCTCGTAAGAGTTGGTAAGAGGCCATTCTTTTCTCTCTGCTGAGCTACACAAGGTTCTAGATGGTGGCTTCTTTTTCAGCTTGGAGTCCAGGGTTAGGAGGAGATTGACACAAAACAGAATTCTCCTACTGGATGGGCAAGGGGCCATAAAACGTATGCCAGACTTGGACCTTTGTTGTATAAAGTCACTGAGATTCCGTCTTAGTTCATTGCCATAGGTTAATGCTGTATCTTGACAGATTCACAAACAGGTACCCAGGATAGGGCTGCTATTTTTAAAAAGCAGGAAGGGATTACTTCTTAAGGCCCAGCAGTAAATGGCTGAGAAACTAAGGGCAAACTGGTGGAATGTGACCCACGTCATGCAGTGGTCAAGCATTTGGTAGCATTCAGTGAATAAAGATGATGGGAAGAGAAGGGTCTTCCAGAGATTGGAAGCAAGAACCAAAGAAAATAATGGTGTAGGGAACCCTTTCAGAGAGCCAATAGCCCTAGTCAAGAAATATGCCCTTGGGTAGGACCTCGTAACCTCTGTCCAGTAGGGTTTTATTTGTTCGTTTATTTATAAGTCAGAGGGCATGTGCACTTGCCAGAGACAGGGAGAGAGGAGAGAGAGAGTGGGTCACAGTCACGCCACAATCTCTTCTGCCCCATTTCTCTATCCTATTAGGATTTTAGATATGCAGACACACACATCTGGTGTGTTTTTCAAGCCATCAGGGGACTACAGTCAGCCATGTGGGATCTGCCTGTCTATGACTAGGCCACAAGACCAGCCAGCCCAGGACGTTATAGAGCTGCTACAGAGACTGCCATGTCCCTTCCATTAGTCCCCTTTCCAAAAGGGACTATAGATGGTGAATATCTTATTCCATTTCATCCAGGTGCATTGAGTGTATGTGCAGGGCAGAGTGAAGGGGTAGGTAATTCATCTTTTTGGCTCATGAATCTCTGACTCAAGAAAAGCATACTGAATGTGAATAGATACAACTGCCATAGGAACTGTTCAGTAGATAAATATAAATATCAACATGAATTTGAATTGAAAGCAAAATATATGCCTACCCAGCAACTTCACTCCTCGACAGAAACCCAAGAGAAATTTGTGTATATAGCCATCAAAAGACATATACAAAAATGTTCACAGGAACTGTATCCCAAATAACCCAAAACAATAAACAACCCAAATGCCCATCAATATAGAGTAGGTACATAAATTGTGGCATTCATACAATAAAATAATACTGAACAATAGAAAAGAATAAGCTCTTGTTACATATAACAACATGAACGCGTCTCCTAGACATAATGTCAAGTGAGAGAAGCTAAAAATAACAGAGCATGTATGATGTGATTCTATTTATATGAAGTTCAAATCAGGGAAGTTAATCTATAATGGCAGAAATCAGAATTATTCTTGCTGTCTCTGTGATGAAGATTTTGGCTAGGAGGGTATTGAGATTATGGAATGCTGGAAGGACTCTATTATACATCATCAAAAGATTCTTAAATACGGGACCAGTAGATGGCATGATGGCTATGTCACGGGACACCCATGTAGTCGACTGTGGCTGGAGTCCCGGACCCGGTAGCTGAAACTCACGCCGGGTACATGTGCGTGCGTGCCCAAGATCCCAAGAGGAGAATGGAAGAGAAGGGATTGGAGCATGGCCATCTCCCACTGGGGGGGAGGGGGGGTGATTTCTCGCTTTCTGTCTCTGTCTCTCTGTCTTTCTGGTAAGTGCATGCACCCTATAGCAAAAACTTCTCAAAAAAAAAAGATTCTTAAATACAATATAGACAAAACAAGAGAAGCAACATCTGGATGCAGTGTGGAGACTCACACCTGATGTATGGGCTGCTAATAGTGCAGGTGGGTCAGCATCCTTGAAAGGAAATGAGTGTTTCTTAGGCAAGAACACATTTGAGCCAAATATTTAGTTCAAGAAAGGTGAGCTGTTACAGTTCTCAGGGCTCTTTGCTAATATTTCAGTGTTCTCCCTTTTCAAGCACATGATAAAATCATGCTTGCCCGCTCATCTGAAGATGGCCAGATTTTCCTTAGGTAATGTAATGTGAACAGAAAGGAGGTGAGTCCCCTTGAAAGTCAGTGTGAGCTCTGTCACTATGTTTGCACCAAGTATGGCTGCTTCCTCAGCCTCATGCCACAGGGAGAACACAGGTGGGACAGCAGGGCCACCACCAGGGCAGAGGGACACGGACTCTGAGATGAGACATGAACTTGTTTTGGATTAAATCGCAGTGGCGTAGTAGTTAGGGTGACTGGGTCCCCTGGGTTCAACTCCACTCTTTCAGTCCTGGACCCAGCAGCTTGAAAAATTATGCTGGAACATGTGCATGTGTGCCCACAAGCCTGAAAAGAGAAGTGGAGGAGACAAGGAGGAGACAGGAAGCATGACTATGCCCTAGGACAGGTGCTCTCTCACTTCTTCTCTGTCTCTCTCTTCTGGTGAGCACATGTGCCCTATAGCAAATTAATAAAAGAGAGAGAGACATGGAGATTTCAATGTTACTTTAACATGGGCAGACTCTACCCTATCCTGCCAGACACCATTGTTAAGTAGAAAAGGAAAGTGGTAGGAAAAAACATATGCTTCCTTGTACAATAAAAGAAAGAACTGTAACTACAGATGCAGATTTGCATATGTTTTCAAAAAGACACGGGGAGAATAAAGCAAAAACCAACTTTTATAAGATTGTCAATAATGAAAGGGAAGAAGTAAAGTGATAGGACATGACTCTTCTGACTACACTTTAATATAGAATTCTGGGGCCAGCAGTTAGCGTAATGGCTATGTCGCTGGTCTCCTATGTAGTCAACCGCAGTTCAAGTCCTGGACCTTGTAGCTTAAACTCATGCCCAGCGTGTGTGCGTGCATGCCTAAGATTTCGAGAGGAAAAAGGGGAAGGGATTGTGGCATGGCCATCCCCCCTGGGGGGTGATTTCTCGCTTTCTGTCTCTCTGTCTCTCTCTGTCTTTCTGGCAAGCACACACACCCTATAGGAAAAACCTCTCCAAAAAAATATAGAGAATTCTGATTTTTGAGTCATGTAGTTATCTTCCCTGTTAAAGAAAACCAAATCAAGAGAGAAGCTCTTGTGGTGGTGAGACTGTTCAGTATCTTGGTTGTAGTGATAAATTACATGTGTGGTAAAATTGTTTACAGCTAAATACACACACACTCATACACACACATACACACACATACACACAAGCACAAGTAAAACTGGGGGAATAAGATCCATGGATTGTATCAATGTTGATATTATGGTTGTGATATTATACTAGAGTTTTATAACTGTTATCATTGGGGGAAATAGAGTAAAGCGCATATGTAAACTTATAATTACTTCATTAAATTTTCAATTAAATATCAAGTTAAGTCAAGAAGAATAAAAAACATCTTCTGCATATTGAAAGAAAATTTAGTCAAATGACCCAGTTGCATTTTAAGTCAGTTATATAATCATATGAAAAACACAATTATTTTAATTAACTTTGGAAAAGAGTACTTTGATGGGACATTCTTATAGGCATAGATTATAAGGCAAACATAGCTATGAAAACAATCTTAAATTTCATTCAGTAACATTATCATCAATAATAGGGTATTATTTTTGCTAGGGCTGGAATGTGCCCCACCCATATACCAAAGTTCATATATTGGAAACTCAATCCACAGTGCAATAGTCTTAAGAGGTGTGATCTTTAAAAAGTGAATGGGGGGACCAGTAGATGGCCTAATGGTTACATCATTGGACTCCCATGTAGTTCATCGTGGTTTGAGTCCCAGACTGGCAGCTTAAAACTCACACAGGGCATGTGTGCATACATGCCCAAAATCCCGAGAGGAGAATAGAGAAGAAGAGATTGTGCCGTGGTCATCCCCCCGGAGGGGTGATTTCTCATTTTCTGTCTCTCTGTTTCTCTAGCAAGCACACATGCCCTATAGCAAAGATCTCTGTCTAAAAAAAAAAAAAAATGTGAATAGGTCATGAAGACTTTGGCTTCATAAATGGATTAATGCTATCATTGCTGGAGTGGGTAGTTATCCCAGGAGTGGGGTCCCAATAGAAGGATGAGCTTGGCCCCCTTTGTTCTATCTCACATGTATTCTTACCTCTGCCTTCTACTGGGGGATGGCACAGCAAGAAGGCCCTCAGCCGACGTGAGTCCCTCCCCTGTGGACTTCCCAGCCTCCAGAATGGTAAGAAATAAAACTGTTCTTCTTGAGTTACCCAGACTGTGTTACTGTATTATAGGAACACAAAATGGACTAAGATAGTCTTGAAATATGTTTTCCAAAATTGTAAGATCAAGCAAAGAGGAAATTATGTTAATATTGTTAGGCATCAAGATTTTCAGCGTATGACAACAAAGCTACAAGTATAGAATCAAAGAGGTAAAAAGCCCATGACATTATATTTGAAGTGAAAATAACAGTATGAATTCATTATTGTCATTTTACAAAGTACATATTTCTTAGTTTACTCTAAGGCTTGGAGGCAAAGATAACCTGGAAGAAATTAGCCTCCCATGCAAACAGATTAGTTTCTAAATATCCTTCAACTCTGTAATGGATTATTTGCAACAGTGGTTATAATAACTCTCCTTGTATTCCCATGGTTGAATGTTTTCTGCTCCCCGTGTGTCTTGGCCAATGACTTTAGGCAATAGGACATTAACAAATGTAATGCAAGCAGAGGCCTGAGAGCACTTGCTTCTTGGGGATTACTTCTCTGCTCTTGGGAACACTGTGACTCCCTACCATGTGGAGAAGAAAGATTAACAGACTGCATGATGAGAGAAACACGGCCTACCTGCCCCTGGTGTCCTTAGCCAACAAAGGCCTACCCCACCAAAGGCCAGTCATGTTAGTAAATTGCAGGGTCAGTGCAAAGTCAAAATGTGGGCCCTTTATTCAAAACATTAAGAATCTGACTGCCAAGGATTCAATCAAGTGTGAGGCCCTTCAAAAGACAGCCCTGTGTGACTGCGCCAGTCACGAATCTGTTCCCACAGGTGAAGAAGGCTGTCTCAGACCATCTGGCCGCCTGCCTGCTTTGCACAGGTTTATGAGATGGTTCAGCAGAGAGGCAATGAGCTGCCTCAGACCTACGAGTTACCCAGCCAATAAATGGAGCCTTGAACTAAAAATGTGTGTTTTCATCCCTGAACCCTAAGTTCAGGGATGGTTAATTGTATCACACAAGCTATCTGCCATAAGTGATTAATAGAATTGGGATGTCTTGGAAAATGGCAGATTCCCCAAGTCTGGGGCAGAACAGACTAGTCTTTTGTGCCAGAAAATGAGAAAGCTCTGAAAGACTCATGAGATAATATCTGAAGTGTACAAGAGAAAATGATAGGTAAACACAGAAATCTAGTTCATGGTATCTATAATAAAGTATTTCAGGATAAGTGCACCTTATTTGGAAATTCATCAAACAACTAAATTGATCAATATAGGGAAGGTTAGATAGAGATACATGCCAAAGCAGTATACTAAAATATTTATGGTAGACTCTTCTAAATGTTCTAGGTTTAGCATTTTCCAAATTTTCTTTATATTTAAAAATTTTTATAGCAAAATCTTAGGGGGCTAGCAGGTGGCCTGAAGGTTAAAACAGCTTGATCCCACATGGTTAACTGCATAAGTTTGAGCTCAGATGAGGCAGCTTGAAAATCATGCTGGGAGCATGTGCATTGCCTAAAACCTGGAAGGAGAATGGAGGAGAAGGGATTGCAGTGTGGCTATCCCTTCTGGGAGTGATTTCTCACTTTCCCTCCCTCCCTCTTTCTGTCCCCAGTGAGTGCAAGCACCAAATAGCAAAAAAAAAAAAAAAAAAAAAAAAAAAACCTACAGTAAGTAAATAAGTAATTTTTAAACTTGAATAAAAAATATATAGGAGTCAAAAATTGATTGAAATCTATGTTAAAAATATACAATTACGAATGTTTATAATGATATCCTAAAAGTGATCTAAACTAGGGCATCAACTCCACATTTTGTAAATTGGTCAATAAAGGAAAGGCATTCTATTTCTATCCTGTCTTTCCTATGTGACCTATATTTTCAGATAACTAACCCTAGCTGATAAGAGAGAGTGATTTTTTTTACAGCTAACTCCAGCTAGTGAAAATAAACAGAATAAAAGAATTAGAAACTCATCATTTTTAATGTCCTAATTAAATAATTAATTTTGGTAAAGATCATGATAGACAAAACCCTTAGATAAAAGGTTGATGAATACTTGACTACAGTAGTCAAGAAAACCAGACTGTCACTGCTTAAACCCACCAACCAAACTTAGCATCACTAGGCCCACTTCAGTGGTCAGCCACACAGTACAGGCCTCCCAATGTGATGTGTTAAGTAGGACACAGAACCTAGGAACAGCAGGTGGCATAATGGTTCCGTTGCTGTACTCCCACATAATCAACTACAGTTCAAATCCCGGACCTGGCAGCTTGAAACTCACGCTGGGTGCATGTGTCTGCATGCTCAAAATCCTGAGAGGGGAATGGAGGAGAAGGGATTGAGGTATGGCCATCCTCCCGGGGGTGGGGGTAGGGAGGGGGATGGCTTCTCACTTTCTGTCTCTCTGTCTCTGTTTCTCTGGTGAGCACACATGCCGTATAGCTAAAGTCTCTCTAAAAAAGAAATAAGGAGAAGAAGAAGAGGAGGAAGAAGAAGCGGAGGAGGAGGAGGAGAAGAAGAAGAAGAAGAAGAAGAAAGAAGTAAAAGAAGGAGGAGAAGAAGAAGGACACAGAGCCACTATCTGGTAATGCAGTAGGTATAATCAAATCTGTATTTAATTAAGATTTTGGGCTAACTTCCTGTTTCATAAGAGGAATGCAGAGGAACAAGCTAAATAACATTATCAGAAAATAAACATAATAATTCAAAATAGGGGACAGTCTGCAGAAAAACCTACCCAGTTTCTTTAGCAGACCAGTAGCACAAAGATCAAGTGGAAGGGCACTGTAGATTAAATACATGTAGAGAACTGAAGATTAAAAGTAGTGTGTGGCTTCCTTCCTTCCTTCCTTCCTCCCTCCCTTCCTCCCTCCCTTCCTTCCTTCTCTTTTTTTTTCCTTCTTTCTTTCTTTCTTTCCTTCCTTCCTTCCTTCCTTCCTTCCTTCCTTCCTTCCTTCCTTCCTTCCTTCCTTCCTTCTTTCTTTCTTTCTTTCTTTCTTTCTTTCTTTCTTTCTTTCTTTCTTTCTTTCTTTCTTTCTTTCTCTCTCTCTCTCTCTCTCTCTCTCTCTCTCTCTCTCTCTCTCTTTCTTTCTTTCTTTCTTTTTCTCTCCTTTTCTTTTTTTCTTCCTTCTTTTCTCCCTCCCTTCCTTCCTTCCTTCCTTCTTTCTTTCTTTTTTTCCTTTTTTTTTTTTTTTTTTTGGTGCCACAAAGTATGTGTTTTTGCCAGAGAGAGATGGTGGTGGGGAGAGGAGGGGAAAGAAAGAGAAATCATTCCCCAGTGGGAATAGCCATGCCACAATCCCTTCTCCCCCCTTCTCCCCCCTTCTCCTCTTGGGATTTTGGGCATGAACACTCATGGGCCCAGTGTGTTTTTCAGGCCACCGTGTCTGGGACTTGAACCCAGAGTTCATGGTAGTTGGCCATGTGGGATCCAGTGCCTTAACCACCAGGTCACCCGCTAGCCCAATTTACTTTCTAACTCAAACAAAACAACTGTAAAAAGATATGCTTAAGACAATTAAAAATTTTCATTTAGATTGAGTATTTGAGAATAAACTCAAATGGCAAGGAATCGTACATTTTGTTAAATGTGACAAAAACATTGTGGTTGTAAACCAAAAAAAAATTCGTATTTGTAAGAGTGAAATAATAGAATGTGTGAATTTTGCTTTGAAATATTTTAGGAAATAAAGAAAATAAGAGAGGGAAAGGTGAACCAAGTATAGTAAAATCTTGATAATTGTTGGTATCTGGGAACTTTTTACACTCTTTCAATTTTTTTTAACTTTTCTGTATGTTCGCAAATATTTAAAAAAATATATAAATAGTGTGCCCTGAGACATTGATGCTAAAAATAGCATAGCATCAAAATAAATTTTTAAGTATTTAAAATGTAAGAGAAAACTTTAGAAGCCCAGTGGCCATGGCATTATTCCCAATCTATGATAATAGATTTGAAAAAATTTAATTTGACAAATTTTATTATAATTTGAATGAATAAATGTATGAAAAATAATAAAGATTTAAAAATTGAAATTAATGAATTGGAAAAACAAGAAAGTGTAAATTTATCATTAGAAAAACTGGTTCTTTTGAAGAAAACCATACATTTTAAACATATCTGTAAAATATAGTCAGTGATAGGGAGGTGGACCTTCACATAAGAGCCTCGGGAATTATAGACTGCAGTCAATCATTCACTGGACTAAAACTGTCCAATGAATAAGATAGAGAACTGGGTTCAGGATATTTTGATTAACGTTTTGACATTAAGGATGTTTTGAAGGTATTTGATGGAGTGGTGTTCAGAGGGAACTCTATTAAATCTGTTTAATTTTTTGATCAATTTTCTGTGAGTAGCCTATCTGAGAGGTCTTTCTGGGACAACATAAGTGTTCTCTGTCTGCATTGTTCAGTTTCACAGCCATGAGTCATGTGCCTATGGAGGACTTGAAATGTGCCTATTGAGGGGCCGGCAGATGGCGTGGTGGTTGAGGCTCTGGACTCTCATATGGCCAACTGCAGTTCCAGTCTTGGGCCTGGTGGTTTGCTTTCTTGGTTTCCCTCTCTCTCTGTCTCTTTATGGTCAAATTAAAAAATAATACTAAAAATGCAAATGGAATTAAATAAACCTAAAAAAAAAGAAATTTGCCTACTGCAACTGATAAAATAAATTGTTAATTTTATTTTATTTCAATTAGTTATAAACTATTATTAATTTAAGATTAAATAGCCACATGAGGCTCATGGCTACCACATTGGAAGCACTACACAGCATATCAAATTATTGCCAGTGCCTTGACTCTTCATCCGTTCATTCATCTTATTTTATTGCCAGAAGGCATATGTACTCACCAGAGAGAAACAAGAGATAGAGATGGAGAGAGAGAGAGAGAGCACTTCCCCATGGGATGCTATCATGCCATAGTCCCTTCTCTATTTCTCCATCCTGTGGAGATTTGGGGCATGCAGTCATGTGCCTGGCATGCTTTACAAACTGCTGGGGCTGGGATTCTAACTTCTGGTCAACCATGTGGGATCTGGAGCCCTGAACAACTAGCCTGTGGGGTCAGTCCCTATTTCTTTATTTTAGAGAGGGTCTGACTCTCATGAGCATCCTGCATCAGCCTCCCGGTAGATTATTTTTATTTTCCAAAAATAATTTTAATAAAGATAAATGATTTTTTATTGTGTCTTAGAATAAATATTTTATTCCTGAAGTATTATTTGTTTGTTTCTTTCAGATTTTATACATCAAAGCTTATACTGCCGTGTGGTTTATTGTGTAGTCATTCTTTTTACCAAGTCCACTTCTCCTCTACAAAAGATTTTGGAGATCTCGATGTTTTCAAGAGGATTTTAATTCTCCAATTAATTTTTATTCAAAACCAAGTTTTATTTTGGCAGTGTTAGCTGTCAGTTTTATTTCAATGATGACTTTTAGAGTAGGCATAATCATTATACATAAAGTAAAGACTACTTTGTATATAATTATTTCCTAGATAAACACTAATAACATTGTGTGAGATAGAGAAATATATAATGGGAAGAATTAATAAAAAGGTACACAGAATCAAAGAAACACAGATGCACAGGGGTTGAAAGATAACCGAGAGAGTGACAGTGACCTCGGGAGGCAGGAGAGAATAGAGAATGGGAGCTTTAGCACTTCTCGGCCTCATGTCTGTAAGCAAGATACGAGAGAAAGATGAGGTTTTGCCTGAAGTTACCCCAAAAGAGTCAGAGCTTCCTCCCAGAAGTTCCCAGGAAACCTCTCTTTTTACCTTATCAGGTAACTTGTGGGATCTCTGTAGCCAGGAAAATGTTGTGATCTAACAGGATCAATCCATCCCTGAACCAATTTCTGCTTTAAGAATAAGGGTGTAATCCTGAATTACTTAAATTACCCAGGGCCTAGTGCTGGCATCAGTGTGAACTGACCACTGCTCCATAATGGGTTTTGGTGTGGTAGGTGTTAGAAAGAGTGTTCGGTAGGGCTGGTCTGGGACAGTTTTCTTGGTATAATTATTAATATATCCCTCCACTCCACCTTAAAATGTGACTCTGGTTGGATGCTCCACAGTCTTACCTTAAGTTTTGGGGTTTTGTTTTTGAGGTTTTTCTATAGGACGTGTGCGCTCACTAGAGAGAAAGAAAGCAAGAAATCACCCCTCAGCGGTGGGGATGGCCATGACAGAGAGAGGGAGAGAGCTAGAGAGATAGAAAGTGAGAAGTCACACCCTAGGGAAGATGACCACACTGCAATCCCTTCTCCCCCAGGCTCCTCTCGGAATTTTGGTCATGCATACACATGTGCCCAGTATGAGTTGTTTTCTTTGTTTGTTTGAGAGAAATTTTTGTTATAGGGCCTCCCTGCTCACCAGAGAGACATAGAGAGACAGAAAGCAAGAAATCAGCCCCCAGGGGGGATGACCACATCATAAACCCTTCTCCATCATTCTCCCCAGGATCTTGGGCATGCATGCATACATGCCTGCCATGAGTTTTAAGTCGCTGGGTCCCATGACTTAAACCACTGTTGACTATGTGGGAGTTCAGCGACTTAACCATTACACCACGTGCTGATCACCGAAACGTGAGCTTTAAACCATCCGATCCAGACTTGAACTGCGGTCAATTCCATGGGAGTCCAGTAACAAGACCATTATGCCATCTGCTGGCCCTACCTTAAGATTATATTGAAAATATGCAATTTGAGTGACATAGGAGGGGGATTCTAAAAGTTCATGAAAAATGGAATTAAAAATTTTGAAATCCATTTATAGGGTTTTTTTTAATAATATTCATTTTCCATGAATTTTTGGAAGACTCCCCTTGTATAATAAGTATTTGGTGAATGCCACTCATTGTATTAAGGAAAGATGATTTTGAGCTCAATGTTAAGAATATAATATGGTATTTAGCAATATATTTTAAAGTATTAAATATTTAATACACAGATTAATATGCTATCATTTTTAATTGAGGGAATTTATGGGAAATAATTTTTAAAAGCTTCAAGAATTTGTCTTACGTATTTCTAATTTTTACCACATATAACTATATCCTCTGCTAACTCACTTGAGTTTCCAGACTTTCTGCTCTGGAAGATAGTATCAGCAAAACAATCATTAAGCCTTTCCACTGGCCATTAAATCATCGATACAGTGGACCGAATGGAATTACTTGCTTCATCTAAATCTAACGGCTGGAAAACAGAAAACACAAAATTATAGATGAGTCTGTGGTGAAGGGCAGATTCAGAGACCCAGGCTTCTAGGCATGTTCTAGAAAAGTATAAAATGAATCAGGCTTCTCGAATTTCTTCAGGCTTCTCGAATTTCTTCAGGTTTCTAGGGTATTGCCCAGGTTCCCCTGGTGGTTTAACCTCCACATGCTACAATCTTTCTAATAGGAGCAGGTGATGGGCACCCTCTTTACATTAGAGACAGCTCTCTCTCTCTCTCTCCTGCCTCATTGTATCAGTGGTCTCCTCTTTTACTGGCTAATTCCCGTGAGCATAAATATGAATACAGATTGGGACCAGCAGATGGCCTAATGTAGACTCCCATGTAGTCAACCGTTGTTCCAGTCCTGAGCCTGGTGGCTTAAAATTCACACCAGGCACATGCGTGTGCCCAAACTCCGGAGAGGAGAACGGAGGAGAAGGGGTTGCGGCATGGTCACCCTCTCCCCTCCCTGGGGTGATTTTTCACTTTCTGTCTCTCTGTCTCTTCGGCAAGCACATGTACCCTACAGCAAAAATCTCTCAAAATACACACACACACACACACACACACACACACATTAATACATATTGCTCTCTTGAGAGCATGGTCTCATTTCTTGACTCCCTTGTGGAGGAAACTTCTGGAAAGGATAGAATAGGATCCCTGCAAATCTCTACTGTTCAGCCCACTCCATCCAGCTTCTGCTACCAACATCGGAATTAAATTGCTTTTTGTCATGTCACAATGAATTCCACTGCCACAACCATTGGACACTTTTCTATCCTAATTTCCCTTCACCTCCCAGCAGAATATGGCAGAACGGGTGCCTCCCACTCGCAGCACGCTGCTCTTTTCCTCTCTGTGCTTCTGCAGTCAGGCGTTCTCTCTGAGATGCTCCTCCTCTTCGCGACTCAGATTATGTTCTCCGTCTTTCCTGAGTACTTGCCATGGATACTCTCACTCATGGCTGTGGCGTTACATACATTTCCTCTATTGTTTTCAAATTTATATATTCACATATCCACTTCCCTTCTTGCCATCTTGGTTTGAATGTCCAATAAGTATTTCAAAAGTAGCTTGTCAAAAACAGGTACGTCATGTTTTTCCCATAACTTGCCCTTACACATGGGCTTCCTAATCACCAGAAACCTGGGAATCATCCTGTATTTCCCCTTCTCTTGCATTTCTACAGCCAGGAAATCAAGTCCTTTGTATTTACTTATGACATGTACCAGTTTCCTCTAGTTCTACGTCCTCAGCTGCCCTCCTGGTCTGTGCCACGTTTTCTCTGATTACCACCAGAGACCCCCAGCCTTGTCTCCTCAGGTACATTCTTTTTTTTTTTTTTTTCTTGGAGAGATTTTTGCTATACGGTTTGTGCACTTGCCAGAGAGACAAAGAGAGACAGAGAGATAAAAAGTGAGAAATCACCCCCCTCAGGGGGGTTGGCCATACCACAATCTCTTCTCTTCCATTCTCTTCTTGAGATTTTGGGCACTGACGCACACACGCCGGGTGTGAGTTTCAAGCCACTGGTCTAAGGATGCTCTATGTCGACCATGTGGGAATCCCGCGATGTAACCATTATGCAATCTGCTCACCCCTCCCCAGATCCATTATTGTGCCCCCTGACTCACACTTGTTCCAACATGTCTGTGAATCACTACAAATAGATTCAGGGTATGTTATGGAACCAAAAGACTTACTTATGAATTGTATGAAGGATGAGAAAGAAAGAGAGAAATAAAGGATGACTAGTGTTGCTGTAGCAGCTTGACTTTTATCAAGATGGAAAAGTTTGGGTCAGGTACACGCTTGACAAGTGGGGACAAGGGGTATAAATGATCAATAGCTCTTTCCCTGGAATGTCAGGTAGAGTGTGCTATGGTTGGATAGAAATATTAGAAGCTAGGCTACTAGAGAAGCAAATCCTGGGGAAATTATTTGGCAAAGTTGTTATGCATGTTTGAGATTTATATGGTGGCCCAGTGGAAATCTCATATTGTGTACGTATCTAAGAGGGAGAGCGATAGAAAAATTAGAGCTGGAACAACGGACCCGAGGGTCGTCACCAAGAGTTAGAAATATAAAAGAGCTAAGATGGCACAGTGAGCTTTCTAGAACATTATTCTCATGTCACTCTTTTTTTAATTCAAATATAATTAGTTTTCCTGAGTCTGATAGAGGAAAATGTTGAACATCACCCCTGGCTTCTATCCATTAGAAACCAGTAGCCATCCCCAATCCCTTACCCCTTTCCAGTTGTGACAACTAAAAATGCAGAAATTATGGAAAACCACCAGGGGTGGGAAGGGAATTGCTTCTGGTTGAGAACAACTGGACTAGAAAAATGCCAATTAGAACATCGGTATTCTTTTTAGCCACTGAAATGTTACTATTAGGGAATGTTGAAATGATATAGCTACACAGTAATAGCATTTTGAGCTTTTCTCCTGAAGAATGCTCTTGGAAAAAAATTTATTATTAATCAGGCTGCATGTATCCAGGGGGAAGGGTGGGAAGAGGGTTAACGGGCGCACCCCCAGGGAGAGCAGCAGGGACCCATAGGCCAGAGGAAGAGAAGCCCTGCCGTGAGGATGGCGGCGGCTCTTTTACTGGCAGCCGGTTGCCTTCACTCAGTATTGCAGATAGCCCTTTCTCTGCCTGCATTAATCCTGTCTGCTAGCCATAGGCTGATGGCCCTGGTAGAAATAGGCCCTGTGCCCAGCAGGGCTGGACCTGATGTTTATTTGCTGGAGAAGGCTCAGTGGAATTCACCTGCTGCCCCCTAGTGAGGCCACATGGTGATGCTCAATAAATTGTGGCAGTTCTACAGCAGGCTGCAAGTGGCAAGCTGGCTCTGCACTTGAATACCAGGATCCAGGAGACCTAGACATGTGGTCCTCGGGTGTCACTCCTTCCTCGCTCCTGTTTACATCCTTGACATTCACTAGTGACTTCACAAACAGAGAAGGTGAATGCACAGGCCACCAGGGGTGGCAGGAGAGCAGGGGCAGGGTAACTAACACAAAGGCATGATAGCAGCAAGGAGCTTTTTCAGTAAGGTAAAAAGTCCCCCTGGGAAGAGTGGACTAAGTCATCCCACTGAAGACCAGGAACATGCTCTCCACTGGTCCCAGGTATTTTTGGTGCCACAGTAGAAAACAGTAAAGAATAGCAGTTGGAAAAGATGCCATTCTGTAACAGAGACAGAGGAAAATGCTAATATAGACCATGGAATGAGCTGCAGATGAAGACAGAGCACCTATTTTTGTGTATGTGCCAGGAAAAGAAACACGAATTATAGACAGTAGCACAGATTTAGAAATGTCAAGGGGGCAAATCCTGTGCCTGAAACATAGCAACTGCACATGGAAAGGTGGGGGTGAAAGGAGAAAATAGTTCTTTGGGAAGTATGAAAGTAATCCCGTATCAACAAAGCCCCCCCACACACCCCTCTGTATTTCCTGGAGTAATCTTGACTCCCTTCAATATAGTCTAGTAAAATGTCACATCTGATGATGTAGGGAGTGAGAACAGGGGAATTAATATCTAAAGTTCCAAACATGAATGAATCAGTTACAAAAACTGGTTTAATTCAAACTCATGCTCTTTGGTGTCTACGATGATAAAAACTCTTAAGTATGCAGTGATTAAATGCATTACAAAGGTAACTTCGAGGGGACTCCTTCCTAAAAAAAGTGGTAAGCACTCTCTTTTATGACATGGTTTTCTAACATGAACTACACATCTGGTTTTGTTATCTAGTATTGTTTACTCTGGGGATGCATCTAACCATTTCTATCTGTTCAGGAGTAGAAACCAAAAAACAGCTCTGCCCACATTCTCTCACCAGGTCCACCTGCCATAGAGCCTTCTGTCTTAGCTTCGGTGACTGCAACTGAGTGGCTTAAACAACAGACATTTATTTCTTCCGGTTCTGGAGGCTGGGCGAAGTCCAAGACCAAGGTGCCTACAGATCTGGTTCTGCCTACTGTATTCTCACACGGCTCACAGCAGAGAAAGAGCACTTGTATTTCTCCCTATAAGGGCACTCATCTCATTTATGATGACTCCACCCTCGTGACCTTTATCCCCCCAAGGCCCCATCTCCTAATATCATCACATTGAAGGATAGGATTTCAACTTGGGAAGAGGGCAGGCCATGATACTATAGCAGTAGCATGCCACTCTGGCATGCTGGGTCCACATGAAGACTGAAGTTCAGTTTCTGAGTGAACCTGTATGTGCCACACGTGTGCAGGTACCCATGATCCTGGCAGGCTGGAATGGCTTGGGAAGAATCCCATCATCAGACACCATTAAGGGTACCTGTCTGTCTCTCACTCGCATTTTTTATTTTTTTTTATAAATCAAATTGTGAGGGAACAAGTAACAGCCCATGACCTCAAAGGGCAGGTTGTTACCTAGAAGCATATTTCACAATCTTGTCAACTGGTGATATTAAGTAGGCAGTTACATATATTCAAGTAGGAACCTAATTAATCTCAGCTCTCATCAACCACTGATTCTGTTTTTGTTTTTTTGGAGAGGTTTTTGCTATAGGACGTGTGCACTTGCCAGAAAGAGACAGAGACAGAAAGTGAGAAATCACCCCCCAGGGGGGATGGCCACACCACAATCCCTTCTCCATTCTCTTCTCCGGATCTTGGGCACACAAGCACACGCGCCCGGCATGAGTTTAAGCCACCATGTCTGGGACTTGAACCTGGGTTGACTATATGGGAGTCCAGCAACATAGCCATTATGCCATCTGCTGCTCCCCATCAACCACTGATTCTATCTCAAGCACATCTACCTTAAGTTCAACATGCAGCACTTGTACAATTTTTCAGAAGAAAATTTACCTGTGGAGTGCCTCAACAATTTGCAGACAACCAATTCTTCTAGAATCTGTTTTTATGCTTAGAATGTGCCAGGCCTTGAAAGACTTGTTCACTGAAGTACTTTTCTCAGGCTCAGAACCAAGACAGTGATGCACCTCCTGGATTATGTGCCTTCTTTCGGGAGACTGACTCCTGTGATTGGTTTCTCCTTTCCAAAGGTCAAAGTTCTAAGTATTCAGGTTACTGTGACAGGCATTTTGTTTTAAATCTATCTGTGGGCTTCATCTTATTTTTGTCAATCAATTTTCCCTTTAACTATAATTCTTATCTTATTGTCATGTGTTTTAATAAGCTGTTTCATGTTTCCCTTATTTACTATCTTATTTTGAATTAGGCAGGAAACAAAATAGTAAACTTTGGGCCCAAGGTAGACATACAAATGGGAAAGTGGGGGAGAAAATAAGAAATGAAGTTAAAAAGTTTACTGTTATAGAGGAAAAAACGATTGAATGTAAAAGAAAATAAAAGGACATAGTAAAAGGAATAATGCAAAGAAAATATTCTTAACAGTTTCTGTGTACTGTGGGATCGGCTCATAGCTCTACTAAAAATCTCTCTCCTCAAATCATAGGATGCAAATCTCATGAACTAAGCTAAGTGTCATTTTGATTTAATGTAAAATGTAAAGAACTATTTCTACCATCTAAGTAAACTAGAATAAAAGTGAATTCGCTAAAGGCAACTTTAATTTGCCAAGACAAGAAATCAGAACAAACCTTTTTCCTACTGCCACAACTACCATCTAAAAAACAATACAAAGAATTCAAATAGCCTATTTCCATGTGCTAAATGAAAATATTTGTTATGCATTTTTTTTTTAAGAAAAACCACTGGCACACAAACCAGAGCCAAAGCACAAAATTTCTGCTATAAATTTTTAATTATTTGTTTTATTTTTGTTCTGGGAATTTCGTTTACTTAAAACCTCGTAGTATAGTGGAAACAGAAATATTAGTCCATTGAAACTTTGTATAAATAAATATTTTCAGAGTTTATTCATGAAGTATTCTTCAAATGATCCCCCACAAAACTTATAAAGAACTTTTAAACTATATTGATGATTTAAAAATAAGCACAGCAACAACACGAAAACAAAGAATCTTCATTTTGTCAGGAGAAATGTTTCAATCTGAAGTTATCCTCTTTTAACACCTTGGCTGTCAGTTCTGGGTGAACCAGGATGGCCGCTTCCTCTCTCGTTCAATGATCCTCTTGCCCTGATCTTGCTCAGACGGCGTCTCTCCTGTGTACAGCACCACGGTCTCCATGGCAGGAGCCTTGAAGGGGCCCCCTTCCTGTTTCCCTATCTGCCGTCTGATTTCTTCAGTCTCCTTGCACACCTTCTCATAGCAATAGCCACAAAGCACGTGTTTCAGTTTCAGATGACCACATTCGGGACACATGTCTATATTGTTCTTTAAAACAATAAACAAAAAATACGTTAACAAGAGGCAACATAACGCACAAATAATCACTGACAACTTTCTTAGAATAATCATCCACCTGAGACCAGCAGTTAGCGTAATGGCTATGTCGCTGGACTCCCACGTAGTCAACCGCGGTTCGCGTCCCGGACCCGGTGGCTTAAAACTCACGCTGGATGCGTGTGCGTGCGTGCCCAAGATCCCGAGAGGAGAATGGAGGAGAAGGGATTGCGGTGTGGCCATCCCCCCTGGGGGGTGATTTCTCACTTTCTGTCTCTCTGTCTGTCTGGCGAGTGCACTATAGCAAAAACCTCTACAAAAAAAAAAGAATAATCATGCTACCTGAAGTACACACACCATCTAGTTCAACCATACCTTAAAAAGGAAACTGAAGATAACCATCACTGAATTTAAATTAGTAGAAACATTGAGACCTAGAACTCAGGTCTACTGACTTTGAATCTGGTATATTTTACTTAACCACAGCAATCATATTTACATATAAAGATACCCTATTTCTCCTAACTCCAAAATCTAGAGTCCATTGACACAATAGGGTGATCCATGTAGTCAGCACCTTAAATAAGATACCAAGGAAGAGCAAAATTCACCTTGTCTTTCCATTTATCTTGGGGATAACAAGAAGATAAAAGCATTTACAGGTTGGTTCCTCTGCTTTATCACAGTGTAATTCAAATACCTATATGGAACATGGATTTGGTACATGGTACGACTTTTCTTTTTATCAATATAAACACTGATGGGACCAGCAGGTGGCATGGTGGTTAAGGTGCTGAACATTCCCATGTGGCTGACCATGGTTCAGGTCCTGGACCTGGTGGCTTGCTTTCTCACTTTCTCTCTCTCTCTGTGTCTCTCTCTGATCAAATAAAATAAGTAAATGAATAAATAAAATTAAAAATACATAATTCTTTAAAAAAATTATAAACACTGATTATTCCTTAATGTAAAATCCCATGTTATATTACAATCTGAGGTTATTTTTATGAGTTTTTAAACATGTCCATCCAACTTTAATGATACAATAAGACAGTTATAACCTGTAAAAAATGTTTTCAACATATTATGAAGGTAGATTTGAAGGAAAACATGAAGAAAAATAGTAATTAGGAACATCAAACAAGTTTCAAACACTTCATGAAATTACTAACATTTGTGAGGCAGGTTATTAAAAGAATTTTATTTTCTGAAAGAAACAAAGAATTTTTCATACTACTGGTTTCAGCAGAGTCTCATTTTACGCCACTAATCTGAACTGCATGTCCAACCGAAGGGATGATGACACCCACAGTCAGTCGGTCGGTCTTCTTTTCATGTACGAACTAACCAAACATAATATATTATACCTAGCACTAAGTAATTCAAGGAAGAAAATAAATGCACAGAATAAGACATATTCTTTTCTCTCAGAATAAGTGGATTTAGGGAAGTTATATAAAAGATTGGTATAAGATCATATTCCTAAAATTAAGTCTTCTCAATTCAGTTGAAGGAATGATTATAAATCATAAGTAATAAAGTGTTTTTCAACACCAACACCAAACTTAAGTTCAGCCCCAACCATGACTCGGTTAAACTTCTGGCTTAAGTGCTAAGGATTGGGTTTAACGGTGAACATAGAAGCTTCTGAAAGGCAATTCTCTGCTCTTGAGTTTCATCCATAGTGTGCTGCCACTGTGGAGTACCAGGAAGTAAACAGCTGTTGAAATTATAACTGTGAAAGTCATAAATTAACAGACCAGAGGAAACAAACATATATCTTTTACCACATCCACGTTGTTGGGGAGGGGAATCTAGAATTGTCTGAAGAAAGGGGCACAAATAGGAAAGTTTCAAGAGAAGAATATAGGTTCAAAAAGTCAAGCGTGCTGGAGCTTAAATCTAGACTCAACCATTTAAAAGTAGTGTGACCAAACTCTAAATCTTTTTTGCTTCAGTTTCTTTATCCTAAAAAGGAAGAAAATAATATTTGCTTGGCGAGTTGAGAGGACATGATAATACTCTTAAGACACTGAGCTACATTCTAGGGACTATTAGCTATTCTGGTGGTTATCTCAGGGTTTCCTTCACAGTATTTTATTAAAGAATAGAATAAATATATAAGGACTTATAAAATCCAAACTCCAACATACCTACTGCTCTGACTTTAATTTTAAGCTCTATCATAATTAAGATATTTAACCATTTTTAGTTCAAATTCCATAGCTCTGTACTGATATAATTCGTAATTCATTAAGTAATAGAGGCTTTTAAACCCTAGTCCAATCTCCCATCTCCAAATGCCTTCCTTGACTGTTTCCAATATGTAGGCTAAAGGAGAGTAGACACAAATAATGAAAATACTGCGTTTTATTTAGGCCAGAAGAAAGCAGACAAGTTATCTGAGAATAACTTATCCATAGGTCATGTGACTATGCCAGTGACACTACTCACATAGCAGACTTGAGGAAAAGCACAACACATATTACCTTAACTTTTATAAGCTTCTGAGGGTTTCTTCTCCTACACCGGTTAACTTCAATGCTGCGTCTGCTTTTAGGAGCTGCCATCCAAAAGATACCGTCCAAAAGGCTGGAATTCTCCTCACTTGGACTGGTAGCATTTGCTGGTTCTGTCAGTATGGCTGGACCCTCAACTGCTAATGCTGGTCCTATAAAATAAACCATGGAGACACAGAATGGGTTCCTAGCTTCTAAATGACTATTTACAGGCTTTCTCTTTAACAATCAACACCAATGTCAACACACACAAACACACACACATTCAGAACGTTAAAATCAATAAGGCAACCTTAGCTATTAAAATATACTATGCAAAAAGCAATTCTAAAAAAAACCAAAAATACAGGGCTATCCCAGTGGCTTGGTGATTAAGGGTGCTGGATCCCACATGGCCCACTGTGGGATTTGAATCCTGCTTAATTAAAAGCACACCAGGTGAATGTGCATGCATTCCTAAAATACGGAGGGAGTGGAGAAATGGAGAAGGGATTGTGATCACACTCTAGTGGGGGTTGAATTCTCTCTCCCTCTTTGTCTTGCTCTGGTGCACATACACACCTGGCAAATTAAAGACACACACACACACAACACAAATAGAATATTTTTCTTAGAGGTATCCGCAGAAATGCAATCAGTGAAATTCTATCATGAAACACAGAACTGAGGAATTTAGTAGTGAACATAAATAAAAATCTGGTAGAGTAGTCTAACTTTAACAAACAACTGCCAATTGTTCCACATTCAACTTATCTAATTAATTTACAAGTAAATCTAAGACTGAGATTCTCTGAAGATACTTTGGATTTGTATCAAGATAACTGAATATTGGTTCTTTTTTTTTTTGAGAGGTTTTTGCTATAGGGCGTGTGCGCTCGCCAGAAAGACAGAAAGAGACAGAGAGACAAAAAGCGAGAAATCACCCCCCGGGGGGATGGCCACACCGCAATCAGTTCTCCTCCATTCTCTTAGGATCTTAGGCACGCACGCTCACATGCCCAGTGTGAGTTTAAGCCACCAGGTCCGGGACTAGAACAGCGGATGACTACATGGGAGTCCAGTGACATAGCCATTACAACAACTGCTGGTCCCAGTCCTTTTTAAATTATATTCAAAGTGAGTTGGTTCTTTCTCAGATAACCTGGTATGCTCCTTAAGTCAGTTAGTTCTTCATAATATTTAATCATGGTTCCTGCCTGTCCTCTAAGGAAAAGAGATTAGCACTTCTTTATATGATATTATTGATGTGACCATCAACATTTCACTTTTTTCTACTTTTTTTGTTTATAAAATCAAAGAAATTCCTTAATCCTTTCCTTACTATTCCTCAGACTTACTTTCTTTGATTTTAAGAACTTTTAAAAGCACACAAAGTTTGTAACACTCAAGTGTTCCCATTTCAATATATCTAAAAGTAATGCAATCTGAATACAGACAGTGAAGGCAGGGCCTCAAAAACAAAAACAACAACAACAAAGTAACACAACGCATAGCCCACAGATTAACAACACAGGAGCTGATGTCCCTGTGTGTGACCCTTCTGAGCCATTACTTCAGCTGAAACATGGAGACACCTACTGGATTGTTGTGAAGCTTATCCCAGGAAGCACAGGTGGAAAGCTTATTTAGCACATTGCTGGACATATAGTGGTACGCATCTCTTTGCAGACTACACTTTGGGATACCTCCGAAATGGAGCAAAACGTAAATGCCAAAGCAATGAGTTTTAATGTCCAAGATACTTCTCGGTAGCATTTATTCCTGAAGGAGACACTGGAATCAGAACTCATGTGCACAGAGCTCTAAATACCAGAGAAGGACGAATTGCACTCCATGGGCATCAGAGGGTGGGAAGACCAGAAAAGAGAGAGAATAGGGATCCAGATGCCGAGTGAGAAGTGCAGACTACTTTGTCCCAATACCCTCACCAAGAGACTTGATGGAACCCTCTAGCAAACCTTCTAGGAACTAAGTCCTGTGTCCCTAGGATGATCTCAGGTCACTGCGAGTGCCTGCCTGAGAGAATTCAACGCTACCAGGAAAAGTTACTATTAGTTCCAGCCAAGACACACCTGAACTTCCTTACTTAGGAAAACAGCTTACAACGGTCATGATGTACTCCTTCCAACTCATAAGTGTCTCTTAGAGATCTGAGAGCCATTCCTTGGAAACATAATCGCCAGGAACGATGGGCCTCTGGGCCAGGACAGAATCCTAACTTAATTAAACAGCTGCCTGCTAGCAGACACCGCTGGCCTCGTTGCATTTTTACACTGGCCAACCGCTGTCTACTTCACTTTCAAGGCGCTACTATGTCCCCACACTTCTGCTCTTCCTCATCCTCCCTCTCAAAGACCCAAATCTCTGCACAAATTGCAATGGAGCTCAGCTCTACCCCGGTCGGCAGTTACTGAATACAATCTGTTTTCAGCGTTTTAACTAAGGTCCGGCTGCGTTTACCTTTGATATACGCTAAGGTGCTTGGATTACACTCTATGTATGAGCGCATAAGGGGATTTTGTTTTTTATCGGCGGAGGCCACGGCACGCAGAAATAGCTGAGGGTTGTGCTAAGTGAAAGTCACAATAAGGTCCCCTACGGGCGGCCGCCGATCAGGCCCGGTCTAAGGGCTGGGAATATGAGCTGTGTGCCACGCTGCCCCGGCTCCCCTCGCCCAACGTCCTCCCCGCGGAGGCCTTCTTTACCTACCCCACGGAGCACTAGGGAAGCCTAGCCGACTCTGCTGAAGCCTCCGCTGCAGTCCTTCCCAACAGTTTCGGAGCAGCCCCCGGGCAGCTGGCCACAGCGGAACCACCAGAACCAGCATGGCCGGCGCCATCTTTCTCTTTAGATGGGATCCACTAAACAGCCTTGGCGTGCCTCTGGTTCGAGCATGCGCACAGACGTAAATTCGGGGAACCCAGCCCTCAGAACTACAATACCCAGCATGCTCCTGAAAAGGCTCTGCCCCTTACCCAATCACAAAGAGAGAAAGAAGGGAAGTAGCGAGGAGAGGGACGGCCCTGTCTCAGTGCGCATGTGTGCGAGTGTGCCTTGGCTTTCTGGTTAAAGATGGCGGAGCGCGGTTACAGCTTTTCGCTGACTACATTCAGGTATGGGAAGGGGTCCTCAATGTCCTCCGGCTAGCCGAGGTTGCAGGAACTCCGCCGACTTCATTCTTTCTGTGTTGGATTCTGGCTTGGTGCTTCTGGAGGGTCCAGTAGGGACTGGAGGTGGGAATGCGGCTTTGCAAAGTCATTTGCCGGGCCAGTCTGGGGTCCGGGGAACAGCGGTGCCCGGTGCCGCGGGAGGGTCGGGGGATCCGGGCGGAACTTGGGGCTGCAGGACAGGGAGAGCCCTAGCCAGGCATTCGCTTCCACTTTGGAGATTAGAAAAGAAGGCTGTTTTCTGTTCAGAATTCAGGATTTCTTTCTCGGTCCACGTAGGCCTGATGTGGAAGCTTCTGAAACTCGGGATCGCGATTAAATACGTGGTGTCTGTCTCTTTTCTTGGGGAGCCGCGACTTCACGGTTACTTAGGTTTATGTCTGTGCCTCCGTTTGGCACGAGTGTCTTTCTAAACCTCCAGCTTTCGGTTTCATCAACGCCCTGTTAGCAGCGTTAGGACTGAAATATAAAAGTACTCTCATTTATCAGTTAGTTCTTACCGGCCTCAAAGTACTAAGCTACAATATGCGTTAGAACTTTTATTGGGAGGGGCTATGTTTACTTTATAAAAAGGTCTTAGACTTTTCTATTGTAGAACAAGTGTTTAGTAACTATACTTTTCAAAATCAGGTCAACTATTGTAGTGTGAGAAAACCATTGTCAAGAACTTAAAAAGTAGACTGTGGAAGGATTCTGATTTGACCAGTTAGTTCAAACTAGTCCTTCCTGATGACTAAAGACAGCTGGCTCTAACTTGTTGAGTACTTTTTATGTAGGTGCACCTTCACCCACTCCCATCTCCAACCTGGTGAATGACTTATCTCACCTCCTGTAGATGAGCTGAGCACAGTTAAACAAATTAAATAACCTGTCAGACGCCATCCTTGAGAGGCTGAGTTGGCATTCAGACTGGGTTCTTTCTGATGACAAAATTTTATACACTTTCCATTACATTATGTTGTCTTCCTAAAATCAAAAATACTTTCCTCTTTGCAGTTTTCACTTAGAAATGAGAGTATGTAATCCCCTCACTGTTTTTTGGTAGCCTTTAAATACATTTAATTCTGCAGTAAAAGCTATAATATACAGTGACAGAAAATAAATGTACAGAGTGGTCACTGAACAAAGCAAATGTGGTCTTTTATCTCGAAGAAAGCATTTATAATCCTACTGAGGCTGAAATATAAAGCCACCACCATGGATCATGACGATTTGAATTCCCCCCTCCCTTTGGTAAGGTTTTTGCCATAGGGTGTGTGTACTCCCTGGATGGACAGAAAGGGAAAGTAATAAAATCATCCTGCCCAGGGGAGATGGCCACAGTGTAATCCTTTCTCCATTCTCCTTTTGGGATGTTGGGCACACATACACATGTGCCCTGCCTGATTTTCAAGCCACGGGTCCAGGGCTCAAACCGTGGTGGGCCATGTGAGAGGTCAACACCTTAACCCCCACACCAGTTGCTAGCCCCAAGGGCTGCATCTTTTTATAAAGAATCTCTTGTTCTTTGTTTTATTTTGTTTTGTTTTTAAATGCTAGAGAGTGCTCACACTCACCAGAGGGAGAGCGGTAAGGAACTCTTCAATGGAGCATGGTTACACCAGAATCTGTTTTTCCCCATTTCTCCATCTTTTCAGGATTTGGGGCACAGACGTGTTGGATGTGTTATTCAGGCTGTCTATCCTGTCAGGATTTTGGACACACATGCCTGGCATGATTTTCAATCTGCTGGGTCTGGGATTCGAATCATAGTCATGTGGGATCCTGCTCCCTTAACCACTAGGCTATACAGCAGGCCCACAAATTTCTTTATTTTGATAAGCTTTTGTTTTTTTTTTAACATGCTGAATTCAATTCTATTTTAGATAAAAGGAAAACATTTGTTTCTAACCTGTTCTAATCAGAATCAATCTACTGATATGGAAATGACTTGGTAACTATAGGAAGAAAATTTATTTTGTAGATTACATGATTGACAATAAATGAATAAACAGCCCCAGCCCTGGTGGCACAGTTGGTAGCATGCTGAGCTGTATTGCTGGAAGCCACATGGCCACCACGGTTCAAATCCCAGGCCTCGTTGGCCTCAAACAGCCAATATGTACAAACTCCCAAGATCCAAGGAACTGCAGAAGTAAGGGGGTCGAACGTAGTATGACTAGACCTTGTAGAGTGCGCCCCTTTTACCATTGCCATGCACAGGCTCTATCATGAAAAAAAGAAAAGCATTTCAAAAATAAAATAAGTGTTGTCAATAGGTGGGATGGTGGTTAAGGCGCTGGACCTGACTGATGACACTTTGAAAATTATGCTGGGCACATGCGTGCATGCCCAAAATCCTGGGAGGAGAAGGGAAGAGAAGGGATTACAGCATGGCCATCCCCTATGAGGGGTGATTTCTCACTTTCCCTCTTTATGTCTCTCTCTGTCTCTCTGTCAAGCATACATGACCTATGGCAAAAACCTAAAAAATAATAATAATCAAGTAAAATAAAATAAGTAAATAAATTGGTGCCCACTACTGAATTCTGGAAGATGTCTTTCGGGTGAAAGAAGGAACATACCTTTAGGTTGGGTAGTCAGGAGAGGCCCATTGCTTATATTTTTGAGACAGGCAGGTGAAAAGGACCCAGCTGTTAGAAAATTGAGAAAGAGTTGTGAACAGAAAGAACAGCAAGTGGGAAGGAAACTGGGAAGGAGCTTGAGCTTTTAAAGGAACGAAAATAAGGCCAATTTGTTTGAGATTAGTAGACAAGGAGGTAATACAAGGCCTTATAGGCCAGAAAAGGGATCTTCATTTTATCTTAAGTGAACCAAGAAGTTATTTAGGGGAGTTAAGTGGGGGTGATGTAGCATAAAGATAACTGCTGGGAGCGGAAGGAATGGTGGAAAAGGTAAACTATTAATAGTTAGAAGGCTTTTTCTATGTACCATGTAAGGATGTCGATGCTTTGGAATGGAGTAGAGACATTGAAATCAAAGATGGTTGGTTGCTCAGTGAACTCACAGGTTAAAGATGAGAAAACAGACAAAGCTTAAGCGACTTGCTCGAAGTCACAAGGTTGGTAAGTGGTGAAGAGGAAAGGTAAGGATGCTGTTCTAAGTGGCACACAGAAAATAACCAAAAGGGAGATCGGTGCTTCCCGCTGACTACATTCAGACCACCTTATAAACTTTGTTCTGTGTGACGTCACGATAGATTTCAAAGGCCAGCTATTCTTTGGGTCTGATGAATGAGCTTTGACCTAAATATCTATCCTCTCTCAGAGGCATTCCTGCAATAAGTCTTTGAGAATATTTGAACTTACCTGTGTTTCTTTTTAAGCCCTTCTGGTAAACTCGTCCAGATTGAATATGCGTTGGCTGCTGTAGCTGGAGGAGCCCCCTCAGTGGGAATTAAAGGTAATTAAGTGCTTCATTTGTTTCAGATACCTGTTAATAGTTATCCTATTTTTTGGGGGGTTACTAATTAGTAAATAATTTATAAATAATAAGTTGTAGGACCAGCAGGCGGTGTGGTGGTTAATGTGCTGGACACTCCCACATGGATGACCACAGTTCGAGTACTGGACCTGGTGGCTTGTTTTCTTATTTTCCCCTCTCTCCCTCTCTCCCTCTCCCTCCCTCTCTCTCTCTCTCTCTCTCTCTCTTTCTGGTCAAGTTAAAATAAATGAATGAATGAATAAAATTAAATAAATAATTCTTTAAAAAATAATAAGTTGTAGCAGCATAATTTTAAGTTATTTTTGTTCATTTATTAGCATTTCAAAGTTTAAAGAAAATAGTTAATAAGCCTAAGGAGGCTATTAAAATTTCTTCTCAAAGTAAATATGTCGCCTTTATCTGTTAGTTGTGATGACCTACAAATAGTTTTTCCTGTTCCAAAAACTGAGTGTTTTTTTTGTTTTTCCATTGATTGCATCACTGGTCTCTGGCTATTTACAACCTTTCTGCAGTTCAGAAAAAGTTAATTATAAAACATAATCTAAAGGGAACCAGCAGTTAGCGTAATGGCTATGTCGCTGGACTCCCACGTAGTTGACCGCGGTTCGCATTCCGGACCCGGTGGCTTAAAACTCACGCCAGGCGCGTGTGCGTGTGTGCCCAAGATCCTGAGAGGAGAATGGAGGAGAAGGGATTGCGGTGTGACCATCCCCCCGGGGGGTGATTTCTTGCTTTCTGTCTCTATGTCTCTATGTCTCTCTCTGTCTTTCTGGTGAGCGTACGCGCCCTATAGCAAAAACTTCTCCCAGAAAAACCCCAAAAAAACAATCTAAAGGTATGGTTGCTGATTTTCTGGTAACCTTTTTAGAAGTCTGTCATTTGTTTTAAATTTCATATTATAAGAACAATACCCCAAATAGGAGGAAATGCATTATTTTAAGTCATGTAAACTCTGAGGTATTATAGAGTACTTTAAGAAAGGTTGTACATAGGGATCAGCAGATGGTGTAATGGTTATGTCACTGGACTCCCACATGGCGGACTGCGGTTCAAGTGCCAGACCTGGAGGCTTGAAACTCATGCTGGGCACGTGTGCATGAGTGCCCAAGTCCCAAAAGGAGAATGGAGGAGAAGGAATTGCAACATGGCCGTCTCTCCCTCCCCCTGCCCCAGGAGTGATTTCTTGCTTTCTGCCACTCTGTCTCTCTCTGTCTTTGGCAAGCAGGTGTGCCCTATAGCAAAAAATCTTTCTAAAAACAGAAAGGAAAGGTTGTATATGAATGACCAATGAGGGAAAAGTTGATTGACTGTTCCTTAGGCAATTTGGACATAGAAATCTAGAAGGAAAAATTTTATATATTAAAAGAAGTAATAAAGGAGTTTGGGTTTACTGTGTTCATAGCTGACTGTTAAAACAGTCTCTTAATGATTAAACATTTAGTTTCTTTTCCTTTTCTTCTCTTTTTAAGCTGCAAATGGTGTGGTATTAGCAACTGAGAAGAAACAGAAATCCATTCTGTATGACGAACGAAGTGTACACAAGGTGGAACCAATTACCAAGCACATCGGGCTGGTGTACAGTGGCATGGGCCCGGATTACAGGTACCTTAGACTACGTACACTTTTTCTCATCATCTCATGAATTGATCGTGATCTATACATTGAGGAGAAAAATCAAGGGGCGCTTTCCTGGGTGCTTTCCTTGAATCTTGCAGCTTTTTCTTGCTTTGTTTAGCAACGCAGCCTCACTGTCAGCTGAGTTCCATTTGCCTGTGCAGGCTCCTTTAAGGAGAATAACTCAGCACCACTCAGTTGCAGAAGAGGACAAAGATGCAGTACTTACACCACTTACCTCTGTTTTGTGGCTCTTCCCTTCCAGTCACTGTCCCTCTTCTATCTAAGGACTGGGCATAAGGAGCTTTGATGTTCTCTTATGTACTTTAAAAATCAGGAAGAAATACATGTTATAATAAACTGTATTTTAAAATACATCAGGCCTCAAAGGATCACCATCCAGAGTTAACCTCCTATCTTTATTTCTGTTATTTGCAAAGGGATAAAATTCTTAAAGGCCACTGAAAGTTATGCGGCCAGCCAGGATCCAGACACTCATGTGATCACTCCCTTTATATGTCACAGGAAAAGAGAATAACCTGTAATATGAGGGTAGCAGCAAGTCGAGAGAGGCCGGCAGCTTTCTATGTTTGTCATTTAACAAGTGAAAGAAGTATCACTGTATTACTCAGGACTTCAAAGAGCAAAATGGGTAGAGCCAGAATTTCCCTTTAACGAGTCAGAGAAAGCAACAGTTATTGGAAAGTGCTAAGGCTTCACTGCAGCAGATCCTGTGACCACCTTACAGAGGGATACTGCACTGGACTGCTGTTAGAGTAGACAGAGCGAGGACACGAGTATGGGCTAGGGAAAACATGACTATCTCAGATCAGTATATGAGCCGGTAAAGATGTCTTACTTACCCTGTTAATAAACTTAGGTTCTTACATAATGTCGTCTTAATTTCTTTTGACAAATTGCACATTTTTAAAATTATAAGTACTTTTTGAATATTGCTTAATCTCCAAAGGACATTCTTTGAATTTCAGGCTGAGAGATTAAGTTATACAGACTTTCTTACTATTTTCAATCTCCAAAGAATCCTTTTTGAATTCCAGGCAGAGAAAGTAAGGCATTCTGTGGAAAAGACTGAGGCAGAATGGGAAAAATATGCCCCAAATTGTGTGTGTGTATGTGCATTTAACTGTATGTACATAGTGTTGGTTGGAGTGAGTTAGAAAAAGAGTAACTCTTCTTGGGTTGAAAAGGAAAATCTTCAAGAAGCTATGGAGGGAAAAGAAAGCTTTCATTTTGTGCATTAAATCTGTTACTTTTAAGCTGATAGGTACCGTAGTCCCTAATTGTCTTTCTTTCTTCTTGTTTATCTCCTATAATTTATCTCCCTTGTGCTCTTGTTATTTTCTTCTAGATCAGTTAGAATCATTTAAGAGTAGCATTGGCTTTGAGCTGGTAGTTATTAATAAAGAGATCTATATTAAACTTGTGCTGTTGGTATATGCTTATAGAAGGAGAATGGTTCTTTATGTAGCAAAGCACCTTAATTCTAATTAAATCGTACTTTTCCCATTAGAGTACTTGTGCACAGAGCTCGAAAACTCGCTCAGCAGTACTATCTTGTCTACCAGGAACCCATCCCCACAGCCCAGCTGGTACAGAGAATAGCTTCTGTAATGCAGGAGTACACCCAGTCAGGGTAAGTTGCTTTATTACTTGAAATGGTCAAGAGTTGGGGGGGGGGAATCTTTTTTAAGAGTAGATGGGGATAGCCAGTGTTGAGGGGGTTGAGACCTAGACTTAGTGGCTTAAAAACATGCTGGGAACATGTGTCTGCGCCCAAAATCCCAAAGGGAGAAATGGAGACAGGACTGTGGTGTAACCATCCCCATGAAGGATGTTTTCCACCACCCACTTCCACCTTCTGGTGAGCAAAATTTAAGAAAAAAGAAAGAAAACATAGAGGTATAAATGGAAGGGGACTTGCTATTCCTATATTTGTTTGGCAAGTAGAGAAGATTATGATGCATTTTTCTGATTTTAACTGAATCTAGAATGGTTTTATAAGGAAAAAATAGATGTTTTCTTGTCCATATTATTGCAGGAAGCCGCTTCTAGATATAAGTCTTTGTTCCAGTGATTAAAACTCTTCTTTACTGACCAACAGTATCAGTACTTCCAAATTTATGTTCCCAACCAGAAGTTATTGTAAGCACATGATGAAAGCAATAGCTCTTTGACAAATTCATATTTGTTTTAATTCTAGTGTTCTTAAGTTTGGGTAGGATCAGACATGTAGAGAGAATTGACATGTAAACCCAGAGGAAAAGCTGTATTAGGTGAAAGTTGTCATTATGTTAAGTCCCTGAACATTACTCCGTGCTTACTAACCCCAGAGTCTTTAGCTTACACTTCATCTAATTCAGTATTTTTAACTTCTGTTCCTCATTACTATAAAAAGAGTTCATTTTTAACTGATTAACTCAGAAAGATCTTAGTATGTTTTAAGGAGTTTATAAACTCAGTTCAGTTAACTTGATAGTTTGCTTTACTTGAGAGTATTGATCAATTCTTACATGAGTATGACTTTAACGCCATGTATGTAAATACCTTTAATTTTACTTTCTTTCTGCAGTGGTGTTCGTCCATTTGGAGTTTCTTTACTTATTTGTGGCTGGAATGAGGGCCGACCGTATTTGTTTCAGTCAGATCCATCTGTGAGTACCATTACATGTATTTGAGAGGTTTGCTAAAAGTGCTCTTTGAATATCTAATAAAAAAAAGCCATAAAAAGTTTAATATTTTAGCAGAATTTTCTGTTTTTCATTTGAGCTTCAGAAAGTATGAACTAGCGCATATTAATTCATGCATTTAAAACTTTGATAATTCAGTCTTCCTGATAAGTAAGTTCTGCCATATCACCTGAGAAGGAAAAGAAAAAATATTTTGGTTCTTTGTAGTTAAGTCAGAAATAGAAGTACTTCGGGGGACCTGCAGTTAGCGTAATGGCTATGTCACTGGACTCCCATGTGGTCAGCTGTGGTTCGAGTCCTGGACCCAGTGGCTTAAACTCACGCTGGGCACGTGTGCATGCGTGCCCAAGATCCCGAGAGGAGAATGAAGGAGAAGGGATTGCAGCGTGGCCATCCTCCCTGGGGGGTGATTTCTCGCTTTCTATCTCTCTCTCTCTGTCTTTCTGGCAAGCACATGCACCCTATAGCAAAAACCTCTCCAAAAAAAAAGAAAAGAAATATAAGTACTTCGGGAACTTGGACAGCACATTGTTACCTCGCCTCTGAGCTTCTGAAGCTAAATGCCAAGCTGCTGTCCCCTTCTTTCTAGTGGGTGACCAAAGTCACCATCTCCACAATCCTCATTGCATCTTTTGTCCTATTTTCTCTGTCATATCTAAAAGGCGGTTTTTGCCTTTAAGATATATTTGGTGTGTTTCTTATGTCACTTTCTCTAGGAGCATGTGTATGTTTTCCAACAAATTTGGCATGTTATATTTGGCACATTTCAGCTGTTTTTATTATACCTTTGATAACAAAATATTAAAATGACTATTTTTAATGACAAGCTATCTTTTTAATTAATTCACTAATGACAAAGAGTTGATGTCATTTTTTAGATATATATGACAGATTTTTAGAGCCCGTCAATCTGCTAAGCTAAAATATTACTCGTTTGCTACAAGTTAATTCAGTTTTCTTAAGTGGCTTCTTCACAGCATCTGTGTACAACAAATTGGATCAACAATAACTCATTTTCAGTTTGATGAGTTTTGGTATGTGTAGGTAAATAAGGAGGCCAACACCACAGCTCAGATAACAACTTCTCTATAGTCTCCAGAAGTTTCTTTGTGCTTCTCTGTTTCCATACCTCTAACCGTTTGAATAATAATTCGGTGACATTTTCTGTTTCATTCTAATAAATATTCTGTGACTTTAGAAGTTAGAAACTAAAAAATAAATGGCAGGGTAATAGGGTTATACTAACGTTTTTAAGATGTATTTCTTTTATCTTCCTGATTAGGGAGCTTACTTTGCCTGGAAAGCCACAGCAATGGGAAAGAATTATGTGAATGGGAAAACTTTCCTTGAGAAAAGGTAAGCTCATGGTAACTAGGTTCATTTGCAGACTGACTTTATGGTCATTAATGCTCTTTGAAAAATATCATGGCTTTAAGCAAATTTGTTGTCTTGCTCTGCTTTTGAACCTAATTCTAGACAACAGAAATTTCTCTCCCTCTTGGCTTCCTAGTAGTGTAAGTGGTAGAATGTTCATTTCTCAAGGGCATCGTGGTCTACATTCTTATGTTGCTCCCTAAATAGTTTTGTTTTTTTACTTCATTTTCCTACCATTTCAAAAAAGAAAATAAGATTTGGAGTAAAAAATTTGGGTTTGGAGTAAAAAATTTGGGTAGAAAAATTATGTTTTGTTAGACAATTTAATAATTGAGGCCTGCAGGTAGTATGGTGGCTAAGGGCCCTGGACTTCCCACATGGCCAACCGCAGTTCGAGTCTTGGACCTGGAGACTTGCTTTCTCTCTTGGTCTCTCTCTCTCTCTTTCTCTTTCACACACACGCTCTCTGTGCCTCTCTGGTCAAATTGAAAATAAATAAATAAATACAGTTAAATAAAATAATTCTTTAAAAAAAAATTTAATAGTCTATATTATGACAGTTTAAAAAATTGTGAAACCAGATATCCAATGTTGAGGCAGATTACATAGGTGATGTACATGCCTGATAAAAAGTGGAGCACTGGGGCCAGCAGATGGCATGGTGGTTGGGACGCTGGACCCTGACATGGCCGACCGTGGTTCAAATCCTGGACCTGGCAGCTTGCTTTCTCACTTTCTCTCTCTCTCGTGAGTGTGCGTGTCCTGTAGCAGATTGAAGAGTAATGATTGTGATGAATGAAATTGAATAAATTATTCTAAGCAAAAGTAGAGCACTGTGTAAAACTCTGCTATTGGTGCCTCTGCACAACAAACTGTGTTCGCTCACTTCCAGCTGTATTTTAGACTCAGCATTACTATCATCCTTTAACAAAATGTCCTACCTTTTGAATGGGAAAAAAGGAATTTCTCCTAAATTTATTGTACGAGCAAGATAGAGAGGAGACAGAGAGACAAGTACCCCAATAGGATCTTCACACCCTCACCCACCCCCAGCCCCAGCCAGCCCTGGAGCGTGAGGGTATATGTGCATAGCATGTCCAGGGAGGTCTCAGACACCAACTGGGCATCTTCCAATGGTCAGCTTGACAGTGTTGTGCCTTATCCTGCCTCTTGAAGGGGAAAATTTTGTAATTGACTTTAACTATCAGGTGAATTGTCTCAGTACCTTTTCCATATAATATTAATGTTAAAGCTATGTAAATCTTAGGCCTGGGATTAAATGGTAGTTTAAATAATCTTAAGATTTAAAATATTTGCTTCTCCTTTTATACCTTAATAAGTCAACTAAACATGTTACATGTTGTAACATGTTCTATTACAGCATATAAGAGCAAACAAAATTTTATCAAAAATCTGATTTTTTTTTCATTATAATGTCACAATCCTGATTATGTTAAAGTGTTTATATTTAAGATGTTTCCTAAAATAAAATGATTTATGTGCTTTTCATGATGCTGAGAATTGAGCACCAAATACATCAGTTTTTTATTTGGGGACAGGTGTTTAAGGAGGTAATTAACACTTAATGTGTAATTTAGTATTTAAGAATGTTTTAGAGTTTTTTTTTTTTAATCTTACGTTACTGCTGTCATTGTATTTAAATAATCGTTAAGAATGTAAACAGTGCCATTAAGCATTGTTTTTTTAAAATAAATTTAGATACAATGAAGATCTGGAACTTGAAGACGCCATTCATACAGCCATCTTAACCCTAAAGGTTAGCTCAATATCTAATAATCAGATTTATAATGATATTATAACTAGCTGCTTAGAAAATTGACCACTTTCCCCCTCCCTCTTCAATAGGAAAGCTTTGAAGGGCAAATGACAGAAGATAACATAGAAGTTGGAATCTGCAATGAAGCTGGATTTAGGAGGCTTACTCCAACTGAAGTTAAGGATTACTTGGCTGCCATAGCATAATAATGAAGTGACTGAACAATCTGGGATTTCAGATAATCCATCTATAATACTTAACATGTTTAAAGTATGTTTTGTTTTGCACACTTTTTGCATACTAATTTCTACATGGGTAATCGACTGATGTTTTTAAAATGATACTTATAAATCATAATAAACTGTTAAATCCAACTTACAGTCTTTTAGGAGTTAGTAAAATTTCAACATAGTTATTTCCTGCCTTTTAATCACAGTTGATTGTGGACACTCCATTACATAAGAGAAGAATGAAATCACTCTTCAGTTGTCATGCACCTTTGGTTAAATCAGACCTTGATGCCCTCCTTACTACTAGATTCTGCTGTGTTTTCCTAGAGCAAAACATTCGTTTTGATAAACAACTGCTTTTAGCTAAGAGAATCTGTGGACAGTCATGGATTCAAGAAGCACATCAGGAAGCATAGGTGTTTTTAGGCACATTTAGGTGTAGGTTAATGAAATCCTGCAAGATTATACTGGTCATTTTAAAGAGTGCTAAGGCAGATAGATTTCCTATGGGAGATATATAAGTAAATAAATAATGATTTGCTGATTCCTGTTGTCTTTCCATCACAGGTAGGTAACCATTTCAAAGGAGCCCTCTAGACTGATCTTTTTAACTCAAGAATGAACATAAATGCTGGTAATAAAGTACTAATACTTAATGAATCAAAAGTGTGGCTTAAAGATCTCCCTCCTTAATGTATGCTCAGTGTAATCAGAGCCATTGCTATAAATAAGGTCCATTGAAGCAAGCAATAATAGGGGCTCTCAGATGTGCTTTCATCTGTCAAGGCATAGTGCTTGTTTGTTTTTTAAGGAATCTTAGAATAAAAGCATCATTAGTCTGCTTCACAGGACATAGAGTTTATGAGTGTCATCATTCTTACTAACATGAAGACATAGTAATTCCATGTTAAAATATAGCTCAAGATTTTAATTAATGTTTTAGTCCATTCTTTGTTACTAAGAACAGAAATACCTAGTCTGGTATTTCTAAGTAAATAGAGATTTACTTAGCTTATTGATCCTGGAGGCCCAAGGTCAAGGGGCCAAATCTGGTGAGGTCTTCTTGGTGGGGATCCTACGGAGTACCTAGAGATACAGGACATCACATATAGGGGAGAGTGAGAGCTTGCACGTCTCTGTCTGTCCATGTCTCTCCATCTCATTCCCTCTTATAATCCTACTGGGATTCAGTCATGGGGTACCACCCTGGGGACTCTGTCCACACCATAATCAGATTAAGTCTCTACCCTCTTAAGACCGTTACAATGGCTCAGCAAATTTTAGCATATGAATTTTGGGGGAATATGTTCAAATCATAGCAGTTAAGATGAGTTTAGGGAGAAAGAGTTTTATCTTGGACCATTTTTGACAGTATTCCCAGTTCCACCACCTACCATCACTACTACACTCATCTTGTTAGAAGTGGCAGAAGTTTTGTAGAAAATGGGAGATTACTGCTTCACCTGCTGTTTCAAAAATTTTATCTTAAAACCCCTCATTTAATCTCTCCTAGGCTCTGGTATATTGTGACTCTACTTGAATATAGTAGTAAAAAGGACCTTTGAAGGCCAGTCTCTTCCTCTTACTGGCTGATTGTGCAGTCATCCTAGAGGGTTTTCTAAGGACTAAATTTGATACCACAAGTGAAAGGCTTGACATAGTTAATGGCCAGGTACCCTGCAGTAGTAGCTGTGCTGCATTTGTTTTTCTAATATCCAGTGTTAAACAGGAATGCCAAAATTGTACAAATCTAAAAAGAGTAGAGTCATAGTTAAGACAAAAGGAAAGTGCATGTAGGTTCTCACTGGGTGCTGACAGAATTAATTATACAGAAAAAAGAGGGAAAAATTAGCTGAAGCAAATGTGGTCAGATTCTTTTTGTGCTAATAGAATTAGTTCTGCAGAATAAAGGGTTGAAAGATATTACCTGAAGCAGGTGTGATTTAGGTTCTAGCTTCCTGACACCACTAAATGCAAAGGCAGTTGCAGTTGCAGCTGCCTTCTCCCTTTGTTCTCAGTATATATATTTCATTGTTTTTAAAATTGAACTGTCCCTTTAAAAAAATTTATTCTAGGGCTGGCAGGTGGTGTGGTGGTTAAGGGTGCTGGATTCCCACATGGTTGACTGTGGTTCAAGTCCTGGACTTGGTGGCTTCCTTTCTCACTTTATCTCTTTTTCTCTGTCCCTCTGGTCAAATTGTAAAAAAGTAAAGAAATAAAGTTAAATAATAAAATAATTCTTAAAAAAAATTATTCTATGAAAAAGAAAGGTCTTGACACTGTGATCCACCCCCAACCCTCAGCTAGCCCCAAGTCATGGACACATGCGTGCCCAGTGTATTCAAGGAGGTCTTTGCATTTGACCCAAGAACCATTCCATGCTGGATTGCCTCATAGAGTGTTGCATTTTACCACTGTGCCACTGCCTGGCACTAAGCTCTACATTTTTGTCCCAACTCGGGAAACTCAGTTTTTTGATGTAGCAACTCATTGCATCTAAATCAAGATTCTTGAATTATTTCTAACTTGAGTCTAGCTTCTCATACACAAACATCATATCATGTTCCTAATGTTCATAACCCTACCCAACATTTGATTCCATTTGAATTTTCTTCTTTAAACATGTGTCTCGACTTGTTCTTTTGTCTTTCCCATTTCCTTAATGACCTATAAATTTAAATTTACAAAATTATGAGCAATGAGGGGACAGAAGGTGGTGTGGTGGTTAAGGTGCTGGACTCCCACATGGCCAACTGCAGTTCCCAGATCTGTGACTTAAAGCACTGGGCATGTGCGCATGCATGCCCCAAATCCCAAGAGAATGCAGGAGAAGACTGTGGCATGGCCATCTCCCTTGGGGTTGATTTCTCACTTCCCTTCTTGGAGAATAAAATGCAATGACACATGGTGTAAAAAGAAAATCTAGACAATTTAGTGGAGTTTAGTTGAGCAAATCTTAACATGATTTGAATTGGGTATTTTTTCCCAGACCGACTTCCAAGCAACTCCAGATAGCTTTATGGTCAGCTCAGTATTTTAAGTTCCAGAAAGGGAAAGTGACATACAAAAACAAAACTGAAGAATGAGATAGAAAAACAACATTCTGAAGTTCTCCTGCATTTACATAGGTTAAAAGGCCAAATGCCTGTGATTAACAGAAGTCTAGTCACTGTGATTGGCTCTATCCTAGCAAAAATAAGAAAAAGCAGCCTTATCGAAACGATATTCTTTAACAGTGGGAATGTTTAAAAATCATGTTATCTGGGGGCAGGAAGGAGCTAAAGATGAAAGGTGGAGTACGCATGGGAACTAATACAGGCTTTAAAGTTACTGAGGGCTGACAGAATGGACATTCATTAGGTGATGGGGAACATCAAGAGTTTTCATTTATTGCTCGATAATTTTCATAGAACAAAACTGCCAACTCTCAGTATTTAACCTCACCTTTTTTCTCATGTGTCCTGCTGGTGGTGTAGCAATTTCTCCGAGCCTCCGTCCCCTTGAAAAGGAGAACAAACTAATGTTCAGCGATGCCCAAGAGCATACTCGTAGGAGTTGGTGGCCTTGTTGGATTAGAATCCTAACTTCCTGGAGATCAGTCCAGTGGGCCTGCGTTGATGTCACGTTGCCTCACATAGTTCCTTCAACAGGTCTCTTCTTGCCACCTCACTGTCAGAGACCTTTCCCAAACTAATGATATCTGGCTGCCAACTAAGTGGTAACTTCCGAAGCATGAGTGTGAAAAGTTAGGTAATTTTAGCACTTCATCAAAGGCCATAGCCCTGAGTTCCATTTCCCAAAGTTTAGACAGTATATAAATGTGGTCATGTACAAGATGAGAACATAGAACTCTTGACCATATTCACTTTCCCTGTCTAGTATACCTAAATCATGTTTAGTTTGCTTTTCTTATGACTGTAAGTATACTATTATATTTCCTAAGGAATTTTCCTACTTAGGAAACTGCCTCACATTTTTACTTTGCTTTTTTTGTATGCAGCTGTCACCAATTCTTGCCAGATTCTCCCAACAGAATTATAACACTCTCTGCATTCTGTTTTTCTTTTTCTCTTTTTTTTTTTTTTTTTTTGGAGAGGTTTTCGCTATAGGGTGCGTGCGCTCACCAGAAAGACAGAGAGACATAGAAAGTAAGCGAGAAATCACCCCCCAGGGGGAATGGCCACACCGGAATCCCTTCTCCCCCATTCTCCTCCTGGGATCCTGGGCACTCACGCATATGCGCTCGGCGTGAGTCTAAGCCGCTGGGTGCGGGACGAGAACCGTGGTCGACTACGTGGGAGTCCATAGCCATACGCTAACTGCTGGTCCCTGCATTCTGTTTTTCTCACGGTCAGTTGTCAGGTAATCTGTACTGGTTCTTTCTCTCATGCCTCGGAGAAGTTGCTTCCCTGAAACCCTCTATTGGTCAGTTGTCAGGTAATCTGTACTGGTTCATTCTCTCATGCCTTGGAGAAGTTGCTTCCCTGAAACCTATCTTCCTGCTCGAATCCACGCTAGTTGCTTATTTGTAATTGTTCTCCTCTCTCAATTGACTGGGTCTAAAACTTGTAGGTTAGACATAAGTTATCTCCACATTTTGAAAGCATTACCCCCACTCCCTGTAAAGTCCAGTCTTGCTGACGGGAGACCTAATGCTATTGTGTATGTATGACTTTCCCCTCTCTGCAGCTCTTGGGACTTTTTATCTGTAGTGTGAAATTTTACAGTGATGTCCTTTGGTGTGGGTTTAACATTCGTTGGGTTGAGCACTCAGTAGTCTTTCACTGTAAAAACTTTTCGGTATAGTAAATTTTCTGGTATTTTCAAAAAAATTTCCTCTTTCTTTGCTTCTGTTTCTAAAATTGCTATTAATTGTACGTTGGACCCTTTTGTTTTTGTTCTTGGGATTCTCTTCATTCTTAGTAAATTTCTCCAACTCTTCTATTGATGTCTTAAAGTCTGGGGTATCACTTTTACTTTTGAAGAACTATTTTTGCTCTGCCACATCCTCTTAAAAAAAATCTTTGTTTCATGGCCAAAATATCTTTTATTTGTGAAATTAGTTAGATTACATTTTTAAAACTATTTCGTTCTACTTTTTGTTGCCTTCAAATTCCAAACAAAAAAAGGTTTAAAAATGCTGTATTTTGCAAGTAAGGGCCAACACTTATTTACAGTGAGGAAGCTAAAGGTCAGTGTCTACAAGCCATTTTTCAAGGGCTTTATTTGCCACTTTCTCCAGAGAAAAATAGGTTTTGAGGAAGAAGGACGAGGAGGAGAGGGGATCCTAGCATTTTGGGAGGTTGCACAGAAGGGGTAGATGGTATTTTACCATTCAGTAGGAAAACTTAACTTTTCATAATGGCACTTTTCCCATCCTTGGTTGGTTCTTGAGTCTGTAACCCCTCTGATTCCATCTTCAGCATCATGAAGTTTATAATCTATTTTCCCTGCCCGAGGGAATGATGGGTAATGACCGACTGCATTGGATGGAAAGAGGACTCATGTCTCATACAGACTTTCTGGCAATCCCCATTTTCAATCCTGCCTCTTCCTTCTACTTCCCAGTAATTGGAGTTCCAAGCCTTTCTGGGGTTTTGGTTTGTGAGTCATTTGCTTACTAGCCCCTTCTGCAAGCAGTGTCCTCATGTCTGCTGATTCCATCTGCAGACACACTGACTGGTTTCAGGTAACCTCTCTGGCTCACTTACCTGTAAAACATACCTAATTTTTAGTTTGAGAGGATTGAATAGCTTATTATGTTAACTCCCGGAAAGATCATCTGAAAATATAATGAGAAAACAGTAATAGTTCACAAAACAGGAAGATGTGGCCTCTGGCCCAAACCTATTATGGGCTTAGCTGGGACAGAGGAGGCTCCTGGTTTTATCGGGGAAAAGTTCCTCCTCAGGCTCCCATTTAGGTCCTTTGTGCAAATGAAAAATTGAATCCTGCTCATTGGTTGGTGCAAGTTTCAGTACCAACGATTAAGATAAAGTTAAAAGCTTAGTTTGTGGTTTTTCCAGAAACCGAGTACATGAGTAACAAGTAGCAAAAGGCTACTGGACCCCTTGTAAGATTCAGACCCATTTAGGCGCTGACTGATGATGAAATCGGCTTATCTGGAGTTCACAATGTCCTGCTAGATACTAGGCTTTGAATAAATTGTTCCTGCTCTTCTCTTCCAGATACGGGTTGGCTTGTCTCCTCTGTTCTTTTTGCTTTTGTGGGCTTATTCTCTTTTTTATGGCTTTCCTGTTATTTAAGTAAGGTTTGGAGGAGGATGATACTTAGGGTTCATTTTAGGGAATCCTCACTAATATTTCAAGTTACCTTTATTTTCTCAAAGCCGCCTTTCTGGGTGACACTGTAACAGGCTAGTGCAGAGGTCGCCCAATCATTAGTCCGCTGCAGACCAGCAGCACGAGAACCCAGAAAAGTGCAGTGGAAAGCTGTTCGGCTCCAACTCTTACCTCCGCGGGACCTTAGTTTAGCCTCTTGGGAACCTTTGATCTTCTGTTAAAATGAGGGAAGAAAAAAAAAAAGAGCCCGCCTGGGATCCGGGTGGGAGAAGGGCCCAGGCCCGCCGGCCCCGCCCCTGCGGCCTCCCGGCCGCCGGCGGGGCGCGCACCTCTAGATCCTCCCTGCAGCCGAAGCGAGAAAAGCTAAGTGCCCTCAACAAACATGGCCGCCGTACGAGCGTCAGCGTCGCTCGGGAGGCCGCGTTGCCGCTTGGGAATCGCGGGCTCGGCGTCACCCGGCCCAGCACCACGTGACGCAGGAAGCGCCCGAGGCGCGGTGCTCGCGCGGGCAGAGCGGCCTCGGCGCCCGAGTGGGGTGGGGGCTGCCCGGGAGAGACTTCCCGGCGGGTCCCGTTCTCCGCGTGCACGCGCCCGCCTGCTCGCCCTCGCTGTCCGGGGCGCTGCCGGTGAGGAGCCGGGGAGGGCGGCGGGCGGGAGGGAAGGAGCGAGGCGCCGCTCCGAGGCGGAGGGGTGGGCCGGCCGGCCGGCCTGGCGGCGACGCGGCGGCCGCCAGCTGCTCTCGACCAGCGCCCACCCCTGGCGCTAGCAGTGGGCGTTCGACCCCGGCCCCTGCCTTACAGCACGCAGCGGCTCTGATGGACCCGCGGGCCCTGGGGCCGGGGGCCACCCGGAAGGCCCGGCCGACTTCTGACCCGCCCACCCCGCTGCCTGCGGCCCGTCTGCGCTACCGCCCGGGGTGCACCCGTGCAGTTCAGTGAATTCTTGGGCTTCTTCCCAGTGGGCGCGGGAGACAAGTTGGTGGGCTCCTTTGGTCTTTAAAAATGGGATGGGTTGACGTCAACACAAGACTGCAGAAATGAGGCAGTCTTCATTCTTTGGCGTAGGTGCCCTGTGCCCTGAGGGTCAAAGGAGACCCAGCTCAAAGAGGAGATGAGGGTAGCTAAGAGTGGTCAATGTAGGAGAGACTCATGCTTTGATAGTTTGCTAAGCAGCTGGTCTATGTGGTTATCTCTTTTTCTTCTTTTTCTTTAACGCGATTTATTTTAACCTTAGAGCCTTTTACTACAATTTATCTACAACAGAACTCTAAGGCCTCTGGTAGACCTAAGGGAATTCCTTATTTAGCAGATGGCCCAACTCATCCTAACCTGGGGCATACAGTGAACCTGATGGTCCGCAGGCTGAAGGGATGGAAGTCTAAAGTGTGTCAGAATCCATCATACCTAGAGCTCAAGAGCAGAGGTGACATTCGTTCTTGAGTTATTAGAGGACGAGGTCACTCCAAAATCAGCCCAGGTTCAGAGATTCCACCTCCATAAGCTTTGTTGCCGATTGAAGTTTTTAATCCGCAGTGAAGAATTGATGTCATAATTTTGGAAGACTCTTTCACTTTGCCTGTTTTCCTTTTCATAGGAAGGGAATAATGCTGTCAGCATGTCTGCACACTCTATGCTCTGTGAACGAATTACCATAGCCAAGGAACTGATCAAGAGAGCAGAGTCACTTTCTAGATCGAGAAAAGGTGGCGTAGAAGGCGGTCCAAAGCTCTGCAGCAAATTGAAGGCAGAACTAAAATTCTTACAGAAAGTAGAAGCCGGGAAAGTAGCTATTAAAGAATCTCATTTACAGAGCACTAATCTAACACACCTAAGGGCCATTGTGGAATCAGCAGAAAACCTGGAAGAAGTTGTTAGTGTTCTTCATGTCTTTGGTTACACAGATACCTTGGGAGAAAAGCAGACCCTTGTGGTGGATGTAGTCGCAAATGGTGGTCATACTTGGGTGAAAGCCATCGGCCGAAAGGCTGAAGCACTACATAACATCTGGCTTGGCAGAGGCCAGTATGGTGACAAAAGCATCATTGAGCAGGCGGAAGACTTCCTCCAGGCCAGTCACCAGCAACCAGTGCAGTATAGCAATCCTCACATCATCTTTGCATTTTACAACAGTGTCTCCAGCCCTATGGCCGAGAAACTAAAAGAAATGGGCATATCTGTGAGAGGAGACATTGTAGCTGTCAATTCTCTGTTAGATAACCCTGAAGAACTCCAGCTGAGTGAGAGTGAATCAGATGACGAGGACCCTGAACTTTTGCAGGTGACCAGGGTAGATCGAGAAAATATACTAGCAAGTGTTGCCTTTCCAACGGAGATAAAGGTTGATGTGTGCAAAAGAGTAAATCTGGACATTACAACTTTAATCACATACGTATCGGCTCTCAGCTATGGAGGCTGCTACTTCATCTTCAAAGAAAAAGTGCTCACAGAACAAGCAGAGCAAGAGAGGAAAGAACAGGTTCTACCTCAGCTGGAGGCATTTATGAAGGACAAAGAATTGTTTGCTTGTGAATCTGCTGTGAAGGATTTTCAGTCTATTCTAGATACTTTAGGAGGACCTGGGGAAAGAGAGAGGGCCACTATGCTAATTAAACGAATTAATGTCGTGCCAGACCAACCTTCTGAGCGTGCCTTGAGCCTAGTGGCCAGTTCAAAAATCAATAGCCGTTCGTTAACGATTTTTGGGACAGGGGATACCCTAAAAGCCATCACGATGACTGCCAATAGTGGTTTTGTCAGAGCTGCAAACAACCAGGGTGTTAAATTTAGTGTGTTTATCCATCAGCCCAGAGCACTTACTGAGAGTAAAGAGGTTCTAGCTACCCCCTTACCAAAAGACCACACAACTGAGAATGAACACTAATGTATTAAGCATTGTCATGGAAATAAGTTATTTATACCAAAGGCAGAGTTTTCCCATCTAAATTAGGAAGTAGGAGTCTATAGTAAAAATAATACTCAGAACTCTTAAACCAGTGAAGTTTTGTGTGTATATCATCTATATTTAAAGTGTACTATAACCTCCTAAGGTAGAAAAAGCACAAAAGACAAACATTGATGAAACTGTTTATGTAATAGCAGTCAGAACAGAAATACATTTACATAAGACATCTAGCTATATCATAACACTTTTATTTAATTCGATAGGACTACAGTCCCTCTACTGGTAATCATTTTATGAAATATGGCTAAATTGCTTCTGCATTAAATTATTGGAGTAAACTCTGAAGCCTAGTTTTTCATTGTATTGGTTTATCAGTTGTGAATTGAAGCTGGGAGGTAATAGTTTATAATTTTAGATTCTAAGGTTAATGGCCACTATTAATGAAAAGAAATTTTTTTGATTGCTGTATGTCAAATACAGTCTTGTGTATATGTTTACAAAGAGTACATAACACAGAAGAGATGAAAATAAAGTGAATTCTGATCATATGCTTATCATGATGTGTTGATATATCTGTGAATAGAAAGCTAACCCACAATCTTACTACTGTAAAAATCTTATCTTAAACCTTTACCTTAAATATTTAAGATAGCAATTCAAATGAATTGAAAAAATATATAAAACATTTAGAATTCAGATTTTACTTGTAGGTACAAACAGTCCCTAAATTACAAGTATATGAATTATGAATACTGCCTTTCCAGTTTATCCTTGACCTTTTAGCTAAGATCAAGGATAGTGTGAACACTCTTCTGGTTCATTTGCAGGTGACAGCTCCATTAGAGAGGTATATTTTGTGTTAGAAACTGACTTTAGGTTTTTCAAGCACTTACTAAAGTGCTAAAGTACTTAATTCTAATGAATGCCAAGTATTGTTGCAGTACTTTTGTACAAGAAGATGATTGTGCCTTGTGCTAAGTAATTCATTTTTTTTTTTTTTAGAGGTTTTTGCTGTAGGGCACGTGCTTGCCAGAAAGACAGAGACAGAGAGATAGAAAGAGAGAAATCACCCCCCAGGGCGGATGACTGCGCCACAATCCCTTCTCCTCCATTCTCCTCTCGGGATCCTGGGTACGCACACACAAGTGCCCGGCGTGAGTTTAAGCCACCGGTCCAGGACTTGAACTGTGGTCAACTACATGGAAGTCCAGTGACATAGCTGTTACGCTAACTGCTGGTCCCGTGCTAAGGAATTCTTAGTCTGAAGTGGAGGTAAACAACTGAAGTGTAATGCATTAAATGATCTTAGTTATGTTAAAACACTATTGAGGACAGTAAGGGAGTAATTGTTTCAATGGGGTCTTGAAGTCAGAGATGAAGTGATGTTGGAGGGTTTGGAGTATGAGATTTTACAAGATCGGTATGTAAGAAGAGGTGCTCAAAAGTGGAGAGAATGGGATTGGAAAAGTGTAGAAGTATGAATATGGGAGACTTTTTAGGGTCCAGGCTCAAGTGAGCCAATTATAAAACTGAAGATGAGGCTAGTTAGAAAAGTTATGAAAGTTCCCCAGTGTTTGGTATTACAGAGCCATTAGTGATTTCTAAGAAAGGGCGTCTTATCACACACTTTTTCAGAAAACACTAACTTTTAGTGTGGAGGAAGATTTGAAGGAATCAAAGATGAGACCAGAATGGCCTTGGTTAGAGCAGAAATGGTGGGAGGCAGAGTCCTGGTTATATACTGGATTCGTTCAGGCAGAATTAACATAATATATTCATTTTAGTAAGTGCTGAGTTCCTGCCTTGTGCCAGGCCCCTTAGGAAGGACTGGACATACAAAAGACTTGCTTTCAAAGAGTATTAGGGAGAAGATAGATCTCCATTTCTGCTCACTCTGAATCACTACCTAAGAACCTGGAATCTTTACCAACCAGAAGGACGATAGCACAGTGGTCTGACAGATGCTTTCCGAAGTGGCCATAGCTGTGACCTCATAGAAGACCTCTCTCTTTTTTTAAAGCATCTAGTGATTACAGTTCCCAACAGAATAATCAATAATGGAAGCTACAAAGTGGCTTGAAAAACTGGTACACGTGGCATTTTGACAGGATAGAGAAATGAAGGAGAAGGGATTAAAAAAAATACATAGATTGACTAAACTAATAAAAATATGGACAGATAGCCCAACTCATTCTCTTAACTCTGCTCCAGGCTGGGCTTCTTTGCCTGCTTATACTCAGAGCAGGAAACACTAAAATCCTCACTTTCCCACCTTGTAGCCAGCAGTGGCCAGTTCTTTGCCACTGAGACACCATAGGAGTGTGTCAGGGTGGCCTGATTCGAATGGGGCAGTGGCTGTGGGTGCAATCGTGTTATGGTGAGGAGACCAGGGCATCTCATGGACTTGGGTACCGACATACACTCCTGTCAGGACTTCTTGGCTATGTGAAAAACTCAAACCCCAATTTAAGTCCATTCAGGCATGCGAAAATATTTCTAACTAGTATTAAGATGTATTCCAAAAAGAGGATAGAACAAGAGAGGGATAATAAACACATTTTTCAAACTCACAGGAAAAAGGCTAGAACATAATCTGAGCACCCATATTCCCATTACTTTGATTTAAAATATTATTATTGGGTTGTTGGGAAAAATACATCATGGCTTTTTTGACAACTCAATATTTTGCTGTATATGCTTTCTCTAGTTTTTCTTTTGTTGAAATTATTTCAAAGTAAATTACAGACATCATGACATTTTACCTATACGTTCTTTAGTATTCTGCTCTTATAATTACTTTATTCCTATACACCATGATTTCATAAGCATGTCTAATAAAAACAGCAATAATTCTAAGAATCATATAGTGCCCAGTCCACATCAAATGTCAGGGATTTGCCTAACCAGGATCTAAATGTGCTCCAGGGATTGCATTGGAACTTAATGCTTTTAACTTCTATTTAAATCTAATGCATTTACCCTTCTTACATCACTTTGACTTTTTTTAAAAAAAATTTTTTTGAGAGGTTTTTGCTATAGGGCACATGCACTCTCCAGAAAGACAGAGAGACAGAAAGCAAGAAATCCCCCAGGGGGGGATGGCCACACTGCAATCCCTTCTCTTTCTTTCTCCCCTTTGGATTTTGGCATGCATGCACACACGCCCAGAGTGAGGTTTAAGCCACCGGGTCTGGGACTTGAACCTCAGTTGACTACATGGGAGTCCAGGGATGTAATCATTGCACCCTCTGATAGTCCCCCAACTGAGTTTTAACTCTAATTGTACATGAGCCCTTGGTGTGCACAGTGGTGGAAAAGGTGATGCAGCCACCCTCAACTATGCACACTGAAGGCCATGCAGAAGAACCATGTGTTATATATTTTTAAAGATCAAAATCAGCTCTTACTCTGTTTAAAGTTCTTGCTTTTGTTTATCCTTTTTCTTTCCTTCCCTGTTGACCACCTTAGACTCATTTCGAATCAAAGTGGAAATATGAGCAAAGTAAGCGATGAAACATTTGGTGATTTTAATATTCATCAATGTATCATTTTAAAACATGAGGGACAAAAAGAGCTAATCATACAGTGTTACCAGGAAAGAATTTTTACTGTACTACCTGATTCTATTTTCCATATTTTACCATGCATAATGTGAAGAAAATAAAAATATTTGGCAAGTAGAATTTCGAAGGAGGGAGTCATCACGCGATATTTATATTCTTAGTGTCATTTTCAGACTTGACGTCTTTGTCATCAGTTCTAGTTACTGCATTATTAATCCCACCATCTGTGAGAGTCTAACCCTCTTGGCATTTCTTCTGTTGGAGATTCTTGTGATCTCAATCTATAAAAGAAAAACAAATGGGGGACGTGTGAGTTGGGACCAGAGAGTAAATTTATTTCTGCTTGCTTAAGAGGGTGCCTTGCACATTCTCAGCTTTGCCCCGTTCTCTTTGGTTTTGCACAATGTGTATTGAACTAAGGGAATAGATAGTGTTTTTCCTACATGATTTCTGAAATACAAAACATGGGCTCAAAAGAAAAGATGTGACAGTAGAACAAGGTTACCACTCTAAAGAAAATCCTGCAGGAAAAAAATAAAATAGGAGTCCCTAATAGATTCTGTTTCTGAGAACTGAGTTAGGGTACAGCTTGGGGACAGCAGGTGGACTGTTTATCTTTCCACATTTACGAGGAGTGAGAGGATGGGAACCAGACAGAGTGGTAGGTTGTAAGAGGTGTACAAATGAAGAGAGAAAACAAACAAAACAGGCTAATCCAAACAAATGCAGATTTTGAACTGAAATGTTAACCAAGAGTCTCTATATAAACACAAGGAGCAGAGCGTGCTTACAGGCAATGGAAACCATAGATGGCCTGCTGGCCTCTGAGCACCTGTCATCCCAGTCACTAACACACATGGTTCCTGGGTTGGCTCTTGACTGGTCTCAGTAGGGAGGGTTAATGGCCCTTCTATGGTTGCTTCATTTTCTTTCTTCTTTTCTTTTTTCTTCATTCCCTCTCTCTCTCTCTCTTTCTCTCTTTTCCTACAGGCATGTGCACTCACAGGAAGAGAGACAGGTGGGGAGAGAGAGGGAAAGTAGGGAAGCATCCCATCCCTTCTCTATTCTCCTCTTGGGATTTTGGCCATGCATACAAGCATGGCATGTTTTTGAGTCTGGGCAAGACTTGCACAGTTGGCCATGTGGGATCCAGCTGCCTTAACCATCATGCCACCTGGCCGGCTCATTTCATTTTCAATTAGCTCTATAACCACAGTGTAATCCTGTGTTAAGCCTTGGCTAGCTCTTTGACTAGGAAGAATAATTGTTTCTTTTGTAAATGTTGGACTTAACATTCTCAGTAGCAAAGTCTGAGATGACTCTGAAAAATAAAACAATAAAGGAAAAGTGGCTCTGGATTACGTTGTTTACCCCATTCTGCTGAGTTTACCCCATTTTCTTAGCCTAATTTATTTACTAATTTTGCTACAGGGTGCATGATGCTCATCAGAGAGGACAGGGAAATAGAGGGAGAGGAGAAAGCACCACCATGGGGAATGGTCACACTGCCATCCTCTCTCCTTTCTGTCTCTCTCCTTCTGGGATTTTGACATGAGTGCATCTAGGTACCTGGTATTTTTCTCAAGCTGCAGGAAAGACCTTGAACTATAATCAGTCATGTGGGATCTGGTTACCTTTACCATTAGGCCGTGGAGCTGGCCCAAGTTTGTTTATTTTAAATTAAGGAAATTAAATAAGAAGAAAGGGATAATGACTCAAGCTGTCTTAGGAAAACTTTATTTAAAAATCATGCCTACCTAGTAATGGTCCAGTTTATGTAAACTCTTCTTCACTGCCATTTACAAAAATTGTAGTTGGCCTCGAAATGTTAACTCACAAATGATCAGATAAACAGGTCTGGAAATTGATGAACTTAACCAAATTCATGTATTGTGAGGCCTTTGGTGTATTACATTAAGACATTATCTTTCTATAAACCAACATTTGTATTTGAATGTGTTCTAGGAAAAGAAATAATCTTTCCTATATCCGGAAATCAACAAAGACACATGACAAACCAGGGTAGATAAATTTCCAAAATAATTTCCTTTACTGTCCTTGCTTTTTTCTTGCTCAAATGCGTTCAGCCAAGGGTTTAGACAACTGAAGTGTTCTGTTTTGCCAGAGATTGTTGCAAGCCAGCAAAACGAAGAATAAAAGGTCTCTTCTTATTGCCAGAGTGGCTGTGCTCACCAGAGAGAAAGAGAGAAATCATCCTCCATTGAGGCACGCTTACACCCAGTCCTTTTTCCTCCATTTCTCCACTTCATCGGAATTTTGAGCATGCACACACACCTGTTGTGTTCCTCTCTCTCTCTCTCTCCCTCTCCCTTCTTTTTTTTTTAAAGAGACTTTTGCTATAGGGCGTGTGCGCTTGCCGGAGAGACACAGCAAGACAAAAACCAAGAAATAACCAGAGGGGATGGCCACACCACAATCCCTTCTCCTCCAGTCTCCTCTTGGGATCTTGGGCACACATGCACACACACCCAGCGTGAGTTTTAAGCTGCCAGGTCCAGGACTTGAACCATGGTTGATGATATGGGAGTCCAGTGATGTACCATTACACCATCTGCTGGTTCCATGTTTTTCTAGTCATCGGGGTCAGGATTTGAACTGTGATCAGCCTTATGGGGTCAAGCTCCCTATGCACAGGGCTTAACCACTAGCAGGGCCAGCCAAACAATCTTTCCATTAAGAAACAAATGAAGGGACCAGCAGGTGGTGTGGTGGTTAAGGAGCTGGACACTCCCACATGGCTGACCGCGGTTCAAGTCCCGGACCTGGTGGCTTGCTTTCTCACTTTCTCTCTCTCTCTCTCTCTCTGTACCTCTATGGTCAGATTAAAAATAAATGAAAAAATAAAAATAAATGAATAAATAAAATTAAATAATTCTTTAAAAAAAAAGAAACAAATGAAGTCATATTGAACAAATGTTCTTATTCATTAAGTCAAAAAGCATAAAACAAAAATCATTCAACTTCATAATCAAGACAGCAAAATGTAAAACAGTAAAGAGAAATAAAGGTTACACTTACCATGGCCTTTTGTTGATTTCTTCCAAAACAGAGACAGTGAGTCTGAAAAGCTCCATGTGCTTCAGCATTCTGGAAAGCTTCTTAAAGCATGAGAGGTAAGATGGGACCAAGGCCCGAGGCTGCCGCTGAGTCAGATTAGTCACACTGAAAGAGACTTCCATTCTCCAGTATTAGCGTCGTGTTAGTTGGTGCATAATCTGAAGACAGCAGAAACTCACTTTAAACTATGTAACTGTGTGGGGTTTTTTTTTGTAGAAACTGATTTCCGGTATTTATGGAATTGCTGTGACACTGAGACGTGAACACAGAGCCTTTCGTCCTTAGTCTTTGGTAATGGCCCTAGTACCCGAGTCCAGATTTCAGCTAAAATTTTGAAGTTTATAAACAATCAGACTCATAAATGGTACTGACAAAAATAATCTCATGTAACAAAAGATCCAATAGTCTGATCTCCCAGGGGTCCCAGCACTTGACTGCTTGGGGAGATACTCGTGAGCAAAGCGGACGGAGTTGTCACGACCATCTACTTAGCTCTGCCTCCTTCACACTCCTCCTCTTTTGCCTTCTGCACATTTTCAACACGAATAGGAGATACTGTATATGGGAATTCTGAACAGGTTTCATACACACAGACGCATACACAACACATGGATACACCACTGACACACAGATGTAAGCACAGAGACACATACACACAGGTATGCAGATACGCACAGATACAGTGTACAGCACACGCGCGCGCGTGCACACACGCACAGGCACTCTACAGGGCATTGTTCTCCAAGCCCCAGCCTGTCCTCCCTTCTCCCCTCTCTCCATGTGGTTCTCACTTTCTTCCCCCCTTTCTCGGGTCTCGGAACTTTCGCCCTTTTCTCCAAGTGCTTTTCCTTTCCTTCCTGTCGTTTTCCAGGGCAGACGTTTGCAGATCAGCTGAAAGGGAAGCTGGGTAAGAGTGATGTCGGATAAGGTCATCCAGTGGAAAACAGAGCGATTCCCTTGGCAGGCAAGAGTCAGGCTGTCTGAGCATTCCGTGTGAATGAGGATTTGCCATTGTTAATTTATTTCTTTCCTGCGTCAGAGACACAGTCAGAAAGAGAGACAGAAAGACAGCACTTCCAGCAGGGTCTTACCACCATGATCCACCTCCAGCCACAGCCAGCCCTGATCTTGGGCACACCCATGCTACCAACCCCATGCTACCAACTTGGGGAGGTTTCTGAATGCAAATCTGGAACCTTCCTGTGTGGGCAGCCTGGCCTCCCATAGCGTTTCATTTTCACCACTGTATAGTCTGGCTCCCTGTGACTTCTTTTTTTTTTTTGTGACTTCTTTTTTTTTTTTTTCCTGGAGGGATTTTGCTATAGGGCGTGGGTGCTCCCCAGAGAGACAGAAAGTGAGAAATCACCCCCCAGGGGGGATGGCCAAGCCACAATCCCTTCTCCTCCATTCTCCTCTCGGGATCTTGGGCACGTGTGTGTGCACGTGCCCGGGTGTGAGTTTAAGCCACCGGGTCTAGGATTCGAACTGTGGTCGACTACATGGGAGTCCAGTGACAAAGCCATTACACTAACTGCTGGTTGCCCCTGTGACTTCCATTAACAGCCCTTTGTGTGGCTCAGCAACCGCCCCCTCCAGCCTGCCAGCGACTGTCCTGATGGCCTGGTAGATGTAGGCTTGGTCAAAGCAAGGTTGGTGAGCCCTCAGAGAAGGTGGAGTGAGCCTCACCGTGGGCTCTGCCTTCTTCCCTCCACCCCAGCCATGCTTTTCCAGCATATGCAGTTCTTAAGTAGCCTCCCTCTCCAGATTTGTGTTTGGGGGCAAGTATGCACTTTGAAATGTAATGATCAAACAGTTTGTTTTTAATACCCAGAGTATAAGTACCTCAAAGTAACAGCCAACTTAAAAATCTTGATTTAAAAAAAAAAATCCTTATTCTTTTTTTTTTATTGCAAAAGCTTAAAAATGAAAACTTTCCAGAAATATGTAAAATAAGACCATGAAATGTCCCTCCTCTTCTCACCTTCAAGAGAGGTTCTTTGTCAACTGTGTGGTTATAGATTCTCCCGGATATTCTCAGAATATATGCTACATTATCTTTAACAAAGGGAAATATGATAAATATGGTAAGAAATTTGCTGTTTTCTCCCTCGTATTAAAATACATGTTGGGCATAATTTACTTCCAAAACTGTCTTCAGGCTTCCAGGGCAAGAGCCAGTTTCTTTACATAAAATGATATATATTCTCTCCTTTCTTTGAGCGGATTTTTGCATTATGTAAACAATAGATTTTGAATGAATTCGTTATGTGGTACTAATTGAAGATACAATATATCTCGAGTCTTTAATCTCCTGGGCAGAGGCCCCAAGAAGAATTAAGCAAAAATAATTTTCCTAAAAATGACTCTCCCAACTACCTTTAGAACCACTGGGCTGCATATTTCTGAAAGTTTTATTAGTCATGTTTGTTTCTTTTTTTGCCTTGTCTTTTAAAAATACTATTGAGGCTTTAGAAATATTGTGATCCAGTATCAAAGTAACAATATATTTTACATGAAATGTGTAGTTTTTGCCTGTTTTTTGTTATTTAAAATTTTTCCCCAAATGTGTAAAATTAATAAATGAACATTTGTGTGAACATTGAGTGTCTTTCACTTCATTGGAAAGGAAGCTGAAATTTCAGACCGTCACATACATTAAAGAAATCCCGGGAAGTTCTAAATTGAGAAGAGAATCCTCTTTCTACCAAAATAACTTGGTTTCCTTAGGTTTTCAATGTCCCTTTGTTATCTAGTTTGTCCAATCTTTCTGTCACTTAGCCTGTGAGATCACAATGTTTGTGTCAGAGAAAGCTCCTCCTTATGGAGATTACTCCGATATTTTAAAATAAACAAAAGGATCACGGTTCGAGTCCCGGACCTGGGGGCTCGCTTTCTCAGTTTCCTTCTCTCTCTTTCTCTCTTTCTGTGTGTCTCTCTCTGGTCAAATTAAAATAAATGAATAGATAAATAAAATAAAATAATTAAAAAAAAAAAAAGAGTCAAAGGGGCATGCAGACCTGCCTTCCGTACTAGCACTTCCTCTTCCCTGGCTGACATGCCCAGGACCTCACGTGCATCTAACCCCACTCCAGGGTCTGGGGGCTCCGGGGTCTATCTGGCCCCACAGACAAAACAGTAGCCCCTCCAGCCCCGGGCTCAACAGGCCCCTGCCCTCCGCGGGGAGCCTCGCGTTTCTCCGCGCTGGATCGCAGCCGGCACCGCGGCAGGTGCGCTCGCCGGCAGGCCCGCCTCCTTCCCGCGGCGTACTACGCTGCTGCGGGCCCAGGCGCCGGACCGGCGGGACACAGCCGCCGCCCCGCGTCACCTGCACGGGAGCCCGAGGCCCTCCCCACGCCCACAGCCCCGAGTCTCTGCGAACCCGAGCGGGGCCCCGGTCTGAGCGCGCGGCTCTCGGCTCTTGGATTGTCCCCGACAGCTGGCCGGGGCGGGGTGTCCCAGCAGGCTGGGGACAGGCTGTCACCTTACTCCGCCGCTTTGGGAAGGGCAGGAATGCCTCTCTCTCCAAGCGCGCGTCCCTCTCTCCGAGCTCGCCTTCCCGTCCTGCAGAGTCTCCCACAGGAGAGGGTGTCCTGCCAGGCTCAGCGTGCCACAGAGGCGCTGCGAGCAGCGACAACCCACGGTTCCGGTACTAGCAGTCGGCGCTCCCTATCCCTTGTTCACCGTCATTGTCATCATCTGCCACACATACAGCCCTGATGGAGACATTCGTGCTACAGAGAACTTTTAGCGGAACTATCAACACGTAGACTCTTAAGGAGTAACGAAACCACATCTTCAAATCAAGAAATTCATCAAGAACAGAAGACCACCAGGTGGCACTATTGAGATGTGCGTATCCTCACAAGTTTGTTTTACCAAGAATTGGACATTTTTCCTACCACAGATAATCCCTGGAAAGATACTTTTTCTTTAGTGTCTTAATGATAGGTTTCTACCACTCTGATGGTTTCCAGATTCTTGTCATATTTAGAAGTATTGTAATAGATAGCTCAGGTTTTGAAAATCTAAATTTGGAACAGTTACTCTAAAAGTGCTATTGTTTTACTTGTATTAGCCAAAATTTCATAGTTAATAGGCATTGATATATTAAAATGTATAGCTATATTTATTTTTCCAATTATAAAAGCAATACATGTTATAACAAGAAATTTGGAAACAATAGAAATCTAGAAAGAACTTCAAAGTATCCCATAATTCTGTTCCCATTGTTAACATTTTAGTACTTATTTCCAGTCTTTTTGTGTTCCTTTTCTGTGATGTGTAACATTACATAGCAATGTAAAATATGTTTATGTACTATATAAAACATATCATTTCTTATATATAAATTTCATATATGGGACCAGCAGTCGGAGTAACGGCTATGTTGCTGGACTCCCAACTCCCATGTAGTTGATCACAGTTCGAGTACTGGACCCAGTGGCTTAAACTCACACCAGGTATGTGTGCATACATGCCCAAGATCCGGAGAGAATGGAGGAGAAGGGATTGCGGCGTGGCCATCCCCACAGGGGTGATTTCTTGCTTTCTGTCTCTCTGTCTTTCTAGCGAGTGCATGCACCCAATAGCAAAAAATTTTTCATATATATGACCATTGTATGTATACATGTATATGTATGATATTTTAGACATTTGTAGCAGTAATAACATAACACTAACAATAAAATTATAAAATGTTATAAAAATGTAGATAACTATAGATAACAGAGAGTTGTTTTTTTTTTTTTTTTTTTTTGTTTTTTTTCTTATAGAGCCGTGTGTGTTGTCAGCTCACTATAAGGAGCAGAGAACAACAGAGATAGGAAAAGAAATCACTCCCTGGGAGCCTGACCATGCCACAATCCATTCTCCTCTCAGGATCTTGGGCCATGCAGAAACATGCGTGGTGTGATTTTAAAACTGCTGGGTCCAGGACTTGAATCATGGTCAGTCATGTGAGAATTCAGTGCCTTAACCACCATGCCACCTGCTTGCCCCAAGAATTTTTTTTCTTTTAATGTTTTACAACTTTACTTTTTTTTTCTTTTAAATTTATTTCTTTTACGTTCATTTACTGCATCATCACAGCACACAAAATGGTATTTCTCATCCAGAATATACTGTATGTTGGCTTAATCAAGGATATTATACATGTTATCATAAACAAATAACTTTCCCTTTTTTGTTTCTCATATATTTTTGCTTTTTTTTCTTTTCCTCCTTGATTCCCTACTTCTCACCCTCTACCAATTTCTGCCTTCCTCCCACACTGTCTCTGGTATCTACAGTTACTTTTCATGCCTTTTTCCCCTCCACATATTATCGACTCACAAAATATCTTAATTAACCTAAATACTTTCAAAAGCAAGCGCAGTTGATATATACATATCTATGAACACATGTCTGTCTGACTTTAGGCATAAACCTCAGAGAGTAGAATAAACATACTATAAAGTAGCACCTAGCTGGGACTATTTAGCTTATGGCAGTCATTAAATAGGTATTTTTAAATGCATTTTTTTAATTTCAAGGAAAGTAGTTTAGTTTTAATGGATCAAAATAAAAAAATAGTAAGAGAAATTTGCTTAAGACTTAAAGCCAAGGAAAACGTTTAGGAGTTAGTTCAAACGGTAGGTATATAAACCAATCAACAGCTCAAGAGAAGACAAAGATCCTAAAATTTGGAAAAAGAAAGCATAGAAGAAAATCAGTAATGTTTTAGTCAAAAGACATAAAATTCTATTTCACCAGTTCAGTCTCATGTAATTAATCTCTCTTCTGTTTTGGTACAATCTTTCCATTTAAATTCTGGAAGTTAGTATTCAAGTCTGGACTTGTCTCTATCATTAAGTTGGTCAGTGTCTTAGTTGTTTTTTGGACTCTTATTTCTGGGTGTTGACTTTTAGTTTTCCTGGAATAGCATTCTTCAGGACTTCTTCAAGAGCTGGTCTAGTGTTGGTAAATTCTTTCAGGTTTTGTTTATCTAAGACTGTTTTTGTCTTTTCTTCCCATATGAAGGATTATCTTTCTGGAATAGTATTCTTGGTTGAAATTGTTTTTCACTTAACACTTTGAATATATTTTCCCATTCTTTCCTTGTTTGCCTGGTTTCCAATGAGAGGTACACTGTTCATCTGATGGGATATCCTTTGTAAGTAATCTGACAATTTTAGCATCTTGTCTTTGTCTGTGGTCAATCTGGCTATGATATGCCTTGGAGAATTTTTTTTTTTTTTTAATTAGAAATGTGGCAAGTGTGCTCACCAGAGGAACAAAGAGAGACAAAGAATCAGAAAGTCAGAAATCATCTTTGGGGAGATGGCCACACCACAATCCCTTCTCATCTATTCTATACTTGAGATTTTGGGACACATGCACACATGCACCTGGCACATTTCAAGCCATCAGGTCCGGACTCAAACCACAGTTGACCATGTGGAAGTCCAGCGCCTTAGCCACTGGGCCATCTGCTGACCCCCATGGAACTTATTTTTAAATGCAAATACACTGATGCACTAAAATAACTATATTTACCGCACAGTTAATATTATTTAATATAGAAGCATAAATATGTACATACCAGAACTTAAGATGGAATGTAAACAGAGGACTGTTTTCCAAAGGTCACTTGTGGGTTGTTCTCAGGGATCAGAATCGGAGCCAGAGTAGTCTTTGTCCTCTTGCAGAGAGTTGGAAACCTCCATGTCTAAACACTGATGAGTTTTTACTGAGCAGAATGGAGTTCCAAGGAAAGTTTTCTCTGTGGGTGCTTTTTTCTTTCCTATTTGCCTTCCTCCTTCCCTTCTTGGCTTGGACACACCTGAGAACAGCTCTGAAGTGAAGTGTTGGGGAATGGAAGGAAGAACGAAGGTTCTCCTCTCCTTTCTACTTTTCTTACCTGTCTTTTCTCCCTCTTCCTCTCCTCTTCTTATAACAGACCTGCTTCTGGGAGATTGGAATCCCTTGCTCCAGGACTGAGTGATGCCAAAGAAGAGCAAGGATGGTGATGGGTGATGGTGGGGTTGGTGTTGGGTGATGGTGGTGGGGCTGCCTCTGTAGGTTTTAGCAGGGATAGGGGCCAAGGGCAGGAAAGCTCTGTGGCTTCAGGAGGAAAAGAGGGCTTCTTTATGTCTACAAACAGCTACTGATATATAAAGGACATATGTGAAGTGTGCATATACAGGCTATTGGATTACTTGTGTTTTGTGACAATAACATGTTCAAGTAACACTGTGGAGGGAGGAAGTCACTAAAGAGTATTGAGCATCTAATAATGTACTAGACCCTATGCAAGACAGTCTATAAAATTACCTTAAACTCTTATTCCAACAGAAATAACTGCAATTACCCTCATTTTACATAAATTACATAATTCACCAAAGTTAATAATCCATTTCTTTGTCCCATAAATGCCGTGTCTCTCTATTCTCCTTAATGTTTTCCTGCAGACTCTCCTCCTTCACCCACTCTCTTTCCACATTGTATCTGGTATTTATAACCATTTTCTATGTTTCTATATCCTCTAGTCATTCAGTTTCGGCCATGGAGTGCTAACACTCGGTATATGTTAAGTAGAGACTACAATGTCTCTCCTTCATAGCCTGGCTTGCTTCACTCAGCAGTAAATCTTCCATACTCACCCACTTTCTGTTAAAAGTCAGGGTCTTATTGTTTTTTTTATGGCTGAGTAGTATTCCATAGAGTATATGTGCCATACTTTTTCAATGCATTCCTCTGTTTATGGGCACTTGAGTTGGTTTCATATCTTAGCAATTGTGAATAATGCCACAATAAATGTCAATGTGCAAGCACTTTCTGACTAAGGATTCTTCTGTTCTTTAGGTAGATACCAGGGAGTGGGATTGCTGGATCATATGGTAGTTCTATTTGTAGGTCTTTGAAGAATCTCCATATTGTCCTCCACAGTGGCTGGACCAATTTACATTTCCACCAGCAGTGTAGGAGAGTCCCCCTTTCACCACACCCCCGCCAGCACTTATCATTTTTTGTTTTAATCTTAGTCATTCTGATTGGGGTTAGGTGGTATCTCTTTGTGCTTTTGATTTACATCTCCCTTCTAATGAGGAATGTCGAGCATTTTTTCATATGCCTTTTGGCTATTCATATGTATTCCTTAGAGAATGGTTTTTTTTCAACTCATTCTCCCATCTTTTAATTGGGTTGATTGTTTTTTTGGGGAAAGTTGCTTGAGTTCCCTGTGGATTCTGGTTATCAGTCCCATATTTGATGCATAGTTTACAAAAATATTTTCCCATCCTGAGGGCTATTGATTCACACTAATTACTGTGTCTTTTGCCATGCAGAAACGTCTTAATCTGGTATATTCTCACTTGTCTATTTTTGGGATTATCAACTGTGCTCTTGGGATCTTATTTAAAAAAATCTTTACCTCCCTCAGTGTCTTCCAGAGTTTCCCCAGTGTTTTCCACTAGTAGTTTTATAGTTTGAGGTCTTAGGTTTAGATCTTTGATCCACTTTCAGTTGATTTTTGTCAATGGTAAGAGGTAGGAGTTCAGATTCATCTTTCTGCAAGTGGATATCCAGTTTTTCCATCACCATTTGATAAAAAGGTTTTCCTTTTCCCACTGGATTGATGGTACCCTTTGTGAAAAATTAGTTGGCTGTATGTTTGGGAGTTTATTTCTGGGGTCTCTATTCTGTTCCATTGGTTCACCTGTCTGTTTCTGTGCCAATATCATGCTGTTTTGATTATCACAGTTTTATAGTATATTTTTGGATTAGGGAGTGAGTTGCCACCCACTTCACTCTTCTTGCTCAGGATTGCTTTGGCAATATGAGGTCTTTTATGATTACAGACAAATTGTATGATTGTCTTTTCTAGATCTGTGAAGAATGTCTCTGGTACTTTGATTGGGATTGCATTAAGTATGTAGATTAATTTGGGTAGAATTGCCTTTTTGGTTATATTAATTCGTCCAATCCAGGAACATGGGATGTCCTTCCACTTTTTTGTATCATTTTCATTTCTTTTTTTAGCTTCTCATTTTTTCCTTGTGGACATCTTTAACTTTTTTGCTGAGATTTATTCCTAGGTATCTTATACTTTTTGTGGCTATGGTAAATGGAATTACTTTTTTCAGTTTATCTCAGTCTGCCTGCTGTTTGGATATAGAAATGTTATACATTTTTGCATGTTAATTTTGTACCCTGCAACTTTACTGTATTCATTTATTACTTCCAGGAATTTTTTCACAGATACCATTGGGTCATCTATGTATACTATCATGTCATCTGCAAATAGAGATAATTTCACCTCTTCTTTCAGTGCTCGGTAGAATTTACCTATGAAGGTATCTGGTACTGGCCTTTTCCTTGTTTTTATTTATTTAATTTATTTAAGAGATTTTTTTCCCCTGAAGGGCATGTGCTTGCCAGAGAAACAAGACAGAATGTAAGAAATCACCTCACCCTTGGGGTTGGGGAGAGATGGCCATATCACAATCTCTTCTCCTCCATTCTCTTTTCAGGATTTTAGGTACACATGCACATGCTCCTGGCATGAATTTCAAGCTGCTGGGTCCAGAACTTGAATGGAGGTGGACCATGGGAGAGCTCAGCATTTTAACCATTACACTACTTACTGGCCCCTGGACCTTTTCTTTGTGGAACGTTTTTGATGATTGATTCAAATTACAATATTCTTGTAATTGATTTGTTCAGACTTCCTATTTCTTCATGGTTCAATCTTGTTATATTGTATGGTTCTAGGAATTTGTCTATTTTTTAAAAGTAATCCAGTTTTGGGACATAAAATTGTTCATGATCCTTTGTATTTCTGTGGTATCAGTCATAATGCATCTTCTCTCATTTATAATTTTATTTATTTGAATCTTTTTTTTTCTTGGTTGGTCTAGATAAAGGATTGTCAATTTCACTGATATTTTAAAAACAACTTTTAGTTTTGTTGATTTTTTTTGTCTTTTAAGTCTTTATTTGATTTACTCTGTTCAAATCTTTATTATTTTCTTCCTTCTTCTCACTTTGGGCTTTCTTTTTCTTTTTTAGGCTCCTTAAGTTGTGAAATTAGGTTATTTCCCTGATCTTTCTCTTTTCTTAATGTAGATGTTGATCAGCCAATAATTCTTTTTTTTTTTCTTTTTTTGGAGAGGTTTTTGCTATAGGGCGCGTGCGATCGCCAGACAGACAGAGAGAGACAGAGAGACAGAAAGCGAGAAATCACCCCCCGGGGGGATGGCCGCGCTGCAATCCCTTCTCCTCCATTCTCCTCTCGGGATCTTGGGCACGCACGCACACGCGCCCGGCGTGAGTTTAAGTCACCGGGTCCGGGACTAGAACCGCGGTCGACTATGTGGGAGTCCAGCGACATAGCCATTATGCTAACTGCTGGTCCCAGCCAATAATTCTTTATTAAAGGTCTACTGTGTGTTTTAGCACACAAACTCCTCTACAGTATAATACTAAGTGTGAAGAAATGATCACATGTAAATCTTCCTGAAGGAATTGGTTTGTTTCGTAGTGTTAGAAAGAAAAAAAGATCTGGCATCTTAACTGAATCTCATTTCTAAGACAGGTTGTTCTTGGCTGGAAAATGGACGTGGATAAATAAAGTTCTGAAAGAATAAGACTTTGATAAAGGCATGGAGAATTGCACCAAGCAATAATATGACAAAGGCAGGTTGTTTTTGATGCATATAGAGAAGGCGCCTTAGATGAAAGAGGTATTGCCATAGACTAGGGCCAGGTTTGGGTCCCAAGTGCCTAAGTCTGTAAATCTAGCCTTATCTGTGTCATGGATCAAAACATGGGCAGACTTGCCACAAACAAAATTCCTAAGAGAATGATGACAGACAGGAATGCTCATGTGTTAGTCTTTATTGAAGGCTATGACTACTAGGCAGACCTGAATGCTCAAGTAAGCTGATCATGTCGTGTCAGGGAAGCAAAGATACTTAGGAAGCCCAAGTATCCTTAGAAGTCATCTGGAGCATGAGCACTTGATTGACTGGACACTTATTATTATTATTAAATAATTATTTAATTTAATTTATTATTATTTTTAAAATTTTCTATAGGGCACATGCCCTCACAAAACAGCCAGAGGGAGAGAGAGTGAAAATGAGAAAGCAAGCTGCCAGGCCCAGGACTCAAACTGCAGGTAGCTTTCTGAGAGTCCAGCCGCTTAACCACCATGCCACCTGCTGGCTCCTTGACTGCTGGTCCTCTGAGTCCAGTAGACCACTGACAAATCTTGATGACATAACTTGCCTTTTCTACATTTCATACCATTCCCTTTCATTCACAACGTCTTTCTTTTGATTAGCTAGAGATCGTATTCTGTTCTGTTTGATCACTTATTTTGTTTTTGATCTGGGCTCTCTGAATTCTGCTTGAGTCATATCATCTCTTTTAAAGTACAGAAGACGCATTTCAACCGATTTGTATTATTTTAATCCATTTAATGCTCAGGGCAGGATATGGGAGTGCTTATTTCCAACCCTGGGTGTTAACTATGAGAAGCATACCATAGGAGAAAATCAGGGCTCTGAGAATTTGCTGCTGTAAGGACACAGTCAGAACCCAGCTTGGAGGCCAGGCGTGCGGACTCGCACACCAGCAGTCATGGCTGTAATATTATTGTTGTCGGTCTGAGAAGGCTGCTTTTCTATTTGTTAGTATAAAGAGCTTTCTGTTGAGGAAAGTTGATAAGCTCTGGGGATAATATTGAGGACGCTAGGGGGCTGGTTTCCCCAGAATCTCAGCAAGAAAAGATGAGCTCCAGCACCTCACCAACAGGTATGCAAGCCCAGGCTAGGTAATTAGCATGCCACCAAGTAGCTGGGCTGGAGAGGTCCCTCAAAACAGTGGGAGGACGTTTCCAATGAAAAGAGGCCTGGATCCTTACCAAGAAATGGGAAAAACCCAGGATCAGTCAGGCTATAGTGAAGAACCATTGATCAACAAAAAACCTATGAAATAACAGGCTCTGTTTTCCTGGAACAAGTCCACAATTCCATATCTAGAACCTTTGCAGCCGGATGTATTTCAGAGTCTAAAATATTTGGATTTCAGCTGAATGTATTATGCACCCCAGTAGTATTTGGAGCTGAACTCTAAAAACCCACCAACATCAATGTTTCAGCAGTGAAACATACAAACAGTTATATTAAGTGGGATATGTAAAGAATATCAAAAGGTATTTGATATATATAAAGGTATTTGATAAAAGGGCATCAGAATCAAAATTATCTGTAGAGTTGGCTGAGCTTGTTTCGTTCTCCACACCCAGGAGTCTGCCTTTATTTATTTATTTATGCTCTCTTTTTCCCATTCGCATGTCAGAGTGCATGTCCATGTGAGAGAGGGTCCCCAGTGGGCCAGCCATGCAGCGATCTCCCTGTAACTCTACCCTGTCAGTCCCAGACACTTCCCCACCACCCTTTTCAAGCTGGTGCTGGGACTCGAACGATGATCAGCTATGTGAGACCAGCTGCCTCTGCACAGGGCCCTACTACTGGGCCACTGGGTTGGCAGAAGTCCGCCTTTACAGAAACACCTCAGGTGATTCCGATGCAGGTTGAACTGGGTCCATAATGCCCTTTGTTGTTCCAAAGAGCGATCCGTAGGACCTGAGCAGAGGGGCTTCTATCCCCACGGCAGTAGATAGCCCTGTGCGTACTGAATCCCACCTCTTCCCTGCCTTACAGTGTACCTAGAGGGGCCTGTCCTGAGGGCTGGGGTATGTGAGCCCTGCAGGAGCCCAGGCATCAGGAGCATGAGATGGCAGCCCAGTCTTAGGAAGAAGAGAGAGGGAATTAACATTACACTCTCATAGGTGCTGGGTGCTTTTCGGAGACTTTGTCACTGAATAGCCACAGCAATGTTCAGGGGATGAGGTCATAACATCTTTGCTGGGGAAAGAAGATCAGGTCTCACAGAGGTGAAAGTCTAGAATTTTTTAGGTCCAGTCCCTCTCTTCCTTCCTTCCAGCCTCGAATTCAGAGATTTGTGTTAATCACATTCCTTGGTTCATTCATATCACTATTTTTTTTTTTTTTTGGTCAGGACATTTTCTTGTTCTATTTTAGTTAACTGATTTATTTTCTTCCTTTCCCCCCAACTTCACTTGCATATTCCTCCCTGCCATGTCACTCCCGCTGGTGGAATGGTTGTATGACACTGAGTGTCATTGTGAACTCCACTGTGCTGCTGCAAACCTGGTCACGCAAGCCAGAAACACACACTCTCTAGAAACGTTTCAGAAATACTGCTGTGCAAGGTTTGTCGGTTGTTCTTCTTTCCCAAAGAAAAAGAATTTTTTGGGAAATTTATGTTTTACTTTATTAGTATGGGAGATTTGGATGAGCACTTAAAAGGGCATCAGACTTAAGAGGGCAAAACGAATGCTTTAAAAAACGATCTGGCTACAGCTGCCATTGGGACCTAAGCACCACGCCACTTTTATACAATGAGCACAAAACGCACAGCTTGTTTTAACCTGTACTGACCACACGGGGGTGCTTGAAGCCTTTTCTGTATACAGTAGTCTAGTCATCCATGGTATGAGTGGCTCTGAGGCCAGGACCACAGCCAGGTTTTGGCCAAATGGACAAACTCTTCTCTCAAGGACCACCAAATCTGGTCATCCAAGACAGCTCTTGTCACTAAAATTTAGAGTCAATTTAAAGTTAAGTAGGAAGACATTGCAAGATTCCTTTGGGGAGATTGTTTATGTATAACAAGTCATCTTTGCAGCTAAAGAAAGGGTTGCATTTGCAAATAAGTCCTAGACTGTGTGTTTCATTTTTACACTATTGGTAAATATATTGATAATTTGTCCCCAAGTTGTGTGTCCATGCATCCTCCATGAAAGAAGAAAAAAATGCTGTTTTAATATAGATCCTTCAGTCCTTTTCAAACTTTTATTATTGAATATTTTGAATATATATAGAGGATACAGTAAACCTGATATATTCTTACTTATTCATAATGCCATACGCTATTATAATTTTTAATACTTGGGCAATGTTGTTGCAACTTCAATATTATTTTGAACCAAATTTTGGGCATCTTATCTGAATATTTCACTAGAAACCTCTAAAAGATAAGATAATTCATACTATTATCACACACAAATAACTAAAATTAATTCTTTAGTGTCATCAAATATCCAGTCAATCTTTAAAGAATCTTTATTGTCCTATAATTTTTTAATAGTTTGTTTTAACCACAGTCCAAACACAGTCTACATATTGACATTTTTCTTACATCTCGTGTTTTAAGTGTTTTGTGGTTGCTGAATAAAACAGGTCTTTCATCTTAGAGGATTTTCCACAGTTTAGATTTTTTAAAAAAAGATATTTATTTCTTCTATGAGTGAGAGAGACGTAGTGAGAGAGACAGCTTCCTTAACAGGGTCTTGACTCCAAGACCTATCCCCAACCTTCAGCCAGCTTCAGGTCAGGGTTAAGTGTGTACATGGAGCACTCAGGTAGGTCTCTGGACTTGAACTGGGAACCTTCACATAGGATGGCTTTGCAAGTGTTGTGTTTTACAGCTGCACCACCGTTTTCCCCCCACAGTTTTGATTTTGTTATTGACTTTCAGTGTGTTGTTTCCATGTTTTCCTATCCTCTGTAATTGGGTGTTTGGAGTAAGAGGTTTGCTTAGATGCCACCTGTCTATCTGTCTATCCATCCATCCATCCATCCATCCATCCATCTACTTAGCTGTTCTGGTTTCTTTTCTCATCATGTTGTCACCCATTATGATCATTCATCCCGAGCATTTGCAAAGTAATGATATTCTAGATCATTTTTATTGGCTGAATGCTTCTATAAAGAGGCTTTGTCGCATCAACTATTTGACTCTCTGAGGTTCAGATCATTTAGGAAAGACAAGATAAATGTTGAAGATTTATTCCTTATTTATGAGTTTTCTCAACAATGTGTTGATTACCCAGCATCTGACAAAGGTTACTGGTAAGGTTTTGTTGTTGTTGTATCATTACATATTCATGGATTTAAACATAGTTGATATGGTTCAACCCACTGTGTTATCCTGGCCTGAGGAGAGTTTATTAAGATTTACTTCTCGGTGCTTCCAGAATGAACCTAATGGCCATTGAGAGCTCTGCTGCAGTTTGGTCTGGAAAGATGATCCAGGTGCAGCTTGGACTTTTTTCTTGCCCAGACTCAGAATCAACCATTTCTTCTAGTTCCTTTGATGAAATATGATTTTTTTAAAAATAATTATTTATTTTATTTTATTCATTCATTCATTCATTTTAATTTGACCAGAGAGAGACAAAGAGAGAGAAAGAGAGTGAGAAAGGAAGCCACCAGGTCCAGGACTCGAACCATGGTTGGCCATGTGGGAATGTCAGCGCCTTATCCACTATGCCATCTGCTGCTCCCAGAAATATGATATTTAAAAGCTACTCCCTGTCTAACCAGAGTGCTTAGAATTTACACTGGTAAGCTGTGGGTAATACTTTTTTGGTGCTTTTTACAATAACAGCAGAAGAATTGGGATTGTGTTTCATTGTTGAAGATAACCATTTTTCCATGTTAGTTTCATTGTTACATTAGTTGTATTTCTTTAAGTTATGGGATGTATAGTTCTCAACTAGAACTTAGTAGTCATCTGTTCCAGTGTCCTTCAAACTTCTCTTACAAGCAGTAGTGTACATTTTTTAAGTAAAGTTGTATACACCCCATCACGAAGACAAATACAATTCTAAGTACTCTCATTGAACTGGGAGTGGAAGGTCCCATTAGCTTTACTATACAACTTCCCCTCAGCCCACAGAGACTGCTGTAGAAACGGTAGGACTCTGTAAGTCAGAGAATGCGAATAAACTATTTACTTATGGTCTTACCCTGTTGAATCCTTGCAGAAATTAAGAAATGATGTGTGGAGCCATGGTTTGTGTGTGATCTGGGAAGGAGCAAAGTGAAGACTGCCAAGAAGTGCCATCTTACCAAATCCCTTTGGAGAGGTGGGGAAGGAGTGATGCCATGCATGTGTGTGTGTGTGGTGGTGCTGGAGTTTTTCTGTGGAGAAGATGCGACTGCTCTCTAACAGAATAGCTTTTTACATTATTAAATAGTACACTGAACATTGGATTCTAAACATCTTTCTTACGAAGTCAAACAAGACAGTTTGAAATGACTCATATTACAAAAATATCATAGGGTCTCTTTAAGTGGCATCTTTTCAGAAGCTTGTTTGCAGGTCATTAAATACTTAATAGAGGGAGGAAGAAATAATTGCTCGGTCTCAAGCTACTGGTTTAACTAGTAATCAGATATGAAAACAAAGCAGATTTGAAATTACATTGATGTGTGTCTGATTTTGAAATTTTGCATTTTACTGGACAGGGAGCTGAAGTATGAACTGAGACAACTCAGGACCCACGTACCTGTACTTGCCGACCAAGAGTTCTCTCTCTAGTTCATACAGTCTCCAGTGTCGCCTATGCAGTTCATTTTCAGTGTGTATGCTAGTCTCCTGGAGATCTTATTAAAATGCAGATTCTGATTGAAGTTACACAACAGCACACTCACAGAGCTATAGAGCCACTTAGTGAGCAGGTATTGAACACATTATATCATCTTAGAGCTTCTCAACCTGGTACTATTAATCATTTGGACTGGATAATTCTTTGTCGTGCGGGCTGTCCTGTGCATTATAGGATGTTTAACACTATTGCTGACCTCTGCCCAGTAAGTGCCAGTAGCTTCTCCTTCTCTGAACGGCTGAGCACCCATTCATGATAATCAGAAATGTCTCCAGATATTTCCAGTTGTCTCCCAAGAGAGTCTGGAATCGCCTGTGGTTGCCAACTCTACTGTAGCCTATCCATTTTCCTGGGAAATAGAAGAAACTTTTGAGTGGAGAAAGCAAGCAACTTGTTTGTGTGTGCTAATTCTCCACACCAATGAAGCCAGGGACTAGTCATTGAGATCTCTGCTTCAGTCATTTCAGAAACTTCAAATTCTTCTCCGTCTAACTGTCAGAATTAAGAGTGGAAGCAGCATAAAGGCACGAAGCGTCTTGATCTTTGCCAAAGTCTTCCAAACCAACATATAGGTGTGTACAGGTAGATACCATGAACAGGGAGTCCCAATATGCCCACAAAGGGAACACCTGACACATCGGTCATTGTTACCAGGGGTTGTAGTTAGACCCCTGGTACAAAAAAGGAGAAGGTATTTACTTTTATTACCTAAGCTTTCTTCAAAGATGAGAGGACTTTACTATCTTCCCTACTGCCGTTCCACAAATGCACAAAGGAATTCCCCAACACTTCCCATGCCAAGCAATAAACTGATATGGGCACAGTGATCCCCATGCACATCCTAACACCTTCAGAGTCCATACTGGGCACGTGAACCAGGGAATCAAATTCTCTTACTTGATGAGAGATATGCAAGTACAGCCTGAGAAGTCAAACAAGTCTGCGGATTCCAATGAAAGAAACTGCTACAAAGACAGACCTCCCCTTCAAAATATTCAAGACCAGATTCCGCAATAAAAACAACAAAGGTGGGGCTGGGATTCTAACCCATGGAAATATGATTACAAAGTCTATTTTTCATATAACCAGGATTTCCTTGACATTGTCTTATTATCTAGGTAAGCTATATGGTCCTAACAGATAGGGAGAGGGTGAAAAAATATAAAAATATATGTGTCTACCAAGTTCAATGTTTTCACAGCTTGTGGAAGGATATTTAAATACAGTGTGAAGAAAAGACACAGAAAGTTAAGTAAAGTAGCAATCAGTAGGGTGGCAGGTTCTCAGCGAGAATTCAGGTAGGTATAATGATTTCAAGGGACATATGCTCTCTGGAATATGAACCTCTTCATTATGTTGTGAAATGCCTCTTACAGTCTGTACTTATGGTGGAAAGTGTCCCATTGGTATCAGTTGAATAGAATTCAGTCTGCAATCCTGACTGATATTTCTGGCTGTTAAGATGGTGTCCCTTAAATTTTGGAGGCTGACATATTTGTGGTTTAGTTGGTTAGTATCGTTTAACATAAAAAAAATCAAATCAAAGTTAAAAATTGTAAGACCATAAAATCATAATGTTAATATTTTTATATTAATTAGGAGTTACTTGCTTGAATAAGGAATCTGAATATATTTGTAAGACTTGGTGTATTAGATTGGTTGATGTTGTTAATCAATAAAAATGTATGAGTGAGTGATTAGTGTTATAATTTCAAAATTGAAAGTGTTCTGATTGTAGATGACATTAGATCATTAAAGAAAACTTAACATTCGTTATTATATTTCTTTTTTTAAAGAATTATTTATTTAATTTATTTTAATTTGATTAGGGAGAGACACAGAGAGAGACAGAAAGAGAGAGGGAAAGTGAGAAAGCAAGTCACCAGGTCTGGGACTCAAACCGTGGTCGGCCATGTGGGAGTGTCCAGCCCCTTAACCACTATGCCACCCACTGGTCCCTATTATAGTATTTCTTTAAAAGGTTTTTTTCTTCCATGAGTGAAAGAGAGAGAGCACCTCTGACAAGGTTCCAATACCATGATCCACCTGCAGCCCCCAGCTAGCACTGGATCATGGGCACACACAGCATCCCGAGGGAGGTCTCTGAACTTGAACCAGGAGCCTTCAGATGTGAGATCACCTTCCAAAGCTTCACATTTCACATCTGTGCCATCACCTGGCCCCAAGAACTTAGTTTTCATAAATTTAATTTATTAAATAGGTACTCCAATATTTACATCTTACTTTTTTTTTTTTTGGAGAGGTTTTCACTGTAGGGCGCGTGCGCTCGCCAGACAGACAGAGAGAGACATAGAGACAGAAAGCGAGAAATCACCCCCCAGGGGGGATGGTCATGCCGCAATCCCTTCTCCTCCATTCTCCTCTCGGGATCTTGGGCACACACGCACACGCACCCGGTGTGAGTTTTAAGCCACCGGGTCTGGGACGCAAACCGCGGTCAACTACGTGGGAGTCCAGTGACATAGCCATTACGCTAACTGCTGGTTCCCCAATATTTACATCTTTAGCAGAAGGCTGTGTGCTCAATAAACAATTGGATTGTTTAAAAAGAAATCAATTAGATACAATTAATTTCATTTTATTACTTTTTAATTGTCAGAGTATTCATGTTTTTGTCAGAGAGAAACACAGAGGGGGGAGAAAACACTCCTTAATCGGGTGAAGTCATGCCGCAACTCCTTCTCTATTTCTCTACCCTGTCAGCATTTCGGGCATGCATGTACATACACACCTGGCGTGACCCAGTGTTCAGCCACGTGGGATCCAGCTCCTTTAACCACTCAGCTATGGCGCCCGCCCAGTTATCTGAAATTTATAAACGCCATTCTGTGTATTTGAAGTTTTAAAATTAAGTTGGTAAGAAGGACAAGACATGAACTCAGGTCCCCTTAAAAGTGATGGTTAAAGGTCAGCCACTGGCACAGTGGTTAAGGTGGCTGGATCCCACATGGCTGACTGTGTAGTTTGGGACCTAGTGCCTTTGGAAACACCGTAAGCTCATATGTATATGTGCCCAAATCCCTGGGAGGAGGGGAAGGGCTTGAGAGGGGCCACCCTGCCTGAGGGTTCTTTTCTCACTGTCCTTTTCTCTCTCTCTCACTCTCTCTCTGGTGAGCACACACACCCTCTTGCAAATGAAAAAAAAAAAGTAAAAGTGATTGGTAAAACTTTTTAGACTTAACGTATAGAATAGGATTTAGAAATAGAACTTAAAAGTTTAAGGAAGAACTACATATTTTAAATTTGAAAATCTAATAAATTGAACATGAAGTTAAAAACTATTATTTTTTTTTCCATAAATGAGAGAGAGAGAGAGAATAATAAGCATGCACATACCCAGTGTGTTCAGGGAGGTTTCTGGATGCAAACCTGGAACCTCACAAACTGCTGAGTTTTACTGCTACACCACCATTTGGTTCTCAAATACTGATTTCTAGATGCCAAAGCAAACCTCTGAAAAATCCTTTCTGGGCTCAGTCACTCTTTGAAGACATTAAGAAAAAAATGCCTCTCCCTTCCCACTTGAACCTGTAAAGCCTCAACTACAAAGTCATTGAAGAAATAGCAAAAAGCTTCTCAGTGCAGCCAGTAGGAAGGCAGATCCATTTAGGAAAGGACAGAGATAATCCATGATTTTTCACTAAATTAAGACTCTAAATTTTCTGGTATAAAAGAAAAACCAATAAAATGGAATATTTTGATCAATAATTCATTTCACCACTCTTTCTTTTTAGAGAGATTTTTGTTATAGGGCCCATGCACTTGCCAGAGAGACAGAGAGGAACAGAAAGACAGAAAGGGAGAAATCATCCCTTCCCAGGGAGGATGGCAATGCAATCCCTTCTCCTCCATCCTCCTCTTGGGATTTTAGGCATGCATGCATACACACCTGGTGTGTTTTAAGCGACTGGGTATGGGATTTGAGCCTTGGTCGACTACCTGTGAGTCCAGCGAGGTAACCGTTACACCATTTGCTGGTCCCATTACACCACTTTTGTACCTCAAAGGTTTTTTGTTTGTTTGTTTGTTTGTTTCTTCAGAAGCATTTGGTAAGTTTCAACACCCAAACATCAAAACAGCAAAGCAACTCTTTTTATTTATTTATTTATTTATTTAGAGTTTTGTTTTGGCTACAGTATACATGTACTCACTAAAGAGACAGAGAGAGAGAGAGAAAGAAAGTGAGAAGTCACCTCCCCACCAGGGGAGTTGGCCATGCCACAGTCCCTTCTCCTCCAGTCTCCTCTTGGGATTTTGGGCCCATGCCTGGAGTGAGTTTCGAGCAACCGGGTTTGTGCTTGGTCATGTGGGAGTCCAGTACCTTAACCACTATGCCACCTGCTGGCCCCAGCAAAGCAACTCTTAATAGCAATTATGAAGTCAATATATTAGGTTGGTGGGAAAGTCATGATGTATTTTTCTGTGTTTTTCTATGCAAAAGTGTGTCATGACTTTTCCGACAACCCAATATTATATTTCACTATAGACTCTTTATTGCTGGTTATAAATGCTTCTCATCATGTTTCCTAATTTATTTATGCAAAGTAAGGCCTTTGACTTTGAAAACTTCAATCCTAAAGACAGGACTAAATAAATGGAGTGCTCACAAAAAATTCAGAACAAGACTATCCATTTGGATTAGAATATAATTGTTATTTATAATTGATTTGCATCTATTTTATAGATTCTTAAAACTATTTTTGTTTAACAAAATACGGAAATGTACTTAATGTGAAAGTGTACAATATAATGACAATTTTGATATGAGTATCTCTTCAGTTATAAACATTTATCTCATTACGGGATTTTATATATATATATTTACATACACACACACACATATATGTATATAAACATGTAACTACTTCCACACTGAGATTGTGAGAATCCCTGTCTTCTTTGCGTGTGCGTGTTCATGTTTTTAGAATCAGTGTTGTCCTCGTTCTTGCCCTTCTCATGAGGGTAGGTCATGCACCAGCTGAGTAATGTCAGTGGTTCCATCTGGCTTTTGAAGTTTTCATCCCTAAGGGGAAGGGAGTAAAGAAGGCCTTGGAAGAATGTCCTGAAATTTGCAGGGCATTGTTCTGTAGTTAATTATTCAGAATGAGTCCCTGTTTGTGGTACAAACAGTTGAGAAATGATAATAACTCCATTCCGGACCATTTGAGCAGCCTTGTGATGAGGCAGTTAGGGAGAGAGGCTTTTCCTCAGAGCAAAGTCTTTAACCCTGGATAAGATACCAAACCTTAGTTTTCTATCAGTAAAATGGAGGGACTCATATTTTCCTTATACGACTGTGGGAGAATTTAGTGATGGAGAACTCGGTAGCTTCTGACTTTGGGCACAAAACTCAGTACTATGGCAATGCTGAAGAGACACCATTAATTAATCGCTTAAAACTGAGTCCTTGCTTAATAAGACTATAAGCAAATTTCAAGTACTTGACATAGTATTGTTAACTCTCCTCACAATGCTGTCCAGAGGCTATTCATCTAGCATAATTAAAACCTTGTGTACTTTGGCTAACATCTCTTCATATTCCTCACCCCCGTCCCCAGCAAACACCACTGCACTCTCTGGTTCTATGAGTTTAACTATTTTAGAGTCTATATAGACATGAGATCATGCAGTGTTTGTTTCCAGATCTATGGTTTACGGGTCGTCTGCAACCAAATAACTCAGGGCACTTAAATCTGTAGGTTCTTCAGCCTCAGTTAAGAATTGGAAGTGGAGCTAGGCACTATTTTTTTTTTTTAAAGGTTTTTACCACAGGGCGTGTGCACTCACTGGAGAGAGAGAGAAATAGAGAGAAGGAAAGAGAGAAATCACGCCCCAGGGCGCATGGCTGTCGCAATCCCTTCTCTGTCATTGTCCTCTTGGGATTGTGGGCACATGCACAGGTGTGCCTACTGTGATGTTTAAGCATCTAGATCTGGGCCTCAAACTGTGGTCAGACACATGGAATTCAACACCTTAACCACCATGCCAACTGCTGGCTTGCAGGCACTTATTTATTTTTTTTACAAATTCTTCCATTGATTCTTTGTACTCCAAACTTTGAGATTCAATGCTCTAGGTATAATGACTCCACAACCTCAAACATTATATGTTTTATATATAAAGTATGTGTGTGTGTATAGGGCTACATAGTCATAATATATAAGTGTGTGTGTGTGTGTGTGTGTGTGTGTACACCCACACTTTATAGGGCTACATGGTTATAGGCTAAAAATGGGAGCTTAACTTCTGTATTTCAGATATTAGCCAGATAGTAGGAGAAACATTTGAGGGTTTAAGACACTAGTCCAAACTCTGGAAATTATGCCCAAATAGTTATTCACCTTTTCCATCTATTGGGAAAACCAGCCTCACTAAGCCAAGTTATTCCTGGCACTCTCCTCCCTCTGAAAGCTATTTCGGAGGTTAGAGTGACCTCCTAAGAAATGAGTTATTTACTTTCATAGTTTGGCTTGCTTCACTCAGCATTAAATCTTCCATATTCATCCACTTTTGATCAAATGCCAGGGTCTCATTGTTTTTATGGCCTACTAGTACTCCGTAGTGTATATGTGCCACACTTTTTCAACTCATTCTTCGGTTCTGGGACTTTTGTGAATAATACTGCAATAAACATGGATGTGTAAATTCTGACTGAATGTATTCCTATCCTTTGGGTAGTTACTCAGGTGTGGTTTTTGAGGAATCTCCTTATTGTTCTCCAGAGTGGTTGTACTAATTTATATTCCCACGAACAGTGTAAGAGAATTCCCTTTTCAACATAGCCTTACCATTCTCTCTCTCTCTCTTTCTCTCTCTCTCTCTCTCTCTCTCTCTTTTGAATCTTAGCTATTCTGACGGGGGTTAAGTGATATCTCATTTGTGGTTTTGATTTGCATCTCCCTTATTATAAGGGATATTGAGCATTTTTAAAAAGATGCTTTTTGGCTGTTTGTATGTCTTCTTTGGAGAGTTGTCTGTTCAACTTGTTTCCCCATCTTTGAATTGGATTGATTATTTATTTTTTTCATGTAAGCTGCCTGAATTCCCTGCATGTTCCAGTTATCAGTCCTTTATCTGAGCTGTAGTTTGTATGCCTCTACTTAATATATACCAAATGTCTGCACTCAATGACAGAAACTGAAAGATTGGAAGATATAAAGTCCTGGAGAGTAACTGTAGATAGCGGAGACAGTGTGGGAGGAGGATAGACAATGGAGGAGGGTGATGGAAGGGAGGCAATCAAGGGGGAAAAAAAGAAGAAAAATCATTTAATAAACATAAAAGTGGAAAATTATCTGGTGATGATAATGTATATGGTAATATCTTTCTGGACTAAGATACCATGTATTCATGCTGGGAAAACCCATTTTTATGCTGTAAAGATGTACAGTGATTGAATGTTTAGAGAAAAAAGAGAAGAAAGAAGAAAAAAAAGAAATGAGTCATTCAATAATGTCAAATCTGTTGCAAGGCATAATTAAAAAATTTGGGGGCATGAGTGGAGCATAATTACCAAGTGAAACCCTAATTTTTAATTTGAACATACCAATTTTAAAACTTTCAAAACTAAAAAGGTGCTTAATTTTGCATGTGTATGATGTCTGATGTGTATACAAGCATGTTTGACAGTGTGTTTATGAGTGGTAAGAATGAGTAGGTAGTGCATGTGCAAATGTAGGTGAATGGTGACTGTGAGTTTGTGCATATGTGTAATGTGCTTGTGTGTGTGTGTGGTATACATGTCTGTGTGTATAATTCTGTGTGTGTATGCGTCTGTGTGTTGTGTGTGTGGTGTGTCTGACTGTGTGTGTCTGATACATCCATGTGGTGTGTTTTGACCTCTACTGAAATATCAGTTCAGGTGATGGGAGCTTTCTGTTCAACCACATAACAGATTGTTTTCCTCCAACTCTCTCAGACCTTCCCGGAGCTCTGAGCCCAGATCACTATTTCCACTGTGGAGAAGAGAATTCGTTCCAAACAAACATTGTCTGTAAGGAAGATGGACTTTAATTTGGGTTCCTAATTAATGCAAGGTCTGAAGAAAACTGAGACTATAGTATGCTCTCAAAATACTGCAGTGTGAGTGAGTTGTATGATGAGAGAGATGATGTAAATGTTAAATCAGTGCAAATTAATCTTTTTTTTTTTTTGGTAGACTTTCTTTGAGAAGTGTCAGTAGCATTTTCCTTCCTGGTCAAAGGCCACTTGCTTCTTTTCTCCTCGGTTATTCTTTGTGAACCATCATCCGTCATTCCAGGCTTTGCTGATGTAGCACACACATGCCACAATCCCATGTTCTCATGACGGGGACCTGCCAGCGGCATGTATTGTACCCGTCTAACGAGCATAGGGAGCTCTGAAGCCAGCAGAGGGAGCTTTCTACCCAAATTGGAGCTGCTTTCAAATGTGCAGCACACTCTCTCCCCTTTTAAGACTTTAGAAGGAATTTTCAGGCAACCCGACTCTGCATCAAATGGCATGTATAATTTCATATCTGAGGCATACGTGTCATGTGTCTCATGAGCACGTTCATGTGTTAGTTTGCTACTGAAGGGGAATGCCTGTAACTGTCCTGCACATTAACTTCAGGCGAACTCGCTGAGTCCTGTTTTACTGTCCTGCCCTTGCTGTAAAACCATGGTGTGAGACTGGACTCTCGATGAACTTTCTTGTTCTTTGTTCTTTCATTTATAAATGAGGCTGCCACGACCATGTGGTAGAATACACAATGATCTCAGCAATATAATACAACTCAGTGCTAAAGCCAAAACCAGGATCAGAGAGTAACAGCATCTCAGAGCTGGAAAAAGACTGGGGCAGGGAAGCACTTGATCCAAGCCCCCGTATGAACAGGCAAAAAAGCTTCCAGGACGGCAGGGTGGTTTTCACATGGCTGGAGTCCCAGGGTGTAGGATTGCAGCCTATTGTTCAGTGTATTGGGTTTCTGCAGCCTCATGTGTGTGACTCTGAGAAGCCACATTTTTTACTCCAGGGAAATGAAAAATGGGCTGTGATGTGGTTTATCCCTGAACCCACATCCTCCCACGAAACACCATTCCTGATAGAAAAAGCAATGACCAACCTTATTAGCTGTTTCTATTTCATCTGGGGAGGCTAAATTTTATGTGATCATTTATTTAACAATTCTTTATAAGCTCTTCAAAAAGTGATTGTCAGTGACGGTGTTAGACAGTGTGGTGTTGTTGCTCCCAGGCAAGCATTGCCTTTGCACTGCTTAAGAGAATGCTGAGCTGAATGTGGCTGATTTGACCTTCTCATAAGCTCACCTCTTTCTGTTTCCATGGGTCTAGGGTTTTGAATCTGTGTACTACACCGTGATATCTCCAGAGTTCCCATTTCATTTATTTCCAGTGGTACCATAGATGTAGTTGAGTAAACAGTCCTTACTCTCTGCCTTGCATGCCCATTGAAGGTTACACTTCCTGGGCATTTGAGGTAGAGTGGGGCCATGTGACCAGCTCTGGCCAGTGTCCTGTCAGTCTGTTGTGTTTCACTTTTAGGTCAGAGCATTTATGACTGATTCCATACTCCCCAGTTAAGGAGCTCCAGAATAGGGATGGCAACTGCTCCTTACCCTGGCACCCAAATGACTATAATTAACAGACCTTCCTGCTGACTCACAAGGCCATATGCTATGAGTGAGAAATAAACCAGTGGGGTGTTTCCTATAAGGAGCCTATTCCATATTCTCATATAGAATATAGAAGTTGGGTTCCTAATTGCCAGTATATATTTGTTCATCTATTCATTAATTCAGTGAGTAGGTACCTAGTGCTCCTGTGTGTCAGGCATAATTCTCAGTTCACTGAGTTTACCTTGTAGTGGAGAAGAAGAGGTGTGATGTAACTTAGTAGGGAAGACAAACAAGCAGAAAATAAAGATGAAAGTATTAAGCACAGTGGGCTTTGCCACCACCAAGACTCTTCCTGATACATCCTGACATCTGAGCTCTATGTAGGAACTTGTAGACCATAACACCAGAAGCCCCAAACTGTCTTCCATCTGGAAAATGGTGGAAGGCAGCATAAAAGACTGGAGAGCCCTGGGGTGGATGACGTTGTTCGGTACCCTCCATGATGCTTCAAGACTGTTTGTCAGGTGAAGGAAATGCCGTGACAACCCCAAGTCACTCATATAGAATTCTGAGACCGAGGAAATTCTCCCTATTCATTCAATTCTCCCAACTCTTGCTCTCACTGAGCTGAATCTAGCCTATTCTTTTGTCTCAAGGGTAGGATCAGGAGTTAACAGGAAATAACAATAGAAAGAAAGATGGTTTCAGAGGGAGTAGGAAGGACCTTCTATGAGAAAGGTGGAATGATCCCTTCTCCTTTTTCCTCTAGGTACAAAGAAGAGATTCAAACTCATAGATAATAATTTTGCATCATCTTCAAGCACAATTGCAGTCTCATGCTTTCTAATTTATGTAATTTGGGGCAAGTCACATACTTTCCAGAAGCTTCCATTTATTCCTGTAAAATGAGAATAATAGTTAGCTTAGAGTATCACCGTGAAGATGAAAGACAATATGAAGCATACAAAGCACTCACTGTCGCTGTTATTTTAGGAAGGTAGAATGTTTTTCTCCAAATGTGTTGGAATCTATTTTTCCTTTCTTATCCACAATCTTGCAGAAAAGAATAGTTGGAGAAGAGCTTATGCTAGTATGATCCCCCACATAAGAAAGACACACATCAGTCTACACAATACTGTCTCTTCAATGTCAGGGTACTATGGTTATTTTTTGAGATACCTGTTTTCTACTGAACATCAACCTTTAAATTTCAAATGAAGAAACACCTGTAAGGATAAATATCTGACAGAGTAAACATACGGTGAGTGTTTAAGAGGGTCATGGGAATTACAAATGCTCAATTCTAAGTTATATTTGGAACTAATGAATTAAGAAATACCTCCTTTTTAAATCTTCTTTGTTTGTTTTCGGTTTTCACCATGGAGCACGTGTACTCACCAGAGAGAGGCAGTGAGTTGAAAAGTGAAAAGTCAACCCCCAGGAGGAATGGCATGCTGCAATCTCTTCTCCATTTTGTTCCTGGAATTCTGGGCATGCATGAACATGTGCCTGGCGTGATTTTCAAGCTACCGGGTCCAGGATTCAAACCATGGTTATGTGGAAGTCCAGTGTCTTAACCACCACACCACATGCTGGCCCTAAGAAATACTTCTAATTGTGTTTAGTAATTGACGTTTTGGGGAAACTAAACATCTAGTACAAATATTCAGACCTATTCCACATGTGGTTGTGGACTTCTAAGGACTGACTTAAGCTTGGATCTCTAGATCTGTGGGCTGCCCTTATTCACAAACTCAAATTGATTTTTAAGCTTATTCTGTAAGAAAGATAGCCTGGAATTCAAATACCTAAGCAAGCACGCATTTAATTGGAATTCATGGTGGCTTTATGCACAGAAACAGTCCTATCCATATGCTTTTTCTTTCGAGGGGTTAGTTAAGGAATGATGGTAACTTGGGTACATTGTACTCTAGAAGACCTATTGCTTTCTAGGGAATGATTTTCTGTTTTATATATGCTATGACACTACATGGAGGTGTTACCATTTGGTATTTTAGGTGAGGAATAATGAAAGATACCAAACCCTGTCAGTGCTCACTGCCATCACTCTCACGGAGTGTTGGACATTATTGCTATCATGTCCTTAAGATAACTGAGTTAAAAATGAAAAAACCTCCCACCACAGCCGGTTAACTTCCTTATATAAAAATGCAGGTTCTTTCTTTATTAGGCTACAAAACTATTTCAAGCAAATGAAAACCAAATGTGTACCAAAAAATGTGCACGTGTATCCATGTGTATTTTCAAACTGCCATACCTCAACAGTCTGTACCTTTGAGTGCTGAAGCAAAGAGCAGAAAGTCTCCCTCTTCCCTTTGTGCCCTTCAAAGGGAATAAAACTCACATAAATACCTGTTGAGTTTGTGTCATTGAATTAAAGTGGCATATTAAAATAGCCCCAAAGATTTTTAGCAGAACTATTTTAATATTAGGTGAAAAATTAACAAAAAGGTAAACACATGATTAAAAGCTCCAAATATGCATGAAGCCTTCAAAATGTTCAGGGGAAATGTGCATTACGGACAAACTACATACAGATTTCCAATTTTTTTCACCCAAATCACCCAAATAAACTGGTACTTTAATTCCATTTGCCTGTGAACTTTTTGAAGGTCCCTTGTACTTACTATGGAAGAGAAAATGTCTTTGTAAATAGAAATTAGTCTTAATTTTTAAGAGTCCAAAGATTTGAATAAGCCTGAGTTCTTGCAGTCTAGTGAGCAAGGACCTGTGAATTGTATTGGTTAATCACCAAGGACAATGAAATGTAATGCTTTAAAATTAAAATTTCCCCTTTAACTCATTAAGAAGTCCTCTCGGCCTGAGATCCAGGTGGTAAGAAATGGATGCGAATGACCAGAACAATAAATAACCAAGGAAAAGAATCAGATCATAATGCACATCCACACATCTAAGCCTGCACTCACATGAACATATCACACAGAAATGCTCGACTATAAGGCTAAGTGCATGTCATATCAAAAACACTTGATTGTTTAAAATTTTTATTTCTAAAATTGAGAAAAAGTATTGGATAGCAAATATTTTGAAGAAATACATTTAATTTCCTTGTGTATTACTCCCAGTACTTCTTGCTTTCTTTTACAAGACCAAACTTACATAATGTTATCTTCCTGGCAAGCTAGGTTGCTGTGGCAAACAGTGTAATCAATAAATGAGCAATTAAATGTCCCATTATGGGCAAAGCAGGCCTGGCCACCATCCAACATGAGGCTTCCCTGTCCTCTGTATTTATTAGACTTCACATTACCCTTCTCACATTATTCTTAACACAAGCTAAAAGAGGTGCCAGCCAATAGATTTATTGAATACTTGGCACCTTGTTTTCTCACCATGAAAGCATCCGCTTTGATTAGGAGAAGAACTATATCCAGCACGAACCAGACCTGGTAGTGGCATTTGGTGGGGGGATTAGAAATGCACAGATGTGATCTGTGAACATTGAAAAATGAAATGAGCTGAAGTTGGACCATACCAGATGTAGAGCCTCCAAGCTCAACCAACTGAGTTGTAAAGAGGCAGTTGTTCTGCTGAGGTAAAGCAATCCAAAAGTTAGACATTCAACAGTGAATTAAAAAGAACTTACCCAGCCCAGGCAATGTGTCATCTTGAGGTTAATATCTCTAATTCCTTCAGATCAAAAAATCATCTCAGCACATATATGTTAACAGGCTACTAAGAGGACGGCAATCTGTCGTAGCCTTACTGATGCCGTATCTGGATGGCTCCAAGTTTTGGAGGGTATTCACACCACAGACTCACTCCCTTAATATTTCACGAAAAGCTAGGGCAATCCAAGGGAAAAGATTCATGCTAACTCCAAATTCTTAAACCAGTAAGACATTTTACCAGTGGCTCCTACACCCCTTTTTGGTATTAACATACCTGGGGAATGAACTCTGTTTTCAGAGGAAGACTTAAGTCTTGGATTGGGCAATACATTTTGAGGAATCTATCATACAGAGCATTATGTACTGTTCCCTGCTCTATCAAAACTCTAAGTCTGCAGACAAATGTTTGTGACACTAGACTTGCACTGTAAAAGAACTGATACAACTTTACGTGTTCTAGCATACCTATGAATAACCCTTTCGACTCTTCTGATTGTTTCCTCTGCATTTCTCTTTTTCAGTTCAGCTTCCTTGCACGACATGTTTACAAATCCCATTGACTGTGGTTCCCAGAAGCATTTCATTCCACCTGCAGTGTACGGATTCATGAAAACTGCCTACAGGTGATTTTGTTCCAAATCAGAAACCATGTTATCATTAGATCTGGCATCTCACCAAGGATCTGAAAATCTATTGCTCTTTGGATTTTCAGACTAAGAAAAGTGAATAAATGTTTGGAGAATTAGAAGGAGGGTTATTCTAAAAAGTTGTGATGTAACTCTATTTTGAAACTGACATATTGATTTTAAATTATAAGATGTTCAGAATAAGAAGGCTTTTGGACTCTTTAAGAAGACATCTCTAACTGGAGAAGAGGGAAGGGATAAGTCTTGGGGGAATTAACTACGAATGTGGGATTTAATTCCTACTCATCAGAAAGAGAAGTGGGGGAGGCAAGGAATGAGGAAAGTGTTCTCATAAATACTTGGGGGAATAAAAGTCACAAGTTAGTTAAACAGAAGTCAACAAAATGTGGAGAAAGGAAGTAAGCTGAACTTTTCCCTTTGTTTCTATTTGTCATCTGGAAAAGGAGCTGACCCATGATAAGGAAGAGGCAAGGAAAAATGTCCTTTATGATCTTTCTTGAATTTAGTAATTTGTTGTAAAGATGAGAGTTATGTAATGGTGTGCACATGCATAATAATTTATGCTTTGGAGAAATCTTGAAACAAGCTTAATTCTAAAAGTTAATTAAGGTGACGCATGCACATTATTGAATAGAACTGTACAGAGGAGTTTATGATAAGAAGTACTTACTGTCTTCCCCACCTTTCTCTCTCCCAGGGACCCTTCTTCAGAGATAAACACTTTTGATTCTTATTATTTGGAGAATGCCCTTATCTCTACATACTATATTTTCATAATCATAATTATACTGATAATACAAGTTTATACGGACATTTCTTAACTTGCCAACTTTTGACATTGCTTTCCAATTACATATATGACATGAGATTTTTAGCTTTCTGAAACCTTTTTATTTCAAAATATTTGTGTGTGTGTGTGTGTGTGTGTGTGTGTGTGTGAGGTATTTGTTCATTTATTTTCAGGCAGGGTCTTGCTATGTCATATGCTCTTGCCCAGTGTCCCACATTGCTGAGATTATAGCTACACACCACCACATTTGGTCCTTTGTGGCAGGAGTGGAATCAAACCCAGTCTCTCACGTGGTCTCAGCCTGCCAAGCAGCAGCATCCAGTGTACACTGCCATGGCTAGGCCTCCCAATGTGTTTACGTTTGTTCGTCTTTCAGTATGTATTTTTATTTTCTCTAATTAAATGTTTCTTTTTGTTTGTTTTGTAGAGAGGTTTTTGCTATAGGGTGAATGTGCTGGCCAGAGAGATAGAGAGAAACAAAGAGACAGAATGTGAGAAATCACCCCCCAGAGGGGATGGCCACACAACAATCTCTTCTCCTCCATTCTCCTCTGGGAATTTTGGGCACACATGCACACACACCCAGTGTGAGGACTCAAACTGCAGTTGACTGCATGGGAGTCCAGTGACATAACCATTATGCCAACTGCTGATTCTTCTAATTAAAATTTTTATTTATTTGTTTTTAATTTCCTGTAGGGCATATGAGCTCAGGACAGAGAGAGAGAAAGAGAGAAAGTGAGAAAGCACCCTCTCAGAGGGAACAGCCACACTGCATTCTCTCTCCTCCATTTCTCCTTTTGAAATTTTGGATATGCATACACACACACCCAGCATGTTTTTCAAGCCACTGGGTCCAGGACTCAAACTGAGGCCATGTGGGATCCAGCTGTCTTAACCATCATGCCACCAGCTGGTCCTAAACTTTTTATTTTGAGATAACTGTAAATTCACATGTAGTCATAAGAAAAAATGAAGAGAGATCTCACATACCTTTTATGCAATGTTCCCCATTGGTAACATTGCAAAGGTATAATTTATTATAGTACATAGTCAGGATATTGATATTGATGTCATCAAGACACAGCTCAATTTCATCACCAGACGACCTCTTGTGTTGCCTCTTACAGTCATGCTGCTTCCTCCTCACTCTCAGCCCTGCCTGAACACTAGTAACCACTACTTCACTCTCCATTTCCAACTTTTATCATTTTAAGAATGTTATATCAATGAAATTATACAGTGTATTACTTTATGAAATTGTCTCTTTCTTTTCATTCAGCATACCTCTGGGGGGAATTCTTCCAGGTTTTTGCATGTATTGCAATAGTTTTTTCTTTTATTGTTGAATAGTATTCCAAGGTATGATTTTTCTACAGTGCATTTAGTAATTTACATATTGAAGAACATTTGGATAGTTTTTAGTTTTTGACAATTGTAAATAATGCTGCCCCAAGCATTCATTTGCAAGTTTTTCTGTTACCATTTTTTCATTTCTCTGGAAAAAATGGCTGAGAGTGCATTTGCTGGTTTGATTGACAATTACATATTTTATTGTGTAAGAAATTGCCCAACTGTTTTCCAGGGTGACCATTGTACACTCTCACCAGCGAAATGTGAGTGATCCAGTTTCTTCACATATTTACCATCATTAGTGGAATCATAGTTTTTTATTTTGACCATTTTCAAAAGTATATAGAGCTATCTCATTGTAGTTTTAGTTTGCATTACCCTAATAGCTAAAATGTTGAATATTTTTTATGTTCTATCTTTTGCAGTTGCATTTATCTATTCAGTGACATGTCTTTTGCAGATGTTTTGATAAGATAGTTTTACTTTTTATCATTGAGTTTTGAGAGTTCTTTATATGCTCTAATATTAGTCAGATATTTGGCTGCCAAATATTTTCTTTCACTGTATAGTTTGTCTTTTCATTTTATAAAGAAATTTTACAGAATAAAAACTTTGAATTTTGATAAAGGCCAATTGATAATTTTCTCTTTTATAACCCATATTTGTGGTATCAAGTCTAAAGACTTGACATAGCCTTAGATCATGGAGATTTTCTCTTACATTTATTTCCTAAAAAAAGAAATTAAAAAATTAAGATCACAGCTTTACACTGACTTAACATATTCATCACTTTATATACTTACTTTTTTGTTGTTGTGAGAGCACTTAAGAACTACCCTATCATCAGATTTCAAGTATACAATACAGCATGGTTAACTATAGTTGCATGCTGTACATTAGATTTCCAGAACTGTTTTTCTATCATGACCAAAATTTTATACCCCTTAAGCCACATCTCTCCATATTCTCTTTTTCTTTATTTTTTCTTTTTATAGAGAGATTTTTGCTATAGGGTGCATGTGCTCACCAGAGAGACAGAGGCAGACAGAATATGAGAAATCACCTCCCCCCCAGGGGGGATGGCCACTCTGACATTCCTTTTCCTCCATTCTCTTCTCAGAATTTTGGGCACATGTGCACATGAGCCCAGCATGAGTTTTAAGCTGCTGGGTTCGGGATTCAAACTGTAGCTGACTATGTGGGAAGTCCAGTAATGTAATCATTATACCATCTGTTGGTCCCATATTCTCGTCTCCATCCCTGAAAACCACCAGCCTATTCTCTGTTTCTGTAAGTCTCACATTTTTAGATTCCACATATAAGTGAGATATAAAGTATTTGTCTTTCTGTGTCTGGCTTACTTGACTTTACATAATAAAGCAATTTACATTCTCTTTTCTCTGCATTCTTGTCAACAGGTAACCTTGTTTTATCTGATAATAACTATCCTAACAGTTGTGATATCTCATTATGGCTTTGATTTACATTTCCTTGATGATCAGTAAAGTTAAGCAACTTTTCATGTACGTGTTGGCTATTTACATATCTTCTTTGGAAAAATGTCTGTTTAGGTCCTTTGCCTACATTTTTTCTTGATGTTAAAAGATTTGTGCATGAGTAAAAGACAGAGATAGAAAAAAAGAGACAGAGAGATATGTATTCCTCCAATAAGGCCCGGTTACTCTCTGATCCTTTTCCCCCTATTTTTTCATCTTGTCAATCTCTTGGACACATGTGCGCTCATACATATGTGCCCAGTATATTGTTACTGGGGCTGGCATTTGAACCACAGTTGTCATGTGGGATCTGACTTCCTCTGCACAGTTCTTAACTGCTGTATAGAACAGCAGTTCTGTATAGGACTGACCCCTTTGCCCTTTTTTAAATTGGTTTGTTTTTCTTAAGTCACATAAGTTTCTTATATATTTTGGTTATTAACCTCTTATCAGATGTATTATTTGCACACATTTTTTTTCCATTTCATAGGTTGCCTTTTTGCTGCATTGATTGCTTTCTTATCTGTCCAGAAGCTTTCAGTTTATCTATTTTTGCTTTTGTTGCCTGTGCTGTGGGTGTCATATCCAGTTATTGCCTAGATTAATGTTGAGAACATTATTCTTTATGCTTTCTTCTAGTGGCTTTATGGTTTTAGGTCATACATTGAAGTCTTTTATCCATTTAAAATGGAATTTGACATACTGTATGAGGTAAGGGTCCAATTTTATTTTATTTTTTATGTGAATATCCAGTCTTCTAACACCATTTGTTGAAGAGATTTTCCCTCTCCCTTATGTTCTTGGTAACTTTGTCAAAGATCAGTTTACTATAAATGTGCAGATTTATTTCTGGGCCCTATCCTGAGATATTGGTCTATATGTCTGTTTTCATACCAGTGCTATACTGTTTAACTACTGTAGTGTTGTATCATATTTTGAGATCAGGAAGTGTGATGCTTCCAGTTTTGTTCTTCTTGCTAAATATTGGTTTAGCTATTGTTGTTCTTTTGTGATTTTTAAACAATTAACAGTTATTTTTTTCTGTGTTTATAAAGAATGCTGTTGAGACTTTTGTAGGGATGGCATTGATTTTGTAGGTTGCTTTGAGTAGTATGGACGTTTTAATATTAATTCTTGTGATTCATGAACATAGTATGTATTTCCATTTATTTGTGATTTCTTTAACTTTCTCCTTAATTTTTATAATTTTTCCATATAAGTTTTTTCACATCTTTAGTTAGGTTTATTTCTATAGTTCTAGAAGTTTCTTTCTTTCTTTCATGAAAAAAGAGAGAGCACCTTCAACAGGTCCTTATTTGTATATAGAAATACATTTGATTTTGTATGTTGATTTTGTATCATATGACATTACTAGATTTGTTTATTATTTCTAACATTTTGTTGCTGTTGTTGTTGAGTCTTCAGGGTTTCTATGTGTATAATTCTATCATCTGCAGAGATAATTGTATTTCTTCTTTTCCAATTTCAATGCTTTTAATTTCTTTTTCTTGTCCCATTGACCCAGCTTTGACTTCTACTGTCATGTTGAAAAGAAGTGGTGAGAGCATAAATCTTTGTCTTTTACCATATTTTAGATCAAAAGCTTTTATTTTGCCAATATTTATTATGATATTACTTGTAGCTTTCCATAGTTGGCCTTTACTGTGTTTGGTAAGTTCCTTATATATGTATTTAATTGACAGTCCTAAGTATAGGTAAATGTTACATTTTGTTAAATTATTTTTCCTTCATATATTAGAGAGGATATATATTTCCTTCATTTTATACTATGTCACACATATTGATTTGCATATGTTGAATCATCTTTGCATTCAAGAGATAAATTCCACTTGATCATTCTGTATTTTTTTTTTTTTTTTTTTTTTTTTTTTGGAGAGGTTTTTCGCTATAGGGCGCGTGCGCTCGCCAGACAGACAGAGAGAGACATAGAGACAGAAAGTGAGAAATCACCCCCCAGGGGGGATGGTCACGCCGCAATCCCTTCTCCTCCATTCTCCTCTCGGGATCTTGGGCACGCACGCACACGCGCCCGGCGTGAGTTGTAAGCCACCAGGTCTGAGACGCGAACCGCGGTCGACTACGTGGGAGGGAGTCCAGCGACATAGACATTATGCTAACTGCTGGTTCCCATCATTCTGTATTTTTTTTAAAGAATTATTTTATTTAATTTTAATTTGACCAGAGAGGAAGAGAGAGAGAGTGAGAGAGAGAAAAAGAGAGAGAGAGAGAGAAAGTGAGAAAGCAAGTCTCCAGGTCTTGGACTTGAACTGTGGTCAGTCATGTGGTCAGTCATGCCCTTAACCACCATGCCACCTGTCAGCCCCATCAAGCTGGATTTGTTGTTGTTGTTGTTGTTGTTGTTTTTAATATAGGACATGTGTGCTGGCTGGAGAGAGACAAAGACAGAGAGAGGGAAAGTGAGAAATCACTCTTCAGGGAGGATGGTTGTGTCACAATCTCTTCTCCTCCTCTTCCATTCTCCTCTTGGAGTTTTGGGCACACACATACATGCACCAGGTGTGATTTTTGAGCCACTGGCTCTGAGACTTGAACCATGGTCAGCCATGTAGGAATCTAGTTCCTTAACCACTGCTCCACCTGCTGGCTCCTGTAGAATCCTTTATATGCAGATGCTGTTAAATTTGGTCTGCTAGTATATAACTGAGGATTTATTTATTTATTTATTTATTTATTTATTTATTTATTTATTTATTTTTAGGTGTTAATGTTTATCAGGGATTTTGGCCTCTAGTTTTGTTTTTTGTTTTTTGGTGTTTTTTTTTGGCAGTGCCTTTGGGTTTGGTATTAAGGTGCTTCTTGCTTCATAGAATGGGTTTAAAATATTCCCTTCAGTTCTATTTTGGATGAATTTAAGAAGGATTGGTATTGCTTCTTTATTAAGTGGTAGCATTCACTTGTAAAGATACCCAGTCCTGGACTTTTCTTTATTGGAAGAATTTTGATTGCCAATTCAGTTATCTTATTTGTTATTTATCTGTTAAGGTCCTTCATTATTTATTGATTCAATTTTGGTAAGTTTTATGCCTATAGAAACTGATCTTTTTAGGTCATTCATCTTATTTGCATATAGTTGTTCATAATAGTCCCTTATAATCCTTTTTATTTCTGAGGCATTCATTGTAATGTTTCCTCTTTTACTCCTTATTTTATTTATTTGAATCTTCTCTCTTTTTTTTTCTTGGTGTTGCTGAGAGTTTGATTTTATCTTTTCAAAAGGCAACTCTTAGTTTTATTTATTTTCTCTAGTTTAAAAAATTCTCTGTTTGGGGGCCAGCAGATGGATAATGGTTACATCCCTGGACTCTCACATGAGCAACTGCTGTTCAAGTCCCAGACATAGTGGCTTGAAAATCATGCCAGGCATATGTGTGTGTGTTCCCAAAATCCCAGGAAGAGAATGGCAAAGGGATTGTGGAATGACCATTCTTCCAGGGGTGATTTCTCACTTTCTCTCTCACTGTCTCTCTCTCCAGTGAGTGCATGCACTTTATGGAAAAAATAAACCTATAATATAAATAAATAAATTAAAATGCTCTGTTTGATTTACTTCTGCTTTAATCTTTTCTTTTCTTTTTTTTTTTTTTTTTGGGGGGGGGGGGGAGAGGTTTTCACTATAGGGTGCGGCCATGCCGCAATCCCTTCTCCTCCATTCTCCTCTCGGGATCTTGGGCACGCACGCACACGTGCCCAGCGTGAGTTTAAGCCACCAGGTCCAGGACTTGAACCGCGGTCAACTACGTGGGAGTCCAGCGACATAGACATTACGCTAACTGCTGGTCCCTAATCTTTTCTTTATTTTTCTTTTTAAGTTGTGTTTCTTTTTAAATTTATTTTCTTTTTTTCCTTTATTTTTGCTATAGGGTTCATGTACTTGCCAGAGAGAAACAGATAGAGGAAAAGTGAGAAATCATTCTTAAGTGGGGATGGCCATGACACTATCCATTTTCCTCCAGGATTTTGGGCATGTATGCATATGCGCCTGGTGTAATTTTCAAGTCATTGTGACCAGGACTTGAATTGCAATCAGCCATGTGGGAGTCCAGCATCTTAACCACTATGTCACCTACTGGGTCACTTTAATCATTTCTTTTAGATTTATTTTTATTTTATTTACTTACTACTATTATTATTGTTATTATTATTATTATTAATTTGACCAGAGACAGACAGAGAGAGAGAAAGGGAAAGTGAGAAAGTAAGCCGCCAGGTCCAGTACTCAAACTGTGGTTGGCCCTGTGGGAGTCTAGCACCTTAACTACTGCACCACCTGCCAGCCCCCACTTTAATATTATGTTCTTCCTTCTGCTAATTTTAACTTTAGACTTATTTTAGTTTTTGAGATATAAAGTAAGGTTGTTTATTTGAGATTTTTAAAAATCTTTTTTTAAAGGTAGATATTTATTGCTATACATTTCCCGTGTAGTACTGCATTTGCTGTTTTCCATGGGTTTTGCTATGTGGTACTTCTCTTTTTTGTTTGTTTTAAGATACTTTAAAAATTCCCTTTTGATTTTTGTTTGAATCAGGGGTTGTTCAAGAGTGTATTGTTTAGTTTTTATGTATTTGTGAACTTACCAGTTTTCTTGTAAAAACTAATTTCAAGTGTCTAGAAATGAGTTTGAGATAATTTTGGAATATTTTCATTTTTAAAACCTTAAGATGAGTTTTCTTCTAACATGTGATCTATCCTGAAGAACGTTCTGAGTGTACTTGAGAAGAATGTGTATTTTTTTTATGTTGCATGAAAAGTCATGAATGTTTGTTAGGGTCCATCCATTTGGTCTGTAGAGTTGTTCAAGTTGCTGTTTATTGATTTTTGTTTTGATGTCTACCAATTATCGTAATAGAGGATTGAAGTCCCTTACTAGTATTGCTTTGCCATCAATTTCTGCTTTCAGGTCTGTCAATATTTGCTTCAGTTATTTAAATTCTCTGATATTGGATATGTATTTAGGTACTCTGACATATAATTGTCATATCTTCCTTTTGAATTGATCCTTTTACATATTGTTAAGTGATGACCTTATTTGTCTCCAGAGACAGTAATAAAATTTACAACTATTTTTGTTTAAGAATAGCAACTCCTGCTTTCTTTTGATTACCATTTGCATGAAATATCTTTTTCCATCTCTTTCTTTTAGCTCATATGTGTCTTTAAATCTAACGTGAGTTTCTGCTAGGCAGTATATCACTGAAACTTTAAAATATTTTTTTCAATTTTAATTAATTAATTATTATTTTTTCTTGTTATTGGGTGGTGTCTGCCCTGGGCAGAGAGAGATGGAGAGAGGGGAGAGGGAGGAAGCAATCTTCAATGGGGTGTGGTAATGCCACAATCTCTTCTCCATTTCTCTGTCTGTTGGGATTTGGGGCATTCACACACATGCACTCAACATATGTTTTAAACTGCCAGAGCCAGGATTTGAACCACACAGCCAGCTATGTGGACACAGCTCCCATAACTACCAGGCTGTAGGGGTGGTCCAGGAGCTTGGCATTTATTTATTTAATTAATTTATTTTAATCCTATACATCTACTCAATGCCTTTTGATTTGTGAGTTTAATCCATTTATATTTAAGGTAAATATTGTTAAGAAAGGACTTTCTTATTGTCATTTAAAATTTTGTTTTCTGCCCATTTTACCATTGTTTTGTTCTTTTGTCTTCTATCTTCATTTATTCTTTTTTTGTAGTTATTTGCTTTTATTATTTTCTGTTTATTTTATTTTTTAAAAAACAGTACATAGTTTAGTTAAAATTTACCACCCATCATGCCATGAATTCATAGGGTATAGGTTCCAGAAGCTCAGGCTCCTTTTCATTGGTTCTCACAAAATGTGCTTCTCTTGGTAGAGCAGGCTGGAGCTTCAGTTGAACCCAGGTATCTTTCTCTTTGACTTCCTTCTTTTTCTGGTCATTTTCCTTCACACATTTTAGGAAGCTATGTCTGCTCTTAGAATGCTTAATATGCTCAATATGCACATTAATTCTCTTGGCAAGAATCTTGCCCTTAACTTGTTGGTTTACAACAATGCCAAAGCATGCTGGGTAACACTGTAGACACTTCCAGTTTTGCCATGGTACCATTCGGAACAGTACCCATTCACTCAATACCTACAATATCACCTTTCTTGTATATTCACATGTGTGTTGCCAAAGGAACCACTCCATGTTTTCTAAAAGGCCAAGAGAACATATACTGGGTGCCTCTCCTCTTTCACTTTGTGTTTGTCATTTTGGTGAATTACTGAAGGATGGTGGTTCTGGCCAAAAGGAAGGCTCTCTTTATGTTTTGTGTATCTTTTATAAGTTCTTTTTCTTTGTGGTTAGCTCAAATCTTGTAGTTATACCCTTCTATTAACAAGCTATCTTGCAGTTACACCCTTTTATTTTAAGTTAACAAATTAATTTAATTTTAACAAATATAAAATAACTACACTTTGTATTCTTGTAGTCAGAGTTTGCTTCTTCTTCTTTTTTTAAAAAAGCTTTTTTTTAAAGAATTCTTTTATTTTAACTTTATTTATTATTATTATCATTATTATTTTCCAGTTTGATCAGAGAGAGACAGAGAGAGAGAGAGGAAGTGAGAAAGCAAGCCACCAGGTCCGAGACTTGAACCGTGGTCAGCCATGTGGGAGTCCAGCGCCTTTAACCACCATGCCACTTGCCGGCCCCGAGTTTGCTTCTTTTAATGTGTAATTATTAAATAAATTTATTTATTATATTTAACTTTACTTTTTCATTTGTGAGAGAGGAGATAGAAGTAAGGAGAAATAGGGATAGACACTTTTGACAGGGCCTTCCTGTGTCATGATGCTCTGTCTTAGCCTCCTAATTATCTAGGAGTACACATGCATGCCATCACACTTAACATGTTCATAATGAAACAAAATATGGCCTCCTGTGTGGCTTCCAGTTTCCCACACAGTGGCTCTACCTGTGTACCACCATGACTGAGTCCTTAACTGTAACATTAGTGTTAAAAGTAAATTATTCACCGTGATTACAATGTTATATTATTTTGTATTTGTCTACATATTTACCTTCATCAATGAGGTTTATGCTTTTGAGTTTCCTTTTAACGTATTTTTATTTCAATTTGAAAAATTCCCTTAGCATTCCTACAGCTATCTTGTGTGGCTGATAATAGTATCCTGAAAATTCTTTAACTATTCTACATGGCAGATAGCTCTCATCCTTCTTTGTTTCTAGCACAAGTCACAGCTATGCTGATCTCCCCAGCTGCTTTGGTTGGGTGATAACAAAGTTGGTCTCTGGGTGATAACACAGTTGGTCTCTGGTCATGCCTTGGTTGTTAGAGAACTTGGTGTCTCACCCTGCTCTCCTTTTCTCTGAAAGAGGAACTTACAGGTTCAGGAATTTCCATTAGTATTGAGCTATGCTGGCCTAGGGTGTGGGATGATTCAGGTAAAATGAATTTAATCTTTCTACACATTCCTTGCAGTTATTTGCCATTTTTTTCCCCTCTAAGGTTGTTATGATGATGTCATGATGGAGTGGTAACTTCTAAGCTCCTCACATTCTGAGCTAGAAACCAGAATTCTTCTGTTGTGTTTTCATTTCATTTGTTCAGTGTGTGTGTGTGTGTGTGTGTGTGTGTGTGTGTGTGTGTGTTTTCCATTAAGATTTGTTTGTTAATCCATGGAGCTTGTTATTTAGTTCCAGTTGGTTGGAGATTTTCTTGTAACCTTTTTGTTATTCACTTCTGGTTTGAGTCCACTTGAAAACACACAGTATGATTTCAGTTCTTTTAAATTTGTAGGGGTTTGTTTTATGGCCAAGGATATGGTTTATTTTGGTGCATGTTTCATAGCCACTTGGTGGAATTTTCCATAAATGTTAATTAGATCCCGTCAATTATAGTCTAGCTGTTTTATATCTTTACTGATTTTTTTCCCCTCCAATTGTTCTATAAATTTTTGAGAGAAGGGTGCTGAGGTCTTCAAATATATCGCAGAATTCTTTTTTTTCTCCTTTAAATTATATTTGTTTTGTTTCATGTATTTTGCAGCAATGCCTTTTGGTGCATAAACCTTTTGGTGCTGTGTCTTTTTGTATGTTGACCATTTAATTATTATATAATATCCTTCTCTATGATAATTTTCTTTGCTCTGAAGTTTATTAAGTTTTTTATTAGTTTTCACATAATTTCTTTTTATTCTTTTACTTTTAGACTACTTACATTATTGCATTTGAAGGGAATTTCAATGCAATTTTAGCATATAGTGAGACTTTTTTAATCTATTCTAAAAAAAACTCTGTCTTTTAATTGGTATATTTAAGTTATTTACCTTTGATATAATTATTGATATATTAAGCTTTAAATATGATAATTTTTGTTGCATTTGTGGTTTTTCCTGGACTTTGTTTGTTTCTCTGTTTTATTTTTCCTGTCTTTCCCTGGGTTCCTATGTATGTATGTACATAGAGGTACAGTTGTGATGTTCCAGTACATAAAGATAATGTGCATTGAGAAATCATGTCAAGTGGTATACTCATGATCTCAACCGTTCTTCATTACCTTGTGCTGTGCTGGAGCCATCTAAGGTCCGTCCCCGCAGCTACTCTGACATATACAGTAAGTTGTGGTCAATCGTGTTCTCTCTACTGTATTTTGTAACTCTAGACATTGTTCCTCTTATCTACCTGTATTTGATTTTTCACTAAGCAACATCCCTCTACTCCCCAGGCCCCATCCTTTCTAGTCCTTTCCAGTCTTTATCATTATCTCTCTCCTTCTATGAGGTAATTGTTTTTTTCAATTTTCACATATGAGGGAGAAACTGTGGTATTTCCCCTTCTGTGCCTGGCTTATTTCACTTAATGTAATGTTCTCCAGGCTCATCTATTTAACCTCAAGTGACATGGTTTCACTTTATTATTTAGAGAGAGATTTTTGCTGAAGAACATGTGTGCTCACCGCAGAGACAGAGACAGAGAAACAGAAAGCAACAAATCACCCTCTGGGTGGGGGATGGCCATTCCGCAATCCTTTCTCCTCAGTTCTTCTCTTGGGATTATAGGCATGCATGCACACGTGCCTGGAGTGAGTTTTAAGCTACTGGGTCCAGGACGCAAACTGCAGTTGACTATGTAGAGTTGCAGTGATGTAACCACTACATCATCTGCTGGTCCAAGGATTTCATTTTTTTTTTTAATAATTATTTTATTTTATTTATCATCATTATTATTACTTTCAATTTGGCTAGAGAGAGCCAGGGAGGAGAGAGAGAGAGAGGGAAAGTGAGAAAGCAAACCGCCAGGTCTTAGACGTGAACCGTGGTCAGCCATGTGGGAGTGTCCAGCGCCTTAACCACCACGCCACCTGCTGGTCTCTCAAGGATTTCATTTTTAACAGTGGCTGAATATTGGGACCAGAAGTTAGCATAATGACTATGTCACTGGACTCCCACATAGTTGACCGCGGTTTGAGTCCCGGACCCGGTGGCTTAAACTCACGCGGGGCGTGTGTGTGTGCGTGCCCAAGATCCCGAGAGGAGAATGGAGGAGAAGGGATTGCAGCGTGGCCATCCCCCCGTGGGGTGATTTCTCGCTTTCTATCTCTCTGTCTCTCTGTGTCTGTCTGGCGAACGCATGTGCCCTATAGCAAAAACCTCTTCAAAAAAAAAAAAAAAAAACAGTGACTGAATACTATTCTATTATATGTACATATCATATTTATTTATCCATTCATCTGTTGATGGACACTAAAGTTGATTCCAGAACTTAGCTATTATGACAAATGCTGTGATAAACATTGGGGTGCTTATATTTTTACAATACACTGATTTCCTTTCCTTTGGATATAAAGGTAGTAGTGGAACTGTTGGATCATACAGCAATTCTACTTTTGGGTTTGGGAGAAAAATTCATACTATTTTACATAATGACTGTACTAATTTACATCTACTGAGTTATTTTTTAGTAAGCTATTTTGATTTATCTATTTTTACATATTTTAATGCCTTTTTAAGAGAGCTATCAATTATATCATATATGTATAATTTATCACACTTTGCTGTATCATCATTTTACCAGTTTAAGAGAAGTATAGACATCTTACTTTCCTTTATATATATTTACTTTCCCCATTTATAATTGACCTAGCCACGTGAGACAGCATTATAGTTTCATTACACTTGTCAAACATAAATTAGAAAAGTTAAAAAGAGAAGAAAAGTGAATTGTAGTCCCCCATATCTTTATTTACTGTGTTCTTTCTTTCTTCCTAATATTTCAGATTTTCTCTTTGTTTTTAGTTTTCAGAAGTTTAATTATGAAGTATCTTGGTATGAACTTTTTGGAACTTATTCTGCTTGGGTTTTCCTCAATTTCTGTAGGTGTTCTATATTCTAATTCAGTGATTCTTTCCTCTGTCCTTTCTATTCTGTTGTTGACCAGTTTCACTAAGCTTTTAATTTGAAATACTGTGTTTTCTTAGAAATAACAACTTCATTTCATTCTTAGTTATTTACTTTTTATGAAGGAGAGAAAAAGAAAAAGAGAGAGCGAACAAGAGGGAAGGATAGAAGGAGAGAGAGTTTTTCCAACAGGATTTCACTATTCAAATCCTCTGTCCCAGCCTGTCAATTAGCTAGGAATGAAGGTATGCAGTACTGTACCCGGTGTATTTGAGTTCATCTGGGATCTGAACCAATGCTTCCCATTTGGCCCTAGCCTTGTGCAACAGCACCTACCACATGCATTATCACAGCTGAACCTATCCTTTTTTATATCTTCTACTTCTTTGTTGAGACTTTCCATATATTTCTTGTCACATAATTCTAGCATAGCATCTTTTTTTAAAAGAATTATTTTATTTAACTTTATTTATTTACTTTGTGTGTGTGTGTGTGTGTGTGTGTGTGTGTGTAATTTGACCACAGAGGGACAGAATGAGAGAGAGAGAAAGTGAGAAAGCAAGCCACCAGGTCTGGAATTTGAACCATGTGGGAGTCCAGTGCTCCTAGCAACCATGCCACTTGCTGGCTGGCCCCCCTAACATAGCATCTTTGTGGTGGTATCTATTGATTGTTCTTTGTCAAATTGAGATATTCTTGTTTCTTAGTATGGCAGTGGCCTTTCTTTTGAAAAACAAAACAAAACAAAACAAAACTAAACTGTGATAGTGTGTGTACACTCATTAGAGAAAGACAGAGTGATAGAGATAGGGACAGTGAGAAAGAACCATCCTGGGGTGAAGGCCACCCACACTGTAACATTTCTACATTCTCCTCTCAGGATTTTGGGCACAGATGTACATGTGCTCAGTGTTTTTCTCAAGCTGTTGGATCTGAGATTCAAACCTCACAGTCAACCAGGTGATATCTAGCTGCCTAAACCACTATGCCACCAGCTGGCTGGCTCTTGCTCTGTCTCTCTATTTTCCTTCTTTTGGACTCATGTGCTCACTGGAGGGAAATGGGAGAAGGGGAATGAGAAAGCACCCCTCAAGAGGGATAGCCATGCCCTAATCCCTTCTCCTCCATTTCCTCTTAAGGTTTTGGGCATGCATGCACACGCACACACCCAGTGTGTTTTGAGCTCCCAGATTCGGGACTCAAGCCATGTAGCTGACCATGTGAGATCCAGCTGCCTTAACAACCAGGCCATTGACTGGCTCACCCGTGGCTTTCAGCCAAGACTTGGAAATATTTATAATATGTTAGTTTTATAATATTATATGAGACTCTGAATCTTACTTTTTCTAATTAATCTGTCAGTTTTACTTATTAAAATAGTATCATGTATATTTAAGATATATGACTATATATTTGTGTGTGTGTGTGTGTGTGTACATATATACATAAAGACACATACAGAGAATACCATGTGTTAATGAGGACAGATCAGAGTGATGTATTAATAATTCATGTCAAAGATTCCAGTAACTACAATAAACTAGAAAGAGACAAGAAGAAAACTTTCTCTTAAGATTTCAGAGAAAATGTGTCCCTGATGACACCTGGATTTTGGAGTTCTAGGCTCCAGAACCTGTGAGAGAATAAATTTCTATTTTTTTTTTTTTTTTGAGAAAGATCTTTGCTGTAGGGCACATGCACTCACCAGAGAGACAGAGAGAGAGAGAAATAGAGGCAGAAAGTGAGAAACAGCCCTGTAGGAGGGATAGCCATGCCACAATCCCTTCTCCTCCATTCTCATCTCATAATTGGAGCATGCATGCACACATGTCCAGCATGAGAGATATTATCTCTTATTTCCAGGTGGAGTTAGAAGTTCAATTTCTTCTCTCACCCTCCATTGACACTCAACAAGGGAGTTCTTTATTATGGATGAGCGGGGGTGGAAGTTTTGTCTCCTCAGGTGGCTGTTACTGACACTGCACTGGTATCCTTTTTTGCTGAATGATGATAAAAATCCTAACTCTTTATTAGACTTTTGTAGACACCACTCCAGGGGAAAGAGGGGAGGATGGAGTATCTATTGCCAAGCGGGGAAAATCCAGACTTCCTCCGTGGTACCTACTGACACTGTAATTAGGGTGGGAGTGGTGGTTATGACCAGCTGATGGGATGAAAGTCCTGGCTCATTATTTGTCCTTCTGACGTTACTGTGGCAGGAGCGTTGGCATGTTTGCTGCAAACTGCTAAGGAAGAATGAGGATTCCCACTCGCTTCTGCTAACGTGGATCGGTTGATACAAACAGGTTTTCTGTGGTGTTTGACAGTAGTAGGATAGCTTTTTTTAACATTCAATTTATTTTATTTTAATAACTTTTTTATTTATTAATTTTAATTATTATTTATACATTTAAATGCTATACATCATTTAGATTGTAAAGAGACTTTACACAGCATGACACACACCGCCATCCAGCCCAGTGGAGAACATACGGTGCGTATGTTCTCATCAACAAATAATAAACCAGCTGTCGTCTAAACGTTTTCTGCATTGCAAAGCTGCCCCATTCCTGGTCCTCTGACTGGAAAGCACAGGACTTTTTATTTTTTTCTTTCAGTTTGTTCACTTGCAATTTGGTGGTTCCTGATCATTTCACCTCCAAGTCTGGAATATATTAATATGAGGCAAAAAGAAAACCCGGAGAGATTACCGCCACATTATTCCTCCAGTCCTGTGATCCTAGCCAGTCCTCATATTTCTATTCATATTTTAGGGTGTTCTTCTGTTTGTTTTATATATAATGTCCAGAGTTGTTAGTTTTACTTGCAGGAGGATTTAGAAACATTCCTTCTAATCTGTCTTCCTGGGAGCAGAGATCTCTTTAGTGTATTTTATATCACTATTCAACTCCACTTATAAACTGCAGTTTTAAACAACTTAAGCCACTATTTCTTGTTTCATCAACCAGAGGCAATACCTTTTGAATACTCCTTTTGTAAGAGGAGCACATTAATGCTTTCACACAAAGTATGCCATTGTCAATCTTATCTCTACTTACTTTTTACTTCTTATCTCTGTCAGCAATACATTTATTTTTATATTGAAAAGATGTATTATATTGTTTTGTTAACATGGTTGGAACTGCTATCATTTCCTATTTCTCTATAGGTTGATATTAAGATTTAAAAACCTGTCCCAACCTCTGCGGCACAGTCACTAATATACTGGGCTGCAGAGCTGCAAGTCACACGCAGACTGCCATTTACGTCCTAGACTGTCAGTGTGAAAACACACTGGCCGCGTGTATTCGTACCCAGGACCCTGGTGTGCTAGAGGACTGGAGGAAGGAGACTGCAGTGTGATTGGACCCTGAGGGGAAGCCTTCTCTCATTCTCTATCATAATAATAATAAGTAAAGGTTTATAAGTCAATTAAAGTATTTACTTGTTATCATGATTATGTAAATATTCCTTACTCTGAGCCAAGTAATATACTAGGGTTGAATTTTCCTCTTCGTGGATCAAATGTCGTAACTACTGTGTCTCGTAAAGTAGAATTTCCCTTGATTAAACTTCAAGTATATTCAAGTAACATTTTAAATGTCCACCAGCAAAATATAAGAACTTCTCTTCTTCCACATTCTTCCTAACACTTATTATTTGATTTTTTGATTCTAGTCATTCTAATGGGTATAAAGTTGTATCTTATTGTGGTCTTCATTTATACTTCTCTGGTGACTAATGATGTGGAATTTTTTGTGTGTGTTTGTTGACTCTTTGTATATTTTTCTTAAAGAAATGTCTATTCAGATCCTTTTCCATTAAAACAAATATGGATTATTGGACCAGCAGGTGGCATGGTGGTTAAGGTATTGGACCCCATATGGCTAACTGTGCAGTTTGAATCCTGGACCTGGTGGCTTGAAAAAAAATGCCAGGCACATGCACATGTGTGCCCAGAACTTTGAAAGGAGAATGGAGGAGGGGGATTGTTGCATGGCCATCCCTCTAGGGGATAATTTCTCACTTTCCCTCTCTCTTTCTTTCTCTCTCCAGCAAGTGCCCACACCCTAAGGCATAAACATTGTTTAAAAATAGATTATTCCTTTTTATTATTGAGCTGTAAGAGTTATTCATATACTCTAGATACATTTTTCTTACCAGAAATATTATTTACAAATATTTTTCTCCCATTCTTTATGTCATCCTTTCAGTTTCTTGATGGCTCATTTGAAACACAAAGGGTTTTCATTTAAAGAAGTCTGAATTATATTTTATTTTAATTTTTTATTTAAATTTTGGTATTATGCTTAATCTCTTGCCAAATCCAAGGCCACAAGAATTTACCCATATGCTTTCTTCTAAGACTTTTATACATGGCTGTTACATGTAGGTCTTTGATTCATTTTCTTTTTTTGAGAGATTTTTGCAATAGGGCGCATGCACTCTCCAGAGAAACAGACAAAGGAACAGAAAGAGAGAAATCACCCCCTGGGGGGGTTGGCCACTCTGTAATCCCTTCTCGTCTTAGGATTTTGAGCACACACATACACCGTCTTGGTGTGAGTTTGAAGCCTCTGGGTCTGAGACTGAAACTGCAGTCAGCATGTGGGAGTCCAGCAACATAACCATTACCCCATCTGCTGGCCCCATTTTGAATTAACATTTGTATGTGGTGTGAGGTGAGAGTTGCCCCTGTATCATTTGTTGGAAAAACTATTCATTTCCTCATTGAATAATTTGGCAACCAAACTATGATTGGAAATAAGTTAACTACAGACACGTGGTTTCTGGACTGTACTAATTCTATTCCATGAATCTGTTTGTCTATCCTTGTGTTGGTAGCAATCTATCCTTGTCTTGATAACTATTGTTTTGTTGCATGTTTTGAGATCCAAAAGTATGAGGTCTCCTACCTTGTTCTTGTTCAGGATTATTTTGGCTATTCTGGCTCTTATAACATTTTTAATAGTGTTTATTGGGACCAGCAGTTAGCGTAATGGCTATGTCGCTGGACTCCCATGTAGTCGACCGCGGTTCGTGTCCCGGACCCGGTGGCTTAAAACTCATGCCGGGCATGTGTGTGTGTGTGCCCAAGATCCCTAGAGGAGAATGGAGGAGAAAGGATTGCGACGTGGCCATCCCCCCTGGGGGGTGATTTCTCGCTTTCTATTTCTCTGTCTCTCTCTGTCTGGCAAGCGTACACGCCCTATAGCAAAAACCTCTCAAAAAAATGTTTATTTAGTTTTATTTTATTTTACTTCTTGTTGACAGAGGGCACATGCACTCACCAAGTGGGTGGTTTGGAGAGAGAGAGAGCAAGAGAGAGAGAGAGAAGAAGCACTCCCAGCAGGGTGAGGTGATGACACAACATTTTTTCCTCCATTTCTCCATCCAGTGCATGTATGCACATTTCCTAGAGTGCTTTTCAAGCCACTGGAACCAGAATTTGAACTGCAGTCTACCATGTAGGATCTGGCTCTGTGTACACAGGGCTCAATGACCTGCAATACAAAGCCAGCCCAATTGTATTTTTTTTCTTAAGTGTCTTTCTTTTCTTTTCTTTTCTTTCTTCTTTCTTTCTCTCTCTCTCTCTTCTTTCTTTCTTTCTTTCTTTCTTTCTTTCTTTCTTTCTTTCTTTCTTTCTCTCTCTCTCTCTTTCTCTCTTTCTTTCTTCTCTTTCTTCCTTCTTTCTCCTTTCTTCTTTTTCTCTTTCTTTCTCTCTCTCTCTCTCTCTCTCTCTCTCTCTATATATATATATATATATATATTTTCTCTTTCTTCTTTTTCTTTCTTCCTTTCTTCCTTCCTTTCTTTTTTTCTTTCTTCTTTCTTTCTTCTTTCTTTCTTTCTTTCTTTCTTTCTTTCTTTCTTTCTTCTCTTTCTCTCTTCCTTTCTTCCTTCCTTCCTTCCTTCCTTCCTTCCTTCCTTCCTTCCTTTCTTTTTTTTTTCTCTTTCTTCTTTCTTTCTCCTTTCTTTTTCTTTCTCTCTTTCTTTCTTCTTTCTTTCTTTTTTCTCTTTCTTTCTTTCTTTCTTTCTTTCTTTCTTTCTTTCTTTCTCTCTCTATTTTCTCTTTCTTCTTTTTCTTCCTTCCTTCCTTCCTTCCTTCCTTCCTTCCTTCCTTCCTTCCTTCCTTCCTTTCTCTCCTCTTCTTTTATGAGAGGGGAAGAGAAAGAGAACATCCTCAGTGGGTTCTTGATGCCACAGCCCATCCTCTGCCTCAGCCAGCTTTAGATCATGCTCACACACATGCCCAGCATATTCAGGGGGGTGTACAAATATAAACTTGAGATCCTCCCACATGGGTCAGACTTGAAAGCATTGCATTTCCACTGTGCCACCATCCAGCCCCTTTTGTACGTCTTTATGAATGTTAAAATCAACTTATCAATTTCTATAAAGAAGTCATCTAGGATTCTGATAGGGATGAGTGGAATTATCTGTTGGATTCTTAAATACCAAAATGCAAAGGTTTAAGTTACACCTTTAGTAACTTGCCTAATTCTCCTAAGAAGTTTTATTTCAATTATAAAAAAACTTTTTATTGTCGAATAAAATACAGACATAGAAAACCACATAAAACAAATACATAGCTTCATGAATAATAATGCAAATACTTTTGTAACTGCCCATCAGTAAAGAAATAAATGTTGTTACTTCAGAAGTTCTTCCATGTTTAATTTCAAATTATAGACTCCTTCTCTCAATAAGTAACTATTATCCTGACTATATTAATCACTTTCTTACTATTTTTTATAGTTTTATCATCCTTATATGCATCCCTATAAATTATCATACAGCTTTGTCATTTAAAAATGGATATATATATTATTTTAAATCCTTAAGTCATTTTTCTATCCCTTTATTTTCCTTACAATTTATCTATTGACTAATTTGGGGCATATGATAGAAGAGTTTATTACAGTCTATATTTTATTGATTATATCCTTTTGGCATAGATTAAAAGGCTCATACATTCTTTATGTTTCTTGTAAATTGATAGTTGGATACAGAGGCTTGGTGAGAGTCATGCTTGATCCTGTTAGCGATAGCATAGGTGGTATTAGGTACTCTCTTCAGAGGAACACAATCTATAATTACCTCTCTTTTTTTGTGATGTTAATAGCTGTTTATCCTCAGTGCCTAAATCCATTAATTTGCTGATATTAAAAAGGGTGATATTCTAGTTGCATTATTACTTTGTATTTATTAGACAAAATACTTTGATGAAAAGGTGCTACACCCCACATACTATTTGGTTACTCTGACACAATTTTTGTAGAAAAAGGACTGATGTCTTATTTTTTTTCTTATTATTTGTCTTATTTCAGAATAGTAAATTTATTACATATCATTTTATAAGAAAATCAGAATATTTTAATACTATTATTAACTCATAGTTTAACATATGTTGTGAATTTCAGTCAGTTGCAACTGTTAGCTGCTTTGAAGCCCAAATTGTTCTATGTTTTGCCCAGGGGAGGCTTTTCAAGTTGGCTTCTGAGTCCTTTTGACATGAACCTATTATTCCTTAATAACTCTCTTACTGTCTGGTATGATAAGATGTTTCTTTCATATATGTATTGTACATTTCCTGCCCCAATTTTTTTCTTGGAATCTGCCAAGAAGTTCTGATTTCTTTTAGTGCAAGATGTTATTTTAAGACAAAATTTGATTGTTAGAGAGAATCATTGCTTCTTGATTGGTCATGATACCTAGGTCTCTCTCTTTTATTTATTTTAATTTTTTTAATTTACATTCATTCACTGTGCATCATTGCAGTATACAAAATGAGATTTTTCCATCCAGAATACACTGTATATTGGCTCAGTCAAGGATATTACCATATATGTTTATCATCAACAAATAATTTTCCATTTCTTGTTTCTTACATATTTTACTTCTTTTATTTTCTCACCCTTGATTCCCTATGTCTCACCCTCTGCCATTTCCCACCCTCCTCCAACACTGACTCTGGTATCTACAGTTGATTTCCATGCCTTTTTTGTTTGTTTGTTTACATTTAATTGATCCACAAAAGATCTTAATTAATCTAAATACTTTCAAAAGCAAGTGCAGCTGATATATGCATATCTATGAATACATGTCTGACTTTAAACCTAAAACTCAGTGAGTAGAATGAACATACTATAAAGTAGCACCCAGCTGGGGCTACTACGTACCTTACTGTAGTCATTAAATGGGAATTTTTAAATGAAATTTTTTAATATCAAGAAAAGCAGTTTTAGCTTTAATAGGTCAAAATCAAAAAATGTTAAGAGAAATTTGCTTAAGACTTAAAGTTAGGAAAAAGTTTAGGAGTCAGTTCAGACAGTAGATAGATGAACCTATCAACAGCTCAAGAGAAGACAAAAATCCTTAAATCTAGAAAACAAAACATAGATGAAAATCAGTAATATTTTAGTCAAAAGTCATACAATTCTATTTCACCAGTTCTGGCTCATGTAATTAATTTTTCTTCTGTTGAATTTGCAGTGTTATTGTCGTCCAATCTTTCCGTTTAAATTCTGGAAGTTAACATTCACCGTGACTATTGATCTTTCTGGACTTGTCTCTACAATTAAGTTGGTCATTCTCTTGGGACCAGCAGTTAGCATAATGGCTATGTCGCTGGATTCCCACGTAGTTGACCGCGGTTTGCATCCCTGACCCGGTGGCTTAAAACTCACGCCGGGCGCGTGTGTGTGCGTGCCCAAGATCCCGAGAGGAGAATGGAGGAGAAGGGATTGCGGTGTGGCCATCCCCCCTGTGGGGTGATTTCTCGCTTTCTGTCTCTCTATCTCTCTCTGTCTGTCTGGCGAGCGCACGCGCCCTATAGCGAAAAACCTCTCCGAAAAGAAAAAAAAAAAAAAAGTTGGTCATTCTCTTGGTTGTTTTTTGTACTCTTATTTCTGTGTTTCTGGTTTTACTTTTTCTGCTATAGCACTTCCTTCAGAACCTCTTGGAGAGCTGGTCTGATGTTGATAAGTTCTTTCAGGTTTTGTTTATGTGGGAATGTTTTTGTCTTTTCTTCCCATATGAAGGATAATTTTGATTTGTATAGTATTTTGGGTCGAAGTAGTTTTTCACTTAACACTTTGAATATTTTTTTTCATTCTTTCCTTGTTTGCATTGTTTCTAATGAGAGGGCCAGTGTTAGTCTGATGGGATAGCCTTTGAAAGTAACTTGACATTCTTCTCTTGCCAATTTTAGCATATTGTCTCTGTGGTTTTGATCCATCTGGCTATGATGTGCCTTGGAGAATATTTTTTTGGGTTGACTCTATTTGGGGTCTTTTGTATTTCTTGGGTCTGGATATTTGAATGCCTCTCTAGGTTTGAAAAGTTTTCTTCCAGGATTTTATGGGTTAGATTATCATGCCCTAATTCATTTCTTCACCTCTGTGATACCAATTATCTGGATGTTTGAGCACTTAATGATATGTAGTATTACTTGTATATTTTGGGGGGTTATTTTCTCAGTCTTTTTGGTGAACTTTTTCTAGGTCAGAGGTTTGTCTTCTAAATTTGAGATTCAATCTTCTGCATGATCTAATCTGGCTTTAATATTTTCAAGGGAGGTTTTGATTTCCTATATTACATTCTGCATCTCTAACAATTCCATTTGATTTTTTTTGTATGTGTGTCTGTGTATTTCCTCTTTCAGATTATGCGAAAGATTCCTCACCTCCTGGAACGCATCTTTTTTCTCCTGTATCTTCTGGAGTTCATTCTCTCTTCTCTTGCATCTCTGTTAGCTTTGTCACTATGAATATTCTAAATTCTTTATCTGACATTTTCACGAGTTCCATTGTACTGTCAGTGGATGATGGGTAGTTATTCGTTTTCCTTCAGAGAGAGATATGTTCTTGGTTTCTCATACTTCTTGTGTTTCTGTGGTGGTTTCTGGTCATCTGATGGATTATACATTTTTTCCTAACTTTTGGAGTTAAATCCGAGCATTCAGAGGTGTGCAGGAGGAGGTGATCTGCGATCTCTCTGCAGTTCCATTTTTCTCCCTTTGTGCAGCAGATTCAGTGGGAATTGAGGATTACTCTGACCTTAAAAGTATTCAGATATTTGGCTACTGTGCACCTAGATCTGTCTAGAAATTCAGTGTGCAGAGGCTGAGCACAAAAAAATGAGAAAGGTAAAAGAAAAAGACAAAGAAAAAACAAAAACAATAAAAAAGGGAAAAAATTACAAGCAAAAAATGAAAACTGCAGCACAGTAAAAGGGCCACTTAGAGCTCAAATGTAGATGCTTGTGATCAGCCTGTTCTATGTGGGAGGAGGGAAAGGTGAGAATTAGCAAGATAAAAGAGTCAGAAAGCTAAGATGAAGTTCTTTACATTAAAAATTTTAAAATACAAAATTAAAGGGAGAGAGATGGAGAGAGACAGAGAGAATATAGAGGGTGTTCTACCTGGCTAAATCTTGAGGTGAGGAGAGTGATGTCCGAGCAGAAATATTCGGTTATCCTAGTTTCTGAAATGGGCTATTCAGAGCTCAAATGTAGATGGCTTGTGATGGGTCTGTCCTGGCTAGAATTTGGTCAGGAGAGTTAAATCTCCATAGCTAGGTTTCTTTAGGGGGCAGAAGTAGAAAGGTTTTCTTCTGAAATGGCCCTGTGATTCACTGGTTAAGGGAAACAGATCCCACATGGCCTACTAATGCTGAAATCCTGGTGGCTTAAAAAACATTCTAGACACATCTTCATAGATGTCCAGAATCCAGATAGGATGGAAGAGTGGAGGAGAAAGGATTGTGGCATGACTGTGCCCCATTGGAGGGTGGTTTTTTCCTCTCTTTTTTTTGTCTCTCTTATCTCACTCTGGTGAGTTCATGTGTCTTCTAGCAATTAAAAAAAAAAAAGAAATTATTTCTTCTCTGTGAGAGCAGGTATCCAAAAAAATTGTAATTAGCTCTATAATTATATAGTTCATGCTCACTCCCAATCTCGATGTCAGTATCTTCCTAGTTATTGGGTGCTCTGAAACTTACACTGAATTCATTTTTCACAAGGGCTCTTGGAAACTTTTTTCCTTAGTTGATCAGTTGATCAGTTTTATATGCCCTTTACACTTGATAAAGAATATTGTGTATATGAAACACAATATTGGCTGTCTTTTTTTTTTTCCTCTTGAGTATTTTATATAGGTTATTCCATAATCTCTGGCATAAACATCACTATTAAAAAGTCTGATAATATAATTTTCTCATTTTTAATTTCTCGCTTTTTTGCCTAGTTGTTCAAAGAATTTTTATTTTTCTTCAAAGTGCAGTTATTTCTCTAGATTCTCTTGGCATGGATCATTTTGGGTCAGTATTCTCAAATACATAATTGCTTTTTTGTGTGTAGTTTTAAATAGCCTATTTAAGTTCAGTTTTCTTGATTTATACTTTTTGTTATCTGCACTGTTTCCTTGATTTGTTTTTCTTCTTTAGGGACTCATCTGTACATTCAATCTTCTTTGCCTGTCTTCAATATTGGTCATTTAAAAAATAATTTTTTTTAGAATGATTTTATTTAATTTCATTTATTATTATTGTTACTATTATTATTAAATTTGACCAGAGAGAGAAATAGAGAGGCAGAGGGAAAGTGAAAAAGCAAGCTGCCAGGTCCGGGACTCAAATTGTGATTGGCCACACGGAGTCCAGTTCCTCAACCACCATACCACCTGCTGGGCCTATTTGTCATTCTTTAAAAAACTATTTTTTACATTTATTTTAGATTTTAATTTTTAAATCTTTTACTTTTCTTAAGGAATGATCTGTATTATTGCTGGTCTTTCTATTTAGTCTTCAGAGCCATTTTATTCCCTAAGTCTGTCTTACTTTATAAGTACTACTAATTCTGATTTACATTGTATTTTCATATTTAGGTGTCACAAGTACAGATATGAATAAAACATAGTTCTTGTTTTTGGTTAGCCTTAGTGTGGTACAATAGGTTGTGATATTTGGTTGTCAGAAAAGTTATGTTGTATTTTTTCTATGGTTTTCTATCCAATAATGTGTCAAGACTTTTCTGAAAACCTAATACATATGTTACAAAATAGAGTATATTAATAGCAAAAAAGGAAAAGGGATAAGTAATTAAAAGAAATAAAGTTGAGCTTCATGTTTAAGTCACCAAAATATAGTGTTTAATATTTCATATAAAATTATGTAAAGTTTAAAGTGCTTCGTTATCTCTAAGTACTTAATCTCAGCTGAAGATCAGTAACTAAGGTCTTTATTTGTCCTTTTTTTTTGCATTAAAAAAGTGTTTTAATCCATACACCTAGAAATTTTGTCTGGAGCAGCACGATTCAATACATGCCACATTGCTCATTGGTGTGTGACACTATTGTCACAGTTTTTGTCTGTCATGTACCGTGATGAAAGGTCTACCAAGGGCAGTCATAATTTGGTTTTGTGTCTTACATCTGTCACACACATCAAAGGTGTCAAACAATTGAAAATGAGACATTATGAGTGCATGTCTAATAAGAGGTATTACTGTCCGGAGATTGCTATCCCCCGCTCCCAGCTCCACATTCATCATAGATCAGGACAGCCAGTTTATGACAGGGCCAGGTACAGAGTGCTGCATGTATCCACCACAATTTAAAGGATCTAGTGGATCTAGAATCTGCATGTTGAGGTAGGAACCAAGTCAGTTTAATGGAAGATTGAAAGAGTGGTTAGCTACTTAGGTCAGGCTACACTCAGAGGGTTTGAAGAAGCTCAGACTGAGCTTCCCATGTGTGGAATACCTGCAATAGAATCAGCATGGGGTTTTCTTGAGATAGTAGAGAGAAGAGATTTTAGCAAGAAGGAGGATTCCTGTTGAACAAAGTACCTAAGAGTTAAGGAGTGATCTGTGGGAGGCTGCACCAGTGAAACTCGCAGGTTTCTCAGAGAGTAAACAATTATATAATGACAAAGGCCATGACTGGCTCCCCTTCAAAACCTCACCTTCAAAACTATACTCTGATTGGCCACTAGAATCCCTCAGATTTGCATATCTGGTACCTCATGATTGGTCCACAAAAGCAACCAATCATAACCCACCTTTTAACAACCAATCACTGCCCACCAACATGTATGTAACCACGATCCCTGGCCCACAATAAATGGTGGACCCTGAAGAGTTGTTAACGCTGTGTCATCTCTGTGCTTCCCACAATAAACAGATGACCCTGAAGAGTTGAAACACTGCGTCATCTCTGTGTTGTAACACTGCGCCGTTCGTCCCGTTTCTCACTCCTTCCCTCAGGAAACCTGTTCGACTGTCCTGCGGGTCGGGACAGTGATCAACCAGGAAGAATGTACCATCTATACCCCAGAAATCATAGATTCAGGATTGCCAGAGACAATGGATGTGGGATGCACCAAACCTTGCTGAGGAGACCTGGTTTAGACACCTGAAAGGATCAGAGAGCATAGACTCGCCACTGTAAAAATGTCCTGCTTTTTCTTTCTTCACTGTAAAGCTGAGGAGGTCTTAAATGGGACTGGAGGCAGAGAACATGAAAAGGTGCAGTAGGAAAGAATGGGCAGTTCAGCAACACTGGTGTTCTGGACTTTTGAACTTTATCTTTCATTGTGCTCAGCTTGTGGAGAAATTGAAGATTTAATTTTACTCCAGATTTTGTGTAAGTGTTTTACTGATGAGTTTTATGCCTTCACATATTTTCAGGGAGATAGTTCTTTTTTTCATTCTCAGGTGTAAGGCACCCTTAACTATTTCTTGAAGAACCCATCTAGTATTGGAGGAGTCTTTCAGATTTGTTTATCTAGGAATTTTTTTATTTCTCCTTCTATTTTGAAGGATAGTTTTGCTGGATGTAGTATTTTTGACGTGGGTTTATTTCAGAATTTTAAATATGCCATCTCAGTCTTTTCTGGCCTGCAAGATTTCTGCTGAGAAGTCTAATGTAGTTTGATGGGGGTAAGTTTGTGCTAATCCCTAGACATCTTTAGTATTTTATCTTTGTCTTCAATTCTGAAGGGCAGTTTGTCCCTGTGGGGCAGCCACAGCAATATTTTCTTGGACCTTAGCTGGATCCATTAGCAGAACTCTTTGTGTTTCTAAGTTAGAGTTTTGCCCATGATCCTGACCCTGCCTCCCTTTAATGCCATCTAAGTACTTGGACTCATCCATCTCCTATCTATCTGTGCCATAATTATCCCTTGGCTGGCAACTTGTTTTCATGCCTGGGTTCCATGTGTTACACACTTACAGAGTAGATGTATAATGAGGCCTTTGTTGGCTTCAGTTGGTTTATTCCTTGTTCGTACAAGCTGAAATATGGGTGAAAGGGAAAATGTCAAAAGAAACATGGTGGCGAACAATCATTTATGTGAATTAGGCATTTCTTGGGAGAAGACCTGGAAGCACTAATTGTGAACATGTAAAATGTATTCCATTTCTTGTCTTATTTACATGCCAATGCATTTAACTTCTCTTCACTCATCAGCACATATTTATGAAGCATGTCCTTTATGTCAGACATTGGGCCAGGCTCAGACAATGCAAGTTTGCATAGAACATGAGCTTAGCCCTCAAGCAATCACATACTCAGACAATCATGTAAATAAAAAATTACAGTGCCATGAGCTAAAGAGAAGCATAGACTTGTGTGCATTTTTCCACAGTGGCACAGAGGAGGGAGCGGCTAGACTGGTCTGAGTTGAGTGGCACATTTCCAGAGGACTTGGTATTTAGCATGCTTCAGCTGACCTGGAGGACGTGTCTGATCATGGAACTGGCATATATGAGTGGCAGCTATACCAGAAGCCTCGATGGCTCTATAACAGTGATACCTGGTGTGCCTGGAGCAGGAGACGGACGCATGACTTGAATAAGAGTATCAGCAGGCACCCACACTGGAGTGCATTGCGTGTCACACAAACACAGTTTTCAAGATAGTAAGGATTTTAAAATGGGGATGGCAAGATCAAATGTGTATTTTATTAATACAATTCTGAGTTTGGTGTGGGAGGTGGACCACAGATACAGAGATAAAATGGTACCTTCTGCAATAGCTAAAGAGTGATGATGAGCACATCTGGATGAGTGGCAGTGGGGAAGGGGAGGCAGGGATACATCTGCCTGGCAGGACCTGGAGGTGAGTCAGGTTTAGCAAGTGAAAGAGAAGGAACATTACAGAAGGATCACTCTACATTTATGACTTAGGTGAGTAGGTAGATTAACAGACTTGTCATCTGAAAGAGGGCCTAGGAGGACATCTGGTTTTGTGAGTGGTAAAGATACTGAGTTAAGTTTTGGAAATGCTGCATTTGAGGTGTCTGTGGGATATACAGACAGAAATATCCAGAATGGCAATAAAAATAAAGTTCAGTTGCCCAAGAACAGAAGCATGAACTAGGGGTGTCTATCTGGGAGTCATTATCATATACATAGTGTTTAAAATGACCAGATTGGGTGAAGTAACCTAGTGGGGGCACTAGGAGTGAGAAGTTTGGTGAACAGAAGTGGAATACTGGAAAATGTTGATATGCAGAGTGGATGAAGAGCTGCTCTGCCCAGTGGTGCAGTTTATACAGTGCTCATTTCTGGGCGTTCGTCATATTGTAGCTAAGTGAAGGGCCACAGTCCCTAAAGTTGCCTAGTGCAATCTGTGTGGCTGTACATGGTGGCCTGGACAAGTAGAGAGTACATGAGTAAGGCGAAGAAAGAGTAGTCAGAGTGAAGAGCAGACCAAGGGAAGAATGTGACAGCAGAAGCCACAGCAGCATATTTCTTTAAAAGGGAACAAAAACTATGTTCTAAAACTTTGAAGAAATCTACTAGTTTAATCCTAAGGAAGAGTCTACCTGACAGGAAATCTTTGTTGACCTTAGGAGAAAGGTTCCCAAGCACTGGTAGGTCCCAGCTCCACGGACTGAAGCATGATTGGCGAGGAGACTGTGGGTAATGTAAATATGGACCTCTCTCAGCAGAGTTGCATTTGTGAAGGGAGAATGGTGGCTCAAGGGAGGAACACATGGTTACAATTCAGTCTGAACCACACGGTGAAGCAAACATCAAAGGACTAGGTAGTAAGAAAGAAAAGGGTGGTACAAAGAGATTCTGGCAGGAAGAGTGAGGACAGAGTGGGGTTCAGGTGAAAACAAAAAAGAAATTGCATAGTCATTACCACTATGCTAAACAAGGTCTTTCCTTCAAGTCTTGAGTATTGGGGAAGGCTGGTTTATTCCACGGGTAGATGGAGCGTGAGAAGTAGGTGTGAAACCAATCATGGTGTGTTCACAAGGAAAGGAGTAAATTGCCTCAGGCCAGAGAACACTGTTAACCACATGCAGAGGCAGGACTCATACCAATGGAAGGGATTGTATGAGGATCAACAAGGTATAGAGCTTGTTCTACCTGAATCCTGTCAACTTTTATCTGTCTTGTCTGCTCCCTTCATTGGGCCCTCCTGGCCTGCTTGCGGAAGGCTCTACCCATCTCTGACTGGGAGTTGACTCCTCATCAAGAATTAATGGAGTGGCCACCACGTGCCAGGCAATATTCTAGACATTGGGGATGCAGCTGTAAATGAACCATCAGTATACACTATGACAGGTGGTAATAAAGACTATGAATAAAATACAGTAAATAGAGGGAAAAGGAAGAGAGTAATGTGGGAACAGTGCAGGGAGGGCTTCTCTGGTGACATTTGAACAGAGACATGTGGTGGTGAGAGAAGGCACTCAAAGAAAGCACACCGTGCTTTAGGATTGGCACCTGCCTGGGTCTTTGAGATCCATAAGCTCTCCAGACCGTAGTGAGACTAATCATGTACAGTGCGGGACACCATGGCAAGGACTTACTCTACTGAGGATATGATCAAAGGACGTACTGATGTTTGTATCCTAAGGTTTCTCCCCATCCATGTGAAGATCCAAGACTTTTCTGCTATCTCCTAGGTAATAGAAGATCCTTGGATTTCCTACCTAGAATGCTGCTCTGTGTATACTTCAAAACTCTTCAAGTTGATTTTGAAGTAAGCCTTGTCCTTTCTGCCAGCTGTTTATGGGTGAGAAGTTCCTCTCCGGAAAGTGGGGGTGAGTGCTCTGCTTTATGCATGTTAGGCCTGGCTGCTATTGACAATGATTTTCCTTAAGAGCACTTTCCTGGCTCCTTCAGAGGGTCACCTGGGGCCTCCTGACTCTACTCCCATGATTTTTTCTATCTGGGTTTTCTTTTTTCCCTCTGCCCTGAGACAGCTATCTTCTTGGGCAGGATCACATTTTTTTTTTTTGGAGAGGTTTTTGCTATAGGGCGCGTGCGCTCGCCAGACAGACAGAGAGAGATAGAGAGATAGAAAGCGAGAAATCACCCCCCAGGGGGATGGCCACACCGCAATCCCTTCTCCTCCATTCTCCTCTCGGGATCTTGGGCACACACACACACACGCGCCCATCATGAGTCTAAGCCATCGGGTCCGGGACTCGAACCACAGTCGACTACGTGGGAGTCCAACGACATAGCCATTACGCTAACTGCTGGTCCCTTGGGCAAGATCACATTTTAAAATGACCCTAGGTCCACTTACCCTCTCAGGAGCCATCTGTGATCTTTGGGCCTCATGTAGCTTTGAGGACCTATCGATCTGTTCAAGTCCATGTATGAACATAACTTTCATTTCTTTTTCTTAAATGCCTAGCGTGAAAATGGTGGGTTATATTTGGAAGTTATGATTTTTACATTCTCACCAATGGTAGAGCAGATGTCTAGTTAATCTGCTTACCCACTGTGATACTATTATATATGTGTGTATGTATATGTACATGTGTGTGCATATGTCTATGTGTGTGTATACATAATTTTGTTCATGGTTCCTGGCTTATAACCATCACAGCCTCTGTCATTTAGTACCAAGTTATTAAAACAATAAGCATTATTTTATTATTTTGCCTTTTGTTCTTGGTTTCTGAAACAGCTTCGGAGGAACAGCTTCAGGATGATAAAGGTGAAAGACTGTCTATTGTGACCTTCTCCTGCCTTCCTTTCACCTGCTTCTTCTTCTCCCCAGTGTAGACTGTAGACTTCTTCTTCCCCAAGGCAGGTCACAGAAATTCTATAAAGAAATTGTCTTTCCCACCTTGTCTGATAGTAGATCACAAGTTCTTTATTACAGAGGGGTACTGTACCATACCTGAGAGGACGGAATGCTGCCTGAAAGGTAAGAAGAGTCTGAACTGACGGGCTCTGCTGGGCTTCTCCATTCAGTCTACTAGGGTCAGGTCACACCCTTTTCATCCAGTCTCATTTCTACACGCTGTTCATGTCTTAATCATGCCTATGCAGTGAAGACTTCATAAAAAACTCAAAAGGGCAAAGCTCAGAGAGCTTCCAGATATCTGAACATGGAAGTTCTTTGAGGGTGGTGCATCCAGAGAGGTCCCGGAAGCTCTGCACCCCTTTGCAAATGTGTCCTTTGCAGTATTCTTTATAATGAACTGATAAATGTAAGTAACTGCTTCCTTGGATTTTGTGTGGCACTCTAGCAAAATAATCTAATCCGAGGGTGTGGTTGTAGGAAGCTAGTTAGTCAGGAACACAGGCAAAACTCCTCGGGCTTGTGATTGGCATCTGAATCACAAGGAGGGCCAGTCTTAGGGGCTGAGCCCTTACCTCTGACTTACATTAGAGGACTCCCCCCAGGTGGTGCCATTGAAGAATTTATTACTTGTTTGGCATGTGAGGAAAAAAACCCATACATCTGAGGTCATAGAAATCTTCTATATTGAATATTGAGTGAAAGTTTAAGAGAAACTGAATCTGGGTTTTGTTTTTCTAACACACCCACCAACACTTGGTCTGGTGCCTTTTTAATTTTAGTTATTCTAATAGATATGCAGTAGGATCATGCCGTGATTTTAATTTTCATTTCCCTAATGACTAATGATGTGACAGTTTTCTTAATATTCACAGCTAGAGTGTAGAACATTAAGGATGCAGAAATTTTGCAATGATATGTTTAGGTATGGAAAGCACAAAAGTCTTGGTAGAAATATGGGCTAGAAGGCTCAAGATGAGGAGACAGGGCAGGGGAATTGCAGCCCTGAAGGTCATGGAAGGAGCTGCAGACATCTTCAGAAGCCAGACCAGGTGGTGGACATCAGTTAGACTAGCGATGTGGGGATCAGGAGCCCTCAGTGCTCACCAGGGGGTATCCAAGAGATAATCCTCTGTTTCTCCAAGTACACTTGGAAGGAGAAGGGAGAAGGGAACCTATTAGGGGAAAATAATTCTTGAGCTGAGTCAGAGATTTGAATTGACTGAGTATTTACTCAAAAGAGAATACTTTAGAGTAAAAGGAAAGAATACGCCAAGGAGGATATAGAGCAGGAGCAAGCTGGCTGAGAGTGAAGGGAAGAACAGGTAGAGCCACTGTTTGTGGCTGGTATACTTGGAGATCCTGGAACATGAAGGATTCATGAGTGAGCTGCTCATGCTTAAAGTCAATCTGGAATGGGTATTATATTGACAATAAATTCAGAGTATATTTTTAAATAATGTCTCTAATCTCATTTTTTTTTTCTTTTTTTGGAGAGGTTTTTGCTATAGGGGGCGTGCGCTCGCCAGACAGACAGAGAGAGACATAGAGACAGAAAGCGAGAAATCACCCCCCAGGGGAGATGGTCATGCCGCAGTCCCTTCTCCTCCATTCTCCTCTTGGGATCTTGGGCACGCACGCACACGCGCCCGGCGTGAGTTGTAAGCCACCGGGTCCGAGACGCGAACCGCGGTCGACTACGTGGGAATCCAGCGACATAGCCATTACGCTAACTGCTGGTTCCCTAATCTCATTTTTTTTTTAAAGCTAAATGTTTCTTAACTTTTTCCTGGTACCACTACCACTATTTACAGGGCAATATACCTGACATAATGAAAAGAATAAAGCAAAACTGCAACAGATGAAAGACATCAGGAATGTATAGCTAATCGATGCTACAATGCATTAATCAATAGCTGCAATTTTTTTTTGCAAACCTTGGCTACGATGGTCCTAAACAAGAATGGTTTCTTGCTTAAACTGTAGACACTTTCTGACTATGGATCATCATTCCTTCTGTGGCAGATTTTTCGTTTCTGTAATGCATCTGGGATGACTGTCTCAAAGCAACCTGCAGCTTTCCTGACAATTTGCTCTCTGTCTTGCTAAGGAACTATAGACCTTTTCTGTTGCTTTCAGAACTTCCTGTTCCTGCTACCATATCCACCACTTCCACCACCAGATCCATAACCACCAACATAAGAACTACCCAAGCTTCTTCCATCCAAACTATCCCCTTTATAATCTAGGTGTAAGCCAACATTTCCATTTTTTTTGTACTTATGTAGTTATTTATTTTTAAAATTCCAAATCAAGAGAATTTTTGTAAGATGTGTTCATCTTGTTGAATTTGGACTGTATTCAGGTCTGTTCAGAGCCTTTCATAGTCTGATTTCTTCACCAATGGAAACATCACAGGTTTGAAAATAGACAATATTTATGTTGATATTTGGCCTCTTTATTTAGTAAACTGAGGAAAGTCACCCAACCTTTATTCTCTCAGTTTTCTTCTTTGCAAAATGAAGCCCATATAATGCCATAATGTGGTTTATAAATAAATAGTTCTTAATATATAGTGGTGGTAGTCAGTGTGTGCTGGTAAATGTTTAACACTTGGCTCTGTTAAATGTTTTTCCACTTCTATGGTATAAATACTCCTGCCACGGTTGATATCAGACCATGTGATGGAGCCAGTGGGCATAGAGTTGGGAAGAGGCATGCACAATTTCTAAGTGTGAACTGGTGCGTCCTGGCTCCAGCACACAACTGTAATTGGTAATTGTATTCTGATTCTTGTCAACTAAAGTATTGCTTAGTGTTACGGTTTGGATAATAGCTTGCTTCCCCAAGTTTCATGGTTTGGAATTTGATGTTGGAAGGTGCCAAGGCCTAGTGGGTGGTGATTGGCTCATGATGACTGTATCATAGAGGCAATACTCTCATGAATAGATTAGTAATGTCTTATGAGACCCAGCGAGTTCTAGTTCTTATGAGAAGTGGTTAGTTCTCATGAGATCTGGATGCTACAAAAGAGAGAAAGCTGCCTGCCGTTGTCTCCCTCTCTGCACACCCATGCCATCCTCTGTGCTTCTGTTGGACATGCTGTAGGCCTATGCCTTATACTTTTCAGCCATCAGAATTGTGAGTTTTGCAAATAAATCTATAATCTCTTAAATTAATCTAGTCTCAAGTATTTCTGTTTAGCAAGACAAAAACAGACTCAGATACTGTCATTTATAAATACATGAGCATTAATATTTCTGCTAGAACAGAAATCTTGCAATTTGCCCAGGAGCAGTTCCTTGGGTTGTTAGCTGTCTGTTCCAGCCAATTTTTTTTCTTTCTTTTTTTTTTTTAGGTTTGTGTTATAGGGCATATGGGCTTGCCAGTGAGAGAGAGAGAGAGAGAGAGAGAGAGAGAGAGAGAGAGGTTTGGAGAAAGGGAAAATGAGAAGTCACCTCCTGGGGAGAAGGCCATGGGCAATCCCCTGTCTTCCATTCACCTCTTGGGGTTTTGGGCACATACTCGCACACGCCCGGTGTGATTTTCAAGCTGCTGGATCCAGGACTTGAACCAGGGCCAGCCATGTGGGAGTCCAGCACCTTAACCACCATGCCACTTGCTTGCTTCCCAGCCAATCTTTTAAATTTAAAGTTTATTTATTTTATTCATAATGTAGAGAGTGTGCATACTCAGAGAGAGAGAGAGAGAGAGAGGGAGAGAGAGAGATTGAGGTACACTCTCAACAGTGTCTTGTCATGCTGCAACCCCTTTTCCCTAGCCTTCAGCTCCTCAAGATCTTGAGCATGCACACTCATCCAACATATTTTCAAGCTGAGCTAAAGATTTGAACATGTGGTCAATCATGGGACATCTGGCAGTATAGTCCAATTCACTACCTATGCCAGCAGGCTATCCGTCAGTTTTTAACCAATGTGATTTTGACTTGATTTGCTCAACATTTGTCCATCTTGACAATGAAGCCATCTTGAAATTTTGTTAAATCCTTTATTAAAGTTGAATTTCATTTTCTTCTACTACATTCCCTAGCCTGGCAGTTCATAGCAATGATAGCCATTACACACACCAGGGAAAGATTGAAAATACACTTAAAGTCCAACCCAGGACTTCAGAATTGTAGGGACCAGTACAAGATGAAAATGCAGGGCCCCTTACTCAAAAATTATTGAGTGTCTAAGTTACGCCAGCAGAGCATTATGCCATGGCAGGCCCTTTTGAACATAGGTCCTTGTGTAACTGTATAGCTTTTCCAGCCTCATCTATCAATTTAATAATTGGTCGAGGAATAAATATGGGAATTTGTATTTTTTAAAAATTTCCCAGGTTGCTCTAATGTGTAGCCAGAGTTGGGAACTCAGTGGTCCTCAAATTCATTCCAGCAGAACCCACTGGAGAAGTTTTGAAACCCAATTGCTGAGCCCCACCTTAGAGTTTCTGGTTTGCTAGGTTTGGGTGAGGCACTAGATTTTGCATTTTTAACAGAATTTCAGGTGCTGCTGCTCCTGGCCTGGGAACCACCCTTTGGGGACCATTGACCTAAAGCTCTAAGACGTTGCATGGTACACATAGTTCTTACATCTGACTCCTGTCTATTTCATGCCGTGGGGAATTCCTCCCCACTCCTCAAATTCACCATGCTCTTGCATACTTCCATGTGAGAATGCAGTTCTTGTGTCTGCAGTAAATTTTCTGTTTCTTCCTTTGCCAGTCCCTCTTCCTCCGCTCTCCAGCAGAGAGCCTTCTAGGCTCAGCTGCATATCGGCACACTTCACACTGACTATCTACTGCTCTGCCTCCCAGAGAGAAGGCAACCGTGTCTCCCACCTGTGTCTTCTCAGGAAACAGCACACTGTGAGCATTCAATAAAATCCACTGAGAGAATAAATTAACTATTTGCTCTAAATAAATACATGATTGTTCTTCATGGTTACTACTGTCTGGATAGAATTGAAGAATGAGTGAGAGAGTTTGCTTTCCTCTAACAACTACAAAATGACTTAAAATGCATTCTGACAGAGATAAATTATTATGGATCCCTTTCCTCAGATGGAAAAACAACTCAAATCATATTTTGTACGAAATCAGCATTTTGTTTTTTGCTTTTAGCAAACAGCTCTTTAAAGGACATCTTCAACTCTAAAGCCGTTACCATCACATTTTCTATGGAAAGAGATGACTTTTTACAAAGCACAGTGGTGGCTAAGGGAAAAAGGCCGTTAGTATTTGGAGCTTTTTTTTCCACTTGACTTCATATGATCAAACATTGATGGGATTCAAAAATGATATAAAAATGAGAATATAAACATCTACATATCATGAAAAGATTAATGAGCAAAATATCCAAGGTTTTCCCATCAGTCAGTTCATAGAACCTCATTTTGGAATGTGTGTGTGTGTGTGTGTGTGTGTGTGTATGTGTGTGTGTGAGAGATTGCATGGGAGGGCTATGTGTGGGGATGTACGTCTGTGTGTGTGTGTGGAGGGGGTGTGGGTTGGGATGAAGGTGCTGAGGAAGAGAGGTTGCTTGAGGTTTCTCTCCCAAGGGATCATGTACACCCACATAAAATCCAAATATAATAAATTTTGGAATGCAAGCACAGATTATCCATCTAGCTGCAGAGGTGGAAGGCTGCCTTCAGACATGGAAAATGACAGATAATTATCCAATCTTTTGACAGCATGTCTGCTACCTAATAATTCAAACTACTGGTATGAAAAAGAAAGCCAAAAATCTTGATGAAGTTGGAAGAGAAGCTTAATAATTTGCCCCCATCTTCTGCACTGGAATCTATTCTTCTATATTAAGCTGCAGAATTGGTGAAAGGTAGCCAAGTAGAGAACAACTCAGATACTCAGGAAAGCTTTAGTTTTTCCTTTCAGCTCGTGGCTAGTGCCTTTCTCTGCAAATGTTAAGACAAAGTGCAACTCCAGGAATAACTAAGTAGCAACCCCTGACATGTATGGACTGTTTCAGAAGTTAAGAGGTCTCGTTTATTTCTTGGAACACTAACCTGCAGGGAAGCCAAGATGGGCATCATGGTTCTGTCTTTACAGAAGAGGGCATACAAGGCTGTACAAAATGATCCCCGGCACGGCTAACAATCATCCTCGTTTCTGATTCAAGAATCAGAAACACATATCCCATTTTTAAATCAAGGTAAAGTGTTACTTTTCTATTCATGGAGTAGCATTTTTAATAAGGGACACTTACCACAATGTCTTAGCAATTTTATTTAGAGTAATCCAACTAGTGTAGATTGATTTCACAAATTCCCTTTTCATCAAGAAAGAATTTTTAAGGAAAGAATTACATAGACAGTTGTCTCAAACCTTTACTTAATTTTGCTTCCATTTTACTCACACATTCTTTATTACCTTGCTTTCCTATATATGATCTGATTTAGCAAATCTAGAATGATACATAAATCACTAGTGTCAGTATAAACAGCCTTTATTAGAAGCAGGAATCTAGCCAGGGGCCACAAATGTGTTGTGACATTCCTATCTCATTAGGTATTTGATTTAGGTCCCCAAGAAGAAATGTATTATTAGGGTGTATGATAAACATTGTTCAAATGTATTTTTCCCTAATTGCTAAAACACACACACAAGTGCACAGTCCCGAGTTACTTAGGCAAATTGAATAGGTGGCTAGAACACAGGTTTCACAATATAGAAAAACTTCCAAAAAGTGTTTCCCAGGTCCCAGGTGAACATGGTTGAAGGACAATATGTGATGAACTAAAACTATATTTTGTCTCACAAGAAAAGCAATTAGTTGAGAAAGTAGGAGGACTGTATTAAAATTTCTTAAAAACCATTTTTATTAAAGTTCCTCAGAAACTATTTTCAAGTCTTTTGTATTTAGCTTAAAGTCATGTGAGTCTGATTCTTCTTATTGCTGGTTGAAATGAGTATAAGTAGCAATAAGGCCCAAATAGAGCTCTCTTTTTCACAGTTGATGCTGGTAACACTGTCTCTGGGGCAAATGGAAAAAGAATTTTTTCCTAAGTTCTCCACATCCCTCCCTTTAGCCAGGCTTGTATTACCTCATAGTGGTGTTCTCATGCTTTGAGAAACAGCCAAGACTTTTGGTAAAGCCATTAGGAATCACTGCTGGGGATGTGGCTGTGTCCCAGGCAGGCAGCAGGGCCTCCCATGAGTCCTGCTCAGCTTCTCTGGGCCCATCAGTCTTTGGAGCTGAAACCAGTGAACAAAGGGTCTTTCTTTTATCCTCCCATCCCAGGCCACCAAGGACAGCCCAAAATGGCTTTGTGCACACAGATGGTGCTAAGGAAATCATCCCATCCACATGGGCAACATCAGTGACTAGAGAAAAATGAGGATGTCGTGAGGGCAAAGCATGGTAGATCTCATATCAACAATGAAGTGTCTGGTCCTCACGGTCTCAATGGGCTTTGTTCTTTCTCTTCCTGCTTTCACTCATGCTGTGCGTCCATCTGAAATTTTCTTCTGCGCATCCTTCCTTTTGATATCTCCTCCAGGAAGCCCTGGGGAACCAACCAGCATCATTTGCACATTTGGGACAAGATTTTTCCAGGGACCAAAATAGCTTTTTCTGGTTGGAACTCAGGACATAGGCCATTCTGCTATAGCCATCATTAAAAAATAAATAAATAAATAAACAAAAACATAAAAACCCAAGGCCTCAGAGACACTGACTATTTTTAATCCTGAGTTCCATTTGGAACTCCCACTCCAGCAAGTTCTGTAGATCCCAACTTTGTCATCTATGGACTCTGTCCTAAAGGTCCCCTTTTCATTGATCCTCCTTCGTGATCCAGATATTTCTCACTACCTCCCTCCCTCCAAACTTTGTGCAGTGCCTTCGGTTGCCCTGATCCAAGAGAAAACAAATCTCCTTGCTACCTATTCTGAGAATGCAAGCCTTTGTCTTAACTAGAATCCCGAAGGACATTAAATCCCCTGCTGCTTTTTCAAGAGAGTTCTTGTTCGCTCACCTGGTGTACCAAAAGGCCAGGAGACAGATGATGCTCTAAACGTGTATCTCACCTTCTGCTTTTGTTGCCATAATGGATATTTGGTTCCTCTTCTCTCTTTAGTAATGCATTGTTCATCCACCATCCAACCCTAGGTCTGCACTAAACTGGGTGACTTTGAAGGTCACTGAATGGCCTGGGCAACAACCTAGCTTGAATTTTTGACCAAGGATACCACATGGACTTTGTTTTTCTTTCTTTTCTTTTTTTTTTTTTTTTTTTTTTGAGAGATTTTTTGCTATAGGGCGCGTGTGCTCGCCAGACAGACAGAGAGAGACAGAGAGACAGAAAGCGAGAAATCACCCCCCAGGGGGGATGGTCATGCCACAATCCCTTCTCCTCCGTTCTCCTCTCGGGATCTTGGGCACGCACGCACACGCGCCTGGCGTGAGTTTTAAGCCACCGGGTCCGGGACACGAACCGCGGTCGACTACGTGGGAGTCCAGCGACATAGCCATTACGCTAACTGCTGGTTCCCACCACATGGACTTTGACTCATTTCAGACACCCATAACCATGGCTTCATTCTGGAACTGGACAGCACATAATCTACACAATTAATATCCCGTGTTTTGGGCATCACATCTTATTTTTTTAAACTTTCTTTACTCCTTTATCCCCACCACACCTACTTTTCAATTCCATAGGTAATTTTTCATTAATTTTGTGGCACACAAACTTTAACAAACACAATAATCAAGAAAATTGAGAATTCCTAAAGCCTTTTCCAATAGCTCTTAATTATCTAGTTGTGGGGTCTGTGCCTAGAACTCTGCATTTCATAAAAATTCTTGGTGATTTTGGTGCACGTCCCACAGACTACTCTCTCAGAAACTCTGTTTAGACCCTTCGTTTTTCTCTCAGGATGTTGGGCTTCTCTTGCTGCATATAATTTACAATCAGGGTTGGCTTTTATCTATAATTTAAATCAATCTTTTACTATCACCATTGTGATGACTAATTTTATAGGTCAACTTCTCTAGGCTGTGGCACCAAAATATTTGATCAAATGCAAGTTTAGACTGGCTGTGAAGGTGTTTTTTGATGAGATGAAAATTCACTTCAGGGCCAGCCGGGCATGGAGATTAAGGCACTGGATCCCACATGGCCAACTGTGTGGTTCACCAGACCAGTGGCCTGAAAATCACGCCGGGTGTGTGTGTGTGTGTGTGTGTGTGTGTGTGTGTGTGTCCCAAATCCCTAGAGGACACTGGAGGAGAAGAGATTACAGCATGGCTATCTTCCCTGGGGGGTAGTTTCTCACTTTCCCTCTCTCTTTCTCTGGCAAGCACATGCATCCTACAGCAAAAACTACAAAAACATGTATTTTATTATCCTTTTTCAAAATTTGTTTATTTCTCCTACGAGAGAAAGAGAGAGAGAAGGGCACACCCAGCAGGGTCCTCACACTGTGATCTACCCCATATCTTGGCCAGCCTGGATAAAAGATATGTGTGTGCATGTGTGCAACCAGTGTGCTCAGGAAGGTCCCAGAATGTGAACCCAGGATCCTTCCCAAGTAGGTCAATTGCATTGCTACTGTGCCACCACCTCATGCTGAGATTAAAGCTTAAATCTGTGAGCTTCAAGCAAAGGAGGTTACCCTCCGTAGTGCGGGTGTACCCTATTCAATCAGGTGAAGGTCTTAAGCAAAAGAGACAGGTCCCTTGTCCTCGGATGAACTGCAACATTTACTTGTCTCTAAGTTTCAAGCCTGACTTGTGGGGACACGTTTAGAGAGAGAACCTGAGGTGTGGGGACATGCTCTGAGCAAACACCACCTGTCCTTTGGGGTTTGGCAGAACCTTGTAACTTGTCCTTTCTTGACCTTCGCTGCAGACAGAGCAACGGTGGAAATTTCTTAGGGGCATTCCAACAGACACATCTGATGGACTTCAAGAGACATCTTGACCCCAATTAGCAAAGTCCAATCCCTGCTCTTCATCTGAAAGGTTCTTTAGCCTTCTCTGGGTGTGGTGGTGCACTCCTTATGGAGAAGTTCTTTAACTTCTTCCCCACACCTACAGCTAGGTTTCTCTGCATTAGAAAAGAAGATTAGACTTTCTCTTGATGGGATTATCACCAAGGGATGCACCTGGCCTAGTGTGACTAAGCCCTTATAGATTTGTTAACTGCTTCTTATTATCTGTAACCTGGCAATGAATCTATGAAGTGTCATGAAACATACATGTGTAATGTCTCCTTGTACTATAAATAAAGAGACCCAGTTTGTCTGGGGGGCTCAAGCAGCGGCTCAAGCAGCAGTGGCTCAAGCAGCGGCACAAGTTGCTTGGGCTACCTAGGCTCAGGCTGCCTGTGTCCATTTCTACTCTATGTCTTTGTCTCACTCTTTCCAATTCCCCAGTCCTGGCAAGATGGAGGGCTTTCTCTTTCTCGTCCTCTTTCTGTTCCTCACCAGCAGCCCTCTAATCATGATTCAGCCAGACCCAAGCCCTGGGGCGGAAGCCAACACTGACTGACCTACTGTGAAGACCTTGGATTTGCTAATCCCACAGGAACCCATTCTTTTTACTTCTTTTCCTTTTTTTTTTTTTTTTTTTTTTTTTTTAAGACGGAAGAAGTAAAGTACCTCCTATGGTCACACCACAGTCTATTCTCCTCCATCTCTCCCTCCTTTAAAGATATGGGCACACACACACACATACACACACACACATACACACATGCTTGCATATTTCTCAAGCTGTTGTGTCTGGGACTTGAACAGTGCAGTCAGCCATGTGGGATCTGGCTGACTAATACCCTAACCCTCCATTAATCCATGGAGCTGTCTAGAACCAATTCTTTAATATGTAAGTAAATCAATCAAACTTACTTTTTCTTTTTTTTCTTTCTTCTCTTTCTCTTTCTTTTCTTTTTTCCTTTTCATTCTCTTTCTTTTTTCATTCCTTTCATTTTTCTTTCCTTCTTTTTTCTTTATTTCTTTTTCATTTTTTCCTCTTTCATTCCTTTCATTTTCTTCCTTTCTCTTTTCTTTCTTCGTTCCTTTTCTTTCTTTCCTTCCTTCTTTCTTTTTCACTGTACACATTCTGTTGGTTCTCATTCTCTGAAGAATCCTGGCTAATACAACCATATGCTTATACATCAACTCAAATCAATAAATCTTTCAATTCTAGGCTTCTATGTCAGTATTCCTGAACCCAGCCTAGGATATCAAAGCCCCCGCCAAGTCACATTCTTCAACCCTGCTGGCAGCTCGGTCCTTTTCAGTCACCCTTCTACACAACCATACATTCTGCAGCACCAAATTCTCTCACCATTTTGATACCTCATCACTGTCCTCAAAGCTCCCTTTAGCCTGGGCTCCTGTTTCACAGAGAAAATAGAAGTCAGGTTAGAACCTTTTTCTATTTCTTACCGAGCATAGTCTCTCGTTGTACGTTTATCACTTGGTCTGGTTTTGATGGAGAAGGTGGGTCCAGAATAAACGACCACTGTGGAGTCTGCCTTTCATTCTTCCTCAAAGGCCATTTCTGCTTTTCTAATTGCCCATGCTCTTCTTCCGGCACCAGTTCTACTGCCCTCTTCCTCTTTGGCACACTCAGTCTTGACTGTCTTAACGCGACACATCCCCCCCACCATTTCTTCTCCCTTTACTACTGCCTCCTTTTCTCAACTCCAAAATATATACTAGCACCTACAATCTACTCCCTCCCACCACCGCTCTCACCACTTCACTGGAAATGGTCTTATCGAAGTCACTTTCCACCTGCTAAATTCAGATAAATGTTTTCAGTCCTTATCTGGTTCATTGGTTCTGTACTATTTTTTACAGTTGGTCAATTTCTTCATGGTCCAACCTCTTTTCTCTTCCCCTAAGGTGTCAGACTATGGACATAGTCCCCTTTCTTTCTGTTCTTTCCTTCTATCTTCATTTAGTTTTTCTCGCCAAGACCCTCAGATGGTTAATTTTGAGTGTGGAAGTAAGGAATATAGATAATTTATTTGGGAAGTGATCCCAGAAAGCACAAACAAAGAAATGGGAAAAAAATGGAGAAAGGGAGAACAAACCAATAAAAGGTATGTTTGTGACAAGATTGTGCAGTGAGAAACCATAGCTCCTTCCCTATGGGGACTCTGAAGAACTCTGTGGAATGTATCTCAGAACTGACCCACCAAGAATAGGAAGCTGGATTATTTCTCCTATCATGGGGTCATCAGAAAAGTCATGACACATTTTTGTATAGAAAAATACGTCACCAGTTTTCTGACAACCCAATAAGTTCTGATTTATTACATTCATGCTCCTGTGTTTGCTAAGTTTCTCTTGCACCGAGAAAGTGCTTGGGCAGTGAAGCAGAGAGGTGGGAAGCTGTCACTCACCAGGAACCCTCTAGCACAGCTGTGAATGAATTATTTTGATGTGGGCAGGGGCAGAGGGAAGGGGTGGGCACCGATAGCCTCAGAATCATCTGTAAGCTGCCTTCCTTAAATGTTGCTTTCTCCAGGGTCTGTCTTGCTCCATTTTCTTCTCTCTCAACATTCACCTCCCTGGAGTGCTTATCTACTTTCATACCTTCAATTACCTCAATTCTGAAATATTTATTTTCTACCCAGATCTGACTTTTGAGCTCTAGGCACATATATCCAACTGGTTGTAAAAAAAACTCCTCTTGTGTGTTTCATGGGCATCTCAACCTATGCAAAAGTGGCCCATCATGTCCATGGCCACTCTCTCTCTATCCCTAAACTCCAAAGTCACTCCCACTCAATGGCTCTCCCTTGGAAAATGGCACACCTTGGTATCTATCAGTCAAATTAAGAAAGCCTAGAGAGAAGAGAGAAGGCATCCTTGAAGCCATGCTGCCTGTAAGCATGATATCCATGCTGAATTTGCATCAAGGTTAGCTTTACTTAGCCAGTCTTGTCTTTTGCATGCATTAATTGAAGCTCTTATCAATAATATTTCTCTTCAACTCCTGCACTCTTATTCACATAAACATGACATCTCTCAACCAGGTTGTAATGTGCTTAAATGTAGAGACCTGATTTTAACTGACACCTCACATGCGTACATGAAGTACTTTGGGATTAAAAAAATCTTTTTTTTCAATTTCTTTTTCCCTTTCTCTTTTTCCACATTGCCAACAGTCAAGGCCAGGTATAGAATTATTCAATGAAGCCTGTGCTAGTGGAATTATAATCAAAACTTAGATTTCATTGTTCCCCAACAGTCTCAGGTAACCTGACCCCAAACAAGGAAGGAGCACATTTGTCTCCTCAGATAAGAAGTATGGGTTATAAGCATATTAGTATTTCTGGAAGTATGGTGATTGTTTATAACAGATTTGATTTTAAAAAGGATTTGATAAAAATTATGGAATTGCTCTTTATGTAAGACAATAAATATTTAAAATAAATATTGAAGACAGTCTCATGGCTGATTCCCCAAGATTTAAATAAAATCATTTAGTCAGCATTGTGGGTTCTGCTCCTGCTCCATGCATTACTAATATGAGTTTCCTATCTTAATAGCTAGCTTAACATTTATAAAATGGAATGCCAAACAGACAAAGTTCATAATTCCAGGTGAACCAAATAAATCCCTAGGGGAGAGCACACTCCACTTGTAAATAGAAAAATAGAAGAATTTAAGTCTTGTAACTTGGAAAGGCTGAAACCCACAATCATTAAAATGACATTTCCTGTATTTTTATCATTTTAGTGGGAATGACAGTAATCACCCATATTAAAGGTCCCTAGGGGAGAGGATTAGTGGGAGGATAGGCGGATCTGAAAATATTCAGGAAGCATAAATCCAAATGCAGTCTTACATCCTTGAGTTTTCTAAAGAGAATCCTTCTTAGAAAACTCAAAAGTTAATGTTTATTTTGAGAACTTTGATAAGTCTCTTATTGCATTTATAATATTTAACTAACGTTGAAAAACAACTGAGGATATAGTTAAAGCAGAAGTTATTTTCTTTCTCTAAAACATATTCCAAAGGTTTTTAGTAATCATTAGACATAGTTTTGCACTCAGTAAACAATAGCTTCTTACTGTTGGTGTTATTATTAATCAGGTTCTCAATCAATATCTGTCCATCGAATAAATGGTTTTTCCATATTAAAATTTTTAAAGTACCCCTCTGATTACATTGCATTGGTTTCTTGCTCAGAAATCTTCCTTAGTTTTCTTTTGTCCAAAGCTACTCCAACAGGGTAGCTACAAGCCACATGAGACCATGGAACATTTGGAATGTGGTGTGTCTCACCCGAGATGTGCTGTGAGTGTTGAACACCTATCAGACTTTGATAGTTTAGTGCTAAAACAAGTTTAGTGCATAGTGGCTAAATACAGTGCATCAAGTGCCAGATCCCACATGGCTAAATCTTGGCTCTAGATACTCGAAAAACATGTGGGACATTTATGCAGACATGCCCCAAATCTTGAAAAAATGGTTCTAAATTGTGGAATGACCATGCCCATTGTGGGGTGCTTTCTCTCTCCTTCTGGCAAATACACACCCCTCTGGCAATTACAAAAAAAAAAAAAAAAGATGTAAAATACTTCATTAGCATTTGTTATTCTGATTACTTAGTATAATATAACAATACTTCAGATGTATCGAATTGAATGATATTCATTTTGTTTTTTTATTTTTTATTTTAAATTTGACTACTAGATGACTTTAAACTACTTTAGTGGCTTTCATTTGTGCCTTATGACATATTTCTATTAGGCATTCTGATGGAGACCATCAGTGTTTTTTTTAATATTAATAACATATATGTACTAATTCATATATACACACTCTCTTAGCTTTTCAACCTTATTTCTTATTTCTTGCTGCATTTTCTTAGAATGTTCTTCCTGATCCTCTTTTCTAAGGACTGACTGCCCTTTAAGATCTAGCTAAAATCCTTCCTTGTCTATGTGATTCTTTCATTCAGAAGTATTATTTTCATCTTCAAAATACCAAAAGACCTATATTTGCAGCTTTTTTTTTCTGGTTCCAATCGATTTCTGTCTGTATTATAGGTGTTTATGGTCATGTATTATTTCTCCTTTAAGTTGTGAGTCTTTAAAGGAAAAGGGACATTTTTAGCTCTGTTTTAAATCCCTTCAACTGGGACAAGATATCACTGTACCCATCAGGACGACCATGGTTCCAGTACCCAACCTGGTAGCTTGAAAATCATGCTGGGCACTTGAGCATGCATGTTCAAAATCTCAAGATGAGATGGAGGAGAAGGGATTACAACGTGCCATGCCCACTGGGGAGTGATTTCTCACTTTCCTTCTCACTGTCTCTCTCTGTCTCTTCTCAGTGAGTGTGCATGCCTTATGACAAAAACCTTAAAATAAGAAGAAAAGAAATCATGCTAGTTATTTTAACAGAAATTATTTAACACAGGGAATTGGTTAAATTGGGATGAAAAGCCTGAGGAGTAAAAAAGGGGACACCAAAGTCAAGTAGATGTAGCAACTGAGGGGAGTAGCCCCCACCCTCAGGACAGAGAACCAAGGAAGAAGAATGATCAGAAGGTGGAAGCTGGCAAAGGGGCTAGTTGAGCTGAAACGTATACTTCTCCAGAGACTGATGCTTAGAGGAGCGACCTTCTGGAGCTGGAGTGCAGGCCTTGTGAGAGGATGCTGTCCCCACTGGTGTTGGTAGCTCTGAGGAGGTTTAATGAAAGTGGTCCTGGGAACAGAAAAGAAAATGTGCAGACTGTAATTAATGAGATCAGCTGCTGCTTCCAAGATGCAGAGTCACTGCTGCAGTGACCTGAGTAGAAACAGAGGAATAGAAAGGCACAAGATCCTCTTTCCTCCTGCTTTCTCCTATCCTCTAAGACTCCATACTGATGAACCTTAATGGGAGCCCGCTGATAATGGAGACATGTGGCCTCCCACCCAATGATCCCTGAGTCCTGGTAGTCATGCCTTGTGTAATGCACTCCTGTAGGTGTAGGTGTGGGAAGGACTGGAGTCTTGCTAGAATATGGCAAAAATGATAGGATATCGTTTCTGTGTTTAGGTTACAAAGAAAATTCTGACACCCATTTGCTGGTATACCCTCTGTTATCTTCCTGGCTTCCATGCTTTGATGGAGGAAGTGACCATGTGGACAAAGCCCCATATCAAGTAGCAGAGAGTGGTCCCCAGCCAATAGCTAGTCAGGACCTGAGGTCTACAGTCTCTCTATCTTTGACAGTTCTCTAACAGGATGTTCACCAAATTTTAACACAGATTATTTCTGTATGGTAGAAATGTGAGACCATTGCACTTTCCTTTGAAGTTTTCCATTTTGCTTGAAATATATATAACAAACATACATGTTTTTGTGAAATAATAATGCAATTAATAAAAACAAACAAAGAAAAAAATGTACTCTCATTCATTACATCAATGGAGCCTCAGGTTAACTATATAAAATTGGCATTAGATAAATCAACTTGCCCAAGGTCACACAAAAACTGTCAGAATTAGAAGCAGACCTGGATTTCTTTTGACTGAACATCTGTGTGGTGCCTATGGTGTGTAGCTTGATGTCCTGTCCATAATATTTACTCACGAGAAGGTCAGAGTCCTTCCATTCTTGCAAGTCCTTGACCTAAAGCAGCAGCTCTGCTAATCGCATGGTTTAGCCATGTGACTGCAATTATTGGCCTCTACCTTGACGTCCCCTAAACACTCCATAAACATTTAAAGCTATGGTCAAGCACACGTGCACCAATTAATTCACCGGTCACTCCTTCCATTCCATCATGCAGTGAACGTGACTTGTGAAGTCTGCAGCACAACCCTCTTAAAGGGTGATGTAATGGAAGCAGGGCACCAGCCTTCCCTTTTGACTCGAATAAATCCCTCTCTTCACTCCATTCATTGCAGGTGTCTCAACTCTTGCGAGTGAAATCAGATTTTCCATGTTTAGACCAAACTTCTCAAGTTTCCTACTGGCAGGGGGTAAGGCCCTAATTAGTTTATGTGTGCCAGCTAATTAGGTAAGAAATTTAGCTAAGAATGCCATGCAGCCCTCAACCTGGGGTCAACCAGACTGTATTTGAGCCAGAAGCTGTGTATTCATGTCCCTGCTCTATTGACAAAATGACAGGATGATAATTTAGCTTAGAAAAAAGAAACAAATGAAGATTAAAATTTTCCCCATGATTCAAACCAACCTGCGGCAGAACCATGCAAAAGCCAAGTTTGTCTCAGGTCCCTCTAGTTTATATTTCATACTCTCCCCAGCCTGTTGAATTTTTTTCTTACCAAGGAAATTCTGTCTTGTTTCTTTTTCTTTTTTTTTTCTTTCTCTAAAGTTTCTCTTAGCAAATGATCAGATAAACTTATTTATTCTGAGGGATAAATGTCTGTTTCTCATAATGATATTTTTATTGAAGTTGAGATAAGTCCTTGAGCCAAAGACAAATTTCTAATGATAACTTCAGATTGAGCCACATTGTAAAACAAAATTAGTTTCTAGTCAATCTTTTGTGAATTTCACATTTTTATATTATCAGTTTCCATATGAAGGAAAATAAGGACATTAGTAGAATCTCCTTACCACTCTACACACAAGAAACGCTTGGAAAAATGTTTCTATAGTGGCTCAGAGATGATGTATTGTCCATAGATGCAGTTAATTTTTTCTAGGTTCTCATTAAGAACTAATTAATCACATGCACTTCATAGTGCCCCAGCAGTCATAGACCATCAGCTGTGGAGTTTCTAGGAATGGTCATTTGGCTCTATACTCTTATCTCAGAGCAGAAGAAAATGGATGTCCAGAACTGCAGACCTGGCAGGCCCTAGAAGATCAACTATTGGCCAATGGTGATTAGAATCCTTGCTGAACCAAAATATACCCTCCCAGTCTCTCACGTAGGGCACGGGTAGGGAGCCCCCACTGTTAACCTGGTCTGATGAGCCTTCTAGAAGCAAACGACTTGAGAGGAGCTTGATTCCAGACGGGAGCTTGGTGTCTGCAATAGTTCAGAAGGCCTTCGTGTCCTCTATGCAGCTGTGACCCTTGAACTAGGAATCTAACGCTCAAACGTGAACTGAAACATATATTTAAAATATTCAGTAACACTAGGTGCCAGCCACCGTTAAAATGTTTGGTCTGATACAGCCTCATGTTTTCTTCATGCAAATAGATGTAAATTCTCAGGATCATAAAGCGGATCTTGGATCCCTGTAATTTAATCAACCCAGAGGATATAATAATTCACCTCCCCTGCAAGAAATAGTCCGTGTACTGGCTTTAAACTTTGGTGGATATTGAAAATACAAAGTTGGGCAAACTTCTTTTATATAACTTTTATTTATATACCCCTTTACTGTTTGGGAAGTTTTCTCACATGCTATCTTATATGGGAATACTAAAGACAGTGGCTCATACTGAGGGCATTTAGATGCGCTTTTTATTACAAAACGATGGCTAGAATTGAGGCATCTACCTCTTCATAAAATCTAATGCACAAATAAACTTGTAGCAGTCCGGTACAGTTCTACCTTCTTTCTCTGTTCTGTGGCCACTTCGTGTGTTACTTAGACTAACGCTTTCTGCAACTAGATGGGACTGTGCACAGTGACACCCGTTGGTCACAGTTCCCCATTTGCTGGACTTTTAATGTACACATTAGTACACTTAGTAAGGGTACACTTAATGACAAAGACTTACTAAGCAGTCTTTATGGGGAAGCCTGTTTCTATAAGTTTCAGAACTTCTGGTGCAAAGAATCAAAAAAACAAAATTAAAGCCCTGAATAAGTGAGTTGCAATGTCCCTCATCCAAATCATGTCAGGTGATTTTTTTTTGTATTACTAATTTTAAGAAGGCATAAATATCTTTTTTTTTTTTTTTTTTTTTTTTTTTTGAGAGGTTTTTGCTATAGTGCTCATGCACTTGCCAGAAAGTCAAAGAGAGACAGAAAGCGAGAAATCACCCCCCAGGGGGGATGGCCACAGCACAATCCCTTCTCCTCCATTCTCCTCTCAGGATCTTGGGCACGCACACACATGCACTCGAAGTGAGTTTTTTTTTTTTTTTTTTTTTTTTTTTTTTTTTTGAGAGGTTTTTGCTATAGGGCACGTGCCCTCGCCAGAAAGACAGAGAGAGACAGAGAGACAGAAAGCAAGAAATCACCCCCCGGGGGGGATGGCCACGCCTCAATCCCTTCTCCTCAATTCTCCTCTCAGGATCTTGGACACGCATGCACACGCGCCTGGCGTGAGTTTAAGCCACCGGGTCCGGGACTGGAACTGCTGTCGACTACATGGGAGTCCAGCGACATAGCCATTACGCTAACTGCTGGTCCCGTGCCCGAAGTGAGTTTTAAGAAACCAGGTCTGGGACTAGAACCGTGGTTGACTACATGGGAATCCAACGAGATAACCATTACTCCAACTGCTGGTCCCAAGAAGGTATAAATATCTTAAAGTTAATACTGCTAAAGTAGAAATCATAGCTAACATTTTTATGTTAACTAGTCAATGCCCGTGCATACTTGCATTTGAGATTTAAGCTCTTAGCCTTGGAACGCAGAGAGGGTCTTTGCCTGGTAAGAATGAATGACATGGGTTGGGGATCCAGGGATCCTGTCAGTTCTTTGTACGAAGGATGACATTTGTTTTTAGCAGAAGTGATTTGCTGAAAGTTCTCTCTTCCATTGAAGAAAAGAAAACGGATGTGGGTGGGGAGTAGGTCACAAGGACTGAGTTCTGGAATTCATTCCCCTTAAAAATAGGTCAATTCTGTTTTTTCCTAGGAAATCTCTTGGGTAAAGACCCCATCTCCTGCACTCTTTCGAATATAAATTGACCCTGACAGTGAAACAACCTCCAACTTTTGCAGCTCCCTTTGGGGAAGAGCTTTAAATACATTTTACCCTCTAAGTTCAAAAATGACTTTGGTGCTCTGGGATGCATGGGCTCAAAGTTGTAACCTCTCTTGGGCTCTGGGGCTCAGAAATCCAGAGGCCAAGAAACCCTAGAAAATAGGCTCACGGGTCTGTGTTTCCTTAACTAAAAGGGTTGAAAGTAAATGCTTTCCTGCTTCCTGCAGAACCTCTTCCTTCCCTGGGTCTAGTGTTTCACAGTTGATGATATCCAGACAGAACTAACCTCGGGACTCCATCATGAAGCCTTTTAGCTAATCTTTCTATCCTAAAAAGCTGAGTTGTCTAGAATGGGTTATTCAGATTAAATGGATCTGAATAACTTTGGTTTGGGTTTTTGTGAAAATACTTTCACCCTATCTTTTGTGGAGAACGAACTGTTTTAAATAGACGTCCCTTTATTGTTGAGAATAATGGTGATAGGTAAAAGAAGTCAATAGTATTTACACTGATGAACGGACATGCTAAGAATTTCAGAAACAAAAATGTATTGTTGGGAAATATTGCTTCATAATCGCCAATTGTCTTCTTACAACAAAAGCTTGTCTCGCTGCACACTTAGCAGTTATGGTAACACAACACAGTATGTTCAAATCTGATTATTTACAGAATCAAAGGACACATGTCAAATTCAAATTGGGCAAAGGCCCTTCTGTTTGTGTTTTCAAACCAGATCAAAGGGGCCTTTTATTTAAAACAATGACTGTAGCGCTCAGCTTGTGTCCAGACACCCGCAGCCCAGTCTCTTGGGAAAGGAGAGAGAAACGGTCTCTGGTCTGTTTCTCAGACTTTCCTCTCAGTAAAGCCAGGGTTCCTTTCCTAGGTCTGGCAGCCTGGTGTGACTGCCCAGAGCACCTCCAGGGCTCATTCGCGGGTAATCTGTGTCAGTGGGAGAATACTCAAGTTTCCTTACCTCACTTCTTTCCCCCCAGTGAGTATAGGTACACATCCGAGAGAGAGAGAGAGAGAGAGAGAGAGAGAGAGAGAGAGAGAGAAGAGGAGAAAGGGAGAAAACAACAGATAGAGGAAGAAAATTAAAAAGAGAGATAAAGAACTCTTCTCAATGAGGCCTGGTCACACCCCTTTTATCCTTCAATTCTCTGTTCTGTCAGGATTCTGGGATGCACACACATGCCCAGCAGAATGAATTCCTTCTGTAGTTGGTTATGTAGACCCAGCTCTTTCTGCACAGTATTTAACCACTGCACTGTGGGGCTGGCCCAAGCTCACTGCTTTTCTTTGACTAGTCTTGCTTTATACATATGAGGGGAGTCTTCAAAAAGTTAATGGGAAGTGCGCATACTGAAAAAGCTATACATTGTTTTCCATTTTTTTTTTTTTTTTTTTTTTTTGCTTCAAAATAAGCTTGTGCTTTAAATTCGATTTCTCCATGAGCATTTTGAAGTCCCCTCGGAGAAGAGAATCCACGTAGATATAAAAGCTAAAATTGCCAAAATGTTAATTTAAAAGATTGTCACTAATATCTAATGGATTACGTTATTTCTACATACCAATTAAGTTGGAAATCATACCTTTCCTTAAAAATCTAGAGATATAAATCTAATATACTAGTAGTGTCAAAAACAGAAGGAATAAAAAAAGAAAATATATAGAAATCTACAAAACAAATTTAGCAATGTGACAAATGTGGGTGATTTATAAATTTTTGTGAAAGCCATGGTAAAGATCTAATCGACATACCCAAGTTGGAAAGTGTTGTGTATCAGGAAGGAGATACTGTCTACTTCCGATAAAAGTAGCGTAGAAGATTCAGGGATTCATCCTTAGCTCTGCTGGATACCAGGACCACTCACTCATTTATTTGACAATGTAACAGTGCTAAGTGCCAGGCTCTGTTTTCAGGCTGATGAGGCAAACAGACAAAATTCTCTGCTCTCATGAAGCTTGTATTCTAATGACATTAGTGGACCAGATAAAAAAAAGATATATATAAGTATGTAGTATGTTGCAAGGGAGTAAGCATGATGGAAAAATATGAGCAGCGGAAAGGAGATAGGAAATACCAGGGTGTGAAGAGAAGGGCGTTGCAGAGAAGCCAGAGAGGGTGAGAGTTGAGGAAAGACTTAGCAGAAGAGGAAAATCAGCCATAGAGCTATCTAGGGGAACGATACTTCTGGAAGAAGGAACAGCCAGTACAAATAGCCAAAGGTGGAAGCCTTCTGGGTATCTGAGTGGCAGAAAAGAGAGAAGACTAGGCAGTGAGGTCAGAGAGAATCAGGGAGCAGATTGTAAAAGGGTGGTCATGATAATGACATTGGCTCTGGAGGACATTCTACTCTTAGTGAAAGGGGGAATGGCATGCTTTGACCCCTCTTTAACATGATTTCACCAGCTAGTTTTGAGATTAAACTAATGGGTGGGAGAAAGGAAACTAGTAAGGAATCTATTGCAATCATCAATGCAAGGGGTGACGACAGCTGGAACCAGTGTGGAGGTAGAAATGGTGGTGGATAGTAGAGAGAGCAGAATTTTCTGAGCAAACAGATGTGTGGTATTAGCAGAGTTGGATCTAGGGTTTAAAGGGCTAGAAGGTTATGTGATCTGTGAAAGATGCTCACCTCTCTTTTCTTCTGGTGGACACCAGAATACTCCTTTCCCCAACCTTCCTGCATACCTCGAACCACATAACTGAGTTGTGGACAAGGGAAATGTGGGCAGAAGTGACATGCTACTTTCAGTCTGAGGTAGTCAAGAGTAGGTACGCACTCTCCACAGTTTCTCTTGCCTTTGAAGCTAGAAGTAAAGGACTTAGATGGTAGGATTTTAAAACAGAAGCAGCCTGGATCCTTAGATGACCATCAGCGCTAAGCAGGGTAGAAAGCCACCAGAGCTATATCAGATTATGATGGGAACAATCTTTTGTTATTGTTTGTTATTGTACCATAGTGTAACCAGTATAGAATAATGTTATCTTTACTAATCTTTTAAGAAAAGTTGGAAAGTGTTGTGTATCAGGAAAGGAGATAGTGTTTCTGTTCTCAGAAAAGATGAGAACACAATCTAATAAGGATAAAATATATATGTATGTATCCATATACCTGTTTCATGACCCACATGGAGAAATAACTTTGATATCAATCATCTGGTGTCCTTTCTGACTGGGTTCCTAGAAGGTACAAAAGAAATATTGAAGCTATAAAGACAAACATATTAAGTGATTTCCTAAAGGTTATATAACTTAAATTTGGCCCAAAGAGCTTAAACTTTTTCAAAATGTGGAAATTGGTGGAATGTAGGTGCAGTATCAGTACTGTGAGGGATTCTAGCATTGGCCTTAAGCACAGGCAGAGAGGGAGGTTACAGTAACCTTCCTAGAGTACTTACATAAGAGTATTGATTAATAAATTCCTATTGTAATGGCTGTGATTGGTAGGTAAAGTGTAATTTTGTACCAGGTGGTCTTCTAGCTTTGAACTTCATTTCAGTTTTTATATGGTCCAGCAAAGTTGTGGCAAAGTTCTTTGAGTCTTAGTCTTCTTGATTTTCTTTCCTTTGTAGGTGACATAGTCATCTTTGCCAGAAGATTATTCTTAAAAATATTTTAAGTTTTACTAAACTATGTCTTATAGTGGAAAATAGTGTATATTGTTGGCATTTTCAATATGTAGATTCAAATATTTTGTTTTCAGAAAGTTGTCTTGGATTGCAGGTTTTTAAAAATTATTTTTTAAAAGTTTATTTCAATTTTTTAATACAGTAAATCACATTATTTAGCTTGCAAAACGAATGTTCCAACATGTGTACATTTTTCACCAGTCCAGTTGACAATACTATAAAGTTATCTTCAACAGATAATAATCCATTTCTTTGTCCCATAAATGCTTTGCCTCTCTATTTTTCTCCTTAATGTCCTTCCTCAGACTCTACTCCTTCACCCATCCTCTTCCCACACTGTACCTGGTATTCATAACCATTTACTATGTTTCTATATCCTTTGGTCATTCAGTTTTGGTCATAGAGGGCGGACACTAGGTATATAGTAAGTGGGGACATACAATGTCTCTCCTTCATAGCCTTGCTTGCTTCATTCAGCAGTAAATCTTTCATATTCATCCACTTTCTGTCAAAAGCCAGGGTCTTGTTGTTTATGGCTGAATAGTATTCCATAGAGTATATGGGCCACAGTTTTTCAATCCATTCATCTGTTTGTGGTCATTTGATTGCTTCTATGTCTTAGCAATTGTGAATAGTGCTACAATAAACATCAATGTGCAAGTACTTTTCTGATTAAGAATTCTTGTGCCTTTTGGGTAGATACCGAGGAATGGGATTGCTGGATCATATGGTAGTTCTATTTGTAGATTTTTGAGGAATCTCCAAATTGTTTTCCACAGTGGATAAATCAATTTACATTCCCACCAGTAGTATAAGAGAGTTCCCTTTTCACCACACATCCACCAGCACTTTTCATTTTTTGTTTTATTAATCTTAATCTTTCTAACTGGGGTTAGGTGGTATCTCATTGTAGGTTTGATCTGCATCTCCCTTACAATGAGGGATGTTGAGCATTTTTTCATATGCGTTTGGCTATTCATATGTCATCCTTAGAGAGTGTATTTTTTTTCAACTCATTCTCCCATCTTTTAATAGGGTTGGTGATCGTTTTTTTTGGGGGGGGGGGACAGCTGCTTGAGTCCCTTGTGTATTCTGGTTGGATTGCAGTTTTAAATATGGTAAAAATAAATATATGTTGGATCTTCTATGTAATTTTCTTTCTCAGTCTTATTATGTGTTTATGTGTTTTCTTAGCTATTTCTCTCTTTAATGTTCCTAGTTACATTTCATCAGATTCTTTTGTGTACCTTCTTTTTTGGTGTGTGTGTATCTTCTTTTTGTGTAACTTCTAATTTAGTCTTTCTTTCTGAGATGATTCTTTTAAAAATTTAATTCCTTTCTGGAGTTTGGTTTTTATCTTTGTGTGTTTTGTTCATTTCTTCACTGAGTTTTATTTGAGACATTCCTTTATTTAATAAGTCAATAAACAAATAGTTGTATTACATTTATGTTAGATGCTAAGTTAAATTTCTTATGTTTTCCTAGGTTAGCAGTAAAAGAAATAATATTTCTAGTAGATATGGGAAAGGTATTTTATTGGTTTACTAAGTTTCTGTGATGTTTAATTTTATGTGTTAACTTAATTAGGCCATAGGGTACCTAGATATTTGTTGAAACTAATTTTCTTTCTTCTTTCACTTTCCTTTTTCTTTTTGTTTAAAATTTTCCAAAGGATACATGCACCTTCTTTCCCTTCCTTTTTTCTTTTCTTTCTTTTTGTTTAAATTTTTCCAAAGGGTGCACACACTTCCCAGAGAGACACACAGAAAGAATGAGCGAGTGAGCGAGAGAGAGAGAGAGAGAGAGAGAGAGAGAGGAGAAGAAAAGTGAGAAAGTACCTCCCATAAGGCATGATCATGTTGCAATCCCTGGTTCTCTATCTTCCCTCCTTTCAGGATTTTGGGATGCACACATGCCTGACATGTTTCTCAAGATACTCATCTAGACTCAAACCATGTGGTTGGCTGTATAGTATTTCGCTACCTTAACTACCAGGCCGTGGACTGACCCACAAACATTATCTCTCAGTGTGTCTGTAAGAAGACCTAAAGGAGAGATTAGCATTTGAATTAGTGGGTCCTCCCTAGTGTTAGTGGGCCTCTTCCAATCCACTGAGGTCCAAGTAAAACAAAAGGCAAAGGAAAGTATAACTCATTTTCTGTCTGACTGCTTGAGCTAGGAAATTAATTTGCTGTGCTTGGTGCTCTTGTTCCTTGGGTCTGCAGACCCAATCTGAAACCTACACCATTGGCTCTCAGGTCTTAGGCCTTTGAGTTGTGCCACCAGCTTTCCTGGGTCTCCAGAAGGTGGATAATAGAATCTCTCAACCTCTATAATACCATGAGCCAATACCTTATAATAAATATCGTTTTATATGTATTATGTATATGGGTGTGTGTGTATGTGTGTGTGTGTGTTCATGAATCCGATTAGTTCTCTTTCTCTGGAAAACTCTGACGGATACAGTTTCTTACATTTTTCTTCTCTTATTTATTTATTTCTGACAATCAAATCAAGGATATTGCCATTTACATTATTTTCAATAGAGACTATTATCTTCTTGGCTTTGTTAAGTGTTTCTTCCTTTTACCTCTCCCACCCACCCTCTTCCATCTACTTCCTTCTCTTACAGACTCTGGTATCTTCTCTTATCCTTTCTAATGTATTTTGAATCTTTCAATTTCTGCCACATGGTGCAGAAATTCAGTATATATTGAGCCGGGATATACAATGTTTGTCTTTCAAGGTCTGGCTTACTTCACTTAGTAGAAGGTTTTCCATATTCAATGACTTTGAAAAATATGATAATATCTCATGGTTTCTTAAGATTGAATAATACTCCACAGTATCATGATTTTTTTAATCCAGTCCAGTTCTTGGGCACTTAGGTTTATTACATGTCTTTGTGATTATGAATAATTCTGCAATAAACATGAAAGTGCAAGTGTCCTTCTGACTGAGTGCTTCATATCCTTTGGGTAGATAACAAGAAGTATGATTACTGAATCATGTAGTAATTCTAATTGTAGTTTTTTGAGTACCTCCTATTGTTTTCCATAATTGCTGTACCAATTTACATTCCTAACAACAGTGTAGGAGGGTTCCCTTTTCACCACAGCCTAGCCAGCACTTGCTCTTGCAGTTCTGTTTTTTTTTGTTGTTGTTGTTCTTAGATTTTTAATTTTACTTTTATTTTTTTCATCACAGCCATTCTGACTGGGGTTAAGTGATATCTCATTGTGGTATCACATGATTGCATTTCCATAATAATAAGAGAAGTTGAGCATTTATTCATACTTTCTGGGTATTCATATGCTTATGTCTCCCTTAGAGACAGAGAGTTGTCTCTTCAGCTCATTTGCCCATTTTCTAATAGTGGTATTTTTTTGTTTTTGTCTTTTTTTTTTTCAGATGAGCTGCTTGTGTTTTCCTATATACCCTTGTTATCAGTTCCTTACCTGAAGTATAGTTTGCAAAGATTTTCTCCCATTCTCTGAGTTATCTCCTCACTTTATTTATTGTTTCCTTTGATATGCAAAAACTTTATAGTTTGATGTTGTCCCATTTGTCTATTTTGGGGGTTATTGCCTGTGCTTTAGGAATCTTATTCAAGAAATCATAGCTTATTCCAGTGTCTTCAAGAACGTCCCCTGTGTTTTCCACCTACCTTTAAAGTTTGAAGCTTTACATTTAAATATTTGGTCTATTTTCAGTTGAGTTTTTGATAATGATTAGAGATAAGAATTCAGTTTCACTTTTTTCTGCAGGTGGATATCTACTTCTTCCAGAACCATTTGCTGAAAAGACTTTTCTTTCTCCACTGTATTGTATTGTGTCCTTTGTCAAAAATCAGTTGGCTGCATGTTTTGGAGTTTATATTTGGATTCTCTATTATGTTTTGATCATCACAGATTTGTAATATGTTTAATATATTTGGAGGTCAAATAATGAGATGCCTATTGCCTTGCCAATTTGGGGCCTTTTATAATTCAAGAAAAAGTTTATTATTGCTCTTTCTATTTCTAGGGAGAATGTTCCTGGTAATTTGATAGGAATTGTCTTGAATTTGTAAATTAATATGGGTAGAATGGACATTTTGATCATATTGTTTCTTCCAATCTGAGAGCATTAAATGTCTTTCCTTTTTAAAAATATCATACTCAATTTCTTTTCTCAATTTTTCATAGTTTTCCCTGCAGAAGTCTTCTACTTCTTTGTTTAGGTTTATTCCAAGACATTTCTTGGTGTTGCTACTGTAATAAGATTACTTTTTCGAATTCTGCCTCAGTCTGTTCATTATCGATGTATAAAGATGATATGGATTTTTGCATATTGATTTTGTATCCTGCCAATTTATTGAATTCATTAATCACTTCTAAGGGTTCTTTTGCAGATTCTTTTGGGTTTTCTATGTATATAATCATACTGTCTATGAATCAGAAAAATTAAGCTTCTTGTTTTCCTATTTGAATGCCTTTTATTTTGTCTGATTGTGCTGGTTGAGATTTCCAGCACTAAGTTGAAAAGGAGTGGAGAAAATGGACAGCCTTGTCTCTTCCCACATTTTAGTAGAAAAGCTGATATATTAACAACGAGGTTGTCATGTATGACTTTTATACCATTGAGAAATCTCAACACTGTATGTCTAGAACTATTTTTCTGAGAGTCTTAATTATGAAGGGATGTTTTATTTTATCAAATGCTTTTTCAGCATCAACTGATATGAGCATATGATTCTATGTTTCCTTCTGTTAATGTAACCTGTATACTTATTGTTTTCTGTATGTTCAACCATACTTGCATCCCTGAGATAAAGCCCACCTGATCATATTGCATAATCTTTTTAATGTGCTATTGGATTAGATTTGCTAGTATCTTGTTGAGAATTTTTGTATCTGTATTTATCAGGGATATTATTCTATAATTTTTGATGTTGTTTTGTCTCTGTCTACTTTCAATAACTAGATTCATAGAATGAATTTGAGAGTTCATTCCTTTTGGATCTTTAGAAATATCTTGATGAGAATTGGGGTTAGCTCCTCTTTAAAAGTTTTGCAACACTGGGCCAGCAGGTGGTGTGGTGGTTAAGGCACTGGACTTCCACATGGTCTACAATGCTTCAAGTCTTGGACTGGGCAGCTTGCTTTCTCACATTCTTTTTATCTCTCTCTCTCTCCATCTATCTGTCTCCCTCTGGTCAAACTTTTAAAAATGAATAATAATAACAAATAAAAATTAAGTAAATTGTTATTATTTTTTAAAGTTTTGTAACATTAAGAGATGAAGGCAATGAGACCTAGGCTTTTCATTATTGGGAGACTATCAGCGATTAAATTTCACTCCTTGTTATTAATCTATTAAGGTTTTCCATTTTTTCCTTGTTCAATCTAGGTAGACTGCATGTGTCTATCAGTTTGTTTATCTGAATTAGGTATTATAGTTTGCCAATGCATAGTTGCTCATAATATTTTTTCATAATTATTTGTATTTCTTATTTGTTTCAAGGTTTTTTGCCATAGGGCATGTGCACTTATCGGAGAGAACAGAGAATGACTGTGAGAGAGAAAGTGAGAAATCAACCCCCAGGGGAATGGCCATACCACAATCCCTTCTCCTGGGATTTTGGACATGCATGCATACATGCCCAGAATGATTTTCAAGACTTCAAGTCCTGGAATTGAAACATGGCCAGTCATGTGGGAGTCCAGCACCTTAATCACTACATCACTTACTGGCCCCTATTTGCATTTCTGATATGTCTTTTGTAACATTACCAGCTTTATTCATCTTATTTATCTGATTCTTATCTGTTTTTCTCAATAAGTGAAACTAACGGTTTTTCAATCTTTAAAAAATGACTTTTGTTTCATTGATTTTTGTTCAGTTCTTTTATTCTCTATATTATTCATTTCAGCTCTAATCTTTACTATTTCTTTTTTTGTGGCATTTTTAGGAGTTTTTTGTTTTTCCAGTTCTTTGAGACATATCATCAAGTTTTTTGCCACCTTTGCATTTTTTTCTTGTGAGCACTAATTGCTGTGAATATCCCTCAAATGACAGCTTTTGCTGTATTCCGAAGATCCTGGAGAGTTCTGTTTTTATTGTCATTGGTTTCAATAAATCTTTTGACTCTGTCATAATTTCTTCAGTAGTTTTGAAGTCATTTAGGAGTCAGTTGTTTAGTTTTTATATTTTTGTGGATCTTGAGGGTTCTTTCTAGTACTGATTTAAGTTAATATCATCATGGCCATGAAAGATATTGGATATCATTTTTATACTTTTAAATCTGTAAAGTATTGTTTTATGCCCTACTCTGGGGTCAATCTAAAAAATGTTCCTTGTAATGATGCAAAAATAATGTATTTTGTAATTGTTAGGTGAAATATTACATAAATGTCTATCGAGTTCAATTGGCTTATAGTATCAATAAGTTCCTTTCTCTCTGTTTATGTTTGTTAGATGACCTGTCCAGTTGTGACACAGGGGTGCTGAAATCTCTAACAATTAGTGCTTTGCATTCTATCTCTCCCTTTAGGTCTTGCAGGCTTCTTTTTAAATATATATTTGGATACACATATACCTGGGTACATAAATATTTATAATTGTTACATCTTCTTGGTGAATTAACCCTATAATACTTTATAGTGTCCTTTGTCTCTTTACCATTTTTATCTTGAAGTGTTTTGATCTGTTATCAGTATTGTGACTTTGACCTTTTTTGTTTGTTTGTTTCTGTTTGCACAAAATGACTTTATTCATCCCTTCACTTTATGTTTACGAATGTTCTTTTTAATGAGATGTGTTTCATATAGAGAGTTTCTGTTTATTTTATCCATTCAATAAATCTATGTCTTTTTTTTTTTTTTTTTTTTTTTTTTTTTTTGGAGAGGTTTTTCGCTATAGGGCGCGTGCGCTCGCCAGACAGACAGAGAGAGACATAGAGACAGAAAGCGAGAAATCACCCCCCAGGGGGGATGGTCACGCCGCAATCCCTTCTCCTCCATTCTCCTCTCGGGATCTTGGGCACGCACGCACACGCGCCAGGCGTGAGTTGTAAGCCACCGGGTCCGAGACGCGAACCACGGTCGACTACGTGGGAGTCCAGCGACATAGCCATTACGCTAACTGCTGGTTCCCTAAATCTATGTCTTTTAATTTGCGAATTTAACCTATCAGCATTCAATATTATTATTGCTATGTTGGGATTTATCCCTGTTATTTTGTTAGTAATTGTTTTAGTTGTTTTGTGGTTTCTTACTTCTATTGATTCCTCTTTCATTTTGCTGGTGTGGTATTCTTTTGAATATTTCTTGAAGTGCTCCTCTAACATTAGTGAATTCTTTCTGTTTTTGTTTATCTGGGAATGATTTTACTTCCTCCTTCTCGTTTGAAGGATAATCTCTCCAGATATAGTATTCTCTGCTGAAATAATTTTCCCTTTGGGGTTTTAAATATGTCTTCCCATTCTTTCCTTGCCTACATTGTTTCAGTTGAGATGTATGATGTTAATTTAATGGGGTAAGCTTTGTAAGTAACTTGGGATTTCTCTCTTACTATTTGAAAATATTGTCTTTGACTTTGATTTTTACCAATTTGTCTATGATGTACCTTGGAGAGGGTCATCTTATGTTGAATATATTTGGTGATCTTTTGTGTTTTAGGATCTGGATGTCTGTATGTTTCTCTAAATTTGGGAATATTTTTAGGTATTTCATGAAAGAGAGTTTCTATGCTTTTACTCATTTCTTCACCTTCTTGAATACCCACTGTATGGATATTTGACTGCTTAATGGTGCTTAGCATTTCTCATATGTTGCCCTCATTTTTTTTAAAGGTTTATACAATAGGGTTCATGCACTCACTGGAGAGAGACAGAGACAGATACAGAAAGAAGGAAAACAAAACATAAACCCATGGGGTATGGCCATGCTATAATCCTTTCTCTATTATCCTCTTAAGATTTTGGACATACACATGCACACACACATATACACACACAGCATGATCCTCAGGCTGCTGGATCTGGGACTGGGTCTGCCCTGTGGGAGTCCAGTGTCTCAACCAGCATGCTACTTGCTGTGCCCTGTCTTCATTTTTTTTTTTTAAGAGGTTTTTGCCATAGGGTGTGTGCGCTCACCAGACAGACAGAGACAGAGAGACAGAAAGCGAAAAATCACCCCCCGGGGGGGGATGGCCACGCTGCAATCCCTTCTCCTCCATTCTCCTCTTGGGATCTTGGGCACGCACGCACACGCGCCCAGTGTGAGTTTTAAGCCACGGGGTCCGGGATGCGAACCGCGGTCGACTACGTGGGAGTCCAGCGACATAGCCATTACGCTAATTGCTGATTCCCCCGTCTTCATTTTTAATGGTTATTTTTCTATTCTTTTTGGTGGCTTTGACTAAATTGGAGGTTTTGTTTTTAAGGTCAGAGATTGGTTCTTCTGCATGGTCTAATTTGCTGTTAATTCTTTCAAGGGAGTTTTGATTTCCTGTATTGTATTCTTCTCTAGAAGTACTGTTTGATTCTTTTTTAGGATGTCTATCTCTTTATGAGATTCCTTCATTTTCTCATCTCCTAGAATTGGTTATCCATTTTCTTTTGCATCTCATTGAGTTTTGTTATAATAAATATTCTCAATTATTTTCCTGACATTGTTGGTAGGGAGTTATTGTGTTTCTTTGAGGGAAATATACAATCTGTTTCTCTTGTATTTCTGAGGACATTACTTTGGACTTTAATCACTGGGTAAACTGCTCACTTCTTTTTAATTTTTTGGATTGGTTTCTGCAGCTGTATACTCATGAGTTTCCCTGTAATGTATGTTAGCTCCATATCAGTTTTCTTATTCTTTTGTGGGTGAGAGTGCTGGAATACATGGTGGGAGTTGGAGAATTTATAATTTCAGATATGCTTTTCTTTTTATTCCCTGGAGGAGGGGGTGAGAGAGAATTCCTCTAGAATCACAGTATCTTTTTTTTTTTTTTTTTGGAGAGGTTTTTGCTATAGGGCGGGCGCGCTCACCAGACAGACAGAGAGAGACAGAGAGACAGAAAGCGAGAAATCACCCCCCCGGGGGGTGGCCATGCCACAATCCCTTCTCCTCCGTTCTCCTCTCGGGATCTTGGGCACGCACGCACATGCGCCCACCATGAGTTTTAAGCCACCAGGTCTGGGGCGCAAACCGCGGTCGACTACGTGGGAGTCCAGCGACATAGCCATTACGCTAACTGCTGGTTCCCAAGAATCACAGTATCTTTAGGCAATTGGTTCCTTTCCCAAACTCTCTGACCGTGATGTGACTATGGACTGAGTTGCAAAGGCAAAATGTGAAGTGCACAAGAAGTACAGACCTGGCTGCAGACTGCCTACTCTTTTGCTCTGGCTGGTCAGATGGGGAGTGGGGTGGCAAACAACATGCCTTAGCAGATCCCAGTTTCTTGGTCTAAAAGCCTGTTGTTACAATAAGATGATATATTTTAATAAATGATGCATTTTAGGATTGGGGTGGCACATGTGTTGTGTTTTCTTACTTTAATTTTTCTCTTCCAGAAATTGCTTCCTACTTGTTTCTCATGGTCAGTTCTCCAAGGTACACCCTCCTTTCTATGTCTCCCTTTCCCCAGAATCTTATTCTTTTATAAGCCAGAGGGTGTGTGCGTTCACCAGAGAAAGAGGAAAAGAACCTCCCCAAGCAAGACGTCACACTGCAATTCCTTCTCTGTCTCTCCATCTTATTGGGATTTGGGGCATGCACACACACATGGTTGGCATGTTTCTCAAGCCGTCAGGACTGAGTTTGAACTAACTATACAGTTGGCTCTGTAATATTTGGCTTACTTAAGTTCCTGGTCATAGGATCAGCTCAAGATGGGTATTATTATCACCAGTTTATCAAGAAGTCAAGGAAAAAGTAGAGTGTCTCTTTCCCTCTTTCCAACACGTCACTCTGTTCATACATACTTCTGAACATCTTTCTTCCAGACCCTCGGTGGCCAGGACTCTGCTGTGCCCCTGATGATCAGACCTGTTCTCAGTATTTCCCCACTCAGGGTAGACCCTTTTGGGAGCGATCATGTCTATGCTTTGCCACTGGAAGGCCCTTGATCCCTCCCCTTATTTTCTGCACACTCCCTGGCTGACTCTCCATTTTAGTATGGGCTTCAGTATTTCTCCATTTACATAAACATGTAAGTGGTAGTTTTCTTGGTCTTATGTATGCCAGAGGAGTAAGTTATGGGGAACTTGATTTGCCTTCTTTTTGATCTCTATGGTTTTGTAGTGTGGTGCGATTTAGCTTTAGGGAAACTTCATTATCCTCGCAGTTCAAGGCCATCCCTGGATCTGGAGGCTTTTATTAAAATTGGAAAGGAGAGAGAGTAATGGATACTTTTATCTAGCACTTAGTACACCTGTCATTTATTATCGTATTCCCAAGTGTCTTGAATAGGGTCTTGTCCATGAGATATATTCATTAAATATTGACTTGAAGTGGACCAGGCATTTTATATATGTAATATCTAATCCTTTATTCTACATAGTAGATATTATTGTTTTTTTTTTCTTTTTTTTTTTTTTTTTTTTTTTTTTTTTCCATAGAGAGCATGACTCACCAGAGAGAATCAGAGAGAGAGAAAGTAAAAGATCACCTCCTAAGGGTGATGGCTACACTGCAATGCCTTCTCCTTTATTCTTCTCCTGGAATTCTGGGCATGCATACACACACACCTGGCATATTTTTCAGCCACTGGGTCTGGGACTTAAAGCACATAGTTGGCCATGAGGGATCCAGTGCCTTAACCACCATGCCATCTACTGGCCCAGGATATTGTTTTTTGGTTTATTTGTTTGTTTATAAGCCAGAGTGTGTGGGTGTTCACCAGAGACAGACAAAGAGGAAAAGCACCTCCCCAAGCAAGATATGGTCACACTACAATTTCTTCCCTACCTTTCCGTCCTGTTTGGATTTGGGGCACGTATACACAAATGCCTGGCAAGTTTTTTAAGCCATCAGAATTGTACAGTTGACCATGTAGAATCTGTCTTCCTTAACCACCTGGTCACAGGACCAGCTCAAGGTGGGTATGATTATCACTAGTTTATCAAGAAGGAGTCGAGGATAAAGAAGGGTGTCTAAGGTCCTCTCGATCACACAGCTAATGAACAGAAAAGCCAGAATTTGAGCCTGGATATCTTTGATCCCAAGTTGCACAGTGTACTAGTCTACCTGGGAGGACTTGGAAAGAAATCCAGAATGAAAATGAAGGAAAGAGTCCTAAGAGTGCAGACCAAGGAGGAAAAGGGATATGAATAAAAGGAGCAAGATTGCTAAAGAGAGAGCAACACAGGTAAAATTAGCCAGGAGGTAATTGCCCTGTTCTCTTCTTCTTATTTATGCTAGAAAAGGAGACTGCAGGAAAGGTGGGGGTGCTACTGTGTTGTTCGTTGATAAGGTCACAGATTAAGTTGATTTTATTTAAAGTCTGTAAAGTCCCAGATTGCTTCATCGCACGGGCCGTGAATGAGCAGTCATTCCTCTGAAGACCATATCACAGGTAGAGCCAGAGCAAGAGGCAGCGGAACGAGAACTACAGACGAGCAAAAAGGTATTGGCAGGCATGTCAAGCTCGAAACCAGATGAAACCAGGAAATGTAACTGCTGCGCCTTATCTCTCCTCTATGCTTTATAGTCACAAAGCATTTTCCCATAAATCATTGCTGTCAATACATCTCTGAAGGAAGTGGGATGAATATCATTAGCATAATTTTAAATATAGGGTAAGTCAACTTTAGAGAAGTCAGGTGACTTATCTAAAGGTCTCGAGGCCTGGCAAAGCCAAGGCTCGAATCTGGATGTTCTGATCTTTCAAGCAGGGATTTTTGTTTCATAGAGATGCTTGCATATAGACTGACATGAGAAATAAAAGGATCTTTCATCACTTCATTAACAACCTTGTAAAAACTTGGTGGATCTCCTGGACCCTCTCCTTTGGATGAATGATCTTCCCTGTTGCACGAGAGAGACTTGACCCCTCTTTGTACTTCGTAACATTATTCGGTTCCTAAAATAAAAACAAAAAGTACTTTTGACAAGAATAAAAGTAAACAGATTAGCCTTGTGTTCACTCTTCAAGTTGATAATGTCAATGTGATCCGATTTGTTTTATTGTGAACACTGTGTCTACAAGGATGGTAATGAAAGCAAATCTACACTCTCAGAGAGAATCACTATTTGGATTCACAGTGATTTGGAACTGTTCAAGCTGTTTTCCTCCAGTATAGTAATCAGCCATTTTTCTAGACCACACCAGACTACAGATCAAGTAGACAGGTGGTCACTTAAAATAGCACAAAGTAGTGTATTTCTATGGCTCTTATCTCTATCTGCTGCTAGTGCCATAGGACTTTAACATAGATCTCAGTAAGATACCACCCATCTACTCCTTAAAGTATTTCCTTTTATTACCAGAGGATATACACACTTGCCAGAAAGAGAAAAAGAAGGGAGAGAAAGAGACAGGGAGAGAGAGAGAGAGAGAGAGGGAGAGAGAGAGAGAGAACATTCCTTAATGAGGTGTGGTCACACTACAATCCTTTTTTCCTCCATTTCTCCATCCATCAGAATTTCAGGCACATTGACACACACATGGTGTGTTTTCAAGCCACCAGGGATGGGACTTGAACTGTGTTAGGCTATGTGGGATCCAGCTCCTTACCATGTTTAACCAGTCCTATTCATAAGTTTTGAGAATACTTCTGATGTGACCACAAATGCTTCCAGCTACTGCATAAAAGCCATCATTTTCTTCTTTTCTGTGCTGCATTCTTAAGATCTTGGATCCTGGTGAAGCAGCCATAGTCTACTGGGGTGTTAGACTTTGGATACCTGACAAAAGTGTCCCGGCTCATAGTGATACTGTGGATGTGGAGTGTGGGTGACTGATGCTTGGTCTCCATGGAACTGCTGTCTGCCTCTAAGAACTGCCAAGAGCTCCACCAAGTACAAAAAGCCTCGTAACTGAGTCTGAATCCCAGAAGTTAGTGCTAGGAGGTTCAAAGTAAAAGATTCCAATGTTCCCAAAGTTTTCCAGAGAGTCAGGTGAAACCATTCTTTCTGTTTTCACTGACAGTTATATTCTGGAGGGCCTAGAAATGAGTGTCTGGGGTCCTGGATCAGAGGGCAGTTGTGGGCAGGCACCTACCCATTGGTGGTTAAGTCATCTGTCCTCACTGATAAGATATCATGCTCAGTTAATCCCTTCTCACTTTTTCATGGTTGTTTGTTCACAGGAAGGTCCTTGGATCCTAATGCAAATATCCTCACAGAGTCTCCATTTCTCCAGCCATGTTTTATTTTTTTCCCCTGTTTTTAGAGGACGATTTTATTTTACTTGGTAATTATTAAATCCTAAAGTGAACACAGATTTAATCTCATGTCAGACTTTTAAACAAAAAGATTTTTTAAAAGTCGTATTTGTACAATTTTCTCATCTTTTCTTTTTAGTAACTTTCTGTTAATACTATAAAATGGTCAGGGTTATCATTATTTATCTCCCTCAGTGAAAAAACTAAGTTTTTACTACCCCTGAAATTTCAGCCTAGGGAGTTCAGTGGTTAGTGTCTGACTACACTAGGGGGACAAAAGGCACCTTTCCAATTAAAGTTAATAGTGGGATAACTTCAGACACACAAAGGGAGAAAAAGGCACTTATGAGTCATGGTGAGTTCAAAAGGAAAGTGTTGAGGTGGAAGCACAAAGCATCATGGGAAGTGCTATTCAAGCTACCATGTCAAAAAGGCTGATTAACAGCAGTTCCAAGTCGGCCTGATCACCAGGGAGTCTTTCTGATAAAATTATTTCCCCTCCAGAGAGAATCCCCCTGAACTGAATAAATGTTTCACTTCTGAATAGGATTCATAAAAAGGCAGGGGGATGGTGGTGGCAAGAATAAAGAGCCATATTCATTGAAGGCCCTGAAATGTGTGACCTGGTAATTGTTTATCCGTCTCCGTGTCTTAAATGAAATAGAAATTCATACTTGTTTTAAGTCATCGGAGCCCCAAAATTTCCAGTGACTCTTTACGGATATGTAATTAATAGTGCTATATAAGAAAATGTGTTTACTCATTATTTACACTTCATTTTATTGTTTCTTATTTTTAAAGTTAATATTTTCAGTAGACAGGCTGGTAAATCCTGCAATTCATAAAGCTTCAGACAGCTTATTTTATGTAGTAATTAAACAGTAATTCAAATTTCTTATAATAAATGCTTCTCTTTTAGATTCATTTGTTTTTATACCTGTGTATTGCTTTATCTCTTTTAAACAAGCGTTCATTTTTCTCCTCCACCCAAATCAAGCAAAGAGTGTGACATACATATAGGAAATGATGCAAACCACAGAGAGAAATGTTCACTGAGAAAGAAAGGAGAGTAAAACATGGGAGCACAGTTCTTGCAGGACGATGTGCTATTCCTAAACACCATAAATATGTCATCACTCTAATGAAATGATAACGAGGCATTTGTGACTGCATATTTGTTACCATGGCAATAAACCATGACATCATAAGCACCAGTGACTGACATAATTGTAAGTGGCAGCCGGACAATGAAGAAAGAAATCCCCTAAATATCTAATGATTGCTAACCACAACAGCTGAAATAACACTTACGAAGTTAAACACAGTAAGATTATTTAGGAGAAAATGCAATGATAGTAGATGGCGGCAGGTGAAATCTAGGTCCTTCATGAATCTTAACAATTGTGAAGTTCTTCTATGAAGTGCCATCTTATATAACCAGGAGGGAAGTTGGAGTTGAGGACAAGGAACTGCAGAGCAAGGAGTGGAGAGAAAGTGGAACTGGGAGTCCATTTTGAACACTAGTATTTAAATTTTCTAGATTGCTACCCTCTCAGTTTTAGCGCAAGTACACTTGGCGTCTCTTCAGAATCTTTACCAACTATTTCTCAGACTCTCAGAGGGAATGTCACTGGACTTACGAACAAATGTGCTTGTGTTCTTCTAGAAGCTCCAAAGGGTCTACAATAGTCTAAAGTAGGAATAAGTATTATGTCACCTTATGCTGTCTTTCTCTGCCTCACCTGTCTCCCTGGTACTCATGCACAGACCTCTCCTCATGTACTCTAGGTAAAAATATCCACTCTACGTATCAACCAATGTGTAGAGACCAGGCCTGAGCACATGGGGGTGTTGGGGAGGGGCTGACCTGGACCCCCCAAACTCAGTTTTTGCTGAAGCATAACTGTCACTGTGGCTAAGCTCCATTGCTGTTTTGTCATTTCATGCTTCATCATCAAAGCAATTGATTTTTGCCCCTAGTTCCAAATCGATATGTGAAATTGCTGTTCAGTTCCCTCTAATTCTACCCCAGTCTAAGCCCAGTTACTGTCATTCACTCCTGGAGAGCATATTTTTCCTTCTTGGCCCTCAACTGAAGTAACTACCTATGAACCCACTACTGCCCCTGGATGCTGCCTATACATATTTGGTTAAACAGATTTCTGCTAGGGCAGAACACAAAATAGCCCTCTTTCCCACTGTGACTCCAACGCTCTCAAAGATTTCTTCATTCTGCTTTGAGCTCCCAGCTTTCCCAAAGTCAGCTTAGCCAACCTCTTCATTTTTAAAAACCGCCTTCCTCAACCTTCATGTTAGGAAAGAATTTTGGGCTTCTGACCTGTAACCAGCGCGTCCCTTGCCTGAGGGAGGCACACGTTCAAGTTCCCACCCTCCATTACTTCTCAAATTGGTGTGCTACGGCATCACTCTGACATGATCTCGATTGATGTTAGACTCTGCCAGGAACCGTCAAATGCACGTTGTATTTAGAAGTTTCTGTCCTGTCCTCAAGTACTTTCTGGACTAAGGATGCTTTTATATGGACTTTATGGGCTGGCTTAATTCATAGGATCCTTTGAGGATTATGATTTATCTCCTCAGAAAGATATACGTATTCTCCTAATCATATAATATTCCATTTTACCTTACGAGCCACTGAAGAGCCACTGAATTTTTTTTTGATTCCTCAGGTTAATCACCCTGGAATTGGGTTCTTTTCAGGATTTAGAGCATAAATGAATTTCTGCTGCTTGCTTACTGGAGTCACCATTCATCCAGAAACATGATAAGTAATAGGATAGGCCTTTCTTTATGTTCATCGAGTAAACACCAATAGACTGGATGTCTATGGAGACCAAATTTATGCACTAGATTATCTTAATGATTTTATTATAACAAATAATAATTTGCTTTGCCTAGTTAAGGTTTTTGGTAACAATAAGTAAATTAAAAATGTGGCTAAATTTTCTTAATTCAAATTTTGAACACACAATAATAAATGGGAGCCAGGTTCCAATTGCATTTTCATATGCTAATAACTCTAGGCCAGGCTTCAGGCTCAATCCGAATACTAGGGCATCTGCTGCAGTTATGAGTTTGCTAGTCACTCTTTCTTGCTTGGGTACTTCAGTATCTCTTTTTTACTTGGAACCTGAAACTAGCTAGCCTTCTTGTTACAGTCGCCAATGAACATTTGTACTCAATGAAGTCAGATTCTAGTGTGGATTGATCTCATGCTGTGAGCCCCACTGGGCTTGGTTCATGAATTCTTGCCTGAGCAATGAAGTGCCCTCAACCAGAGTGGATTGAGGGAAAGTGCAACTGAATATTCCCTCTTTCTGAGTCATTTCTGGCAATCAAGTCTAAGAATTTATTCAATGTCCGTATTCCAGAGAGCAATTCAAAATAAATCTATTACCTCTAAGTGATGATGTTTATTGATTAGTGTGAGAAAGACTCTTAATCTTATATTAAGTTTAAATTTTCCACAGAAGTGTGTATATTATTAGAAAATTTATTCTGCTGCATCTCTGGACCCTAATATATTAAAAAGTCAGTGACCTAGTCATTGAATTCATCTGCTCGCTGAGGCCTCAGCTGAGGGTTGGCTTCCAGCCAAGATTTTTGAAGAGTTTCTTACTGTTTTTCCTGCTCCCCATGGCTGGTAGACTAGGTTTCATGGAATCATGGTGTATTGGGTGGATTCTTACAACAATGTTGTCTGACCCCTCATCTTACAGCTGAGAAAATAGAGACTCATTGGAGTTAAATAACTTGTGTAAGTTTGTACAGCTTACTGGTGGCTAAGTCCAGGCTCAAATTTATATTTCTGATTACAAGGTCATTACTTTGTTCTGACTAACTCACTCTCAGCTTCTCTCTTCTATTCCCCCCTCAGATGTTCATCACCACCTCCCCCCACCCCCATCCTACTCATGCAAACAGATCAAAATCTGGCTTTTCTTTCAGTGTATTTTTTTCTAACATGAATAGAGTATTCATGAAAAAGAATAACCCATATCTTCACAGCAAAAAAAAAAAATTCTCTGACATTCTAAATTTACATTTCTATTTGGAATTTTCATTGTTACTTTCTATTTATGCAGAATGGTAACTCTAAGGAGCTATATTAAAAATATTTCAATAACAAGCAAATAAAAAATTAAAAGCTGCAATTTTTTAAACTTTTGTCAGCGCTAAAAAAAAATCTATATGCAGAATCCTGTGAGTAATTACATCGTGTCTGCAAGACTGAGTGTTAGATGACCAAAGTCACCAAAAAAATGCTTTCACAGGCTGCCAAAGCCAGCGGGCACCAGAGGGCATGTGTGGCTTCTCCTTCGGAAAATATGTTTCAAACAGTGATGAAAATGTAAACCACAGAAGCCACTTGGTTTCTAAGGGAACAAGTTTTGAGGAACCATGTTTAGAAGTAAAGCCTCAAATTTTTATTTCACAACGGAACTTCTCGAAGAAGTTTTTTAAATTATAAAAATTACTGAGGGTAGCATGAAAAAAGAAGGTTTTAAAAAGAGAAAAGAAAAACCTCATTTAATCATGAAAGGCTTTATTGACCAACAAACAGAACTGGTGTGTACAGCGATCTTCCTACTTACTTCTTACCTCACAACTCCTTTTCACAAACCCTCAAGACTCCACCACATCTTTTCAGGTCAAAGTTCCGTGAAAAGTTTATTTCTAGAGTTCAAGCTCCAGAACTCTATTAAAAGTGAAATTTTTTGTGGGAAAGAAAACACTAGGTTGTACACTAGTATTAACTAATTTTATTTTATTTATTTTATTTTTAGAGAGATTTTTGCTATTGGGTGTATGTGCTTGCCAGAGAGACAGAAAGGGAGAAATCACTCCCCACCCAGGGGGGATGGCCATGCCACAATCTCCTCCATTCTCCCCTTAGGATTTTGGGCACACATGCATACATACCTGGCATGAGTTTGAAGCCACCAGGTCCAGGACTTGAACTGTGGTTGACTATGTGAGAGTTCAGTAAGACAACAATTATGCCATCTGCTGGTCCGTTTAACTAATTATAAATTTTCCTTGAGCATAAGTTCTGTTAAGAAATCAGCCAGAGAGCTATTGGATACAAGAGTCAAAGGAAAAAGTTATAGAAGAGTCTGGAGACCGGAAACATTGTGCCCTTCTCACCATGACTATAGGACTAATGCTGCCAGCACACCATAGTCCTTCCTACTGTAGGGCAGAGCAGGACTCCGGCCAGAGTCAGAGCTCTCCAGACTCTTCACTGAGTAGCCCTGGGCAAGTGGCTTAGCTTCTCTTGGCCTTAGTTTTCTTCTTTTAAAGTGAAGTGTATAACCTGTCTCCTATCTAAGAACATTTTTAGGAATCACGAATGTGCTAATAATGTGCTTGAATTATGAAGTTAAATTATCGCGAGGATAAACGTATATGTAATTTTATTATTTATACTTTATCATTAAAATTTATTATTTTGAGAGGTTAAACTAAACAGATCCAAACACAAATGGTTTGGACGTATTCTATTTAAGCAACCCATTATGAATGCTTTATTTCTGTTATCTAAGCAAATATTGAATAATTAAAAATTATTTAAAATCAATGACTTTCCAATTTTGTTATGTAAAAGCAATATAATGGGGAAATCTGAAGTCATCCAGAAATGTGAAATGGGACACATAAAAGACAAAATCATTACTTTAAAATGGTCACAACTAAGTATAGTGTCATGTGTGTTTGTTCACATTAACTTGATTACTATCAAATTTCAAAATAAATCACTCAGATATCTAACATATGCATTTCATAGAACTTGTTCAAGGCTGAGTTAATTCTTCCTACAAAGGAAAAATAAAACAGAAAAAATGGGGAAGGAGGGGGCTCAGACACAAAAATGGAAAATAATCTGTTGACAATGATGTACATGGTACAATTTTCTGCTTGGTTGACATGCACCTCATTCACACTGGGCAAAACCATTGTCACAAGCTGTAACAATGTACAATGATTAAGTAAAATTTAGAAGGAAAAAATAAGCAAATATACACAGGAAAAAAAAAAAAAAAGAAAAGAAAACCTTGAGTGCACAGTGTCTCCTCAACTTATTAGGGGACAGAAACTAAACTGCCCCCTGTAGAAACTTGTAACGTTCCCAAAGCTTGCAATGTATTCCTCTATAAACAATATGGGTGTGATGAACAGGGTCCAAGGGCAAATGGGGTTGTGATCTATGTCCAGGCGTATAATTGCATCGGTAGGAGACAGCTAATAGGTGGGACGGTAGGGACCCAAAGGGAGCTAGGTGAATGAATGACAGAGATGGTGTCTGGGTATTTAGCAGTATATACTAGTGAGTGTGCACAGACAGCCCCGGTTCTGCCTCATATCCATGTCTCTAACCCTGATCTTTGTCAGTTCCGATTTCCCAGGGGCGAACTTCGTGAACCACAATAATTTGCGAACATGGAGTCTCTTCAGAATTTCCTTTTTAAAGTTATTAATGTATCTCTTTAAAGAGAGAAGGAAACTGAGATCGAGGCAGTCACCTCCAACAGGGTCTTCAGGTCATGATTTACTCCCAGACTTAACCAGCCAGTATCACAGGTGCGTGCACATGTGCCTGGTGTGTACAGGGAGACCTCGAGATTCAAACCTGGCACGTTTTCACGTGGTGCAGCATCATGGAGCATTGCATGACTGTTGTGCCTCTGCAGCTGGCCTGCTGAACATTTTCAAATCTACCACAGGGACTCCTAGAAAATTTTACGTTGACTCACAAGTTTTTTGAAGGGTGAAAACTCATTCCCAAGGTGAATGCAATCTGGTATACTTTATCAACTTTCCAACTTCTTGTGGTTGGTTAAGGTCTTACTTAGTCAGTTCTTGTTTTTTCTGGCTAGAATCCCAAGTCAGTACTAGGCAGCATTCAGTATAATTACACCCTCCCGTGAAATAATTCTTTTTTTGTTTCCTGTCACTTTTTGTAAGTGAACTGTGTGTTGACATTTAAAATTGAGTTGGGAAAAATTCGTAGCCCCTTTCTGCTTTGCTGTGGATTTCTCCTATGAAATGTTCTTAAGCGTGCCTCAGCTTCAGTGGTAAAGATGGAAGCAGCGAAGATGTCCAGAGTGTGTGGACTTTAAACACTGAAACATGCCCCATCAATCCTAGAGAGGGGGGAAGACTTCCCTGCTCCTTTGGAAAATCACTATGTACTATTTAAGTTACCTAAATGTGTGTCATATCCATGACAAGAGAAAGTATCTGTAAACTCAGCAGCATGTGTGAACTAGAGGGAATGTTAGGACTTACCTGATCCAGCTTCTCAGATTAGAAATGGAGGTTTGGACAAGGGTTTGACCAATAATTTTTTTAAAAATGCTGTGTTACAGGTAAAGGACATGTACCCACGTTTCCAGTTGGTGGTCCCATCATCCTATTAAATCACTCTACATTGAAAAGGCGATGGAGAGCCTGTGGTGGATTCATCCATTGCTTTCTGTTGGCCCAAGAATTATTCAACATTCAACTCTTCCTCTGTGTAGCAAACGCTGCTGGCAGCTCCCCATACTTCTGCAGCCCTCCCAGTTTCCCTGCACTCTGTGCTCCTGGCTCTCCCTTGGCAACGTCTATGACTCATGGCCTGAGGACTTTCAGGAGATACTTCCAAGAGTGGCCTACAGTCAATCATGGATTAAACATTCTTTAGAGTAAGAAGACTCTGATGTGAGTTCTACACCATTTCCCAGGTGTTCCCAGGTGGTTGGACTCCAAGTGTTTACAACAGTGACTTGCTTATTAAGGCACACTTTTGAAACTTTCTTCTTTTTGCTATCTGTGGTAGGCAGATGGGGGCGCAAAGACTCCCAAAGATCTCCATACCCTAATTGCTGGAGCTTGTGAATGTTGCATTATACCGTAAAAGGGACTTCACAGATGTGATTAAGGATATGGAACTTGACTTGGGAATGCTACCCTGTGTTTTTCTAGGTAGGCTCAATCTAATGGCATGGGTCTCTAAAAGCTGAGAGCCTTTTTCAGTTGTGCTGAAATAGAAACATTTTATCTCTCTGACTGCTTACATTCAAATCCTTGGGTCAGGATCTGTGTGTTGAGCGATCCACTTCCCAAGGAGATATAGAGTCCCCTACTGCTACCTTTTCTTGATATGTCTTAGTTCCACAATCAGGAATTAGATTTTAGTGTTTCTTTTTTTCTTTTCTTTTAGTTTTTTTGCCGTAAGTCTCATACACTTGCTGGAGAGAGACAGAGAGGGAAAGTGAGAAATCACCTCCCAGAAGGAACAGGCATGCTGCAATCCCTTCTCCTCCACTGTTCTCTCTGCATTTTGGGCACACACATGCACCCAATATGAGTCTCTCCTTTCATCTTTTTTGTTGTTCTTCTTCTTTTTTCCTGATAATCAAGGAAATTGTATGTCCCAGATGTTATGGCTTCAGGATGTAGAACCACTTCCAGCCTGGACCAGATAGAAGACAGTTTCTCTGAAGATTAGGCTGGGTTTGCAGTGGCCTTTATGTCAAAAAGAAATAAACTATTGAGCTCTTTCAGGTTGTTTGTTCCTTAGCATAACCCAGATTACCATAGGCCCTGAGCAGGATTAATATAAATTTGGAGGCATGTATCAGAAGCATCAGAGAATGAAAGGTAGTCTGCATGAATGGTGCCCCTGGTATGCTTGTGGTCTTGAATGTATATGCTAAGTGTGTAAACTGGTAAATGTCACTGAGTTTGGATCAAGTTATTGTCTGTGCAAAGAAATATATATACATTTGGTGAGCTAACTGTGGGAGGCTGCGCACCAGCCAGTCTGCTGAGGTTTCTCAGAGAGAAAACAATTGCCATGATTGACTCCCCTTCAAAAAACCTGACCTTCGAAACCTTGCTCTGATTGGCCACTTCCCATAGCAAATCGGTGAGCTTAGAATCCCTCAGATTTGCATAATCTGGCACCTCATGATTGGTCCACAGAAGCAACCAATCATAACCCACCTTTCACAATCCTTCATTCAACCAATCACGGCCCACCAGCATGTATATAACCACGATGCCTGGCCCACAATCGCCAGACGACCTGGAAGACCTTGAAGAGCTGGCACTGTGCTGTCTCCAGACGACTTGGAAGACGACACAGATGACCCTGAAGACCCTGAAGAGTTGTAACACCGTCGTCTTTGGACGACCCTGAAGAGCTGTGACACCTGAAGAGCTGTGACACCGTGTCGTCTCCGGATGACCCTGAGGGGCTGTGGCACTGTGTCATCTCCGGACGACCCTGAGGGGCTGTGGCACTGTGTCATCTCTGGACGACCCTGAGGGGCTGTGGCACTGTGTCGTCTCCGTGCTGCTCACAATAGACGACGCGATGCGTCATCTCCGTGCTGTACCATGCTGCCCACAATAAACGGACGACCCTGAAGACACTGTCGTGTCCGTGCTGTAACACTATGCCGCTTATCCTGGCTCTCACTCCTTTCCTCAGGAAACCTGTTCGACTGTCCCTCTGGGTCAGGACAACTAACATACATTTCACAAGAACAAAAGTGATAAAAGCCTACCTAAAGATTATGATACCAAAATCAGATTACATAGGATCAGCAATATTTTACTAAACTGAATATACAATATTATCAAAAGACCAGACTCTCACATAGTGAAACTTCTGTTAACATAGTTCTCTCTTCTCAAATGTATATAGGTAAGGGATAATAACTCAGCGTATCAGTCTGAATGGAAACGGTTGGTTGGAAACTGGAAGTTCGCCATATCAGGATTTACTTATCAGTTCCACTCAGTTTGAGAGTGATTCTCTTCTGACTGAAACTGTGATGGGTCAGTACTAGAGTAAATTTGATCAGAAACAAGTTAATCTTTGCTTAGCATTGTTTGGGCCCCACATGATGAGAATGGCCCTTGAGACAATGGATTTGAAACACCCATATGCACTTAGATTAGGGCTTCTCAACCTGGCCTCTATTGACATTTTGGGCCACATTACTCTTTGGTGTACACATCTGTCCTGTGCTTTATAGGATGTTCACAGCATCCCTGGTCTCTACCCACTAGATGCGAGAAGGACACTTAGTTACAACAATGACAACTAAAATGTCTCTAGACATTTCCATGAGTCTCCTGAGGAGACAAAGCTACTCCTGTTGAGAATCACTGACTCAACAAGATAATGTTTGAGGGCAAGAAATTACTTGATCTCATGCATGCTATGTAATAAAACAAAAGTTATTCATTGAATGCCGTCAAATCTTTAAATCAACACCATACCAATAATTATAATTAAGAGTAAGAAGACAACAGATGGTTTAGTAGGGGGAAAGAAAAGAGCATTTCCAGTGTTTCAGTAAGTGTTTGTAAAGCTAGTGTTGCTAAAATATTTTGGGGGTCCCCCTCTTCAGTTTACATAAATATATCTTTGTATCTCTTCCATTTTTGGAATCAAATTGGGAATACAGGATGGTGGTTCCACGTTTCCTTTTTGATTATCCATTTCATTTCTTTTACTCCTAAGTGCTTAAATGTAGCTTAGATATTCCTCTGATATTCTTTACAATATTTTGCTCCCTTTTCTTCTTATTTCCTGACCCTTTGGTCTCTTTTCCTACTCCCTCCTGCCTCCTCCCATTGATTAGAACACATAGAAATGGTAGTGGTGGAAGTGGTGAATGTCTGTGGTTATTCATCTATCATTCATTCTCCTTGATTCCTACTGGAACCTAGGTGTTCCTTTATCTGTTTAGAAACCCTAATTTGGGATTGGATTTACTCCACCGATCAGTTCCTGAATGAACTTGGACTAGCCCTTAGTCAGATAGTGTAATCATATCACAATGGCTCCAATGATTAGTTCAGAATAAGTCAATCAGCAATGACTTTGTCATCGTAAAGAGTTTAGTTCAAGAGTGGCAAATGAATAGAATAGAACCAAATAGAGTAAAGGCTGGAAATTTTATTGTTGGTTGTGAGAAGAGAGGACCTGTCTTCCTCCAGAAAATATGATATGAGGTTGTATGAACTGCTGGAGTTCTGTATGCTAACGTAGGACCTGAGGGTAGAGCTCACACATAGATGAAGGAATGGGTAGGATATCAGAAAAGAAAAAGGTCCCTGCCCTGATCTCACCCCGACAACTCCATTGCCCAGTTAACCAAGTAAGGGAATTGAGCTCTGGATTACAGATGATTCTGCAAAATATGCTGGCATCACTGACAGTAAGATGGATACAACATTATCATACCCTAGAAGGGTGTCCCAAAAGACATTGAGGAAGAGAAATGCTCTCTGTGGACAGAACTTGAACAACACACCTTGTTGCTCACTTTGCCTGAAAGACTAAATGGCCAGAGAGGTACATATCGATAATCAATATACTGCTTATGGTTAGCTGTATTATCTATGCTGATTTGACTGAGTGGGTGGAATCTTAAAAAAGAAAAGAAAACACAACTGCAGGATGGTGATAAAGAGATCTTTGAAGAGACATGTGGATGGACAACTTGGAATGGGCACTGAGTATGAGCACATTTCTGTTTTATGCAAATGCTCAACAGAAAGTACCCTCTGAAGTAGATGCTCTTGGAAATCACATGGAAAACATGCCATGGGACTAGATTATCTCCTGCTATAATAGGGGCGGAAACATGGGATGACCAGATCAATATTAATCAGGAAAACCCTTGTTGTCAGTTCCTTCATAACCTCTACATATGGGCTGCAGCTTCAAAGGTGTTGGGAGTTCATCCCTGGGGTCAGGAGTTGGTGCTGGTGGTAGAAATATTCCTGTTAGAGAAAACTACCATTATTTGAATATCTACTATGTAGTAGCAATATTTATTTCATCATGCTGCTATTTCTATAAGGTAGATTCCATTATAAAAAAACAAAAGCTTGAGTGAAGAATCAGTCAAAACCATGAAGCTGGTTAACAGAGGAACCAGAATCTGGATCAGCTCTGTCTGACTGTCCAGTCCTGACTCCTTTCATGGTACCCATGATCCTTCAGCTGCTTGGGAAAATTGACACATAAAAATGTGTAGATCCAGTTGGACACTCCACTGCTTCATTTGGGACTCCCCTTTTGGAGCAAATCTAAGCTACAGACCTGTGGTATTTTCATTCATCTAGACTAGAAGCACTTCTCTGCACCTCCACTATGATAACCCTACCCAAAACTTCATCACTTCCTGCCTGGATTATTATAATGTCTTCTCACTGAGATCCCTGCTTCCACCCTTGTCCCATCTACATCTGGTCTCAAAGTGGAAGCAGTATGATTCTGTCAGAGCACATCACTCTTTCCCTCAAAACCATAATAACTACTCATTTCACTTAGAAGCAGGAAATAGTTATTGCAGTGGCCTGCGAAGCCTTGCAGATCCTGACTCCAACTTTCTTTCTCTGGCCTTATCTCCATCTGGTTCACTCCAGTCAGTCACAATGACTGACTTGCTTTTCTTTCAACTCACCAGGCATGCCTGGAATTTCACTTTCCAGCTATTCTACTGTTCACTCCCTCACTTCGTGTTCAGATGTTGTCCTTTACATGAACTCTTCTTCACACATTGCAATGCCTCTTTCCAGTTGAGCACTGCCTTCCACTCTTCAGTTATTTTGTTTGTTTGTTTGTTTGGTTTTTCCCTCCAAGTACTTATCATCTTCCTCGATAGTATATCATTTATTGATATTATTTTGTTTACTCACTGTTTCCGTCCACCCTTTCTCCTCCACTTACTGGACTATAAGTTTCATGAGAGTAGGGCTTTTATTTTATTATTATTTTTTAATTAATAGAGCTATTTTTCAGAGTGGTTTAGGTTTACAAAAAGGCTTTGCTTGAGAGGCAAGTTTCTACTTTCTCACCTCCCTCTTCTAATATAGTTTCTCACGCTTAAGTGTGGTGCATTTTGTTACAGCTGATGAGTCAGTTCAATACATTATAAGGGACTTCAAAAAAATTGAAATACATGCAGTTTTTTTCATAATATACATTTGTTTGTGGACTTTTTGGAGACACTTGGGACTGTTATCTAATGTTTGCATTAAGTTTCATTTTTCATGTTGTACATCCTATGGGTTTTTGTAAGTGTATAACGACATTGCAATACCATACATACAGAATAGTTTCACTGTCCTAAAAATTCCATATGTTCTACCCATTAATTTCTCCATCTATTTCTCATCCTCCAATGGAACCTCTGGCAACCATGATCTTTTCACTGTTCTCATACTTTTGCGTTTTCTAGAATATTTTGTATTTAGAACCAGCATGTAGTCTTTTCAAAGTGGCTTTTTAAATTTCACTTAACAATATACACATAAGGTTTCTCCATGTCTTTTTGTCGCTTGATAGCTCATTTCTTTTTAGTGTTGACTACTATTCCCTTGTCTGGATATACAAGTTTTATTCTCTAGTTGAAGGACATCTTAAGGGTTTTCAAGTTTCAGAAATGATGAGTAATGTTTCTATAGATATTCATGAATAGATTTTCATGCAGACAAACATTTTTAATTTGAGTAAATACCAAAAGGCACAATTGCTGGATTATGTGGTGAGAGTGTTAGTTTTGTAAAAAAATTTGCCAGATCCTCTTTCAAAGTGGCTGTACTGCTTTGCATTCTCATTAGCATAAATAGGAGTTCCTGTTGCTCCATGTCATCACCAGCATTTGATGTTGTCAGTGTTTTGGGTTTTATTAATTCTAATGTCTAGTGGTATCTCATTAATTTATTATTTTCCAATGATGTATGGTAAGCTTATTTGCCATCTGTGGATCTTCTTTTCTGAGATGTCTATTAATGGATATGTATTTTCCAAAGATTTTCTGCCAGTCTGTGGCTTGTCATTTTATTATTTTTCACAGTGTCTTTCTCAGAGCAGAAATTTTAAATTTAAAAAAGTTCAACTTCATTCAAATTTTCTTTCATATATGATAGTTTTGGTGTAAAAGTAGAACTTTTCATCTGTTTTATTCATTGCTTTATTGTTAGCCTTTAGAAAATTTCCTGGCGGATGGGAAGAACCCAATAAATATTTGTTGAATGACGAAGTGTTATTACTTTGGGGGATCACATGCTTTTTACCCCTCCAAAGGGAAATGTTTATTTGCTGCACCACTCTAGAGAAGCAATGCCAGCTCAAAGCCCATCTATACTACATGAAGGAACTATAACATGGATGTGGAACCTCTTCTACCTCATCTGCATGAAGTGAATAGCAGCAGTTTAGCATGTATGTTCATCATTTCAGGACATTGAGGTTTTGGGTCACCCTATTGCCCTTATCTGAGCACCTCTAATGTGGAATTTCTCTCTTTCTCTCAAATTAGAATAAAATAGAACTAGAACTAGTGGTATGATTGTTAAGGTGGCTGGGTCAACCACAGGGATGTCTCTGTGGTTCAAGTCCTGGTCTTGGCAGGCACGTGTATACATGCCCAAAATCTCTAAAAGAGAAGTGAAGAGGATTGCAGTGTGATCACCCCCCATTGGGAAGTGCTTTTTACTTCCTCTATCTCTCTCTCTCTCTATCTCTCTTGCTCCTCTGGCAGGCGCACATGATCTCTAACAAATTTTAAAATAAAATAGAAAAGAATAAGGCTAGAAATTATGACAAGACACGCAATATACCAAGCACATAAAACTAAAATGTGAATTTATCTTTGTAAAAGAGAAAGTTATTCTTACTTGTGAACCAGAACAAGCATGCTTTTGATTTCTCTTTAAGAAACCATGTTAAGGGAAAAGCAAATGTTGTAATGGTTACAACGCTGGAATTCCACATAGTCAACTGTGGTTTGAGTCCCAGACCTAGCAGCTTAAAATTCATGCCAGATGTGTGTGTGTGTATGTGTGTATGCCCAATATCCTCAGGAGAGAATAGAGGAGAAGGGATTGTATTATGGCCATCACCTGGGGGGGGGGTGATTTCACACTTTCTGTCTCTCTCTGTCAATCCAGTGAGCACATGCATCTTACAGCAAAAATGTCTTTCAAAAAAATAATAAAAAATGAATTCCTGTTAAGTTGAATTGCTAAGTAGAGAGTCAAGATAGGTATCCTCACCAAGGACTGAGCCCTCATCTACTAAAAGCAAGGGAATGCTTTTCCTTTCTTTCTTTTCCTGTGGGTGAAAAGGATTCAATAAACTTTGATTAGAACATCCACAAGTAAATGGAAAAATTGATCCATAAAATTATGTTGGTGGGTAGAAATCTGTGACATATGTGAAGAGTAAAGGGAATGATAGAATGGTCCTGAATTTGTTACTCTTTGTTAAGATGTGAAGAACAAGAAGTGCAGGTATAGTCTTTTTAATTTTATTCTATTTATTATAATTATTACTATTTTAATTTTCTACTGGGTACATGTACTCACCAGAAAGCGAGAAAGAGAGAGAAAGTGAAAAAGTAAGCAGCCAGGTCTGGGACTTGAACCATGGTTGGCCATGTGTAAGCCCAGCGCCCTAGCCATTATGTCACCTACTGACCCCAGTATAATCTTTTATAGAGAGGTTAAGACACAAGGATCTGCTTAGTGAATTTTCTTATCTTTATCCATCAGAGAGTTTTGGAAACTTTGGATATATTAGACTACACTGGTGATAGAGTTTTTAAATTTATGACTTTAAGGACTTTTTATTGTTTCAGGGAAAGGTAGCTTTGTCTCAGGTGTTAAAAAACTTCTCTTGGAGCATGACTTTTTGAAAATCCCAGCGTGATTTTCAAGCCACCAGGTCCAGGACTCAAACCATGATTAGCTATGTCACCTGCTGGCCCTTTTAAAAAATTTCAAAAGGTATTTATGGTCATTTTTTTATTATAATTTTAATTGACATATAATGCCAAATATTTATGGGGTACAGTATGATTTGTAAAAATACTTGTATATAATGTATATGATCAAATCGGGGTAGGAAACATATCCATTGTCTCAAACATTTATCATGATGCCGTGAACACTCAAAATAACTTTGTGACAACAGTTTTGTACATATAAGCAGAAATGCAGGGACTGAAATAATGGTATACAAATCACAAAATGATTAGCAAGGAAATCTAGAATATATTTATATTAGTTCATTTTAGATTACAGATAGCATAAAATTGAAATTAAGGGATTAAGGGATCAACTCTTGTAGATAACATCGAGGTATCTGATAATATATTCATAGACCTCCAGAAGCCTAGTTTGAAAACCACATTCTGGTGGGTCTTTTGGATCACATTTGCTCTTTGGGTTGGTTCACCATTTCCTCTTGTGGGGGTCTGTTACAGCTAGAAGGCTGATCCTTTCCTCTTATAAGGGAGGCATATCGGTGCCCTGGCCCTCCCTTCTCTATTTGAGGATGAGCTCAAGGGAAACAGAGCAGGAACTCTGTTGTAGGCAACGAGAAACATTTCCCCTTGACTTGGTCTTTGCACATCTTTAACTGATCACCTAGATGGCCATGATAAGGTGGCACTAATGGGGAACAGCTATACAGAATGCCCCAATGGCTTTTAGTTCCGGGAAATCAATGACCCAGGATTCAGGTGTGCTCACAAAGGTGGGAGAATAGAGATGGCTTTCTGGCTAATGAGCAATTTTATATGAAAAAGGTTCGTTTGTGTCTGTGTATATGCAAAAGGCACTCTCTAGAAATCAAGGATTATAAGGTAATGCACCATAGAATCCAGGCGGTGTTCATCACAGATCTATCCGCGTGTGTAGTTCCCTGCCTTAGAGTTAATGTCAGAGGCTGTAGCCTGCCTTTTCCTCCTATCAGAGAAACACATTTCTCTTTCTCTGCTTTTTAAAGCTCAAACTTTTAACCTTCACTTGGTTTGCTGATGGGTCAGCCATGGTTCCAGGTTGTTTATTTTGCATGAGATTAATTCTTATCCAGAGTGGACTGAATGAGGACTCAGTGAGTACTTTGGAGGATGTTCCAAGACATAGAAATTTAGTGGGATTATAATTTAAGACAAGAGAGTCTCTGAAACCCCGGCATTGTTTCAACTCAAAACTACACTTTGGAAAGTACATAACTCCAAAATCATGACATTTCAGCCACACGCCTCAAAGAACGTGGAATGAATGGTTGAGTATTTTTTTGTGATTTCAACCCATCTCTACAACATGTTGTCTAAAAATCTGAGTTGATGAGAAATTTTCTTAATTAAAAATACATTTTTCTATAATATTTTTTCTTTCTTATCTAGATTATTTATGATTGCTGATTGGAACAACTTTTTTTTCGAGAGATTCAAATTATTGCTTTTCCTCTTGAATTCTAGAGACCCATACCATGAAATCCTGCCTTGGGTATCTTCAGTTCCATTTTCTTAATGTTCATGATACCTGGGGGACCAGCAATTGGCATAATGGCTATGTCGCTGAACTGTAATGTAGTTGATGGCGGTTTGAGTCCCGAATCCAGTGGCTTAAACTCACACTGGGCCTGTGTGTGTGCATGCCCAAGATCCCAAGAAGGGAATGGAGGAGAAGGGATTGCGTCATGGCCATCCTCCTGGGGGATGATTTCTCACTTTCTGTCTCTCCATCTTTCTCTGTCTTTCTGGCAAGCGCACATGCCCTGTAGCAAAAACCTCTCCAAATATAAATAAATTAATTAAAATGTTCATGATACCTGGTTTTCAAAAGATGATAAAGTCACTTTTTGTCTTCCTTATCACCTTATATCTAAATGTAGATCAAAATTAGATTTGTAGTGCTGCTACCAGGGAATAGTTTTTCACCTTATTTTTCTAGTAAATTTCATTTTTAAATTACTAAAATTTCTTTAAAGATTTCTGTTGTTGCTGTTATTGGAATTGAAACTTTCAAATAACTCTTTGGATATAGTAATAAATAAATATTAACCTCAATTTAAGCAATTACCTTATTTATTTTATAGATGGGGGAAAGTTTTAAGTGATTATATAGTGAAGAGTTTGAGGAATACTGTTAATGAATAAAGTATCACAAAAGTGTTTGCAATACTATGTACAGATGTGTACACCAGAAAATATGTATCTATTTTAATTTATGAACTTTGCATAGAAAGCAGCATTATTTGTCACCTAGATTCAGGTAAAACCGTCAATAGTAACTGTAAGCCTGGGATGTAAATTGCACATGTGCACAGAATTGGCAGTTCTAATTGGTCTGCCATAAGCTATTGGGAAATGGATGAACATTTTCAAAATGTTTGTGGATAAAAAATTTAGACCGTTACTCTCAGCTTCACCAGAAATTATAGATCCCATTGGAGCTTTTTGCACTAAAATAATTAATTTGAGAAGGGAACTTGCCTTCTTCTATAGCCAATTAGGCAGTAAAAATATCACACTGCCTATTCCAGAATTATGTAATTCACTCCTAATTTAGGAATCAAATGATTTTTAAATTAATGTGCTAATTTATTTATTTTCCAGCATTTAAGCAAAAAAAAAAAAAAAAAAAAAAGAAAAAGAAAAGAAATGGGGGGGGGGGGGCGGCTGGTGGTGGTTCCAAGCCTCAAGCAGCCCAGGCTCACCTGACTCGTCTGCTCCTGGATGATCTTCTTGTCATCTCTTGAAATGTCACACAGTCTGTCTCATCTCAGAAGCAGCCAAGGAACAAAATCACTGTCTCGGGAGACAAGCTCGAATCACATTCCCCCAACATTCTCCTAAAAATGTTTCCTGCACTCATTTTGAGTAATGGAAAGAGAAATCAGGCGCAGCCTCACACACTTCTGATTTGGGTTCTAAAATGATAAAATGAATGAGGATAAAGGGGCTTCTGACACATCTCTCAGTCATAGGCACTGACCTGTCATACATCTGTCGGAGTCACACTGAAATAAACCCAGGGACTTAATATCTTTGAGGTAATAGAGAACTTCTCTTTCAGTTGGACTTAAAGAAATGAATTAAGGCTTGTCAGTGTGAGTTTTAAAAGACACAACTCCAGTTTAAACCTTCGCACTGGAAGATAGATGGATACCCAGCATCATAAGTTCAGAAAGGAGTATGCATTGGTTGTAAGAGCCAATGAGAGGGAAAATGATGAAAGATCTCCAGGGGACATCAACCGATTGGCCTGCTCTTTGAAACTCTTTCCCTCTGCGTGATCTGGAGACTCATCCAAAGCCGGGTCACCTGGTGCAGCTCCTACCTTTACCACCCTTTCTCTTTTCCACTGCTCCAACACTTACTTACCAACCGTTCTAGAAAAGTCTCCCTCCCAGGTGCCGCTTTGTGTAGGTCTATCCTAATAATTTCCGTACTGCTCTGTGTCTCCTCCCACCCTGCCTGTGAGTATGAAAGCTATAATTCTGCAAAAGCAAAATGACCAAATGGAATCTTTCCGGAGAAGAAATGACTTATAATAGAAATATAATATATGAGTTGTGGCCCTTCTTTAGGGGTGCTGGTTACCTGGTCTGTTCAGCCCAGGCAACCGATTTTTGAACCCAGTAGTCCTACCTGGAGTCAAGAATCAAGGCATTGATATATAACAATATCTGGAGGAATTGTTTAATTTCATAGAAAATGAGATATATAAATTAATTAGAACTCACTATGGAATTAGAATAGATATGTTTCATAATGAAGACCCATAAATAGATAAATATAAAAAACTATCAAGAATGATAATCTCAGATTCTCTTCATGAAGAAGAACCCTGATATAGACTTGGGGAGATAGAACTCTCCACCCCTCATCAAACATGTGAAAGAAAGGTTACCAGTAAAGTCTGACCAGAGAGATGAAGAAGAAGAAAGTGTTCAAAAAGTAGTATTTTTTCAAGGATGGAGTGAACAACTAGACCTGTTGAAATGAGATGTAAAATGAGCAACAAAAAGTGACAGTTGGACATGAACAATATGCCTTAGGAGTGTCAGCCCATTTGAAGCCTAGAATTACTTCTGAACAGGGCGTTGCCACAGTCATCCTACCAACCTGGGCTCCTGTCCTCTGGGAGCTGTGTCCTTGCGCAGTCGAGGGTAGGACCTCGTTGCCCTTTTCTAGCCGTGCGGCTGTATTGGCTTGTTGGCATATTACCACTCTGTACCTGTTTGACGTCAGCCATGCCAGGGTCTTTTTTGTGACTGGTTATGATTTTTGTATGTACATTTCTGGCAGAGGTACAGGTTTTCTTTCATGTGATAAGAACCAGAAACCACATAGGTATGAGCTTGCTGATGTCTGGAGGCCTTTCATGGCCTTTTGTCTTTCACAAGGGAGTGGAGTATGTCCTCATTCCCATTCTCCACAAGAGAGAGAGAATGAATTCTGGGAGCTTCCTGATTACATTACCACCACTGGCCACCTCTGGTCACCCTACCATTTGTTTACATGTCATCCTAGAGACTCTGTGACAGAAAACCCAGATCTCCACCTGTTCCTCATCTGTTCCCACATGGTCTTCCCTGATAGCGTTTGTCAATTGTCAGGGTGTATTCTGCACTGAGCTGACAAGCAAATGTGCATCCAGGATTTGGGTGCAACTAGTTTAATTGTGAAGTGAGCAGAGGAAGCATTGGGGTCTTTGGGTGGTCCAAGAGTCAGTGTAGATCATGTAATTTAGAATCACCCTTCTTTACAGGGAGGGTTTCAAACTATCTCAGTCATTGTTGAAGAGCTACTGGGTAAGAGGACACTGACCTGGCCTCTGGCAGCCAGAGCACACATGGGAGCACCAATAGGCAGATCCTCCAGTTGAAAGTCAGGCTGGTGTGCACTGGTGGGAGCTGAGGGGAATGAGCAGGGCACTGACAGCCTCTTGAGGTCATCCAGGCTCTCCCTTCCTGCCAGCCTTCCCCTTTGTAGTGCCCGGAGAGCCTCGTTTCAGCAACATGGTAGGACTGGATACACTTCGGGCACACTCAGACCTGGGTCTGGGAGGTGAGGATAGATGAATGACCTACCACTAGCTCCTGCATTTCCAGCCTGGGGAGGGATTGACTGTGTTAGCTGGTTCATAAGAGCAAGGCCTCTCAGCTCAGCAGAGGTGGCTCCCATAGGCCAAGTAGCTCCTTGAACGCACCAGGGGGTTATTCCTCACACCTGGAACTGCCTCTGCTCCTCCTCATCACAGTTCCCTAAACTTCAGAAACTCCTTGATGTTTCTGTGAGCTTCTGAGCACTCCCCAGTATCCACTATGGACCTGCTTATTAGGTTGCAGACAGAACCATCTGTCTGCCAGCCTACATGGGCTGCCTGTGGGTTTGAATTTCCTCAGCAGATTCTTGGCAGGAGGAGTTCACACACATGACTGGAGAAGCAAGGCAGGGGATGAGGCTGCACTTACAAGAAGGTGAGGAGAGTGGTTCCCAGAGCCCGCTCCCAGGGGGTCTTGTTTGGAAGATTGTTGTATGAAGATGACACTCACAGTCTTAGTATGAGAGTACGGTCTGAAGGGAATAAGGAGAACCATGCTCCCTTTCCTTCAGTTTCCATAGCCTCAAGACAGAGTCATTGTTTTTAAATTAATCAATCAATCAATCAGACAGGTAGCAAATGTTAATTAGGCAACCACCTTGCCAAGCAATGTGGCAGACGCTGAAGGAAATACACAGATGTGGGAAGGGTTCTTGCCTTTGGCAAGTTGACAGTGTAGATGAAGAAACCAAATTTATAATGTGTGACTCTAAGTTGTGTCACTTAATTTTTGGAAAAACATATACCAGAATTTTCACACGGCCCATTCTTCGTCACATGAAATACTATCAGTTCCGATTATGGAATGTGCCTGTTACAGTTACACAGCATTGCCCTGCAACATGCTTGTGGTAGCTGTGCTGGACTGGACACACAAAAGTGAAATGAGTTTCCTTGGTTGCCATATAGCCTGGGATTATCCTTGTGGGTCACTGGACTGTGATGCCAGATTGCTACTGAATACACACCAAGCTTAGATAAAGTGCCGGTGGTGCTAACCCGGTAACAGGGCAAGGGAGTACGTTTATTTCAGGATTACCAGATGCTATCATTTGAACTTGTATAGAACCGGGAATTTTACTGTTTAGAAAGGCTAATCTATGATCATTCTCTTTGCATAGATGGGAGCTGCTTTCTGGAGACACAGAATACTAAGCACGTACTGTGAACTAAAGGTATTTATCCACTTATATGGGTTTTCTTTGTTGAAGTTTATTTCTTCTGAGAGAGAGAGACAGCGAGCTAACCCAACCATCATGGTGTGACGTGATGATCCTGCTGTGAGCCATCTCCAGCCTCAGCCAGCCCTGGATCACGGTCAATCATGTGCCTGGCGTACTTGGAGAGGCCTTCAGACTTGAACTGGGAATGCCTTGTGGGATTGCCTTGTGGAGCGGCGAGTTTTACTGCTGCCCTGCTCTCTGGTTCCTACATGTGTTTTAGCCTCACACAACCCTGTTGGAAAAATGTTACTTTGGTCTATTTTCCAGATGAGGAAACTGTGGTTCAGAGCGCTCAGGTAACTTTCCTACACCACACGCAAAAGAAAAGGCAGGTCTGGATGCCAGTCTGTGGGATGCCACAGATAGTATAATACACTTTCTTTTCCTGAGGAGAATCTCTCATCAGCAATTAATATGGGTCTGTCTTTATATTTAGTTGCCAAAACCCTTGTCAGGATTTCGTTCCCAGGAAAACCAAGGTGGAGGCCCGCCAAGGCTAAGCTGGGGCCCTCCTGAGGCTGCCATTACCTCACGCTCTCAGAACCCAAACACAGAGCTGAAGCGACATCACCTTCGGAGAGTAACAACCACATCTGCGCTATCGACCTGGATTCAAAAATCCAAACCCAATTCTTGATGTGAGAGATACGGAGCAAGGTGAGAGACGGCCTAATAAAAGAACCAGTGCAGTGTAAATTCCATTTCTTCGAAAGAATCTTAAGAAAGTTCTTTCTTTTGTCTGCATTGTCATCAACTCTCTGCCTGCTGTGCTTGCTTTCTTTCCCACTACCCTGGCCCTTCAATATGCATCTCAACTTCTTTCTCTTCTTTTGTTCAGGTTGGCAGGGAAGATCTTTGGAGCAGAAGGAATGGGCGCCTTTAGCAAGCTCAGATATCAAATAATTTTTCACCTCCCTGTAATTGAATCCACAGGACCAGGATTTTCTTCCCTCTGCTGGCCTTCTCTTGTTCTCCAGGATCACAGGTGGAGTGGGGCGAGGGTGCTCTTGACTTCCCCACTGCTTGTCATGTGGCCGACGGACAGGCGCACCAGCCAGGAAGGGATCTGACTCTCAGATGAATTCTTTTATCCTCAAAGGGGCTTCCTGCAAAGGAAACCATTAGTGCTTTGCTATTGGGTTTCTACTCCCCATGGTGTCTAAGAAACTATTCATTTACTTTGGTGACATTTTGAGTGGATTTGGAGAGCTAAGCCCATTTGAAAAGGCCGGTTCCTGTGAGGAGCACAGAGCGAATGCAAATAGAATCCAAATGACCAAAGCCCCAGGGGCTGATCATGGCCTGTGGGGGCCCTGGGGGCATTTCTGCATCTTTCTTCAGCCCTCCTTGGAGACGCACATCATGGGTTATATTTCTAACGGTCTAGTTGGTGATGCAGGCCCAGCCTCTCCCCTGGCCATGCCAGGAACTGACCCCAGAACATGAGAGAATTGGTTTGAAGGTCAACAGCAGAGACAGCTTCAGAAATGAAGTCTTCTGTTTTAGGAAAACGATGCCATGAATGCTCCTTCTAATTCTTTCCCTGCGGATAGAGGTGAGGAGGGTGAGCTGACACACTGGGCAGGGGGACAGCTTTGTCACACCCTGGATGTGTGACCTGGGTGAGGTCATGTAATGCTGTGGAAAACTGCAGGGTGGCCTACTCTGTGGGGTTATTTCTAGACCAGAAGTGAGAGACTTTGTGTAGCATAAAGCATAGGGCTGGAACACAGTGAAATCATCCTAAGTGTTAGGTGTCAGTAATACTATTCCTCAGATTGCTCCCTTTCACTCTAGTTGTAGGCAGTGATTTGTTCCATGTCCTCTCTTTTACTAGATCTGCATTAATAAAAAATGTAAGCCACATATGTAATTTTAAGTTCTCTAGTAGCCACATTAAAAAAGTAAGAAGAAACATATAAGATTGATTTGAATAATATATTTTAACCTCCGAATAAAATATTATTGTTTTAACATATAGAAATGAAATAATATAGATATTACCAGAGGTATTTTACATTTGGTTTTCCATCCCAAGCCTTTGGAGTACACGTATGTGTGTACATGTGCAAAGCATCTCAATTCGGGCAAGTCTCATTTCCAGTCCTCCACAGAACAGGGCACTCTGGCTGTGTGATGGGACCGCACTGACCTGGGTTCTGTCTATGGCACTAGGACTTTGTATCTCTGGACATTTAAGTTTTAAAAATCTCATACCAAACCACTGAGGGCAGTATTTGATGATTTCATTTGCTTTAATTCATGTGTTTGTTTCTTTTTGAGTTAATTTTGATGATTTATGTTTTTCTAATTATTAGTCTATTCCATTAAAATTTTCAAAATAAGTATTAACTGTTCAACGTATTATTCTCTTTTGAGCTAAGAAAACTCTTACGGTTGTGGTTATAATTTTCACTCCTAATTTCAGGAGTCTAGGAGATGTTTTGTTTGTAAAACCTAAAACTACATTATCAAGATCATATGAAGAAGTCTTTTTGGGGGGCAGTATTGATATGTTTTCATTTTAACACAGAGTAAGAAATGTCCTTTGTGTTAGAACCAGAAGGTCATTGATGGTTTAAGTAAGAGCAAATCTTGAGGAAAGACCAGAAACAGCAGTCACAAGGCAGTTAGTTACGGAGAACAAGGAAGCCAAGAATGTTGAAACACAGATTATCCTAAAAAAAAAGAAAAAAAAGGGAGGTCCCAAAGAGAAGAAATGTATGGGAATCCGGGCACTGTGAGAGGCAGAGCTCAAGATTAAGAAATGACCCAATATTAATTGAGTGGGCTAGCCCTCACTACCTACCTTTGTCCACCCAGTCATCTACTCCCACAGAAAGACTCCTACCCCAGAGCTAAGAGATGTCCCTTTATACGAGCCTGCATGGCAGCTTGTGCTTCTCTCTTAAAGTTTTTTAATACTTCGAGTAAAAATATTCTCACTTCATATTCATTATATATTGTCTCTCACCTGCACGAGATCCTTAGTTCCACAGAAGTTTGGATCATGTCTGCCTTATTGGCCAGTAAATATTCTTGAGCTGGTTCCAGTGGTTGGCACCTAGTAAGTTCTCAGTCAATATTTCTTGAATGAAAAGATGCAAAAATGCATTTCAGCTTTGATTTTGTGTTGGAAGAGAGATAATTGTAAGGTGTGGGGAAGTTAGTAGGAGCTATGGAGAGGTTGAACTGATGAGAAGGAGAACAAATATAACAAGATCCTTCACAAAATGGGTTTAACTGGGTTGAAGCACTAATATAAAAGGGTAATAATTGAGGAGGAAAAAATAAGACACCCATCCTTTGGAGAAGATGAAAAAAAAATCAGTGTATGGGTTCATAGGTGAGAGGCAGAAATTCAAGGCCACAGATTCCTGAAGATACTGTCTTGATAAAGTGAGATGGGAGCTGATGTTCTAAGAGGTGACTGAGGGGAGTAGTGACAGTTTGGGACAGCAATAACTTCAGGGAAGGCAGGAAGAGATAGGGAAACAGACAAGGACAAGGCAAAAGAACAGCATTCGACCTCAGGATTCAGTGGAGGCTGGAGAGCCTGGGCAGGGTTGTCTCCAGTCCCTTAGCAATCCAGTTGGAAAGAAAAGTGGGTTCTAGAAAGGTCCAGGCCAAGGTTTCAGATGACTAGATAGAGTTGAAGGTTATGGGAGCCAAGATGTTGACGAGCTGGGGAGAGGATTTAGGAGGCTAACCCTGAGGTGGGAATGGAGCCAGTAAGTGCAACCAGAGTCTGCTGGTGATGGAAAGTAGATAGGAATAGAAAGACACAGCTCAGGGAGCTAGAGATTGAAGTTTACCTTTTTTTTTTTTCTTTTTTAAGTTTTATTTCCATAGCATGCATTCATTTGCTGGAGAGGAGAGAGAGACAGAGAAAGATAGTGAGAGGGAAAGTGAGAAATCACCCCCCAGGGGAGATGGCCATGGAGCAATCCCTTCTCTTCCATTCTCTTTTGAGGATTTTGGGCATGCATGCATATGTGCCAGACATGATTTTCAAGCTGTCAAATCCATGACTTTAACCACAGTTGCCAGTTGTGGAAGTCCAGTGCTGTAATGACTACACCACCTGCTGGCCCCTGGAGTTTAAGTTTTCAGAGATGGAGTTGTATCAGGAGGTGAACAAGTCCTCGGAGTAGGAAACTGAAGTCAATGGAAGTAAGGATGGGTTTTGGGTCTCTTTCATCCTGGCCATTGATATCTCACACATGACTTCTAGACCATGTATTGAGGAGGACTCACATTTCATGTCTTGATGATGATGGCAGAGGAGGGGTAGCTTATATTCAACAGTAGCAAGAAAGGTGGAGTCAGAGAGCAGGAAAACCTCAAAACCAGAGGGCCTTTATAAGAAGAGAGAGCAAGTAGGATGACAGCTACGTAACCAGGTCCTGGCTTTGGGACTAAATCTGGAAAGTCATTAAGACTTTTGCAAGTACCCTCTGAACCACCGTCCTGGAGAATGGCATATCCAAATGAGATCTTCCAGGTTTTTTTTTTATAGACATGATTTTTCATTAATTAAGACCATACTTCCATTTCAACTGAACAGGCAGCCATACTAAAAACCCTGAGAACTATTAGGTTTGATTAGCAACTAGAGATTCTCAGAGTCCAGGAATTAAGATGCTGCATGGAAAACATGGGGAAGAATACAGCTTCCTCCTTATTGTATTGCCAGTAACCAGTGTTCTAAGAACTTTGTGGTCAAAACACACACAACATTTCTTCATCTGAGGAAAGTTTGTATAAATGAAAACCAGTTTGTTCTCATCACAGTTGTAGAGGGATTGTCACTCACCTTAGAGTTTGTGTTAAACCCATGAAATTCAGAATCACAAAATGCAAACATGCTACTTTAAAAACATTATCAGTCTGTATTTCTTCATGCACCTCATTTTTCCCAAGAACATTTGTAAGGTCAATCTTGTCCTTTGACCTATTTGTCCACTAGTCTCCCATCAGTGACCCTAGACCACAAGAATGGTGTGAATCAGGTATAAGTGCCTGGCAAGAGCATGAAGAACTGCAGTGAGATGGATGCCTGTCCTTCCATTATCTGTTCACTGTTGTGAAAGTAAAAGAACTTTGCTAGCTTAGCAAACTTTCAGGCTTACTTGAAAGTGATAAAAATCTCAAGGAAAAAACTATTTTGGATGTAGGCTAAAATATCTTCAGATTAATCAGATATTAACCAGCGGTCTGGACAGCCTGGCAGCCAGTGATTGAGAGATATGAAAGATCCCATAGTACCTTTGGAGAAGAGTTGAGGGACTTGATGGATGCGGTCTATTTTCTCAGAAGGTATTGGTTTTAGGACCATGGGCCATTTCACCATGAAGCATGTGATTCCTCTGGCTGATTCAAGAATATAAGGAGTCTTCAGAACCTGGGACATGGTCTGACCCTGTCATTACTTGGAAACTCTCTTGATACTCCAACCCAGGTCTCCTCATATAAAAAAATGCAGCTGGAAATCAAGACCACTGCTTTCAAACCGTGTCTCAGAAAGCCTGTGGGGTCTGTCAGCACATTGCATGGCTCTTGTTTGCATGCCCTTGGCTTTCAAATTCTTGGCCTTATGGTCCCAACTTTGATACCCATCTTTGGTGACTCATTTAAATTCTCACTTTGGCTCTTTAGACCTTATCTTACCCCTCAGTCCTAACCTGTGTTCATTCTCACAATATGAGGATCTCTACCAGCTTCCAGAAATGGGATTCCTCTTCATTTTTCATAGATACCTAGAAAACCCCAGAGTCCTTGGAAGTGCTGCCATCTGGGAACTACATGGGATCCACCCCTGTCACATTCAGAACTCACCTCACCATTGCAGATGTTCACCTTTAGGACTGCACCAAGATATTTTCCAGAGCAGTGGACCAGATCTCAGCCTTTAGCCAGGTTCACAAGGGTCTCAGTTAAGAGCTACAAGATGATATAGCTCCATAAGACAAGACCTCTGAAACCTCTGTGCCCACAACCCAGCTTCCAACCTAGAAGTGTACAATCAAACTCTTTTAGAACTGTCATGTCTTGGGACCAGCAGATGGCATAATGTTTACGTCACTGGACTCCCACAAAGTCAACTGCATTTCGAGTCCTGGACCCAGAGGCTTAAATCTCTGGGTACATGTGCATAAGTGCCCAAAATCCCAAGAGGAGAATGGAGGAGAAAGTATTGTGATGTGGCCAGCCCTCTCTGGGGATGGTTTCTCTCTTTCTGTCTCTGTCTCTGGTGAGCACACATGCCTTATAGTGAAAATCTCTCTTTAGAAAAATAGAACTGTCAAGTATAGTTGTGCCTTCCACACTCGTAGGAGATACTCTTAATATATTTAAATATATAATGTACATAAGACTTAAATATATTGCATATATTGCATCTATGATGCATAAAATGTCCCTGAAAGGTATATGATTCATAACTTGTATGACCATACATGGCATGCCCTTTCTTCCCCCCCTGGAATAGAACGCCCCCCTCCTCGAGGCTGTTGGAGAAAGGCCCCGTATTTTTATTAGAATGACAGATGGTTAGATACGTAGGAGCTGGACCTTTTGATGGCTTAGTGGCACTATCTTTAATGGTCCAGTATATTGTGACAACATGATCTGATTGATAACACCTGAAGTTCAGCTACTGCCAGATGAAGTAGGCATGTCTTTTAGATGATTCAACTTTGACATTATCAATGACCCAGCATCCCAAGCTGCTGAGAAGAAGATTTATGACATGAGTCAGAATATCAAAGGGAGACCCAGAATCTCAAGAAACCTCTGAACTGAGAAGCTTTCAGCCTTCTCAGACTGTGTAACAGTCGATGGCAATGGTCCAGGGAGAGCAGCAGGCAAATGTTTACCCACAAAAGCTCCTGGCTGAGATCCATCCAGCAGCAGAGGGTAGAGAGCGGGCTCTCCAGAACAAAGGGTTCAGTCTCTCCGAGGAGAAGTCTGTACACAGGACTGTGGCCCTGCCTCAGTACTACTCATATACCAAGTTCCTTAACAGCTCTATGTCAGACATGGCATCTTCTAGTTTTGATTTTCCCATGACTCACAGGATGATAAGGATCTTCATCTGTTTGCACACTGATCTCTCCTAAGGTTTGGGATATAGTAGGTACACAAGAAATGTTGAATCAATGAATGAATGAATGCTGAGACAGATCAGTGATGGACTCTGGATTCCCAAAGAATTTCAGCATCTATTTCTGATGCCTGAAAATGTCTTCAGACACCATCACAATGCATATTATTGGGGACCTGTCCTCTCTTACAGGTGAAACAATTTCAATTCATTCTTCAACACTAGGCATGTATATGCATCAACATTAACTTGTGTGCTCATTACAGAAATCCAACAATAATCTAACCCTTTGATCTATAACTATGACCACCCTCTCCCACAATCATTTTCTGGTTTTAGAAAACATTGTCCAGAGCTATCCACTTTCTGGATCTGGTAGTCTACTTCCCAGTGACCCATATAGTTTGTCAAGTCCACTTATCTATCCACAAAAGAGACACAACACTAGACGAACCCTTAGCCCCTAAAGACATAATCCACAGAAATTTTTTCTTTACCTCTGTGATAGGTTGGTCCTGTCTGATGGTCCCCAACCATATCTAGGTCCTTGTTTTTGAGGCCAGTGAGTGTTGCTTTATATGACAAAAGGAACTTTGCAGATACATTAAGTTAAAGCTCTTGAGACAGGGAAATTATTCTGGATTATGTAGGTGGGCCCAGTGTCCTTGTAGGAGGGAAACATTGGGAGATTAGACTATAGACGAAGAGAAGGCAGTGTGAAGATGGAAGCAGAGATCATAGCAATGTGAACAAAAGCCAAGGGATGCCAACAGCTGCTTCATCTTTATCTAAGACCATTTATCCTCCCATGGGAGAGTTTCTGCCCTATGGCTGCTCTCCTCCATGTCTATATGACTGTAGAACCTTTTTCTGTTTACTAGAACCTCTCATATAAGGCAAAGAAAGAAAATAAGGTCCAATAGGTTCACTTGTCACTTTGTTAGCAAGCCACCAGGCCTCAACGTCTGGTTTGTGCTGCCAAATGTGCTGATGTTCACGCTCTACATGATCCTCACTTCTTTTTCACATGGTCAAAGTCTTGTGGAAGAACAATTTTTTTTTTGTAATTAAGGAAATAGAGCCAATGATTATTAAATCAGAATAGAGAGGCTCTGGACTTCCTGCCCAGGTGTAGTTCATGGCACCACAACTCTGTGTCAGATGCTGTCCTAAATGCATTGAATATGTCATCTCATTTAATATTATCAACAGCCTTATCAAAGAGTACTATTTACTATTTCAAGGTAGGATAACTGAGTTTCAAGGACTTGATATATAACTTGCCCAAGATCTGCATAGCTAAGGAGAAGTACGTCCAGAATTCTTATCTTGCTTGCAAAGCCTCTGCTCATTCCACACGCTCGTCTAATGAAATGCCCAATTACCTGCTGTCACCCAGGAGACCCTTTTCAGACTCAGGTACTATCCCAGGGAGAATGACCTGCACAGCTCTGAAGAAGGCCCTGCGATGGCAAATTGACTTGTAACTTCCTAGGGAGTCCCAGGAATAACTCTGACATGGGGGAACACCGTCAGTGGAGTGTGGAGTGTTTTGTTTGTTTGTTTGTTTGTTTAAAAAACACTGTCATTTATTCTATTCCCCTTCCAGAAGAGATTTTAGACTGGAAGAGTCTATGGCCCTGGAGAGGGTGGACACTCATGTGCATGTGTCAATTCTGCCCCGAGAAGGCAGCTGTGGTTGCAGAGTAGATGCCTCACTACCTTGCCTCAGTTCCTTACCCTGCGCAGAGCACCTGCTCTTGAAGTCATGTCTCAGGAGGTCATTGTGATGGTCCCAGGGAGTCCACACGGTGCCAGCACCTATAAGCTAATGAAAGCAACGAATCAGGAGACACCTGGATGGGTCGTGGTGGAAAATGTTTCTAATACTCTTTTTGGCACATTCAAGTTTCTTCCCATTTGATGGGTGACCAGCTTTCTCCAGAATGGCCTTCGGTACTGAGATTTGGGTAGCTGGGATTTGAGGTCTTCACCTCCTCCAGTGTCCCCTATTAGTTGGAAAGACTAGCTGTTTCTAACCTGAATTAATGTTAAGTAAAATGTACAAACATGGATCAGCAGTTAGCGTAATGGCTATGTCGCTGGACTCCCACGTAGTCGACTGCGGTTCAAGTCCCGGACCCGGTGGCTTAAACTCATGCCGGGCACGTGTGCGTGCGTGCCCAAGATCCTGAGAGGATAATGGAGGAGAAGGGATTGCAGCGTGACCATCCCCTCTGGGGGGTGATTTCTCGCTTTCTATCTCTCTCTCTCTGTCTGTCTGGTGAGCACATGCTCCCTATAGCAAAAACCTCTCCAAAAAAAAAAAAAAAAATGTACAAACATGTCCTTAAGTATTATGCCATTCAAATAGACATTTGCTAGCTGTTCTTTTCTATTATCCAGGGAGAAGAATGGTTCTCAAATTATATATGTCTTTGAAATCCATTGAATAATGGTCTCCAGAGTTAGTTTTGTGTTACATTAGTTCTGTGACTTCTGCTGTATAATAAAAAGAACGGTATTTATGCAAATATCTGAACACATGGTATCTTCTCCAGCCTTTTGGACAGTAGTACTGACATAGTAAGGACTCTTACAAATTTCACACACACAAAAAATTTGTTATACTTTACTATTTTTCAACCTGCTTCACCGAGAAGTCTGTTAAGGTATAGTTTACCCATCCATACTTAAAGCCTATGTTTATCGACACCCTCTTTGAGAAAGGCCGGGAAATGGGAAACTGGGGGATGGAGCATAGGCAGATGCCTGGTGGTCTCAGTCACGACATGCTGGTTTTGGTGTATTCAAGGCACATGTGAAAAGCACAGCTTGGTATTACATATGTAGGTTGTTCAGTCCACAAACTCAGCCCCCCTGCATCATTCTGAGCCCTTTTAGTGTGCATTACATGATAGGACTGTCCACGTAGATTATATTCAGCTTGCAACTGCCAGATCGGTGCTTCTTTTTACTCCAGAGGCCTTTAGTGGGGAAAATGGAATGAGTCATTTGACTTTGGGTGCCTAAACTTCACCATCTATAAAATGGGACCCATACTTAGTTTCTCTGAGGTAAAATGAAGATGAGCTAAAAGGTGCTATGGAATTTCTAGGCTGTGGGGCATTGTCTTGGGGCTGAGTGCAACTGTTAGAGGTAATGACCACTATTAGTGTTGTAAAGGGGGAGAGGCACACGTAATGCAAGGGAAAGTGATGCTATTTTGAACCACATTCACACGAGGATGCATATCCTATGAATTTAGCTCAAAGATAGAGGGACAAAGACAGAGGGAGTAAAATAACTCTCTCAGGGCTGAGAAACGTCATTTCTGTGCTCATGTTTGAAATGAAGGTACAGGGGTAATAAAGATGAAGTGAATGGAAGCTAAAAATGCTTCTCCATTTTCAGTATTCAATATATAGGAAAATAAATTGGTGAATTGGCTTAATTAAACCCCTAACCAACTGAGTCCTTTCCTCTTCTGGGATTTGAGAAGCTGAGATCTGAGAGGATCTCCCCTCCTCCAGTGTAACTGAATAATTAGTTGGAAAAAACTAGCCATTTCTAACTTGATTATTTTAATGTTAAGTAAAAGGTGCATTTTTTGCACACTTTATAAAGATAACAACTTGGGGCCAGTAGATGGTGTAATGTTTATGTCACTGGACTCCCACATAGTCAACTGTGGTTTGAGTCCCAGACCCAGCAGTGTAAACTCATGCCAGGTGTATGTGCATGCATGCCCAAAGTTCTGAGAGGAGGCTGGAGGAGAAGGGATTGTGACATGGTCATCCTCCATAGGGTGGGGGAACGGGGTGATTTCTGGCTTTCTGTCTCTCTGTCTCTCTTTGGCAAGTGCACACACCTTATAGCAAAAATCTCTCAAAGTAAATAAAAAATAACATCTATACTTATTTTGTTGTACAATGACATTGATATTCAGAAATGTGTAAAACCCTCAATCTACCAAAAAACATTGTATCTCCAGGGTGCTTTACCAACCTACAGAAAACATTTAGCTAGGCACTCAATTTTACCTTGCCTATTTCTTAAAAGGGTTTATAGTAGTTTATAGTAAAACATATAAGGATAAATGTCTTTTTAAATGTTAGGGTTAAGAGAAAACAGGGTAGGAAAAAAATAAGACCAGAGCAAGAACAAATTCCATGCAATTCGGTTTTATTTAAAATCTAAAGAGGATTTAATGGAAATTGAAAAGCTGAATCTGAAAGGCTCTTAGGATAGTGGAGGTCTATTAGCTACCAAAATTAGTTTTTCAAACAAGAGTCTCTTGAGTCAAGTTTCTGCTCTATAGGATATAAGCATGGGCAAGCTTGAGGTCGTTAGGTAGCATGAGAGTGGTACCTAATCTGAGAACCAGATTAGACAGTTAACAGACTAGACATATACACATAGTCACCTGATCCATTACAGAGCCATCCTTACGAACAATGCAGCATGATGACTATTGACTAAATGGGATGGAGCAGAACTGGCTACATGTTTATAAAAAAATATAGCGCAATAGATTGGGGCCAGCAGGTAGCATGGTGGGTAAAGTGCTGGATCCCACATGGCCAGCTCTGCAGTTGCAGTCCCATACATGGTGGCTTGAACACCACCATGGTGGATGTGGTGCAGGTGCATATGAGCCCAAAACCCCAAGAGAAGACTAGAGAAGAAGGAACTGAAGTGTGGCATTCCCCCTAGGGGGTGATTTTTCACTTTCTCTCTTTCTCTCTCTCTCTCCTTCTCTCTCTCTTTCTGTCTCCGGTGAGCACATGTGCCCTATAACAACAATAAAAAAAAAAGCCCAAAAACAAAATAAAATAAATGTAGTAGATCAGCTCTCTGTCTCATATAATGTCCCCAAATCAATTCTAGCTAGAATATTGACCTCAAGATGATGGGAGAATTGGTTAATGCTTAGAAAAAAAAGATGGAAGAATATCTTCATGGTATCAGCACAGGATGGGGCATTTCAGACCAGACAAGTCAAACTAAAAAATCAATCAATCAATCAATCAATCAATGTATATAGCTACATTGAAATGACAAAGTTTTGTATAAAACGAACAGATCTGGCTTGTGGCGCAGTAGTAACACACTACTCAGGTAATCCGGTCCTCAGGGAAGATCCCGGGTTTGGGTCTCCAGTCAGCCTGTACACTCTGGCATGTTGATGTGGGCCTGTGATCCTGGCTGGCTGCAAAGGCTGGGGTGGGGAGGAAGAGATAACAGCATAAGAGCCTACTAAGGATGCTTCTCTCTCTCTCATAAATCAACTTAGAAGGAAAACATAGAGAAAAGAAGAAAGAAAGAGAGGAAGGAAAAAAGGGAGAAAAAAAAGGGAGGAAAGAAAGGAAGGAAGAAGGACTTGGTACTGACTGGGAGAAAATATTTTTAAAAATCTACCCCAAAATAAAAATATCAATCATATGTAATGAATTATACATTGTAAATATTGACATATATAGGCACACAAAGAGTATACAAATCAATGAAAATTCAGTGAAGAAAATGAAATCAGGAAACAACTGAACGCTATTGAAGAGGAATCCAAACGCCCAGTAAAAGGTTCGAGCTCACTGGGCTGATGAAGATACGGAGTGAAAGTACGACAATATGCTCTGTCACTCTCACCAGACTGTGGGGAAATGATCTGAAGTTTCCTAAATACTCTAAGTGTTAGAAAAGATGTGGAGAATCTAGAATCATCACATACTGTTGGGGAAACTGGTGCAGTACTTAGCAATGGTTATTAAATGTGAGGGTGTGCATACCTCAGGACAGCAGTCCCACTTGCAGGTATGTTCCTGGAGAAACTTTGCACACGTGCATGGAGACAGGTGGAAGCAGCTCTCTTGCAGGATGCTTATTGTAGTAAAATGCATTGGATCAGGAATAGGAATCTGCATACATGAATTTTGGTAAGTTTATACTATGTACCACTTAAAAGACAAAAAAGAATTTTTTTGCACCTAAATAAATTTACACTTTAATTCTGCTTTTATATGAACTTCTTGAAGCCCCCTCCTATACACATAAGTATGTTGTAAATCGATCAAAACGTGCCTGAGAAAGAAAAGGCTTGAATTTGTGACAGTGAGTTACTCTTAGGAGGGAGCGAGGCAGTGTAACGAGGAGAGGAACAAGAAAACCTCAGCTTTGTCTGCACTTTTTATTTATGTAAAGCAAATCATTTCTGAAGCAGCAAACAATACAGGAAAAGATGTGCAAAATGTACAAGCAAGTGCTTTATGGGAGGGAAAACACAGGGGGCCAAACAACCTACGATGAAATATTCCGACTCATTAGTAACCATGGGATTGAAATCAACGTTCAAATGACATGTCTTTTTGCCCCTATTTTGTTGGCAAAAGTTAAGGAAACTGATCAGCCGGGTATGGAAGAGTATGTGGATCAACACTACTGATGTAAGGGAGGGAAACTGGAATGGCCACTTTGGAATACGCCTGGACAGTATATCATGGAGATGGGTGTTCATATATCCTAGGTACCAGAATCTCCATTTTGAGAAGTATAACCAGGAAAATCTCTTGCACATGTGCTCCAAAAGATACCTAACAGAACGTTCAACACCAGTTCTTGTAATAGTACAAAAATGGCAAACAACCACAAACTGTGCAAAATTGAGGCACAATAGAACATGAATTTTGATAATATCTGATTGAGTGCTTGGAACACATGTCAAAAGACTTTCTGCAACATAACATCCTTTTAATGAAGGCCCTCAGCAAGTAAAACAGCATATCAATTGAAAACCATGTATTTATATATTCTATGTATGATATTAAATAGGTAGTATGCATGTGTATAAAATAAAAAAAAATTTAGTATATTTTTATTTCAATTTCTTTTATACATTCAATCACATATGCCACTTAGCTTGCAAAGTGAATATTCCGACATGTGTACATTTCTCACCAGTCCAACTGGGAATACTATACATGTTATCTTCAACAGATAGTAACTCATTTGTTTGTCTCATAAATGCCTTGCCTCTCTATTTTTCTCCTGAATGTTCTTACTCAGACTTTCCTCCTTTGCCCATCTTCTAGAGGATATAGAAACACAAAATGATATTTTTAAAAAGCCAAGAAAATGACAAACATGAAAATCAGGATACTATTGTTAGGCAGGGATTACAAGTTATGATGAAGCCTAGTTATTTTTAATTAGCTTTAATATTTGGGTTGTGTGGTAGATTCAGAAGTATTTCTTACATTATTCAAAATCAACAAATGACCACGTGAATAAATGAATTAAAAAATAACGAGAAGTAAAAACTGTAGCTAATCTTATTCTGTGCATCTAGGATCCATTAAAAATTAAAAAAAATACTTAATAGAGAACATTATTTTTGACAAATCAGGCTAGTAGGTACTTAAAATTCTTTATACTTTTTTATATGTATGAAAAATTCCATGATTAAAAATTAAAATGTAAGCACATCATATAGTCTCTGCCAATGGTTATTTTATTTCATTGTGACATAAACAAAACAATGTTACAGAAATAACAAATTCAGAACTTCGGCCTTAATGGAAACAGAAATTGAATTCTTTAATTTGGTAGCAAGATACATCAGCACAAATGATATGCATTGTAATGATTTGACTGCATGGAGATTAAGCATACATAGCAACTGGATTCATTCAGTTTAGTTTAATTCATATACATTGAGAGGATTTTCTCTGTACCAGGCACTGTGCTAAGTGCTTGGGGTACAAAGAGCAGTGTGTCCTATGTGAATAATTCATGCCCCATGGAGTTTGCTGTTGTATGAAGTACAATCCCAGATCTTGAGTTTTTGTTTGTCCCTTTGCTATTTCTTCAATATCTATAAATAAACAGATGTCAACAATGTTCTTGGTGTCATGTGCAGATCATTATAAAACACTTTTAGGGACCAGCAATTAATGTAATGGCTATGCTGGACTCCCATGTAATTGACTACGGTTCGAGTCCCAGACTCGGTGGCTTAAACTCGCACCGGGCGCATGTGCATGCGTGCCCAAGATCTTGAGAGGAGAATGGAGGAGAAGGGATTGTGGCATGGCCATCCCCTCTGGGGGGTGATTTCTTGCTTTCTGTCTCTCTGTCTCTCTTTTTCTTTCTGGCGCGCGTACATGCTCTATAGCAAAACAAACAAACAAACAAACAAACAAAAAACACTTTTACACCCACACACCTATACCCACTTTCTTATTCAGTCAAATTTTTCAAACATTCAATGAAATGCTAACTACTGGGCATTGTTCCAAATGATAGAGTTAACTGTGTGCAAGAGGCAAAAGCACGCATGTCAATGGGTCACATGTTACTGTACCTGTCTAGTCCAACTGGTGATTCAGGTGGAAAGATCTTTTGTTCTTCTGGGAATGGGGAAGCACTACCCTGCCAACCTCAGAGTAAAAGCCCGTGATTCTGTATTCCTGTATTTATTTTTCTCCTGATTGTACTCAACTCAGCTGTAGATGAACTTTCAGTTAATTCAAAAATTTTATCCCACATGGGTCAATAGATACAAAGTCCTAGCATTTCATAAGCACAATATATGATTGTCATGGTGGTGGCCATTGGCTTAAAGTTTCTGTCCACTAGCATCCTCAGTTTACTCATAACGGAAGCGTGTTTAGAGGCCCTGTCTATTTTCCTTCTCCCCATCAAGGCATAACTGAGTTTCATTTTCAAACTTCTCAAAGAGGCAATCTTGCTGGTATAGTTTTTCTGTCAGGCCACTTCATAGTCTGCTCGTCACTTTGATGGGGGGAGGGGGGTGAGGTAACTCATGCTGCTAGTATAGCAGAGAAACCAGAGCCTCGTGGTACAGTAGATGGCACTCAGTCAAGGCCCTTTCTTCTCTTTTTTCTTTTTCTTTTTTGGAGAGATTTTTGCTATAGGGTGCATGCACTTGCCAGAAAGACAAAGAGACAGAGAAACAGAAAGTAAGAAATCCCCCCTCAGGGGGGTGGCCATGCTGCAATCCCTTCTCCTCCATTCTCCTCTCAGGATCTTGGGCACGCATGCACACATGCCCGGTGTGAGTTTAAACCACTGAGTCCAGGACTTGAACTGTGGTCGAGTCCAATGGGAGTCCAGTGACATAGCCATTACGCCATCTGCTGGTCCCAAGGCCCTGTCTTAATGTAACTGTTGCCTTAGCAGTTACTCAGAAGGGACTGCGGCAGGCACTGGCGCTGACCCATGTGACACAAGCTTATTTGCCCTTACACAAATCATTTCTCTCAAGAACTTGTTTACTGGGGCCTTATGACCCTCAAATGTGAAGTCAATGGTACCAACTTGGAGTTGTCATCACCAGAAATGAAAGGAGCTTTATAATTATTCTCGGTTAGTTGAGACGGGTGCCCTGTAACGGAAACTTCTTAAAAACTAAAAATGAAAAAAAGAGGCATGATTTCTGTATGTGCAGGAAGACTGCAGGGCTCAGTCTGTGGTGAAGGAGCCCGAGGTTACCCTCAGAACTGGGAGATAACCTGTACCGAGGGGCTCGGACTTTCTGGACTTCTTGTTTTGACCCTGTGCTTTCTTTTCTTCTTCTTTTTGTTTTTTGTCTTTTTTTTTTAATTTATTTTATTTTATACATTCAATCACATTATTTAGCTTACAAAGTGAACATTTCAATATGTGAACATTTCTCCCCAGTCCACTGTGCTTTCTACACAAATAAAAATCATGCCTCAATCAATTTGAGAATAATCAGGAGCTACTGGTTTGGAAAGATCAAAATAATCTTCAGTGAATTTTGTATTTACCAAGATTACTTTCTCAGGAACAACAGGCTTAAAAAACATATCTAACGCGGAGTAAGACCCGTTTCCAGGCCCCAACAGGGTGTGATCTCTGCGGCTCAGCAGATGAGCAGCAGTCCTGTCTAGGCAGAGAGTGATCACAACAGAACGGCAAACAGATTCTAGAACACCTCTGTCTGCCTGCTCCTGAACATTGAGGCTTAACTTCAAGAATTTGAAAGAAACACACCATCCATCAGATGACAAGAAATCACCGCTGGATCATGAGAAATATGGGAATACGAGAAAATACCTCTCCTCCAAGGGAAAAGAGTAACTCCTTCATCCACAAGCAATTCGGTGAAAGTCATGGAAATGTCTGATAAGGAATTTAGGGCATTCATAATGTCGAAGCTAACAGAGATGGAAGAAAAGAGAGATAATGAACTGCTAAAGAGAAAGGAGAAAGAAGTTGCCGAGTTCCAGGAGATGAGGAAATTCTTGCAAGATCTAAAAGAAGAATTACACACTTTACTAAAGACTCAAACGGAACTGCTAGAGATGAAGTCTATAATACAAGAAGTCAAAATCTCCCTTGAAAGTATTAAAAGCAGACTAGATCATTCAGAAAATAGAATCTCAGATGTAGAAGAGAAAATGGCTGGCCTAGAAAAATCCACCACGAAGACTGAGAAAATGGCCCAAAAATTTGAGAATGATATGTGAGAAGTACTGGATACCATCAAACGTCCAAATATTCGTATAATTGGCATTCCAGAAGGTGAAGAGACCCATAAGGGCATTGATAATCTATTCCATGAAATCCTGCAAGAAAACTTTCCAAACCTAGAGAGGCATTTGAAGATCCAGTCCCAGGAAATACAAAGGACCCCAAATAGAATCAACCCAAGAAGATCTTCTCCAAGACACATTATAGCCAGGTTGACCAAAACCGCAGACAAAGACAAGATACTAAGATTGGCAAGAGAAAAACATCAAGTTACCTACAAAGGACATCCCATCAGGCTAACAGCAGATCTCTCATCGGAAACAATGCGAGCGAGGAGAGAATGGGAAAATATATTCAAAGTGTTACGAGAGAAGCAATTTCAGCCAAGAATACTGTATCGGGCAAGATTATCTTTCAGGTGGGAAGAAAAGACAAGAACATTCTCAGATAAACAAAACCTGAAAGAATTTACCAGCACCAGACCAGATCTCCAAGAAGTTCTCAAGGGTGTGCTGTATCAAGAAAACTAAACACAGACGCATGGAAAAAAGAATCCAAAAACTATGAAAGTGGTCAACTTAATCATAGGGACAAGTCTGGAGTTGAATATTATATCCCAGAATTTAATCAGGAAAATTGAACCACAACAGAAGATAAAAGTACATGAGACTGATAGGTTCATGCACCTACCATTTGAACAGAATCCTAACTTGTTTCCTGGCTTTAAGCAAAGTTCCTTGGCACTTCTTTGAGTTATGTTAAAACTGGTTTTCTTAGCAGTAGTGAGTGAACTCACCATTGAAAGTAGTTAGATTATGTAGGAAATTGTGTGATTAATGCAATGTGGGTGGGAAGGGAATGAAGGACAATTGTAGACACTGGAGGTGGTGTGCGAGGAGGGTGGGAAGGGACAGAGGGTCAGAAAGAGGGGTAAAAGTAATTCTAGGAACTAGTAATGGAAAATTTTTTGTAATGTGCATGATTGAGTCACTATACAGTGTGTACTGGATGGGAGATTGCATTTTGTATGCTGTGATGAAGCTTAGGGAAGGAATGTAAATTGAGTTACAAAAACAAAGTTTCAGGAAAAAAAATATATATCTATTCAATGACTGCAGTAGGATATGTAGCCACAGCTAGGTGCTACTTTATAGGATGCGTAAAGTAAGACTTGTGTTCATGGAAATGTGTGTATCACCTGTGTTTGCTATGAGGGTATTTGGATTGATTAGGGTTTTTGGTGATACAATAAAATGTGAGGAGAAAACAGTATAGAAAGCAAACATAGATACCAGAGACAGTGTGGGAGGAGAGTGGAAGATGGCAGAGGGTAAGAGATAGGGAATCAAGAATGGGGAAAAAAAAAAACATACAGAAGACAAGAAATGGAAGATCATTTGCTGACAATAACATGTTTGTTGATGTGCTTGATTGAGACAATATATGGTGTACTCTGGATGGAAAATCTCATTTTGTATGCTGTAATGATGTTCAGTGAATGAATGCAAACAAATAAATTGAAGAAAAAAAAACAGATCTAACGCTTATTTTTTAATATCTGTGTAAATTGAAAATATCCTATAAGGCAATATATATTGCACATTAATATGGGTCTTGACATCAAAAGACTTGAGATTAAATTCTGACACTGCCGGTCAATAAATGGGTAACATGGTAATTTATCTTCTCTGAGAAAAATTACCTGAGTTTCAGAATTTTTCAATACTCTTAGTACGGCCATGATATAGAAACATTATATAATATGTCCGTATCCTCCATTCCTCCTTCTCGTTAGAATCTTGGATATGTGCACACAGGCATCTGGCATGTGTTGTAAGCCACCAGGCTGGAATTCAAACAGCAGTTGGTCATGTGGGATCTGGCTTCCTCTACTAAGTACCTGACCACTGTGCTATCGGTACAGCCCAATGTAATTGATTTTTAAAAATTATTTCTGAGCAAACAGCAAATTCCATGAGGATGAAAGAAAGTGAAAAAATATGGCCTAAACCTGTGTCAAATGAGCAAACTACAACAGAAGGTTTGTTGTTGACTCTGACATAATCGATACAGGCTCTCTCTTGGTTGTCAAGAAGTAGAATGACCAATTGAGTTCGAAGAGTCTAACTTTTCTATGGCTTTTATTTCTGCTTTCTCAAACTGAATCGATGGATAAAGTGAGAACATGTAAAACCTAGGAGTGAGCAGGGTTCCGGATTGTACCGCAGTGTCTTATAGACCAGATTTTTGCACAATGGTGCGATTCTTCTCCAACTTATGGACTCTTTGGTTGTGTTATCACCATGTGGCTTTTAAATCTGTTTTGAAACCAGTAGTGTAATTTAGAAACATTTGCTCCTTGGAGTAAAGGTGTTGCTTGATAGATTAGAAGTGCTTTTTCAGAAGGCAAGTTTAGGATACATTTTAGTGCTAACAGGTTTTCTTCAAGACTGACGCAGACTAGAAAGGAGTGAGGGGAAGGACACGCTTTACTGCCTGGCCTCCCAGCTGGGCCCGGGGCTTCTCTGCTCATGGAGGAAGAGCCCAGTGCTGGCAGCAGCCAATGAACTTGCTACTTGAAATCCAGGCAGAATAAAGGTATTTCTGTTTCCCTTAGTACATCCTCAGAGGAGAAATTTAAAATGAGGCCTGAACCTAGAGAAAGTCTTCCTAAATGAGAATTTTACATTTGGCAGAACTCTGTCTAATTTTCCAAATGTATCGGAATCCTCTTCCCAGTTTCCTCTGCCTTTCTTTAACCTTCCCCACTCGGGTCCTGGGCGGCCGTCCCTATTATTTCTATCTTCATCTCACGCAGAGATTATAATAGAAAAGACAAGAAAAGCAGTCAGTAATGGTTGCATACTGGATGTGTATGACGTTGCCAAGAATTATACGTAAAAGTTCTTATTAAATCACAAGTACTGACTGTTGGATTTACTTTACTAATGAAAAACTTTGAGTTTTAGAGATATTAAATAATTAGCTAGCCAAGGTTGCATGGCTAGTGCGTTAGTGAGTTGGGAGCCAAACTGAGCCCCTTCCATTTCCAGAGCTCAGTGTCTGGGATGTGTTCTAAGTGAACAGGTGGGAGCCCCTGTGCGTAAGAGACTGCAGAGTGCCCAGGGGTGCCTGTGTTGGAGGGTGGTGTGGGAGTATTCGGTATTTCTAAGCATAGCACTTGCAAATCTGTGTTTATTTTTCCTTCTTTAGGAATTTGCCACAGTTAGAATCTCAGCTGACTTGGGTGAGTAATTGATGAGGTAAATACTTTTGATCTTGTGTCCTGGGCTTGCCTTTCCAATAATACTGATTACTGGAAGAAAAACTGACTTAGTGTTTTTGTGAGGAGACCTCCATGGAAAATTGGAACCAAAGTACAAGCTTATTTGGTACAAATTTTTTTAAATCTATACATTATTTCTTCATAATACACATTTTCCAGAAACTTTTTGAAGATCCCTTGTGAAACTGTCTTCAAAAAATTTTTTTTGAAGTTCTTCTTTAAACAACTAAAACCCAGCATCATCCAGTATTGCTAATTTCAGCAGACAACCTCTAACTCAGAAACACGTTACCATTGAAAACTTATTTTTACGTTGCTTATTCAAAATGTTGACCACATTTTCAGGAAATCTTGAGCAGCAGTCAGGTTTCCAGCCTACCTTATAAAAACTCCTTAATGTAAAACATACCTGAAATATTTTGTATTTAATAATAAAAATAGTAGAGAATAATGCTATTGTCATGCTAGAAAGTAAAAAAGTAGTAACAGTGGGCTAATTAACTTTATACTCTGTGTGGCCTATCGCTTGAGGAAACCAGTATAATATGAGAACTAAAAGCTCACTCTGGGGTCAGAGCATCTGGTTCAAATATTCGATCTATGGCTTATATTCTTTGGGACTCGAAGTCCCGAGTCACTATGCCTCCATTTATTTAACCTTAAAATAGCAGTAAAAACACTATATGGTTAATGTGAGCGATAACACTTGCAAAGCACTAATGTTGCTGAATGACTTCTACAAAGTTCCTGGAGTCTGATAACCATCATAGGTATTTTTCATACCTGTTGATTACCTATCCCACTGGATAGATACTAGGTCAAGAGTTTTCCCTGTAATTTTAATCCAATAACCCAATGAGGAATTAGTCTTCCATATTTACAGATGTAGTAGTTGATGTGCTCTGAGTTTAAGCAACTTGCTGAGTCACATAAAAATGTATCAATTTGTCTGGGCCTACTGTGCCCAGATATTTGGTTAAACATTATTCTGAGTATGTTGGTAAAGGTATTTCCAAATGAGATTAACTATTGAATAGGGACTTAGTAAAGTGGATTGCCTTTCCCCATCTGGGAGGGCCTTATCCAATCTGCCAAGTACCTGGATGGAATGAAAAGTTGAGGAAAGGAGAATTCTTTCTTTGCTTGAGTGTCTTTGAGCTAGGACATGAGTCTTTACTCTTTGAACTTGGACTAGAAAGAATTACACCATCAGCTCTTCAGGGTTTCCAGCTTCCAACTGCAAACCTTGGGACTTGTCAACCACCATAATTGTGTGAGACAATTCCTTACAATAAATAATAAATCTCTTCAGATAGATAGATAGATTCTATTGGTTCATTTTCTCTGGGAAAAAAAGAAAAAACAACCTGGACTAATGAGGTCAGATAGACGGAGGTGGAAGGATGAAATCTGGCACATAGATCTATAGGTTTGAAAGCCCAGAGTCCTCAGAGGTCTAGAGTGACTCCCTTTGGATCCATGGATTGGACTGTTCAGTTCTTAGTCTGTGCAAGGTAGCACTGTCCAGTGCAAGGATGAGGGCAATCGGGGTTGTCTGGGCCAGAAAAGGGGGAGGAAAAATAGTGGGAAGAGCATTCCAAGTTGAGCAGTTGTGTGAGCCAAGGCAGAAGTGGGTCCCAATTCTTATCAATTATTGCTTAATTGAAGTTTGGAGTTCCACCAAGGTTCAAGTTGGAGACTACTTTTAACTTACTCCAAAGCTCAACGCTAAGAGCCAAGAGCCCTCCCAAACCCTCATGACTTTAAGGCCTCCTGCAGCAGGTTGGCACGCAAGAGGAGGACTATAAACCCTGTTGGCTCTGAATAGGCCGACAGCACTTTTATCATTTTTTTGCTACTTCTAACGGCCTCAACTTCCTTGGAAAGCAGTGACAAAACATTCGATTTCAAGGGTTTTCTAACTGGCGGTGCCCCACGTTGCCACCACCAAAATTGACAGTGACTTTCTCCCTGTGCGAAAGAACAGGGGAGTCATGCAGTACCCTGTGCTGAACCTGAACCAACAACTCTGTTTTCCCTGACCAGAAGGAGTCTCTCCATGCTGTTTTGCTAACTTGGCTCTCAACTTTTCCATTTAGAAATTAATCTTACCCTTTGGACTTGGGCTGATGATGTGAAACCAGATGATGTTTAATAATGTTCAATGTAATGATTCTGTTTAGCTATTTAAGTGTCCCTCAACCTTCAACTTTAAACTTGGTTTTACCCATCTTCCTCTTGACTCAGAGTACATTATTGAGAATATTATAATTATAATTTAAACTTAACAGCACCTCACCACACTGCAAAATGACATGGCTTAAAAAATACAGATTAATAAACAAATTCAGTCTAAAATTACTTAATAAGACCTTGCCACACTGAAAAATGACATGGGTTTAAAAAATATACAGATTAATAAACAAATTAAGTCTAAAATTAAATATATAGGGATAAAGAGAAAGAAAATGATCATAGTAAATCTGAAAAAACACAAAAACATAAAAGGAAGGTGATAAAGCTTTCTTAAATAGCACTTGCCGAAGAATATCTCCATCACTATCATTCTGGAGTAACCCTCTCTCATCTTTCTTAGTCTTCACCATTTTCGTTTGGGTAGTATAGTTTTTTTCTATTTTGCAGCTTTATAATAAACTCAGTAAAATAGATTTTGTTGGTGTTATCAATGCAAGGTTTGAAATAGGTGTGAGCCACGTCTCAGATCTCATTGACTCCCTCTTGCTGCCTTATCCACCACTGCCAGGCCCGGTTCTGCAGGTGCTGAGGGTGCTGAGTGGCGCAGGCAGTGTGGGCTGCAGTTTCTCCATCACTATCGTCATGGCATTTCTAGCTTATGAGAATCCTGGAAACCCCAAGATGCTCCAAATATCCAATGCAGTGTTTCAAGTCATTTCCTAGGCTTTCCAACTGGTTGAGGTCAATCTTGAAAAGGTGACAACCTTACCTATTTGGAACCTAACTGTCCAGTCTTTTCTCCCCTTCTACACGCTTTTTCTCTGTACAGAACTTCTGACATTGAAGCAGATTTTAGTACATGGAAATAATACCCAGAATACTGAAAGGGACTGGTATTTCTCCCCTTATCTCCCTTCATGAGGTTGCTGACAACAGAGATATGTAACTTCTGGGGTACATCCAACACATGAAAGGTTAGAACATCCATATGTCACCCACTACTTTCTTTCAAGAAGAGTTTCCTAATTTTTGCAATCGCTTGACAGGTCTATATTTTACTGCTTTATCCATTTTCTCCCCCTTGCTGATTGTTGATATAAATGTGGGAAGCAAAGGATCATTCGTAAGGCGTTTGCCTGGACTTTATAGTTGCTATCAACTCTTTTTCCAGAAAAACTATAAATGAAAATAGGCTTCACGATGGATGAAATAAATACCAGTGACGTGGTGTCTAGAAACAGGCCTCTCATCTGTATGTTGCCTCCTGAAAAAACATGCAACTTTACTAACTCATCTGCTAAATTATTGAGCTTTTTACTGAATTTTAAATTATTTATCTGACCTATAGTTGCAGAGATATGTGGCGATTACTCAGTTTTTTCCTCTCTCTCCTTTTTTTTTCTTTTTGCTGAGATTTTTTTCTTCTATCATGTAAGGAAGAAGCAGACTTAAAAACAGAACTTCACTTGAAAAAAATCTATACTTTGGCATTGTTTGGCAACGGCCCACTGCAAATATAACATTTTAGTGTTAAGCAGTTAACTATAGAAATGTGAAATTGCCAAAAAGAAAGGAAAGAATATGTTGAAGACAATTCTTTGCCCCTAATAAACATTTTCCAGGAAAAGGAAATAGTGTAAAGCCCAACCTAGGCCAACAACTGGTGTGAATATGAATAGCTGCTTGAGCTTGATTAAAGTCATTTACGTTTTCCCCCATTTTACTGTACAGGAAAAGTAGAGTGATGCCTGAGGTCTATGCATAGAGACACTAAATGAAATATTTAGATAAATACTGTCTGTCAGAGAAATTGACACGCATTTCAGTGACCATGACCAATCCCTCAAGTTCTCTGCAGTTCCTCTTTTGAGTCAGTTTGAGCTATGCGGAAAAAGAATGCTTGCTATTTTATGATAATCAAATCTACTTCCAAGGACAAAGGTCTATTATCATTAATTATGTTCTGAAAACTGAATCCATTTATGGGTTATAAATAGGTCTATTAAAAACAACCAAGCACGCGTACCTTGATGACTGTCTGTGATCATGTTAACCTGCACTGCTGAGGTCCATGACGGAGTCCCCCAATTCGAAACGTCCAGCACACCTGGAGGGGCTGAGAGGAAGGTCTGCCATGGTGCTAATTGCGTTGAAATAGGAAGTCACCAAGAACATAAGAAATGCTTTAGTACTTAAGCTGGTCTGAGGATGAGATAAGTCTTAAAATGGAGGGACACTTCTGGATCTTGTGTAGTATCTATCACTTACATGTTAGTTTCCGCCAAGTAGAAAGAGAAGATTATATTTAAAACTAAAAATTCTGCTTCACTAAATGGCTGCAAGTCTTCAATAGTCGAGTGTGGGGTAGCTGAAAATACAAAAATATTATTTCCACTGTTATTGTGGATTTTGTATAGTTTATCTCCCAGATTAGAATGCTCCAGAAAATGCACATCAGAACTATCTGATAAAGCAGCTCAACACACTGGGTTCCATAATGTTTAAAACAATTGTTCATGGAGTCTTCTTATACGTTTATATAAGTATTTCACTAAAGAAAGTTAAGTTATCATAGTTTTTATTTAATGGTTAAGAACACAGGCTTTGCTATGAGACCGGTGTGTGTTTGAATCCCAGCCCTATCACTCACACTCTATGGATGACCCTGGGCTGGTCATTTACCTACCCAGAGAGTTGGTTTCCTGTTCTGATCAGAAAGAATGTTGACCAAACACATAGTAAGTTATCTTATCATGTTTGAATTTCTGGATCACTCACTATGTATCCTGGGGAATTAAGTCTGCTTTTAGTTTTCTCATAAATTTGCCAACCGCTAAAGAAAGGCTCCCACTTGTTTAGATAACTGCCATGGTCCTTTAGATAAAAATTGGCAAGAGTCAAAAAGCAAAATACATTGACCCTTCCAAGCAGTGTCCTCCAGTTCTCTGTGACTCACCACCCTGCAGCTCCTCCCAGGAACAGCAACTGTGGTACAAAGAAATGATGGTTCCTATTGAATTCAACTGAATGCCATGTATTCTAAATCTTTTTCAGAAATAATTCTCCTTCTTCTTCTTCTCCTCCTCCTCCTCCTCCTTCTTCTTTTTCTTCTTCTCCTTCTCCTCCTCCTCCTTCTCTTCCTCCTCCTCCTCCTCCTTTGACTTCTCCTCCTCTTCCTCTCCCTTCTCCTACTTCTTTTATCCTATAGGCTCTGGAATCTTTCTCTGATTTCATTTGCATATGGTTTATTTTAGCATTCAATTTCTTCAGCATCTTTCTTACTATCACAGGGCTTTACTATCATCTACTCTTTGGCAATGTTCTAGACAGATCGAAAGTAAAGTCTGTGCTTCTTTTATCATTTTCTTCTTTCCTTGCGGGAGGGGGGAAACCTCTTCTCAGGTCTCCCTGCCTTCCATCTCATAGTCCTTTAAACTAGAGCAGGAATCATTTTTATTGAGACAAAAATTATTTTATATTACAAATGACAATTTCTCTTCTTACCCTTCCTCCTTGAACCATATTACTGATTCCCAATGTCCCTCGAGGTAAAGGTCACATGTCTCTACATAGCCGATCTGACCCTTGGCAATCTAGCACTTGCCTGTGTTTGACTCACTCTCTGTCTCTGTCTTGAAGCTCCTGCTAGCTCCTCAGCACACCATGTTCCCTCTTACTAGAGTCGTACTCATTGCTGTCCTGGCCTCAAGAATGCATCCCTGCCTCCCTCTGATGTGGCTGGCCATTGCTCCTCATCCAAGAGTCAGCAAAGGCTCTGCTTGTTGCAGAGTCTTCTCTGACTCCCCCTTAGCGCTTGTGGCCTGATCGAGTGCCCCTTGTCTATGATTTGAAGGGCTATGATTGGATTAAAGAGATAGAACCTGTGAAAACGCATGACACAGGGTAAGTTTTCGGTTAAACTCCCGTCTAGTGAAGAACAATTCTGAACGTTATCTAGTCTTGTTCTTGTGTTGCCTTTCAGAGTTTCTTCAAAAAATTATTTCCCCTTTCTTGAACAGAATGCCTTCCCATCCCTTGTAAGCACACTGAGCATCTTGTCATGTGTATGAATTACAATCCAAGTGAAATTTATTTTCTTAAGAATTGTTATCGGTCCTTTATTCCAGAATAAATGTGGTCTTATCTATAGCCTTAAATAAATAAGGTTCTAAAGATCTTTTTAAGAGTCTCTTCCAGCTCTAACATTCTTTGGTTAAAAGATTTATTTAAAAAAAAAAAAAGCTTTACACAGATGAAGTCAAATTTCTGGAACCTGATTATACAATTTAAAGATTATCTAAGGCCTTAGTTCCTCCTCCTCCCCTCCACTGCATGCCCTTTAGTCATTTTTACTACTCATAAACTCCTCCAGGCAGGGAGGCAGAAAGAAGATATGATGCTAACACAGCAGCTTTAGTAAAATGCGTGATGGGAGAGGTTGAAACTGTGGGTTAAAAAAGATTTCTCAGATTCATTACACCCTCAGACTGATCAAAGATAGGTTAGCTGGAAAATAACTACGCTTCCTTTAATTTTTTAAAATAGCAAATATTTCTTCCAATTAATTCATTAACTCCTTCTATGACACTTCTCATTGTATTCAACTCCAATGCCTCTTTCCAAATTTCAGTTCTCTCTCCTTAACTGAGGTGGCATGGGGATTGTCTGTCCTGCTTCGTTCTCTATGCCCCATCACCCTCATATCCCTCTAGTTGGGTGAAGAATGGAATGAAGAATACAAGGACTTGCAGGCTTGGAACATTTAGCTGTTTCCACCTGGCATCTTCTATTCCCCTAAGGAAACCTGACTGGAATTGCCAGTGAAGGCTATAAAGAGATCTCCTAGTTGTAATGTCTGAAACTGACCCTGAGATTTTATGTAAAACTCTGCAATGTCAGCAGCTGCTTAGCTACACATATTCCATACACAACCCCTTTTATAGCTTTGACTTAGAGCCAACCTCTGTTTCCAGCTCCAGTGCCAAGAGCCAATGGCTGCTGAGGTCGAAGACAGCTTATTCTGCCCTAGAACTTTCTTTTCAGTTCAACTGACAGAGGCAGGGCCCCTAGGTCCCTAATTATCCCAGGAAATGTCATGGTGCTGCTTGCATAACTAAGACTGGGTCCTAGTAACAAGCCTAAAGACAGCTGGTCCCAGACCTTGCTGCCCTGGCTCTACAATTTGTCCCTACAGGTACCCTCTCCAATACAGGGGCCTGGCGAGGCCAACCAATGAGGCCAGTTCTGGTTTGAGTTTGACCATTACTGACAATTTTTTTTTTTTTTTTTTTTTTTTTCGCATGGCCAAGAGTGTTTTGGCAAAGTTCGCCAGATTTGATGTGGGGAAAAACATCTGTGTAATCAAAACCTTTTCTAAACTCTTTAGGACCGTATGTCAGTTCATAACAGAGCAGCCCCCAGGAATTGGTCTTCCTCCCAACCTGTGTGTCTGAGAGGAGACACTGCCTGGGTTGATGGTGAGGATAGAGATCCGGGTGGTTGTCAGAGGACTGTCCTTGATTACGGTAGTGACTCTGCTCTTAAATGCTGATGGCAACGGAATGTTTCTTAATTGTGTTCTATGTGCATGAAGTACTTCACATAATATTCATAATGGCCCTATTAATTTTGTAGGAGCCATGTCCTCATTCTACAAATGAAGAAAATGTGGTATGAAGATGACACATGATTTTTCTAGAATCCTAAAACTGGTAAGAGGCAGGGCTGGATCTTGAACTACAAAGAGCCCATGTTTGTCCTGATATTTTATATAGCACCTCGGATATATTACAACATGGTCTTCCCTCTCTACGTTGGCCACCCTTCCAAGTTATGGTTTTTCTATTCAAGTTGGATGCAATGACTGTGCTTTGATAAAGCCTGGCAGGACACAACCATCGCTTGCTCTAGGTGTGGTGGCTGGATGAGTTCTGTCATTAGTTCAACAGACACTTGCACGTGCTGAGCCGGGTCCTCACGTTCACATCACCTCATGCAAACAGAGACTCTATGCCAATTGTTACAAATGGGGTAAGTGCTATAAAAAGTAATTTAGAAAGTATCTTGGTAGGTCTTCTCAGTCCAGAAGGTTACCTGAAAACTGCAGGAGGAATAGAATTAGTCAGTCTTGGGACAAGGCTAGAGACAAGTATTCTAGGTCGGGGAAAAGTGTGTTCGAAGCCTGGAGGTCAACTAAAGGCAGGCAGCCAAGATTCTTTGTTCCCCAGAAATCATATCTGTGATTCACATTGGCGTCTGAGAAGTGTGCAAATTCAAGGTCATCCCACAGGGTGGTTGGGAAATCCTGGGCCTGATTCTGAGTTTTAGTCACTCCAAGGAGTTATGCAGGAAGGGGAGGGGCAGACTGATCCCCGTGCACTGCGGATCAGCACAGGAAGCCTGGCAGAATGGAAGTCAGGAGAGAATCCTGTGTAAAAATAACATCACAGGTTCATCATTTTAAAAAACAAGCCATATCTTCCAATGAACTGTAGATCATGTGAGTTTTTTTTTTAGAATTATTTAGTTTTATTTATCATTATTATTATATTTTAATTAAATTTGCTACAGAGCATGCATGCTCACCATAGAGAAAGTGAGAGAGAGAGAGGGAAACTGAGAAAGCAAGTCGCCAGGCCAGGACTCAAATTATAGTCTGCCATGTGGGGGTCCAGCACCTTAGCCACCACACTACCTGCTGGCCCCTTGTGTTTTTTATTAAAAAAAAAAAAGTTTATTTATTTCTTCTAGGAGATAGAGACAGAGAGGGAGAAAGCGATAGGTATTCTCAACAGGGTCCTTATGTTGCCATTCACCCCTCGTCTCAACCAGACTGAATCAGGCACATACATACACAGGCCCTGGGACTTGAACAGAGGACCTTTCCCATCTAGGTTCAGTTGTGTTACCACTGGATCAACTCCTGGATCTTGGAAAGATTTTTCAGAGTTTATTCATTAATACTTAAATCTTGGAGAGGAAATGTGCTATCCACTGAGACTATACAAAGGAATGATCCTGAAACGTTCTGTTTCTAGAACTTTTGGGATACCAGCATCATCATGCTTTTCTGTTATGATCAAAGGTCTCTTTTTTGAGTGAAGGCATAGCCTCGGTGAATGTCCTTGATCCTGGTAACATGTTAACCAGTTATTTGTGGATGAATGTCTCTGCAGGTTTCCTTATGGTGTCACTTTCCACCAGGGCTGAGAAGTGAGCTAGGTAGGCAGAGGCAGAAGAGCAGGCTTCCTGTGAGTCAGAAAGGAAGGAGAACCACTCATCCCAGCGAACCTTGAATAGCTAGTGCCTCCTGCACCCCAGGTACAGTGCCAGAGGCTGGAACAGCCCACACCTTGCTGCCAGCCATTGGAGAGCCAGGGTTTCTTGAGGAGAGAGTCTGGGGGAAAGGAGGACTCAAAAGTGAGCTTAGAGCGGGCCATGGGTGAAGCACACCTTCTCACCAGGTGTATGTAATGAGCAAACGGAGCCAAGAGCACCAGCACCAAGGAAGAGGCGCTGACAGAAGGAAGATAATAGATGTTCTGGGGCCTCAGTGCCATCAGAGCTCGAACACATCTCCGACAGCGCACGGTTCTCTCTCATTCGTTTTCCTTCACTGCTATGGGATCATTTGGTTCTTGAGCCCATAGTATTACTGGCTGATTCCTTTCTGGTCAGATTCTTTTTAGCTCCACACAGACTCCTTTCTTATAACGAAAACCAGGTTTCCTGTTAGCAGTTTGCTTTACATTCAGGTAACATGCTGCCGTCTGGAATGAGCAAGTGTTGAGTTTGAGTCATATTTTCCACGCTGACGTGAAGCCTTCATGCCTCCTGTGTCTGGTGTTGAAGGGGAGGCAAGGGAATAAAAAACTGCAGCTCGGTCAGAAAATTTATGTCCCCCCCAAAGGGCTAATTGGCTTCTGGAGGGAACAAAGGCATGGAGCTGCCGGGCTGCTTCCTGAGTGCAAGACAGCGCAGGGAGGAGCTTTCCAAGTGACCGCGGGGCTCCGTGAGGGGTGGCCCCGGTCGGCGGGGAGCAGACCCACCTTCTGTGGAGCACGGTATGGGAGAGAAGCTTGAAAAAGTCATCTGAGTCTCTGTATCTCTGAGAGCCATATTTTGAGCTGCCTTCAAAGATTCACAGAAGATCTTTAGGTCCCCAGTTGAGAATGGCTAATTGGGAAGGAAACCATTACTGGGAAATATTTTCTCCAGGAGTAGTTAAGTAGGAACACGTGTCTGGGGAAAAGCCCAGTAATCAGCAAATGACAAAATCCCATGCCAGTGCAAAAATTACTTGGGTACACAGCAACAAGGCACTTTTTTGTTACTGAAAAGTTGAATGAATTCTTAAAAATAGTTATTGAGACTGATTTGATTAGGATTATTTATCTTCCTCTCCAAAAGCAAGGATATAGTAAAGAATGTTTGAATGGTTAGAATACACACATGCACACACAGATATACACACAACACACACACAACACACACACATGCATATATTTCTAATATACACATACACAGATATATACATAGAACGCAGATATGCACACAAAGACACATACAGACAACATATATATACATACGTGAATACACAAACACATCCAACGCTCACACACACACACACACATATATATATATATATATATATATATATATACATGCATTTGCAGGCACAAATACACATACAGGCAACACATATGCACACATGTATGCACAAATATACAACCCAACACATACACAGATACACACAAATACATGTTTACATACATATGCACTCATACACGCACATACATGCACACACATATATATAATGGGCAAGATGGCAAAGGAGAATTATAAAAGTCTGCCGGTACTTCAAATCTACCTTCTTGTTTTTGTTTTTTTTGCCCTAGAGCCATGAGTGCTCACCAAAAAGAAAGACAAAAAAGGGAAAGTGAGAAATCATCCTCCAGAGGAGATGGCCAATGACACAGTCCCTTCTCCTCCATTTTCCTCTCGATATTTTGGGCATGGGCCGGTGCCTGGAGTGGTTTTCAAACCGCGGGTCAGGGGCTCAGACCGGTCAGCCATGTGGGAGTCCAGCGCCTCACCCATCACTCCATCTGCTGGCTGATGATCCTACCTTCTTAACCAGAGGCAAAATTACCTTTTAGTGAAGAAAATACCTTAAGGTAATAAAGATACATAAGGCCATTTGGGCATTGCTTGGATGGGACAGTGAAGAGCAGGAATTTGGCACCTGCAGTGCAGAGAAGCTCCTGAAAAGGGAGAAGCCCAGGAGATGGAAGGACAGGCCCATAGGAAACTCCCTCAGCTGGCGCCCAGGGGTTTTCAGTTCCACCCTAGGGTTCACCACCCCGTCCTCGGCAGAGCTGAAGTCTGCGAGGAGTGAAAGAGGACGGTTTAGGACGGCAGAAGGGAGGTCCTCCACCTGGCGGCTCAGAGGTCTGGGGCCACAGGCTGCAGTGCCCCTTCCTCTCCAAAATTGATGCCAGATAGCGGGTATGGAGAGGAGACAGGGCTTGCTCCCGCACTCACTAAACCTCCTTTTTGGAGTCAGAAAATGTTCCGGCAGCTGGGGTGTTGCTCTGAGGTCCTCTGTGAGGGGAGGAAGGGTGACTCCCAGCAGTGGTTGTCTTGGGGTGACAAGTCGGCCTGTTTGCAGGATGCGCAGAGCTTGTCCCTTAGAGGGCGATAGCGCGGTCAGGTACAGGGAGGCTTGGGGAAGGCAACTACGACCTGGGAACAAGGTCCTAATCCGGGCCCAGCCGCTCCCTAAGGGCATGTGGGCGTCCATGTGGCCACCATGGCTCCGTTTACTTACAGCCTCCAGCAGAAAGCAGATCCTCCTCTGGATTTGGAGTCTGGTGCCTGGGAAGCCAGATGGGGAAAGGATGGGGAAAGCCGGAGAGATGAGCCCAGCGCTTCATGTCACTCACCGGGTCTGGGAAGAGGCTGGAAGAGGACTGGGACTCCAGTCTCTGATGACAACAGACTTCCTGCTGCAGACCTTGTGACAGCTGGACAGATGGCGCCTGCGGCAGGAAAGCGGCCCACCCCGGGACGACTTGGAGACTGAAAACTAGGCAAAGACAGCCCAGAATAATCCAAGATCACCCACAGACAGCACACTCTGGGAAGCGCTTCCCTACAGCCCCCAAGAATTGAGGCCAGAGCTGGAACTAGAGAACAGAAGCAGCCAGTCTCCATGGTGCCCCGACCTCCTTGAATGCCGCCGGGGGCCAAGCTGGCTGGGCTGTCCTGCCTGCCGGTTGGCTTCCCAGGCCAGGAGGAAGTCCCCAGCATGGCCCCTGGAAAGCCAGCTCCCGTCCCCAACGTGCTGATGGACGGTCAATGGGAAGTACTATGCTGCAGCCTGTTCACAACCCAAACTAAACAAGGCGTTTTGTGTATGTTTCAATGAACTTTGACAAACTTATATAACCACCACCACAATTAAGCTATAACATTTTAGTCACCCCCAGTAGATCTCTCGTGCTCTTCCCCAAGTCAGTCCCCCTTCACCCCAACCCCGACCACTGGTCTGCTTCCTGTCACCATAGACTGTTTCTGCTTTTCCTGGGGTTTCATGTAAATGGAATCATATAGTATGTACCATTTGGCATCTAGTTTCTGTCAGTCAGCATATTTTTGAGATGCACTAGGGTCCTTGAGTGTATTAAGAGGTCATTCTTCTTTATTCCTAGCTAGAGTTCCATTGTGAGGATGCATTGCAATGTCTCTGATTACATGTTGATGGGCTTTAAATTGTTCTTGGTTGTTTGACCATTATGAATATTTTTGACTATTATTAATATGTTATGAACATTCATGTGCAAGCGTTTATATAGACTAAGGGTTTTGTTTTGTTTTTAAGAGAAATTTTTTGCTAGAGGGCATGTGCACTTGCCAGAGAGACAGAAAGCACAAAATCACCCCTCTGGGGGAATGGCCACACCACAATCCCTTCTTTTCCATTCTCCTCTTGGGATTTTGGGCATGCACCTACGTGTTCCCAGCATGAGTTTTAAGCTGCCAGGTCCAGGACTTGAACCATGGTTGACTATGTGTGAGTCCAGCGATGTAACCAATATGCCATCTGCTGGTCCCTAAGCTAAAGTTTTCATTTCTTTTTGATAAATAACTAGGCATGTGATTGCTGATTGTATGGAAAATGTGTTTACCTTTACAAGAGAGTCAAATTGTTTTCCAACTGGTTATAGCATTTTACATTCTGATCAATGCTATATGAGAGTTCCAGTTGCTTCACATCTTCTCCAACACTTGGTACTGTCAGTCCTTTTTATTTAGTCATTCTAGGAAGTGTAAAATGGTATTGCACTGTGACAACTGATGTTGAACAAATAATAATGTACTTACTAGTGGTCAAGAATTTTTTAAAAAACATATTTAACACTTTTTTTTTCTTTAGCCTTAGGGGTGTGCATTTGTTAGAGAAGGACAGAGAGAGACAGTAAGAGGGAAAGTGAGAAATCAACCTGAGTGGGAATGGCCTCATCACAATCCCTTTTCCTCTGTTTTTCTTCTAGGATTTTGGGCAAGCATGCACATGTGCCTGGTGTGATTTTCAAGCCTCCAGGTCTGAAATACAGTGGACTATTTGGAAGTTAGCACCTTAACTGACATGCCACTTGCTGACTCCTAAAAAATAAGTGTTTTATTTAGAGGTTTTTGCCTCAGGGCACATGCTCTTGCCAGAAAAAGAGACAGACACAGTGAGAGGGAAAGTAAGAAATCAACTCCCAGAGGGGATGGCCATGCCACAATCCTTCTCCTCCATTTTCCTCCCAAGATCTTGGGCATGCATGCACACATACGCAGCTTTATTTTCGAGGCATCAGGTCCTGGACTCAAACCACAGTTGGCCATGTGGGACTCCAGCGACATTCCGCTATGCCATCTGCTGGTCTCAATTTTTAAAATATATGTTTAGTCAAGAGATTTAAAAAAATATACTAGACAGTGGTGCAGGGGCAATGCTACTGAGTGCACATGGGAAAGGTCCTGGGTTCATGCCCTAGAGCCTCCCTAAGCATGCTTTGCATGAGTATGCATGCCTGTGATCTTGACTGGTTAAGCTGGAGGTAGATCACAGCTGAGGATCCTCGTGTGTGTGTGTGTGTGGGGGGTCCCTCTTTCTCTCTCTGTCTCCTCTCATGGAGGAAACAAATAAACTTTAAATATATAAATGGTTTACTTTCATCTTCTTAACAGCATTTTCAAAGAGCAGGAGTTCTTAATTTCTTAATTTGCATGAAATCTAATTTATCATTAATGGTGTTTGTCTTTTGCATCCTATCTCAGAAATAGTTGACTACCCAGGGATGATGATTTTTCTCCTTTTTTTTTTTTTTTTTTTTTTTTTTTTTTTTTTTTTGCTATACGGTGCATGCAATCACCAGAAAGAGACAGACAGAAAGCAAGAAATCACTCCCCGGGGGGATGGCCACGCTGCAATCCCTTCTCCTCCATTCTCCTCTTGGGATCTTGGGCATGCACGCACACACACCTGGCATGAGTTTAGGCCACTGGGTCTGGGACTTGAGTCATGGTCAGCTACATGAGAGTCCAGCGACATAGCCATTATGCCATCTGCTGATCGCCAAGATTGAGTTCTTTTTAAAAATATGGACATTTAGTTGTTTCCACAAGATTGCTGAAAATAACTTTATTTCTCCAATAAATTGCCTTGATACCTTTGTTAAAAATCAATTGGCCATATGTGTATCTACTTCTAGACTCTCAATTTTGTTCCATTGTTATATGTCTTAGTCCGTTTGGGTTACTATAACAAAATACTATTTCTTCAGATGAACTGGAGTCATACTCTATGTCTGGGTAGCTTCTAAACAACAGAAATTTGTTTCTCACAGCTCTGGAGGCTCAGAGTCTATGATCAAAATGCTGGCAGATTCGATGCCTGGTGAGCTCCAGATTCCTGGTTCACAGATGGCACCTTCTTGCTGTGTTCTCATGCAAGAAAAGACAACAAAGATTTCTGGAGCCTCTTTTATGAAAACATTGATCCTATTCATGAGGGCTTCCCTCTTATAACCTAATCACCTGCCAAAAAGCCACTTCCAAATTCCATCATCATGTGCATTGGGTGTCGACATAAGAATTTGGGGGCTTCATGAGCATTCAGACCATAGTAACCTAAACTTTCCATCCTTTCATCGGTTTTAGTAAGAGCTGAAATCAAATAGAGTAAGTCCTTCAACTCTGTACTTTTTTTTCCAATTGTTTTAGCTATTCTACCTTCTTTGCATTAAAATATAAAATTAACTTATTAATTTCTACAAATAATATACTGGGATTTTAATCAGAATTATGTTAATTTAATAAATAAATTTGGGAAGAATTGATATTTTAATAATATTGAGTCTTGTAATTCATGAAGTTGGTATGAATCTCTACTTAAGTCCTCTCCTTGAATTTATTTCTGTGATATTTTGTAGATTTCAGTGTACACAACTTGTACCTAAGTTTGCTAAATTTATGCTGAAGTACTTAATTAATTTGATATCATTACAAAGTGATATTTTAATTTCAGTTTCTGCTTGTTTATTGCTTACTATGTAGAAATAAAGTGTAACTTTTGTGTGGATTTTTAAAAATTTCTTGTATTCACAATCATATGTGCTAAGTAAAGTAAGTTTTGCTTATTTTTCTCTAATATATGTACATTTTATTTCCCTTTCTTGCTTTATCATACTGTCTAGGATCCCCAGTACAATGTAAACCAGAAGTTATCAAAGTGAATAACCTTAACTTCATTTCTGAAATTTTAAGATGGGACATTCATTTTTTAAGCACTAAGTATAATGTTAGCTGTAGGGCTTTTTAAAAATGAAAGTCCTTTTACAGTTGGAGAAATACTCTTCTTTACCTCCTATACAAGGAGGTTTTATCATAAATAGATATTGAATGCTGTCCAGTGCTTTCTGTGCACCCATTAAAGGCTACCATACTCATGTTCATTTCCAGGTTTCCTACAGTTTTTCATTAATGTTCTTTTCTTGGTTTACTCTTTAAAGTATCCCTGACCTACCTCTGCTTACTCCTCAGTGCGACCCAGTGTAAGCCTAACTCCAAAGGCCAGAGCAGATGATTCGGGGCCAGTCTAGACTGTCTTCCAGGTTGCTTCTGCCTAATGGGTCTGCTTAAGATATTAGAGCCTTCTTTGTCTATAAATGGGAATCATGTCTGCCACCCACGGAAGTATCACAGATGGAAATGGACAGTTTACCTGTCCAAGATGCTTCTGTACAGTGGAATTATTACAGATCTCAGAGTGATTTTCTTTGCGGACATTTAAAGAAATAAAGCAAGAGAGCAAAAAAGTAAAAATGTTAGGCCTATTGTTTGCACCTGAATCGCTTCCATACAATGCTAACCTCAGTCTACCTCCCTGTAGCCCTCTTACACCTGGGTGTGTACTGAATGATCTGCTATCCAGTTAGCAAAGGGAAAAGAAAAAAAAACCATAACGTGACCAAAAAAAAAAAAAAAAAAACCCAAAACCCAAAACAAAAAATATCAAAAGGCTTTGCTTACGTGATTGAGGGTATATTTTATGTACAAATTATCTCTGAGTCAAAAGAAAATCAGATACTAGCTGAAAAAGCTGATACATGACTTTTCTTAGAAATCTCAGATATTAGATTTTACCATCGGCTGGACTGTAGTGACATTTTGCAAGCTCTACTGTAAAGTATGATAAAAGCAGCACAAACTTTCTGGGGGTTTTTAGGTCTTATTTTGGATCAGACTATTGTTTAACCATAAATGCCTACAAATATGCTAAATACGTAATGATACAATCGTGAGCAATTGCAAGGAGGCCCACTGGCTTTCCTCGGGACACCTTTATTCATGCTAGAAGCTGTCACTGTGTGGATGTAGATGAATTATTTTCTCAGAGTAAGAAGGGAAGAAAGCAAAGGACATCTTCCTTGTTTCTTTAACCTTGGAGAAATGGGATAAATCTGGTTTGGGCATCTCTCTGAGGAAAAGAATATCTTGACACATACATAGAGCTTTTGGAGAAAGCTTGGTATCCACTGGCAAGAGGATGAGATTCTGAATGTATCTAAATAATCGGCATAGCATTGAAACGCTTGCCCATGGCAGACGCCTCACCAGGATATAAATCATTCTGCTTGCCATGTGCAACACGCCAGACACAGGGTATGACTCCAGCTCATCAATGAAATGGCTTTTATGACATTCATGTAGATAAATAAAGCATCATCGCTGAGAATTATATTCGTAATCCAGTTTTCAGAACAGAGCTGAACGGACAGGGCTACATCTATAATGCAAACTAAGCATTTCTCTGCTGGGGTACACATAGGCAAGCAATTGATCCACGTATGAAGTGTGCAACAGGCCCACGTGTTACTGCTACAAGTTGGGGGCACTGTGTCAATTCCGGCACTCACCCTAACTACGAAGATTTGTTCTCAATTTATTCTCAAACTACAAGGTACAAGACCCCCCTGGGGGCAATGATTGTAAGGACTCTGCCTACTCTGGGGAGAAATTATGCTTCTAGAATAACTGCTTGTTCCCTAGTGTGTCGTATTTTGCTAAAATATTCCTAACATTAAAGTCAGGATTCCTTTGATGTCTCTTCTGGACATTTTCTTCAAATGGCTTAGGACAAAAACGAAGGAAAAGGCATCTTAGCTTTCTCCTCCCCATATTATCTAGAGGATAATTTTCCTGGCTCAGAATCTGAAAAAGAAGATCTTTCTCTTCCTGAGAATCTGTAATAATCAATGCAACTTGAGCCTGTAATGGGACAGACACACAGAAAAGCCTTGAGTAGGTAAAGGGGAAATCAGACGGGTGTTTAAAAGACTCAGAGTCACCTGTACGACTGGCTCAGCCCCATTTGGATTGGAACGTATTTTCTCTTTGTGATGTTATTCCAGGGTCAAATTCCTAGGTTCCCTGGTGTAAATAAATCTACCACGCACACCTAGTCTTCAGCAGAAGGCACATTGCCGTATATAGAATGTAAGAGAGGTTTTCCTCTGATGAAAAACAAAGTTAAATGTTTATACAAAATGTTGTAGGTCTGGATATCATTAACTTTAAACAATTAATAAAAGTGACACTCGGACACCATAAATTCTAGTTTTCACAGAAACAATTTGACTTTACACGTTGCTTCTGCCTCACCGGTGTTTGAGATGAAAGGGACAGTAATTGAAATGAAACTCATCAGCTTTAAAGATTCCCCCCTGGAGGGAAGCCGAGGAAGGTGGTGGTGAAGGAGGCCTAGGATTCTACACGTAGGCAGGCACGGGCACCAGGGGAGGCAGCCTCGGCACACGCAGCATCTACTTACGAGCAAGACCAAGACTCGGTGAAATGATCTAAATTTTAAAAAGATAAGAGAATAAGTAAGGAAAGCATTAAATGCATTTTTTAGTCCTACCTTTCTTTGTTGCAGTTACATTATTAGATTAAAAAAATGCTTTGATGATAGAGGTGTCTATAAATTGACTTTAGAGGCTAATGGGAAAATAGATCTTCTATGTAAATTAGGAATAATGAATACATAACATAAATGGTCCCAAGTTATCTCACCATTCTGGCGTTCGCCTTTGGAAATCTAAATAGTTCTAATAGCTAACGTTTGCAGAGTGCTCAGCGTACGCCACGGGCTGTCCGCAAGGCCTTCTACGCCTGATAGCATTCAGTCTTTACCGGAACATAACTAATCTTCCATATCTAATCCTACCTTCTCCGCCCCTCTCCCCCAATCCATTCTCCACAGAGTAGTTGGAATGAGCTTTTCAAAGCAAATCTAATTTTGTCATTCCCTTGTTTCCAAGCTTTCACTCACTCCCATTCCTTTCAGAAAAATATGCAGAATATGTTTTTGGCCTCCAGGACTCTGTCTGGTCTCCAGGCACTTCCATGGCGCCAGGCACTGTGCCCTGCTGATTGGGACTGCAGAGCCCTGGCCAGCCTCACCCTGTCCCATCAGAGGGCCATGGCCTGCACTGGACACTTCCCTGGGCAGCTTTGATTCCCCTCCACTCCTGCATGACGCTCGGATCTCAGCCAAACGCCTGTCCCGGGGGAAATGTTGAGTCCCCACGTCAGGGTAGGTCTCAGGGCACATTATCAGCACACCGTCTCCCGGTTTTGTTGCCTCCATCTTAGTTGCCATGTTCATTTCCCCGGTGACCGTTTGACTCAAGCACCCAGTAGACTGGAAGCACTACCAGGACAGGGGTCACCTCTAGTTTTAACAGTTTTGCTGAACCCTGGTTTATGCAATGTCTGACTCAGAAAAGATACTCGATACATATTGAATTAATGGACTCGTGGATGACGAATCTAATCAAAGACCAACTGGATTGTCTTAACTTGGAATTTTTATTATTCAGGAAAATAACAGTTCACCTGGGAAGAAACAACATGCACCTCAAACTGATTTGCTCTTAGCAGACTACGTTTTTTATTTCTGAACTCAGGACCTCACTAACGTAAGGCGTTGGTTTCACTGTGCAGTGACCGCCCGAGTGTCGGTCGGCAGAGGGCAGGCTGGGCTCATACCCGTACCTTTGCTCCACTTTCCCCAAGGCGTGTATCAGTCACAAAACCTTTCCTTCCTCCAAAATATTTCAGCCACCCCCTACTTCATCTCCCTGTCTCTACCAAAACTGCATCCCTCCTGGATTTGTATGAAAATCCTCCTTCCTCAGAAGCTCACATTTGACTTCAAGAATTCTCCCAGCGCCCTGTGTCAGTGTCACATTCTTTGAAGATGCAGGCTCCGGGGTGCTGGTCTTCCTCTCCAGCTCCCTCGCTCCCACTATCTGGGAGTTGTCAGGGCTCGTGAAGCAGCTTCACACTCAGCACTTTCTAGTTTTCCCACCCACCAGGACCAGAGCCACACGGCCTGCATCCTCTCACACACCTCCCTGCAGCTCACACTCACTTTTCTTGCAAGAACCTTTCTGCCACACACACACACACACACACACACTCAGCCCCAATCTTTCCTCCACTGCTAGTGTTCGACACCCTGTTCTCCCTGTGCAGTCCCTCGTGTCTCTGGAGACCCTGTTCCGAAAAGCCCCACCTCTGCATCAGCCCCTAAAGACCTCGTCTCCATGCCTGTATCCAAGCTCTGTGGGAGAGCACCCACAGCTGTATAGATTAGGGCCACGACACTCGGGTGCCCCACCGCAGCAACAGAGCACACCGTTCTGTCTGGAGTGTCTTTCTTCTGTCCTGTGACAGGAAGCAAACCAGGTTCCTCTCGCCTACCCAACCCTCTCTACACAGAAGACCTGGCCTCCGGCTGTGTCAAGGAAATGGGAGGGAAGGTTCGAGAATGGCTTCGTTTGTCACTCACTGCCCTCTGTCTTCAGATTCACGTGCCTCTTCATCAGTTCCTCCCCCTGCCCACTGATCCAGGATAGCCAGCTGCCCTCGCCTCTGCTTTTAGTCAAGTCTCCTTCATTCTCTCTCCTCGTCCTTCATGGAACTTTGCTACACTAAATTGTCCCCTGTGCACTCTGCCTCCGTTTCTTTCATGCGCCTGGCAAGCTGGCAGCAACGCCCACAGAGCCTCGTGCGCTGCACTGCCCGGCCGTCCTCCCGTCTCAGCTGCCCTTTCCTTATCCCTTTCTTTGTTTGGCATCACTCAGCCCTCGGCACCCTTCCAGACACTTCACCAGGCTTTCGTCGTGTGTTGCTTCTGATGGACGTTATTTCTAGACTCCATGCTTTAGTGCTAAGCTCAGTCCTCTGAAGCCCTGGGATCTATCACAATTCAGAAATCCTGAAACTGGCCTCAGTAGGTACAGGCCTTTCATTCAGATCTCCAGAATAGTCTACATACATGGTCTCCAAGCACATTTGGTTGGTTGAACTCATTAAATGTGTCTGTGATATGCAATTTGCTTTTTTTTTTTTTAATTTTAGAGATTGCTTTAAGGCATGTGCACTCACCAGAGAGATAGAGAGACAGAAAGCAATAAATCACCCACCCAGGGAGGATGGCCGTGCTACAATCCCTTCTCCTCCATTCTCCTCTCAGGATCTTGGGCAAACACACACACATGCCTTGCATGAGTTTTAAGCTAGTGGGTCCAACACTCAAGCCACGGTCGACTATGTGGGAGCCCAGGGATGTGACCATTATGCCATTTGCTGGCCCTGCAATTTGCTTATTGGTAGGAATGGGAGTGTGGGGAGAAATACAGGCATAAGGAAGAAATAGAACATTTTAAATCAACAACTAGACACAAAGAGATGATATAGAAATTGTCATTTTTTATTCTTATTTTCCTAAGTCCATGAGGTGAAATCAAAAAATTGGGAAACTTGGGAACCAGCAGTTAGCGTAATGGCTATGTTGCTGGACTCCCACGTAGTCGATCGCGGTTCGCGTCCTGGACCCGGTGGCTTAAAACTCATGTCGGGCGCGTGTGCGTGCGTGCCCAAGATCCCGAGAGGAGAATGGAGAAGAAGGGATTGCGGCGTGACCATCCCCCCTGGGGGGGTGATTTCTCACTTTCTGTCTCTCTGTCTCTCTCTGTCTGTCTGGCGAGCACACGCGCCCTATAGTGAAAACCTCTCAAAAATAAAAAAAAAGAAAAAAATCGGGAAACTTCAGAACATAAACATTTGCCTATTATACTTTATCAAAAAAAGGATAAGATTAGAAAAGAAAAAAAAGAAATATGTTCTTAAGAATAGAAAAAGCCCATGTCCTGGGAAATATAAGCTTGACAAATTAGAGAGTGGCGTACTTCCCCAGAGGCATTATCTATCGCGCTGGACATCCTGGTTTTCACGTTAACGTCTAAGTGCCACAGTTTCTTATTTGTAATGAGAAACTTTATCATCGCTTGCACTGCCTCGCGTTGTGTCATGGCATCCCTCTTGTATAAAGGGAGAGTGGGGATACTTTTACTCTTTTTTCTTCTGCAAACAAGGACAGGCTGATTTTCACTTGGAACTTTTGCTTGCCTGAAGAGAACATCGTGGTTCATAAACATATCCAAAGGAACTATCTCCTTAAACTAAATTACTATCCCCAAGAAGAAACCAGGAAAAAATTGGTCTAAACATTATTGAGTTTAAAAAATATTTTTTTCCAAGGCCATTAATAGGAATTTTTAGAATAAATATGAGACTATGTTTTAAAACCGAATCCTTCTGAGACCAGCAGTTAGCGTAATGGCTATGTCGCTGGACTCCCATGTAGTTGACCGCAGTTCGAGTCCCGGACCCGGGGGCTTAAACTCACTCCGGGCGCATGTGTGTGCATGCCCAAGATCCCGAGAGGAGAAGGGGTTGCAGTGTGGCCATCCCCCCTGGGGGGTGATTTCTTGCTTTCTGTCTCTCTGTCTTTCTGGAGAGTGCACACACTCTCTAGCAAAAATCTCTCCAAAAAAAAAAAAAAAAAAAAAAAAGATAAAAAACACCCGAATCCTTCTGTGTGCTGTTTTTTTTTGTTTGTTTGTTTGTGTTTTTTTGAGAGGTTTATTGCTATAGGGCGCGTGCGCTCGCCAGACAGACAGAGAGAGACATAGAGACAGAAAGTGAGAAATCACCCCCCAGGGGGGATGGTCACGCCGCAATCCCTTCTCCTCCATTCTCCTCTCGGGATCTTGGGCACGCACGCACACACGCCCAGCGTGAGTTTTAAGCCACCGGGTCCGGAACGCGAACTGTGCTTGCCCACGTGGGAGTCTAGCGACATAGCCATTACGCTAACTGCTGGTTCCCTGTGTGCTGTTTTTGATTTGTCTTTTTCAAAGTTAATTTCTTTCCTTCATGAGAATGAGAGGCAGAGAGAAGAAGAGAGACAAAGTCAAGCACTCTCAGCAGAGTCTCACGCAGTGCCCCCCCCCCCCCCACCACCATCACACAGCCCTCCCCGCCAGCAGGGATCCCAGGCACGTGTGCCTCTCAGTTACAGGATGACCTGGGACTCAAACAAGGTCTTCTCTACGGATGCAACATCGTTTGAGCAGCCCATTACTGCTGCAGCAGTGTTTCTGATTTCCTTTCTTTAGATTTTTGTCACAGGCTATGTGTGCTTGTGGGAGGGGCAGAGGGAGACAGAGAGAGGGAAAGTGAGAAGTCATCCCTCCCTCCAGGGAGGGGGTGGCTACTCTGCAATCCCTTCTCCTCCATCTCTTCTTGGGACTTTGGGCATGCACACACAGGTGTCCAGAGTGACTTTTCAAGCTGCCAGGTCCAAGATTTGAACCAGGGTGGCCCGCATGGAAGTCCAGTACCCTAACTATCACCCACTTGTTGGTCCCTGTTTCTGATTTCTATTGAGACTAGATATAATACAGTCTATCACTACCTAACTTTTTAAAATTTAATGAGTCCAAAAATAATGTAGTAGTTGGATGTTGGGAAACAAAACTGGGCTTTCATCACAGTCAATGATGTGGAAGGAAGAAGAGAGAGAAAGAAAACTAAATTGCCCTGCCCAACATTAACAGGGAGAATGGGCAGGAGGAGACTTCTAGCACAGGAGGGTCCTGTGTGCATCCATTGGCAGTTTTCAGTCATGTGTTCCCTTACTGCTGACTCCTAGCAAACTATTATAGCTACCAAATTATGTGGGGGATACCTTGGAAAACCCTGGAAAAGCATCCAGATTCCCACACTTCATTTGGTACAGAGCGGGAAGAGGCACAGACAGGAGAAGAGAGAACCAAGTGAATGAAGAAGAATATCTGAGGAGGGAACAGCGATGAGAAACGGAATGTCTCAGAGATTCCAGTGAGATGGAGTTCCTGAGGGAGTCAACTCAATGAGGGATGGGGAATAAACTCACTTTAATGTCAGTATAAAGAGAAGAGTGCTTTCAAAAGACAGAAGACTTAGAAACACCCAGGCAATGGATTCTTGGGTTACATTGGCAAATGAGGCTGATGTTCTTAAAAATGGTAGTTTCTCTTGATTCATTAGTGACAAGCTGAGCAATGTCTTCAACGTGATGGTGTAAACAGAACCCAGAATCCTGCCTGTGACATCCAACATCCGCACGGAATGGGAGTCGGCATGGAGTTGTTCTCAGTGCTCAACTTTTCATAGGAAAATGATTAAAATGTGAAGGCATCTTCAAAATGATCTGGTTTTAGTGCTCAAGCCCATAAAGCTGCATTGTATAAAATACTGTTTCCTCCAAAAATTATGGTTTTTTGAGAAAGCAACATCAAACAGAAATTTCTGAGATCAAGAACAGGAAATGAGTGATTCAGCAGGCTGGACTTCACCCAAGGAGCTGTCTCCACAGCTGCAGAGAATAGCTGTGAAGTTTCAGGGGACTTGCCTGGTGAGGTCTGAAGGCAGTCAGTCTGGGAACCACAGAGAGCACTCTGCAGCGTGACGAAGGGCCGTTGGAAAGCCCGGCTTAGACTCCCCAGAAACATGTCAGCCTGGAGCTGCTTTTCAACCGGAGTAGCTTCTAACTGCCTCTGAATCCACATCTGGAGGCGGTCCAGGGTGACTCAGGGCTTGAGAGAGAGTGAGCATCTTCCCTGGCAGGGGAGTCAGGTGCTTGCTCTGCCCTGAGAGACTGCAGGCATGGTTCATCATGGGAGACAGCACTGCTGTGCTCTTTTCCAGAATCGAGCACAGTGCTGGCTACCTGGCCAGGACTACTCTGGTCAGGGCTGAGGAAGGAGCTCCGTTAGTGCTGATTCATTTCTTCTCCCTCACACACACTCTCTCATCTTTAAGTGTGCTCAGTAAACACCCAGATTTCAGCTCTTCTCACCTAAAGCCTGTCTAGTGACTCTTGTGCACACGCTCTACCTACCATGGAGGGACATTTTGGAGGAAATGACCCAGGCAAGGGTACTCAAGGCCCGATATTGAAAGAGGGAAATACCCCTCAAGGGCGTCTTCTTGAACACACTGCGCCTTGATTTGGCAGGAGAGCAAAACCCTTGTACATCCTGTAAGCATTTTTAGGACTTAATTAGTCCCCAGACCAGTTATGCACAGTCTTCTCCCACCATCTCCACCTGCACATCTGCGGCCAGGTGTTCTTCTACTCTATTCCTGTAACAGACTTTCATGAGTTTCTCTGTATCTAGGTTTTTTTTCTTCTGGAGGGCAAGTGGCACTTGCTAGAGAGAGATAGAGGGAAACAGAGAGAGGGGAAGTGAGAAATCACTCCCCAGGGAGGATGACCCCACCGTAATCCCTTCTCCTCCACTCTCCTGTAAGGATTTTGAGTACACATGCACATAGACAAAACATGATTTTCAAGCCATCGAATCGGACTAGAACTGAAGTTGGCCATGTGGGAATACACCACCTTAACCTCCACACCACCTGCTGACCCAGATGTTTTTTTTTTTTTTTTTTTTAAGCAGGTTCTCACTGTGGCTTGTTCTTCCTTCCTCAGCCTCCTGGGTAGCTGAGACCACAGGCTCATACCAATGTACCTGACTCTTTCAGACAGAAGATCACTATGTTGCCTAGATCACCCTTGAGCTCATGATCCTCCTCCCTCAGTATCCTGAAGTCACTGTGATTATAAGTATATGCCATCCTGCCTGCCTTTAAGCTGAACTGGGGATCAAATCTGGGGCCCCATATGGTCCTGCCTGTGAAGCGCAGCATCTTATCTGTGCACGTCACCACAGTTGGGTTAGTCTCTAGATTTTTCACATTCCTGTTTATTCCTTGTCCTACCCTCACTTTCTTTCTTTCTTTCTTTCTTTCTTTCTTTCTTTCTTTCTTTCTTTCTTCTTTCTTTTTATTTTTTAAACATTCATTTATTTGTTTATTTATTTATTTGTTGTGATTTTCAAGCTGCCGAGTCCGGGACTTGACCTGCAGTTGGCCATATGGACTTTCCAATGTATGCTTTTTCTTTTTTCATTATATAACTCCATTGCTCAAAACTCCTCAGATGTATTTACAGTATCTGATTGAATCAGATGGATTTCTTTTCTGTATTCTGTTATATTTTATGCATTTTTGCAGCTGTACACAACCCTTCAAATTGAGTTGGATTATATACATAGGAACACATGTGTGCATCATATGGAATAGGATATTAATTGGACTTTTTCTGTCATCTAACACTTCTGTCAAGACCCCAAGCTGAGAACAAGGGATAATAAGTGCCCCACATTTTACAAGTACTCAATTCCCTTCTGGGGATATGGATAAAGTAGTCTTAAGGCTCTTTCCCAACACTCCAATATTCACAGAAAGAAGAAACTAGAAATTTGATATGGTAGGGAGTTTCAGTGTTCTATGATTGCATTGATCACTGAGTGGGGAGTGCTAAACTCTTTGCATCTATCAATCCAGGTAAAGGGGGCTCTAAGAAAGCCATATATAAAAAGTGGGGATCCCTGAAGAAGGGAAGCCTGCATTTCCCTGACATCTGCTCAACTCTGGTGTCTGCAGACCTTCTTCAGAGCTGCCAGCCCAGCAGAGGGAAATTTGGTGAGAGAATTCTCAAGATACCACTGTGTGTCTCCAAGAGTTTGTGGTGTTTGTGAATGTGAGTAGTAATACTCGCATCTGACCTGCAGAATCCAGAAGGCTGGAAGTTGTACTGAGTAGCTGCACTTTCAGGGTGAGGACAAAGTTAGCAAGGATACCCAAGCTTTTTATGGTTCCTGGATACAGAAAAACAGAACCAGTCTCAAGGCTTTTCAAAGGTGCCCCTGGGAGGAGGGCAAGATTTGGGGCTCCAGGCCAGCTGTAAGTCTTTGTGAGGAGTACTCCTGCAGACAGAACCTTAGGGGTGGTGACAGAGAAGAACTGGAAAGCACAGAGCCCACATCTATCTGCACAGGGCTTGTACAGAAGGGGCACGCGCACTTCATGAGAAATGCAGCCATGGGCCGGCCCGTGCTGTCCAAGAGAGCTACATCAGCAGGCACAGTCAAGTAAAACAAAGCCACTTCATTTTCCCTACCATTGTCAACACCTGGGAGAGACTGTGGAATCTGACCCAGGCGTATTGATCAGGGGAGGGAGGACTGGCACAGACTATTTAAGGCACTGAAGGGAGGCTAGTGGGTGACCTAGTGGTTAAGGTGTTGATCTCCCACGTGGCCAACTGTGCTTCTAGTTCTGAACCTGTTGGCTTAAAACCCACACAGAGCTCATGTGTGGGTGCTCAAAATCCCAAGAGGAGAATGTCAAAGAAGGGCCTGTAGTATGGCCATCCCCCCTCAGGGAGTGATTTATTTATCACTTCTTTCTGTCTCTCTCTGTTTCTCTGGTGAGTGCACATGCCTATAGCAAAAATCTCTCTCGCTCTAAAAGAAAAAGAAAAAGAAAGACATTGAAGAGACAGAATAAATCTTTCTTGTTTTTATTCTAACAAACTTAGACTGTATAATAAATATTTTATTTATAAATTCATATGTACACTGTAGCTAAAAGTTTTATTATTTAAACATTTTACATATCTTAGCAAATATGTGATATTTGTAATATTAAAAGAAACAATGAACAATTCTTTCCTTGAGGAATTCTTATTAGGGAGACTAATACAAAAACAAAAACAGAGTGCAATTTGTATTATCACTTGTGATGGTTAATTTTGCATGTCAGCTTGATTGGGCTAAGGAATACCTAAAAATAGGATAAAGCTTTATTCTGTATCCATCTGTGAAGGTGTTTCCAGAAGACATTAAAATATGAGTCTGAATGGACAAGGCAGGCAAGATTGATCTTCTCTGTGGGCAGCAGCATCCAATTGGCCAGGGCCTGATAGAATAAACACAGAAGGTGGACTGGCCTCTTCTGAGAAAGTGGTATAGACTTCTGCTCCTGCCTCGGCGGTCAGAACTCAAGGCTTACCCACCTTAGAGTCTACTAATACGCCTCCCTCACCCCAGCCCCAGTTCTCAGACTTTCCGCCTCAGACTTAGAGTTACACCATCACCTCCCTACTTCTGAAGCCTTCAGACTCAGAGCCTGGTTCTCTAGCCTGCAGACAACCTACTGTGGTACTTCTGAAACTGGATAATTGTATAAGCCAATTCTCCTAATGAATCCTCTCTCACAGAACTACACACATATCTTATTGGATCCATCTCTCTAAAGACCTCCAACTGGCATGATAGTTGACGTTCTTTGCTTACTTTTGCAGGACTTGCACTAATGCAGGCTTAAATATTGAGTATAGGAATGCAGAAGAAGGAGCATCTGATGGATATTCTTGCCTCCAATGACCTGGTTACCACTGAACTGATTAATTTCACCGATCACTACCTTCTCTCAAGAATCTACTTTGGTTTTCTACAGAACAAAATTTGTGCTTTTTCTTTGTTTTACTTATTAACTTGCATTATAGTCTGAATATTTATGTCTCCTCAAAATTCGTATGTTAAAATTCAAGCCCCACTGTGAGTATGGACTTCCCAACCTCCAGAGCTGTAAGAAATAAGTGTCTGTTATTTTTAAGTCTCCTGGTCTGTGGCACTCTGTTATAGCAGCCTGAAAAGACTATTATAACTTATTTTAATTGAAAATATCATGCCTCTCATTCTCTACCTATGAAATGCTATTATGAAAGCTTCACATTCCAGCTCTCATCCTATCCCCCTCCCTAACCATGACCTCTCCTTAAAATCTAAAACATTCTTATTTCTCACTGATGCTCAGTCATTTACTGCCCATGTTATATCTCTTGACAGTGACTTCACTGCTAAGCCTGTGATAGACACTGTTGCTTGTCTATCAACAGTGACTCTCCACCGCCGTTTCCTTGCTGCTTCCCACCTTGAAGGGCCGGATACAGTTTAATGGCTTTCCTTTCACTAGTTACGGTGTGATTTAATCTCGGGCTTGAAGAAGACTGCTGGGAGCATCTCAAAAGAGACAATGTCTCTTTACCTCTCCCTCCAGAAATTATTTTGTCTGAATGAAACATTTTGCACGTAGTAGTTATCCTTCAACTATGAGTTGAGACACAGTCCATGCATTAGGTGCCCATCAATAGGGTCCAGTCAGAAGACAGCAATTTGACAATGAAGTTTGATGTAAAGAATTATTTACTAAACAGGAGATTCACTGCTAAGGGAGGAGGAGAACTCTGAAGAATCCAGGAACAGGGACCAGCAGACGGCATAATGGTTACCTTGCTAGACTCCCACATGGTCAAACATGTTTCAAGTCCCAGACCTAGTGGCTTCAAACTCACACGTGTGTGTGGGCCCAAAATCCCGAGAAGAGACTGACGAAGAAGGGATTGCGGCATGGCCAACCCTGAAGGAGGGTGATTTCTCACTTTCTGTCTCTCTGTCTCCCCAGCAAGCACACACTCTCTATAGCAAAGCTCTCTCTAAAAATTAATAAATAAAATAATCCAGAAACAGCAGATAAAAAGTAACAACACAACTTCTAGAGTAGATACAGAGTACAAATGGAAAGAACAGATCGGGAAGAGAGCTCAACACCCCAAAGCTGAGGTTCAGAGCTCACCGAAGAGTGTAGTCAAGGTTCACTGGATGATGAAGTTAGCAGACGTGCCCCACGATGGGATTAGCAAGCAGGGCAATGCCTGTTGCAGTGCTGGCAGAACTTACTAGGAAGAAAGTACCTTCCGGGGTCTCCCTAAGAAATGCTAGTAGCTGCTACACGAGGTGAATGCAGAAACTTTCCAGGAAGTTGGCTGGGTGCAGGTGCAGTGGCCCTCTGGGATGCCACTAAAACTCAGGAGGAATGTGCACGTACCCATTGGGAGGTTGGTTGGGGCACTGACAGAGTCCACTGGGAATCCAACCCCCGGAGTGGCGGCAAGCACTGTAGGATTCTCATGCACTGCCAGCCCCCATGTGTTGGAGGAGGAAGCAGAAAGAGCTCACTGGAATGAGGAAGGAAAGTCCTCTCTTTCTGGGCTGGCTTAGTGGTGCCGTGATAACTTGCTGCTCAAGTGATACTTGATCCATATGGAAGACTGAGTTCAGTTCTGGCTTGACCTGTGCACTTCACGCATTGAACATCAGTGATCTTGACTGACTGAGAAGGATGAGAGAGTAGGAGAATCGCTCCATAAATCAGTCTGTCTCTCTCGCTCATAAAAGGAATAAATTTTCTTTTTTAAAAGGAAACCCTCCCTTTTCTCTTACAGTGCCCTCAAGCCCCCTTAATTGAAAAAGCTTAACATTATGCACTGTGGCAAAAGAGAAATGCTTCCAGGGTCCAGGCTCAGCACCACAAAGCAGAGCAGAGTCAATTTGAAGGTGACAGGTAACAAACTGAGAATCAGTACTGACCATCAGAATGAGTAAACAGAAGGCCCCCTACATCCAGGATGACAGAGGACTACCAATCTAAACCTAAAACAGTTCTGCTTCCAAGTTTCCCTTTACATGAGATCACAGACTGTTTATTTTTCATATTAGTTTTAGTTGGACATTCTGTTACTTGCAGCTAAAAGCATTCTCTCTGGTATAAAATTCGCTTTTGTTTTATGCTTGTCAAAACACTGTATATACTTGGCTAAAAACTCTACCAGTGCAGAGAGACTTTTAATAAAATAAAATAGTCTCATACTATGCTTATCTCTAGCTCAGAGTCAAACCATCACAACCAATTATGATTTTTTAAAAAAAATAATGTAATTGTGGCAAACACACATAAAACTCATCCTCTTAACCATTCTTAAGAACACAGTTTGGTGACACTGAGTATATTGATTTACTTGTTACAACAATTTTTGTTTTATAATTTTATTTTTGGTGGCCTCCACATATCTGAGATATTTGTTTCCAAAAATGCCGGGTTTTGTTTATCATCTATGATATTATCTTTTTATTTCCTTCTGTAATGCATGCGTTAAGCTCACTTACCTGATAGCTCCTTCTTTAACCCAAACAACTATTTAGCTGTTTCAAATATAACTCTATAGCACCATTTATTATCCTAGAAATTTAAAATAACATTGGGCCTGCCACAGAGCCCGGTGATTAAGGAAAGTCAGATCCCTAATGTCTGACCACAGTTTGAATCCCTGTCCTGCTGGCTTGAGAAACATACTGGGCCCCAACTCCCAACAGGATGGAGGAGAAGGAATTGTCGTATGACCACATCTCGTTGAACGGTATTCTCTCCCTTTTCTTCTTCTTCTGTCTCTGTTTGGTGAGTACATGCACCCTCTGGTAACATAAAATAATAATAAAAATGATAATACCATTTAAGCAACTAGTTCTTTACCATAAATTACAGGCAACATTTCTCTCACTTTCTCTTTGAAAATAAAATATGCCTCATTTTTTAAAGTTAAAAGGAGTTATAAAACCAGTTTAACCAAACCACAACGTTAATGAGTGAGTAAAGTTTTGGATCTTTTAACTGGAATTCCCAAGTAATCCAAAGTTATAGGCAGACAGCCAAATTTCTGTTTTATTTCCTAGTATAGCTCTCTGAAGTTTTAAAAATAACGTTAGTCCTTTTCACTGGTGTCACCTTTGCCAGGGAAGATCTGAGCATTAGAAATGCCAAATGAGCTGCTGCTGGAAATTTATGGCCGAGTGTCTCCAGGGTATTCAGGCCAACCTCTTTGGGAATTTTGGCACCATCTTAACTGCATGTCTGCAGCAGAGCCTGCCACACAGCTCTTACCCCGAGACTTGTTTTCTGACTTCATGGTTTCCCAGATTATATGTCCAATTTTAGTTGAATTCTTTGTTTTCTCAAGGCAAAATCTTCAGTCGCTTTTTAAGAATGAGTATGTAAAAAGTACATTTTATACATCCTTGCCTATCAGAAAGTTTTATTTTTTTAAGTTTTTAAAATATATATTTATTATTTACATTTAATCACCATACATCTTTATAGTGTACAAAACTTTTTTTTTCCCCGCACAAATACACTGCATTATCAGTCAAGACAAGGACATTATCCTATATGTTATCATCAGCAAATAAATTTTCATTTTTGTGTCAGTTTAATGTTTTTTTTTTCCCTGCTCTCCCTCTCCCCCTATGACTTACCCCATGACCTCTCCCCACTATCTACACTATCCGCAGTTGCCCTCCCTGCTATTACACCTTCCAACCTTGCAGTCTCTGCTGTAGAGCACAGACATTCGCTATGTACTGAGTGGGGACACAGAGTCTGTCATAGTCTGGCTTACTCTGCATAGCATTAAGTCTTCCATATCGGTCCACTTTGCAGCAAATATCAGGGTTTCTTTTCATTTTTTTTTTTTATGGTTGAATAGTATTCTATAGAGTACATATGCCACATTTTCTCAATCCACATGTGTATTTTTGGGCATTTAGATTGATTCCATGTCCTAGTATTTGTAAGCAATGCTGTAATAAACATGGATGTGTAAGTGCTTTTCTGACTTAGGGCTTTCCTATCCTTTGGGTCAATACTTAAGAGGTGAATTACTGGGTCCTATGGTAGTTACATTTATAGGTTTCTGAGGAACCTCCATATCATTCTCCACAGTGTTTGCTCTAATTACATTTCCAACAACAGTGTAGGAGAGTTCCCTTTTCACCACAGCCTCACCAGCACTTATCAGTCTTTATTTATTTTTTAATTTTATCAATTCTGAATGGGGTAAGTGGTATCTCTAAGATTTTCAAGCTGCTGAGTCTGGGACTCCAACTGTGGTCAGTCATTTGGGAGCCCAGTGTCTTAACGACCACTCTACCTACTGACCCTTTCTTTAGTTATTTTGGTGTAGTAATCCTCATGTAAGTGCAGAGTGAGTATTTATATTCTGTGAAAGATGTTATATAACATTGGAATAATTTGTCATTAGAAACTTTGGTAGAATTTTTCAATAAACTATTCTGGGCTTTTCTTTCTGGGAAAATTTTAACCTATTAATTCAGTTTTTTAATGTTGTAAGATTATTCTAGCATTCTATTTCTATTTTGTATTCTACTTAATCCTCAAGTCATTTTTGGTAAGTAATATGTTGTAAAAACATGTTCATTTTCCAAGTATTTAAATGTATTGGCTTAAGGGTCTTATAGTTAAACATTTTCTTTACTAATGCTGATTTTTTTTTCTTTTCTTTCTTTCTTTTTTTTTTTTTTTTTTGGAGAGGTTTTTGCTATAGGGCACGTGCGCTCGCCAGACGGACAGAGACAGACAGAGAGATAGAAAGCGAGAAATCACCCCTCAGAGGGGATGGCCACGCCGCAATCCCTTCTCCTCCATTCTCCTCTCAGGATCTTGGGCACGCACGCACACGCACCCGGCGTGAGTTTTAAGCCACCGGGTCCGGGACGCGAACCGCGGTCGACTACATGGGAGTCCAGCGACATAGCCATTACGCTAATTGCTGGTCCTGATTTTTGGTTTTTTTTTTGAAGAGTTTTTTGCTATAGGGTGCATGCACTCATTAGAAAGACAGAAAGAGATAGAGAGACAGAAAATGAAAAATCACCCCCTGGGGGGATGGCCACACCGCAATCCCTTCTCCTCCATTCTCCTCTCAGGATCTTGGGCACGCACACACACGCGCCCAGCATGAGTTTAAGCCACAGGGTCCGGGACTCAAACCATGGTTGACTACATGAGAGTCCAGCGACACAGCCATTACTCCAACTGCTGGTCCCACTAATGCTGGTCCCACTAAGGCAGCTGGATCCCACATGGCCAGCTGCACAATTCGAGCCCATGTTGGAGTAATTGATATCCACTTAGATCTATTTTTGCCTCATGTAGAATTATATTGTATGTCTAGTCCTGATATACATTTGTGTGTGTGTGTGTGTGTGTGTGTGTGTGTGAGAGAGAGAGAGAGAGAGGGAGAGAGAGAGAGAGATTTTGCTATAAGGCATGAGCATTTGCCAGAGAGACAAAGACAGAAACTGAGAAATCACCCCCCCAGGGGAATGGCCATACCACAATCCCACAATCCCGTCCCCTCTATAATTTATGGTGTGTGTGTGTGTGTGTGTGTGTGAGAGAGAGAGAGAGAGAGAGAGTTTTTTTTTGGAGCAGGATAATACAATTATGCTAAAAGACTTAATAAGGAGCTAGATGAACACATCCATCTACATACACTATCTTTAGGAAACTTTTTTGGAGCTGTATAATGAAAAAAAGGTCAAAGAATTGCTTATATAAAAGAAATGTAATATTCAAGGACTAATTTTACATTTTCAATAAAACTCGCTTGACTGGTTCAAAAGCGCATCACCGGGGATTCTGACACTGTCCCTTCTGTGGTTAGGCCTCTGTCTCCTCTGAAGTCCAGATCATCCAGTCTGTTCTGCCTCAAAGCAGAATTATGGTGTCATAAATCTCTTTCTCTTCTCCAGGTACTCTCTGGAGCAAAGTACCAATTACAGGCCCTGTTTTTTAGCCCTGCCTCCAAATTTAGAATCGTGTCATTTTTTGTATTAATGACTTCATGAAGGGGATGAAAAGAGAAACACAAACACATTCCACAATGTTTACAAGTGAATGTTCTAATTATTTTAGTCCCTGACTTCCTTTCTAAGAAGGAAATTGGAATCTAGATTGTTCTCCCTGTCCATACCTCAGACGAGGACTCACTGGTGTTACTCCTCCTCCAGGCGTGACCAAGTAAAGCGCATGGTACTCTTCACCCTTCACAGACCTCCCTCGCGCCCAGCAGATGCACCAGAAGTTGAGACCAAAACAGTTGCGTAGAACTCTCTTTTGGGCTGGAGTGAAATGTTTACATTTCTGAGGGCCAGAAAAATGAACTTCCGGAGACATTGTTTCCCAAAACATGTCCGAACCTGCGTGTCTTTTGAGAGGATTCTGGAGAGCCAACTGGCACAGGGCTCCAGAGCTGGACAAGTCAACTCACATTCTGAACTGATCTTAGAGGGCGACCCCACCCATAGCAAAACCAAGGAAAACAGCTGGGACGACTCAGCTTCTTTCCATTCAGCAAAGTGCTGGAATATGAGGAACTGGTAGAAGGAAAGGAGCAGCCTCTGACTCTCGAAAAGTTAACATCTGTAGCTGCTAAACCCGCACCAATCTCAACACCACCACGTTAAGCAACGGGATGCCAGAGGGGAAAGAAGATACATGCGGTCCCTGCTGATGGAGGTTATGCCCTCATAAACGAGACAGGCATTAAACAAATTTTTACAATTAATTTGTTAATGACAACAGTTTAAGGACTAGAAAGAAACATGACTCTTTTTATCCCCTATGTCCTTCTAAACTCTTCAGTTTTTCATTTATTTATCAAAATCTCTGTCTCACATGGGGTCTTCTGGAGTGGTAGTTAAGGCCCTAGATTCCCATATGGTTAACCACAGTTCGAGCCCTGGACCTGGTGGCTTGAAAATCACAGTGGGCGTGTGTGTGGGGGTGTCCAAAATCTCAGAAGGAAAATGGAGAAGCAATGGTGGCATAGCCAGCTTCCCTGGGGTGTGATTTCTCACTTTTCCTCTCACTGTTTCACTCTGGCAAGCACATGAATCTCATGGGAAAAACTAAGAAATAAAACAAAATAATGTAAAGGTCAAGTCTGGGTGCAACTGTGTGGGTCGTGGCCATGCACCATGTATTACCCTAGTGCTGCCCTGTGCCAGAGATGTCTGATCCTGTGACACACCTGGAGGAAAGCTAAAGACAAAGGAAAATAGCCAACAAAGAAAACGAAGTGGAACAAACAGAAATCTTGCTTTACAAGATTTACTAGGACCTTGACTCCAAACCATAATGGAGAACTCTCCATTGGTTCACCTTCTTGGACTTAAAACCATGTGACCTGGGAGAGGGTCAGGGCATCCATAGCATGCAAAAACACTGACTTGGAAATCCTTGAAAAATAAAATGTAAACCTCTGCTGAAATTTCTAGAAGTCATAGCAAAGGGTTAAATTATTTGAACACATGCAGAGTCCTAAAATGTTTTCTGCATATCTCCTCTGGTTTCTTACAGTGGGAAAGCTGCTCTAGTTTCCCTCTTCTCTCTTCCCTTTCATTTCTCCCTCTCTTTGGGAGCTCAGGCCCAGACTACAATGGCTCCAAGTTCTCACTGCCTCCCGTGGGTTCACCAGCAGCACTTCATCAGATGGGCCCTTTAGCCCTTTCTTTTGTAAATCTGTTGAGAGTTTGAAATCTCTGTGCGACATTAGCTCATCTGATGTTGATCTGGCCTCACCAAACACCCTTCCATGGTCTATTCCCAAGGTCCGTCTTGGAGCACCAGCAACTGGTTCTTGCGTAAGACGTGGAAGGCAAGCCATAAAGGGAGGCTGTAATTGCAGGTTAATGCACCCTTCACGGGGGCAGCCGGGGTCATTGGTGGCCGCTCCCTTTGCAGTTCCTGAGACTCATTCTGGGGTCTGGGCTGGTCCAGCAGCCCCTGCCTTAGCCTTCGTTGCCCTGTGTCCAGTGTGGCCTCCTCAGTTGAATCTTTAGACTTGGGATGCTTGGAGATTTGTTTCGTCTCAGAAAATCCTATTTACATCTGTTGTACCAACATAATTATTAGACTGTCCCTTTTTGCTTTCAAAATGTTCTTGTTTGGGTCATAAATTATTTAGTCACTCCTTTTTTTTTTTCAATGGAAACCTGCCTGTTAATGCTTCATTCCTGTCCCTGTCACACTTTGGATGAGACATTCCTGACTGGAAACCTGAAGCAGGGCAGCCACCCAGAGAAATGTCACCAAGCCTTTGTCTCTGAGGAAGAAAGCCCACACCCAAGTGTGTCTGCAAGCTTATCTGTCAACTCCATGGCAAGAAACATGGCCCAATGACAGGTCTTTGAACTTGCCCAGACCAGATCAGCAACTCTCTGCCTCGAGGGATGAAGAGAAATGAGTCAGATAAAAAGGATGATTTTGACTTTCCTCAAATAGCAAAAAATCTGTAGTTTTCCTTGAGCTTTTCCTTCTTGCTTACAAGGGCTGGTGGCAAGATACTGAGGTACATGGGGCCAGCAGGAGACATAGTGGCTAAGGGCACTGGACCATCACATGACTGACTGCGGTTCAAGTCCCAGGCCTGGAGGCTTGCTTTCTCACTTTCTCTCTCTCTCTTTCATCAAATGAAAACAAATAAAAATAAATAAAGTTAAATAAAATAATTCTAAAAAAAAAGATACAGTGGCACCTTCAATACTAACCAGCAAGTTCCAGTTAGACCATGCCACAAAGCTCCTTGCATTGCCAGCAAAGACATACAGGTTAGGTTCCAGCTCTCGTACCTCTCTAATTACGGCCAGACTTCTCGTCAAGTTGCATTTTAGCAAGGGGAAGGATGGCCAATAGGAAACATTGAAAAATAGTGTCCAGGGGATACAATGCCTCATTTTGAAGCCAGGTGACCAGCGCTGGCACAACTGGGGTCTTCAGAGAGCTCTTGGCCTCAGGAGTCACAGCCGTAGCTCCCCAAGAAAGTCGCAACCTGAGCCATCGGGTCTGAATGCCGGAGAGCAGCAGTAGGAGAGCACTGGACCGTGACTCTCTCAGAGCCGTGAGCTCCACACGGACTTCCCCCTGGACCTCAAGCACTTCATTTCTGGCAAACGGTCCCTATGTCTCCAGTTTGTCCTCAGCAGTCTCTGATCTCAAGATGAAAAAGAAAAAAGATAGATATAACACTATTCATGTAATCATAAATGAACTTTGGTAGATGATCATTTTCAAGAAATTTGTCCCCTTTATCTAAGTTGGATTTACTGGAAAAAGTTATTCATAATAGTTGTTTGTTTTACTTTTAGCGTCTATAAAATTGAAAACGATGTCACTTCTTTTATACTTTATATTGGTAATTTATGTCATTTATCTTTTTTATTCTGATCGATCAAACTAAAGGTTTATTCATTTTATTTTTCCTCTCAATAACCAGCTTGTAGTTGCATCAATTTTCTCTATTGTATTTCTAATTTCCCTTTTTTTTAAAAAGAAAAACTCTGCAATTACCAGTTTATCAGTATCACCTCGGACTCAGATGTTCAGCATTCCTCCTGAAATTACATATTCCTCCTGAAATTACCTAAACAAATGCAAATGGAAAGAATCCAAGTCAAAATTATTTAACAAAAAAGCAATCTGTCACAAAAATGACAAAAACGCTATTTTAAAACACTGGCACTTTAAGAGAATGATAATCTCAAACCACGAAAGTGCCAAATTGTTCCCAAAACTGTTAAGAAGATAAACTTGAAAAAAAAATCAAATGTAAATAATTGGCTAATTTGTACTGAGACACTTCTTTTTTCGTGTCCATTGATTCATCAAGGGGCATAGCACGGGAGAGGAAGGTTTCCCCTATTTTAAATGTGGCATCATCATCTTAAAAATTGGCACAATTAATTAAAAATACCTTCAGTGGAAAGTCAAGTTTCCCAAGCAATTTGTATTTGGATAAATGGGAAAAGGTTTTATTTATTTATTTATTTTTTTAGAGGTTTTCACTGTAGGGCGCATGTGCTCGCCAGACAGACAGAGAGAGACATAGAGACAGAAAGCAAGAAATCACCCCCCAGGGGGGATGGCCACGCCGCAATCCCTTCTCCTCCATTCTCCTCTCGGGATCTTGGGCACGCACGCACACGCGCCCAGCATGTTTCAAGCCACCGGGCCCGGGACGAGAACTGTGGTCGACTACATGGGAGTCCAGCGACATAGCCATTACACTAACTGCTGGTTCCCAATGGGAAAAGACTTTCATAGCCAGCTCTTTCATAAGCTTTGCTGGGACCAATATTAGAAAACTGAATGCAACAGTCTTGCCTGGGCGCCTGTGCGGCCCGGGCGGCTCTGCCTCGCATGCTGTGGCCGGGGCTCTGCCTCGCGAGCCGTGGCCCGGACCGCCCGGCCCCCGCTGCCTTTCCGGCGCTGGGTGTGTCCCGTGCTCGGTGCTGACGCGGGCCGGCGGCGCGGACCAACTGAGCTCACCGTTCTTCCTTTCTCCAGTCGGGTGGGCGAGCAGAAGGTGGCACTGGATCCCACTCACATTCACGCGCTCAGGGCTGGCGTGTAGCCGCCGGGCCTGTGTGTGGCCGCCGGGCCTGCGTATGGCCGCCGGGCCTGCGCGGCCTGAGCGTGACCGCCGGGCCTGCGCGTGGTTGCCGGACCAGTGGGAGGCCGCCAGGCCTGCGCCTGTGTTGGCCGCTGGGCCTGTGCCTGTGTTGGCCGCCGGGCCTGCGCATGGCTGCCGGGCCTGTGCGGCCTGAGCGTAGCCGCTGGGCCTGCGCGTGGCCCCCAGACCTGCGCGTGGCCACCAGGCCCGCGCGTGGCCCCCGGCCCGATCAGGGCCGCTGGGCCTACGCGTGGCCTCTGGGCCTGCACATGGCCGTCGGGCCTGCGCGTGGCCGCCGGGCCTGCACCTGTGCGTGGCCGCCGGCCGCAGGCGGCAAACTGAAGCCAAAAACTAGGACTAAGAACTTGCAACTACAAGCAACAGAAAGAAACTTGGGCTGTCTTAAACCAATTGAGAAATATATTGTATAGGAGGACTTTCTCTGCCTATGGACAGTGAGAAGATGATGGTTACCAGCCCTGTGTTACCTCAGGGAAAAACAAGAACTACTCTACCATTCTTAAGGAAGCCAGATACCCGAGGATGACTCACACTGCAGATCCCCGCAACACCATTCCCGGTAATCACAAGATGGATGCTGTGCCGCATTAATTGATAATCATCTCTGCTTTCCAGAACCACTTTCCTGAAACTGTATTCTATGGAGATTCACCTACAATTGTGGAACTGCACAAGACCTACCCTTGATCCAACCCTGAATAGAATCTATGCTCCCTATTGTTAAAAACTTTATGAGCTGATAATTGAAAAAAAAAACAAAAACAAAACTGAAAGAACTGGAAGGTATAATGGCAGGGAAGGCAACTGCAGATACTAGAGACAGTATGGGAGAGGTAATGGGAATGAGTAATTGAGGGCGGAAGGGAGGGATTCAGGGAACAAACAACACACTTAATAGACACAAAAATGAAAAGTTGTCTGTTGATGATAATGTATATGGTAATATAATTGTTTTGACTAATATGCACTGTATTCATGCTGGGAAAAACCATGTTGTACACGGTAGAGAGGTGCAATGATTAAATGTAAAAATAAAATAAAATAAAATAAAATAAAATAAAATAAAGAAAAGAAAACTGAATGCAACAGTCTTGAATTTTAAGCTCACACTTCTGGGGGTACAGCCTAAGGTCCTGTCTAACACGGGAACGGCAACACCTAACTGCCCTTACATGATAATGGGAGCTAGAAAATACAGAGTCCTCGTGTAAAGATCAGAGCAGACTTTCCTATTTGTCCTTCGAGGAAAGGCTTTCCCAATGTCCGAATCTAATAATCCCACGTAGTGAGTAGGTTGGCTACTCTTTACATTGTAAATGTATGTGGGCTATGTAAAATTGGTTCTCAACTGATTACAGTTTAGGAATTTCAGTTATGCAGAGTGTGTAGACAGAATTTTTTTATGAGCTAACTATAATGAAGAGATAAACACTGCAATCACTCATGTGATCCAAAATGGGCAAAAGCAAAAGACTAGCTTCCCCTCAAGAAGAAAATTTTCAGACCTGTCCAAAGGGTGGAAATAGTAATAACAAATCTTATTTACTCAGAAGCATTGGAATGTCAACAAACAGCTGCAACCTTTTTTTCATTTTGCAATTACAGAGTAGTATTCAGTTAACAGAACAATTATTTCATGTAAGATGCATCAGAGACAACCTAAGATGAACAAACTACCATTCCCGTATTTAAATATTAATAATTTATTCTGGGGACCAGCAGGTAGCATGGTGGTTAAGGCGCTGGACACTTCCACATGGCTGACCACAGTTCAAGTCCTGAATCTGGTAGCTTGCTTTCTCACTTTCTCTCCCTCTCTCTCTGTCTCTCTCTCTCTGGTCAAATTAAAATAAATGAATGAATAAATAAAAATTTAAAAAATAATCATTTGTTCTGTGCATCAATTAAGAACCAACTTAAATTTCCACGCCCCTGTAATGTACTGGGAAGGTCAGGGGCTATTGAAAATTCCACTAGGACAGGGCTATCTAAAGACACATTTAGTAGTATGTTAACTTTACGAAAAAAAGATACTGTTTTGTTTAAAAATATATCTTAGACAGCCTTAATTTCATTTTTTTAAAAACAAATGAATTGTATACAGGGGCCCTAAATGCTTTATAGACAAGGGGGAAGAACTATACTAGCACTAAGTTATTCATGATCATCATCTTTTCCTTCATCTCCATTTTTATTTGCCTCCTCTTCTTCATCTTCCCCATCTGGCACCCTTCCATCTCTTTCCTGCTCTCTTCAGCCTTGTCAGTTTCCTTGTCGATGTACTGGGCTTTCCTTTAGCTCAGTATGCAGCAATATTCTTTCCGTGTTTCTCCTGCAGCTCAGCAGCATTTTTTCCTGAGGCTGTTGATCATCCACAGCGGTCTCACGCCACATCTCTCCTGGTTTCTTTGCAACCTCACCAATGGATGGGCCAGGGTATTCTCCTTTGATTTGGGGGGTGCGGGGGGAGGGTAATACTTAGAACAGAAAAAGAAAAAGGACAAAGGAGTGCCCTTGTGTGCATTGGGCTTCTGAAACTTCTTTATTGTTTCCCCTTAAGGAGGAATGTAGGCTTTCATTTCTCTTTCATAATGAGCCTCGTCTGCCTTTGCCCTGTCTTCAAATTTTCCTTTCTCTTTACCAGACATGGTCTTCCACTTCTCTGAGCACTTTCTAGAAAACCGAGATGTTGACTGAAGCATCTAGGTGCTTCTTCTTGTGCTCCTCTCAACAAGTTTGCACAAAAAATACCTGTGATGGCATATTGACTCTAGGCTTCGTAGGCTTCCCTTTGTCCATTTTGTTTTTCTTTTAAAAGAGATTTTTGCTATAGGGCACGTGTGCTCATCGCAGACAGAAAGTGAGAAATCACTCCCTAGGAGGGATGGCCATGCCACAATCCTTTGTCCTCTATTCTCCTCTCAGGATCTTGGGCACACCCACACAAACCTGGTGTGAGGCTTAAACCACCGGGTCCGGGACTTGAACCATGACCGACTATGTGGGAGACCAGCAATGTAACCATTATGCAATCTGCTAGTCCCCTTTTATCCATGTTTAGTTTTCTTTCCTCTGAGAGGCACAGAGTCACCCAGGGCCCATCCAGCAATCTCTTGCCCCAGCACTGTCTCTCTGTCTGGTTTCTATTTCATTAATTTTTCCATTGATATTTATTCCCCTTTTCCCCTCTTTTCCTTTTTAGTTCAAGTTTTATTTATTTTCTTTCTCTGGTTTCTTACAGTGGAGGATGAGGTCATTGACTCCTGACTTTCTTCTTTGAGTGCTATTAATTTCTCCCTAGCTATTGAGCTAGCAGCATCCCACAAATACTCACAGGTTGTGCTTTCGTTTTCACTCAATTCAAAATGCATTCTCAGTTCTCTTTTGGTTTTTCTTTGATCTTCGTGTGACTTGGAAGTGACCTTAGACAGGTCTGTTCAGGTTCCAAATATTTAGAAAATATGTTTTTCACGAAATCAGTCTGATTGATTTCCACCGTAATAAGAGAGCCTACTTTGTGTGACTTTCAGTCTTTTTACACTTAAGGGAACTTGTGTTCTGGCCTAGGGGGAAGGTCTATCTGTATGATCTTAAAGAGAATGTGTGTTCTGTTGGTGTAGTGTCATCTATAATTCTATAAATCTATATCCTTTAAAGATATAGCTGGAATGTCTATTTGTTTGTGTCATTCTGACAAGAAATTGGCTGTCATCCTTTATTCCACATACTATGTATCTTGTTTCCTTTAGATGCTTTAAAGATTTTTCTCTATATCATTGTTTTTGACTAACTTAAATATAAGATGCCTTGGAGCAGTTTGTTTTTGTTTTTTTGCTTTCACTTTCCTTGAGCTTGGGGTTTGTTATGCTTCTGTAATCTGTGGGCTATTAGTTTTACCATTTTTTGGCCAGATACATTTTCTTTTCCCACCTATTTCTCCTCTCCTACCAGAACTTCAATGCTAGAAATCTTTCTATCTCTACTATTCACTCAAGTTTCATTAGTTTTTGAAGTCTTTTTCTCTGTATTTAAATTTGAATAGTTCTTATTGCTATATCTTTAAGTTGACTAATATATTTTTCTGCCACATCTGGTTGCCGTTAACCTCATCCACGTATTTTTTATCTCAATGTTGTTTTTGTCTCTAGAGATAGATTTGGTTATGTTCTGTCTTTACTCTCTTCATTTAACTTTTTTCTTTAAGTTTATTTATTTATTCCCTGATTTAATGAAACAGAGAGGGAGAAAGAGAGAGAGACAGCATTCCCAACAAGGTCTTGATGCTAGGAACTATCCCCGGCCTCAGCCAGCGCCATATCATGGGCACACACGTGCATGTCATCCTCTGGGAGGTTTCTGGACATGAACTGGTCACCTTCCTTAGCCAATCTGTTGTGCAGAGTATCACGTTTTCCCCACTGCACCATTATCGGGCCCCTTCATTTCACTTTACATTTTGAACATATGAATGCTAGTTACTTTATTATCCTGTCTTCTAATTCTAATGTCTGTGTCTGTTCTAGGTTTCAACTGATTGATTGACGTCCTCATTAAATACTGTATCTTCCCATTTCTTCACGTGTATGGTAATTTATTGGATTCTAGATATTGCTCTATCTTGTGAGCTGCAGATTATCTTTGTATTCCTATTAATAGTCTTTAGTTTACTTCTTCTCCCTACTCTCACGCCCTAAGAAACACAGAACTTACAGGAAAAAACTTTGGCTCTTTTTGGTGGTGTTTTCAAGATTTGTTAGGTAGCACCCGTCCAGGGCTAATTTTCCCCACTCATCATATAGGAAACCTGAGGTTCTCTACCCAGTGTACCACGATCATGGTGTTAGCTGGTCAGCCTGGTTGGAGGAGGCATTAATCCTCGGCAGGTCCCTGTACTTCTGTTCCTTTCAGGTGACTGTTTTCTCAGTCTTGCATGTTCCCCTCACGTACATGAGTGCGTTGATCAATACTCAGCCTAGTGCTTGAGGGGGACCCTTTGCATGTCTCCTGAACTCTCTCTCCGTGAATCTATTTTCTCAGTACCTTGTCCCATATATTCTAGCTACAGTTTTCTTTCCAACTAAGTATTCTACTACCCTACCTAGGTTCCCTTCTCTGTGCCACAACCTGGCAACACTCTCAACACACTCCACTGGGGCAAAGGTAGAGCTCACCTCATTTTTTTTTTTTAATTTCAACAACCACTGTTCTTCATTGCCTGGTGCCGAGTATGAAGCTTATTGTTTGTATATTTCATATCACCTACACTTCATCTCTTTTTTTTTAAAGAAAAAGCTATTTCAGATGATAAAATAAATCTGGTCCCTGTTATTTCATCTTACCAGAAAGAAAGAATCATTTTCACGTCTTTTTACTGTTCTTCCATACTTTCCATATCCTTATCAACCCATTTTTCATTCTACCCATGTTTTCCAAATCTATCTTCTGGTTTCAAATTCATTTTTTTTTTCTTCTGTGTGTGTCTAATTTTTTGTAATTTATAATACTTTCTATTGCTTCTATTATTTTTTCTTGTTATTTGGCCAAGAAGACCTATTTTAATTACTATGACCAGCTATTCTGTTTTCTCTACCTTGTAGAGCAAGTCTCCCTTTTATTATATTTACAAAGTCTCTGTTGTAGTAATTTTTCTCCTTTGTGTGATTTGAATTATTTTGTTCTGTGTTTTTTGTTTATTTTGTTTCATTTTATTTTTTATTACTTGGGGGAATTGCAATCTATAGGCCCCAAGTTATAGATGTGACCTAACAGAGCAATTTTATATTTTCTTCTGCAGAATCCCCAGGTATTTCTTGATTCTTCAGTAGGATTTTGTTTTAGTGATCTGTCTAGCGTTTGTCACACCATATAAGTAATATAAATTTTGAGTCTACATCGGCCCATTGTGCCCATTATGTTTTATTTCTCATAGTTTTTCATTGGTGTCTACATATTTTGGTCTGCCTTTTTTTTTTTTTTTTTTCTTTTTAAGGTTTTTGCCATAGGGCATGGGTGCTCACCAGAAACAAACAGAGAGAGAGAGAAAGTGAGAAATCACCCCAGGGAGGTATGGCCATGCCCCAATCCCTTCTCCTTCATTCTCCTGGGATTTGGGGCACACGTTCCTGGCTTGGTTGGCAAGCCGCCAGGTTCAGGACATGAATAATGGCCATGTGGAAGTTCGTCCCCTTTACCACTTATGCCACCTGCTGGCCCCACCTTGCTCTTCTCTTAAAACAATAAAACTTCCTTAAACATTCTGCCCTTTTATTTTCTTACAGCCTCAAATTCCTTAAAACTATAGTTTGTACTAACTCCTACCTATTTCTCCACAATCACCATTATGCTAAATAGATTATTAAAGAAACTCACAGAAACCCTAAAAAAATGGTCTGGCCTAGTTCTACCTCTTTTATCTCTACTACCTTCTTCTTGCCCTTGCTGAAAACTCACATCCTCCTGATACAGCAAGGGAAAGGCTATTCAAGCAAAACTCACACTTGACTTTGTAAGGAGGGAGACATACAAACATCTGTAAGGAGCTACATGTTGACATTATTCTCTTCCAGTTATATTGGTAGGCAAAAGTAGAAGGGAGATTTCAAGGCTTTTGCCAATTCTTCCATATTGCTCAAGGATAATTTAGTACATGACACTTTGTTTAGCAGAAGATATTTTTGAGTCATTAAATATGTAAATACAAGCCCATAGCCAAGAAAGAGGCAAGGACCAAAACTGTTCTGAATGAGAATGTGAAGGGAATTGCATTTTAGCAGGGAGAGCAGAAGGAATGGGAACTCAGGACACTGGCAGAAACTTGGAGAGAGAAGTCTAAATAACTCAAGATGAGGCACTGTGAAGAAGTGGCTGGTGAGCATCTTCCTGTGAACTGCTAGCGTGTCTCAGGCACTTGTGTGGGTATGGTAACACGGTCAAGTGGGCCACAGGTCTCTTTTCTGGGAGCCACAGAAAACCAAGATCTAAGGGAGGGCTTCAAATGGCAAACACGCTCAGCCAGCAATCCATCAGAAATCAGTCAGTTCTCTTTTCTTTGTAAGACGAACATTGTGTACAATGCTTCAGTCAATTTCCTTAAACACAGCAGCATCAAGAAAGAAAGAGTTGGGACCAGCAGTTAGCGTAATGGCTATGTTGCTGGACTCCCACGTAGTCGACCGCGGTTCGCGTCCCGGACCCGGCGGCTTAAACTCACGCCGGGTGCGTGTGCGTGCGTGCCCAAGATCCCGAGAGGAGAATGGAGGAGAAGGGATTGCGGCGTGGCCATCCCCCCTGGGGGGTGATTTCCTGCTTTCTATCTCTCTGTCTCTCTCTGTCTCTCTGGCGAGCGCACGCGCCCTATAGCAAAAACCTCTCCAAAAAAAGAAAAAAAAAAAAAAAAAGAAAGAAAGAGCAAGAAGTGCTACCCTAGACCTCTACAGGAGGTTTTATCTAGATTATTGCAATGTGATAGAACTTCCTGCAATGCTGGGAAGGTCTATATCCACATTTTCCAATATGGTAGCTATTAGCCACATGTAGCTGCTGATCAGTCAAAATATGGCTAATCTGACCCCCCCCAAAAAATGGAATCTTAAATTATTATTAATTTTCATTTAATTTATATTTTAACAGCACATGTAGCTATTGCTATGCAAACTTTTCTCTGTAAAGGGCTTTGTGGATTACGTATGGTCTCTGCCATAAATAACACTAGTTTTTTTTGTTTCATTTTTATAACTTTTAAAATACAGAAACATTCTTCGCTTGAGGGCTACAGCTAAATGTCACAGGCCAGAATTGACTGGTTGTCTATAGTTTGTCACCCTCTGAATGTTTTAAAAAATGTTTATGATTTTAACATTCTTAGAAATAATCGACATTATCACTTCAGTTTTAGATGTGAAAGTGGTCTGGTTTCTATTGTTCTGGTAGAGTTACAGGCTGTATTCCATGATACATTCATCCACTATACATGCTGTCTGCACAGAGAGGTACCTTGTGTTTGAATAGGTTAGGAAACAGTGCATACCAAAACCTCATTTAAAAATAAAAAAGATTTATAATAATACACATTAGTAATACAGGCCCTATAACCTAGTGATTGAGAGAGCCAGATCCCACATGATCAACTTCATGGTCTGAAAAACATGCCAGATGCATGTGTGTACATGCCTCAAATCTCAACGGGATGAAGAAATGAAGAATGGATTGTGGTGTTACTACACGCCATGCAGGGGGTGGGGAGGGGTTGCTTTCTCCCCCCGCCCTTTCTCTCTGTTTCTCTGTCCCTCTGGCAATTAAAAATATAATAATAAATAATAACACACATTAGCACATTAAAAAGTCTGAGAACTGATGCAAACTATTTTATGCTGAGTTTATATTTCTGTATTTATTTGACGACATGCCTGATGTGTATTGTATGCAAGGGAGAAAGAGGGTGTGTTGTGCTGCGGGCACCATGTACGGGTGCACGGTGTGTGTGTGTGCCTGCAGGGTGTGTGCGTGTGCCCGGGAACATCTACTCATATTTTGCAGAATGAGTGCTTTGCAGAACTCAGTCTGAGAAGCACTTAGTGAGCAAACCTGATGATAGAAGTCTTTCTCTAGGGGGCTCAGAGCAGGGGCGTGGGTAGTAATTAAGTGCTAGTCAGAAGGAGTGGGAGGATTTATTCCTGTTGAACTAGTTCAGAGAAGCTGTCATTAAGATTTTTTAAGAATGCCCTGTGAGATCGATTCACCTGGGATGTTCTGGAAGGCAGCCCAGGGCCCCTCAGTCTGCCTGAGTCAGCTTTGGTCCATACAAGCCGCAAAGCAGGCTTGAGGGAGTGGCTCTAAGGGGACATCAGGGACCTTTGGAAGAGCAATTAAAAGTTGCAATACCTCTGTGAGGAAAGGGAAATGTTTGGCCCACTTTAATTGAGGAAACGGAGAGTGACTGGCCTGAATTCACTGGAGCACGAACAGCAGGTTTTGAAGATAACGCTCAGGAACCTAACTGTGTAATAAGAGGGAAATACTTCCCCGAGGACAGGAACAATGAACTCCCCCATTGCTCTGCTAAACATTGGAAAAGCAAGCTTGGGGACAGAAATGACACTTAATTCAGAGGCCTTCAGGAAACACCGTTAGCTTCTCTGAAAGAATAGAATGCCTAGGTCCTGTCTGGGTGTTGTTTATTTTTATTCCCCAGCATGCTGAAGAGACAGAGTGGCGGTGCCGTTAACTCGCAGAAAACACCTGGGTTTGCCGCTGGCAATGACAGACATAAAGCCTCTGTCCGTAAAATTCCTGCTTCCTGTAGAAGAGCTGGTGAGTCCGACGGCCACTTTCTGAGGCTGTGACTTCATATATTTACCTCCTGTTAAAGCCATTTTCATGTCTGCTTCCTAGCTAGGGAGACGGGGGTTTAGCTCTTTTCTGCAGACTTTTACAGTCCTATTCTGTCTCCACAATGGCCCAGTTATGTTGCGTTCATTTCTACTCTAGATTGTTTTTAATAACACTTGAAGCAAACGGGGGGGGGGAGGGGTGTGAGTGAACAATTTTCATCTCTTCACCAAGCACGGATGGGACGTAGGGAGGTCTGTGCATGCCTCTGCTAGATCTTTGCAGGAGCTGCCTGTGTTTCTCGTGCCGACTTCGTGACTAAGATCTCCCAGCACCTGAGGGGTGCGGGCCTTGCACGTTTGGCTCATGGTCAAGTGAAGTCATTGAGGCTGGAATACAGCCAGCCATGAGGCCAGGAACTGGTCCCTGGGATGTTATCACACGTCCCTGCCCTCCCCACACGGCCCCACCCATCCAAGATGGAGCTATTCCTTGAGTATTTCGATTTTCATAAGATGAATAAACTAGAAATACCCTTAATATCAAGAAGGACAGATATCTGGTGGTGAAATTTCATGTTTGCTTTCCTCAGACACTCATCAAAGGCCTTCACAGATTCAGCCACCTGAGTTCCTGGCCCCAAAAGCCAGGGCAGAGGAGCATACTGGAGGCAGAGCGTCAGGGACAAACTAAGCTGCTTAGCTGGAAGCAGCAATAAACAACGAGCAGCCCCACCGTTTAGTCACAGCCCATCGCTGGGTACAATCCACCTAGCCCAAACGCGGAATTAGAACAAAGAACACAGCATGGCGTGGAGCTGGCCACGGCGGAATTCCCACTTCAACACCAAGACAATCTTCTTGCTGTTGCTGAGTTTTATGGCTGTGATGTCATCGCATGCTGCCAACAACAGAGCTGTTCTATCACAAATGAAAAGGTCTTAAAACGAACTGAGGGACCCCATTATGCCAAGACTGGAGCTCGTCGTAAAAATCATTGGTCATTGATGTCTCTGAGCTTCTGAGTCAGGCCTCAAGGGAAAAGGACTGTGAAATTTGGGTTCAATTTAGTTGTTTTGATCCGGATTTCTTTATGAGTAGAAAGAATTAAATTGGCCATATGTGACCTTGTATTTTGAGGAAATCAAATCATTCAACGAGATAATTTACCCTCTTGCCCAACAATTCCTCCTTTTCTCTTCAACTCCAGGATTATTGATTGAGGCCCTGCCTGAATACATTTTACTAGAGTTCAGAGAATTGTAATAGTTGCATTGTTTCTCTAGTTACAGCCCCAAAATGTGCTGCAGTTTTCTTCAACTGCAACCGCTCCCTAACACTAATATGTTGTGGGAATTAAAGACGGAGTTTAGCACTCAGACTATACCACTAGCAAGGGCAAACCAAGCAGTGATTGTGGAAGACAGTCCACTCTTCCTGTCTTCATCTGTTCATCTGTTCACCTGACGAATATTCACTGACAACAGGCCAAGCAACTACACCAGGAACTGGAAATATAATAGAACTCTGGAAAAAAGCCTCACCCCTGCCCACATGGAGCTTTGAATTGCTGGTAGTAAACATGTTTTTTCTTTTGTTTTCTTACCGTCAAATTAAATCATGTTTACTTGTATGACTTCCTTTGGTGGCAGAAATGATTATCCTACAAAATGATAAGTAAATAACAAAAACTGGCCTTGACTTTAAAAAAAGAATTACTCATGAAATTTCACATAGTAGCTTAAATAAATACATGGATACACAGATATGCAAAAATCAATATTCTCTATATAATATATGTGAGGGTATTTCTGAACACCTGGTCACAGATAACCCTCTGCATGTGGAAGGGAATGAGATCAGAGATTAGGAAAGGACACAAAGACTTCAGTGAATTTTCAAATTTTATTGTTTTAGGCGCTAGGTGTGTAAGTTTTCATAGTGTGTGTGTGTGTGTGTGTGTGTGTGTGTGTGTGTATACCTGAATATTTATACACACATTATGCATATACAGCTATTCCTCAACTAACAGTGGAGCTATATCCTAATAAGTCCATTGAAAAGACCCTAAGTACAAAATGCATTAATACACCTAACTTACTGAACACCAGAGTTAGCTCAGCCTTAGCCTACCTTAAGTGTTCTTAGCCTGAAATTAAGCAAAACCATCTAACACAAAGTCTATTTCATGATAAAGTATCAAATAGTTTATTGAAGATGGCACTGAAAGTGAAAAAAATGAATGGCAATATGGATACCTCAAGTTTCTACTGAATGTGTATCATTTTGTACCATGAAAATTTTGAAAAAATTCTAAGTCAATCAGATCATTGTAAGTCTGTGACACTGTGTGTTTGTGTGTGTGTGCATGTGTGTGTATGAGAGTACTTCAAAAAGCTTGTGGGGAAAATGCAATTTAAGTATGAGTTCCTTTTGGGCAAAACATTTTGAAACCCATGTAAGTTTTTATTATAATCCTCATTTTCCACGAACTTCTTGAAGATCCCCTCATACACGTAGTAGAGTGTATCTGGAATAGATCACAATGAAAAGCTATGGTCACACAGTTGTGTCACAGAAAAACAGCAAGGGCACTGGGAGTGGCAGGACTTGCCCGAGTTTGCTGTTCACCACACCTTCGGCACTACTTCCTGTCTTTACTGTTTCAATGTTTCATATTCGCTCCAGTTCTCTTTCCTTCTCAGGTATGTATCTCTAAGACCCTTGGTTCAAAATCGCTCTCATATGCAAAACAAAAACAAAAACAAAACAAAACAAAAAACAACTTTTGGGGAAGCCAGAGAAGCAGCAAGGAATAAAAACATCCCATCTCTATCGCTTACCAGTGTTTAATAGGGGGTGATGTGGAGTCTGATTGCATCCTTAAGTACCCAGTTCAAAAAGCTAGTATTTACTTAGTACATCTTGCAAATTGCTGGGAACATCGTGGAAGCCTAGACACACTACAGAGAGCTAACACATACTATATGAGGTCCACCGTGGATTTTATGGAACTCATCAGGATTTCTCAACTGGAATATTCCCATGAAATTTTATGTCGAAGTACTCGGAGGGGGTATTAAGTTGTTCTAATTACTGCTGCCATTCTGTGTTTTATGCATTTTAATTAATGTGTTAACTTTTGTTCTTTACTCTGAGTCAGTTCCTCCAAAGGTACAATTTTGATAATAATAATGATAAAAGCATATCTGTTTTCTAGTAGGTTCTTGTGCTCATCACAGCAGTGGAGAAATCCAAGAGGCCCAACCATAATATTTGTTTGGTCTGTTTTATGACCGTGAGTTCAGAAAGTCTAAGCCATCCAAGACAAACATCAAGTTTGTCCAGACTTTAAACCTATGTTGGGAACTTTCACACAGCTAATATGTCAATGAGTAATTCACTCTAGGGCACTGTGTATCTAAATTGGTGTTTCAAGAGTTGATCTGAAATGTGCGTTGGCTGAGCTAAGTGGCTAGATGTCTCAGCTGGTTGGTGGGGAATGGAAGAAGAAGTGTGGAGTGTGGAAATTAAAAACAAATAAGAATTCCATCAACTTATTTCATTCGAATGGTTGAGGTTTCAGTGGAGATATAGTCACCCAAGGATGGGTTTTGCTTAGGAAGTTTTTCATTAGACATGTTGGAAGCACATTGTCACTGACTGCCCATGAATGAACCCTTCCAGGTTCACTGCCGGCAGAGACAATATACTGTGTTTGTTTATCTGAGAAAGCAGGAACACATGATCTGACATAGTTACCAATGGTGATAATGACAAAAAGAAAATTTTAACTCCAGACTCTTCCAGAAACCTAGTGACCATAATTATGTTTTGGAAGGGTAATTTATCTGAACTTGAAAAAAAATTACACATAGTATTAGGAGAAAATCTTTCATAGTCAGAACCTAAAATATCAATAACGGATGGTTCACAAACGCTTACTACTTGATTTTAGCAGTGCCTGAGACACAGGGAGCTGCTAGGGCTCCAGATTGAAGGACGGGTCAGCAGACATCAATGTGAATAAGCACACTGGCATGGTGCTCCCGCGTCTCAGCACTTTACAGCCATTCGTGAGGTAAGTACTACTACTCTTCCCATTTGACAGATGAGGGACATCTCATAAAGTGGCTCTCCAAGACTGCACAGTTAACAGGAGCCAGAGTGGGTGTTTCAGCCTAGATAATTCAATGCCAAAGTCTATTTTTCTCACCATTATACTCTAGTTTCTCTTCCCTGAAGTTTTCCTTTTGCTATTTTTCTTCCCCCTCCCCTCTCCTCTCTTTGATACCTGCCCTCTTGGTTCTTCTCTTTCTAGTAATGCTTCTACCAGATTCTCCCTAGGTGCCTCTTCCCACCTTTGCTGCTGCTTCTCCTCTCTCTCTCTCTTTCCCACTTTTTCTTCTTTGTTCTTTCTGGCTTGGTCTTTGTTTCTTCTCCACTCCACTCATTGTTTATGCTTCTCTTTCCTTTAATTGGCTTTGCTACTACTTGCTCATGAGTGTGCTCCTTTTCTATGTCCCTAATATTTTTCCGTAAATAAGTAGGGCATGGTACATGGTCAGTAAGGTTGTTAACTGACCTAGCGCTCTATGTATATAGGTGATATTTCCACAGGCAATGTACCATATGATTTTGGTATTCTCTGAACTATTAACTTTTAAAACAAAGAAGTCAAATGTCTGCTACTATATGATACTTAATAGTCATATTACTCTTCTGTCTTAGCCTGTTTTGAGCTGCTACAACAGAATACTCCAGACTGGGTAATTTACAATGAACAGAAATGTATTGGCTCATCATTCCAAAAGCCAGGATATCTAACATTGAGGGGCCAGAACCCAGTGACAGCCTTCTTGTTATGTCATACCTTGGCGGAAGGCAAAGAAAGGGAAAGAGAAGGGGCTGAACTCACTCACGCTTTTATAATGAACCGACTCCCTCAATAATAGCATGAATCCATTCCTAAGAGCAGAGTCTTCATGGCCGTATCACCTCTCACCAGGCTCCCCCACCTTCCAACACTGTTACATTGGGGAGTAAGTTTCCCAGCACATGCTTTTGGGGGGACATATTTCAAACCACAGCACTTCCTATATCTTTTCCCAGATAAGAAAAGAAAGAATAAAATAATTCTCATTGACTTATTGTAATTGATTTGAAAGAGTATAAACTTTTTTGACAAAAGTGAATTTCTCCTTAGAAGATAAAATATGTGCCTTTTAGAGGAGTTGAAAAGCTTCTGAATATATAGTTGATAACTATATATACAATGGGTCTACATGACCAGATAACCTCTAAGAGCTCTTTTGAATCTGAGGTCCTGTGAATCTAGGCAAAGCAATTTCGTGTATAAACTTTAGCATCAGTGTAAAGGTTTTCCAACAATACTTTAAAAATAGACTAGTTCTAATAAAGCCTGCCTTCCTGTGTCCTGAAAGACAACCGGAGAGAGTAGGAGCTTCAAATTCATTTCCACAAATATCCATACATGCCTGCTGCAGGAAGGGAATGGGTTTAAGCACTGTGGGTATGAGAGAAACAAGGTCAGATTCCTTGTTGCAGAAGAACTCAAGGGTCAGAGACTGATTCTTGCATTCCCTCCAAGTAACAGACACCGAGGCCTCATCATCTCCCCAGTCATCCCCACAGCAGTTAGAGGTGGATGCGAAGGCTGTGAGTTGACATCCACAAGGAAGTCATCACCACGAGTCATTTGCAAATGTATCCAGCTACATGTCAGCTCCTTGCTTCAGCAAGTGGATCATGTATATTTTTCCCGGAAGCCATCTGTTGGTCTAAATGTTGGTCTGACTTGTTTTTCTGTTGAAGGGGAGAAGGTGGCTTGCCCAGAAGTAACTAGAATATGCCTGGACTTTGGCAGAGATCCAAGAACAAGGAGAAGGATTGGGAGCTTTTGAAGTTCTGCTCCTACTGTGTGAAAACTTTTCTGACCAGTTAAAAGTCTGCTTGCTTTCAAAAATTCAGAGCCTGAGAGAAAATATGAAGTTCACAGTAGGGTCACAACACAGAGGCTTTTTCAGCTTTCTGATCTCTTGGCCTTTTGCTGCTCATAGCTGAAAACCATGACTTAGCTTGAGAGGCTGGGCTCATCACTTATCTCACCTTTTCTGCACACTAGTAACTCCTTTCAAATCTAATGTTGAAAAGCGTTCTAACAACTATTAAAAGAGAAGAGTAGAATCTATTGACTATTTCCATACATGTATTAGTCTAGAAAAGAGATTCTAGTGTAGCAAAGGAAATAAAATCTGAGATTTTTAAGAGTGGGAGATTTAAGGGCAGATGTTCTCAATCTACCTGAAACACAAACATTCTAAAAGACCTTGAAATGAACACCTTGCATAGGCATCCATTTTCCCTTAAAGTTGAAGTTACATTCTGCTGGAAAATTCTGTAAAATAATAATATTACAGTGGGGTCTAAAATTATCAATAAAGAGAAAAAGCAATTTTCTAGTCAATTATTGCAATGACTAAATTAACACTGATACTATTATTTTTACACAAGGTAAAATAAATATAGAAGAGGAAAAAAGAATCATCTTGGCAAAGTGAACACATACCTCAGTTTCTATCTTTCTTCTGGGTTATAATCTGAACACTTGGCAAATTCAAACTTTCAGGACCTGGCAGTTGTTTTCACTGAGATAAGAGGGCAAAAATATCTGATTGAAAGTTTGGCCTAACAAAATTCTGCATTCTGAAGCCATAACAAATGAACCTAGCCCCTTATCTTTCTTGCCATCTTTAAGATATTTGTAGACAGCCATGTTGTTTATCTTAAACTCGTTTTCTCTAGGTGAAACTTACTTATATGCTCAAGCTGCTTGGCATATGATGGAACATACACTCCAGTTCAGTCTTGACTTTGGTTTTCATCATTGATATCGTCCAATGCAAGCTGCCAGCAAAACCCAACCTCACAGTGGCTTCAGGATGTTTGTGAGTAGCCATGTTTGGAGTAAGAGTTGCCATGAGAGAAGAAGAATGACCCATAAAATGGCTGAGGAAGAGATTTGTTGGTGGTTCCTTTAGTGAGTGGCAAATTTGCTTTTTCTCTGGCCGACAGTAAGGAGAACTGTAATTCCTCTTGGCTAGCCTAGATTTATAATCAGCCTTTTGCCTCAGGGAAAGCAGTTCCCAGATCACAAACTCTGACTCTTGCCTAGTTTTTCAAAGCAGGACCCATTTTCAAACATTCGCCCGGGTCTTAACATAGTTTTGGAGAGCTGACTCTTCGTTGCTGATGATTTCTTTTGCTTACATATTTCTTTATCAAGCCACAAAGGGTGGAGACATATAATGGATCTTCTAAAAGTTCATATAAAATGCATATTCTGGAAAAGCTAGGCATGGATTTAAAAAATGTTTGCAGCAAAATAAGCCTGTACTTTAACTCCATTTTCCACAAACTTTTTGATGTCCCCTCATATAGAAAAGAAACCATCAAATATTGGTTTATCTGATGTTTAAGAATAAATCTCCAAAAAAAAAAAAAAGAATAAATCTCCAATCTCCCTGTGGTATCGGGCAACAAGCATTGACCATGCATGTGAGATGGGCATTTGCTCCTCCAAATTTCACTCTTTCTTTTTAACCCTTACTATGACTGGCCCTTCAATAAACACAGGGCAAAGCCTTCCATCAGTTGGTCCACATGTCAGCTAATAAATATCAAACTGGGCTAGACTCCTTCATGGCTTTGGTTATGAATGCTTCTATTACTCACCAGATACAGCTGCTGCAATTCAGGAAAATGCCTCTCTCTTCCAGGGCTGGGAAAGTCATAACTAGTGACCAAAGGTCTCTAGGGGCTGGCTAAGCCAGGATTAGGATAGATCCAAGCCACAAAGCCCCTCTCACTGATGCCGTCTACTGTCCACTGGCATTTGAATGAATGTATTCACATATGTCAAGCTGATTATAAAACTGGTGCTCTTAAGCGTGTTTTGTTTTATGAAAAAAAGAAACTTAAAACTTTCTATTTTAGTATGCTCAGTGTAGATAGAATTGATAAAGGGAACATGAGATTTAGCATGAAAATGTGAGAGCAAAAGTCTTTTAAACCTTATTTAGATACGGCCAGTCACAGCAGAGCAGCAATTATGCAGTCTTCCTTGATGCTGAAGGCATGATGTGGAGGGGCCTGGACTTGTATCTTCAGGTCTTTCCGTATGTGCCAGCGTGCTTGTGCTGGTGATCCCAGCTGGCTGGGGCTGGGGTGGATCACAGTGGGAAAATTTTGCTGGAAATACTTCCTCTCTCCTCCCACTGCTTCATTAAGTAACTAAATAAGCTTGGACAAAATGTTACTCAGATCATTGTGACCTTATTCAAATACAGATGGTGAGTCCAAATTGTTATTCTAAAACTGATTTAGTTCCACCCTTTGGTTTGGGGAAAGTCACAAAGATAGACATCATTTATGCCAAAGCAGTGGTTTTAAAGAACCTCCAAGTAACTCGGCTACATATAGGAAGAAGATAAGAATAAAGAGGCCTTCTGTCTCTCAGCCAGTATGAGCTGATCTGGAAGGAGGAAAGCAGCCTGTCTGCAAAGTGGCCAATCAACACTCTGCTTTCCGAACAGCAGCTGTGAGGGAATTCTGGACTCCGACATGCATCCGCATGGTTATTTCGCATGCCTGTTTATTTTGGGTCTCACCTGTAATTCCTCTGGACCACACACTTTTTCGTCATGCACTTTTCTAATGAGGAAGCTGAGCCAGAACAACTGCAAGGAAACCTCTTGAACTCAGGGGTTGATGCTCCACATTTCTCAGGTGGAATCCAGTGACATGCAGAAAGAGGACGGTTCCTGTTTCATCCTTGACTTCAGTTCTGAATCCAGGGAAGTGATTTAAGAAACACTTAACAGATCATTTCAGCCTCCCAAACCCCTTCTGCTTAGTCTTCATTAGTACCAGGGCATGTTTTTCTGGGCTTACTTCCTCTTAGAAAGGGACCTCAAAGCAATGGAGGTGACCTCAGGAAGAGCCACATCATGAGGGTCTATCAGGGATACTTTTTAGTTTAAAATAGTTTTAAAGTTTTTGCTATGGGGTGCATGCATTTGCTGGAAAGAGAGGAGAAAGACAGAGAGAAAGAGAATGTGAGAAAGCATTCCCCTGAGGGAATGACCATGCCACAACTCCTCCATTCTCCCTTTGGGTTTTGGGGCATGCATGCACATGTGCCCTGCATGTTTTTCAAGCCACAAGGTCTGGGACTTGAGCAGTGCAGTCAGCCATGTGGGATCCAGTTGCCTTAACTGCCATATCATGACTGGCTCTATCAGGGATCATCCTTTACAGGATCTTCCTGAGATGTGTCTGCATACCTCACTCAACCAGCACACACCTCTCCTTGGTGCATTATCCCCTCAACACCACCAATCATCTTTCTTCTTCTTGGGGAAAGCTCCTTTCTGTCCTAAAATCTCTAGCCCATGTGTTACATCTGCCAGGAATGGTCATGTCCTCCCCTCTCCACTCTGAAACTGCTCCTCACCTTCAAGGTGACTTTGCCAGCACTTTAGGGAAGCTTCCCATAGCCATTAATCTGGATTATCACCCGGGGTACATGTGCTCACTGGGGGGAGAGACAGAGTGAGAAAGCACACCCCATGAGGGATGGTCATGCCACAATCCCTTCTCTTCCATTTTTTTTCCTCCTTTAAGAGTTTCGGGCACACATACACATGCACCTGGTGTGTTTTTCAAACCACAGGGTCTGGAATTCAAACTGCACTGTTGGTCACGTAAGATCCAGGCACCTTAACCACCACGCCACCATCCAGCCCCACAGCACTTATAGTAAGTATAACATCACAGTTTGGGATGTATAATCACTTATTTAAAGTTTTTTTCTCATACTAGACTCTTCCGTAATGGAAGGGATGATGTCTGTTTGTTCAGCATGATATCCCAGCAACTAACAAAATGGTTAATACAAAGTAGGTGCTTAATCAATATTAACTATGTGAATTTTTTAAATTGCCTCTTCCATGGAATTATACAGAGAGCTACAAATGTGAACCACATAAGTAATTTAAAATTTTTAGTAGTCATATTAAATAAGGTGAAAAGAAGTAGGCAAGCAGTCTCAATTCTGGGTGAGATGGAACAAATGCAAACAAATCCCAGGCAGAATGTCTAGGGTAGCTATCTGAGGACTTAGAAAGGACAACAGCAACAGAGAGACTTGTAAAGACCCAAATCGGATGTTTTCTTGATCTGGCAGTGAGTTTATTGTTGTTCCCACACCTGGAAGCACACATTAAGGCATAGAGAGAGAGAACTCAGCTCTGGTTTAAGGAGCCAGAAAATGAATTTCTAACACACAGAATGCAGAAATTCTTCATTTTTTGTTTTTATTTATTTATTTATTTATTTTTATTTCTGCTTTCTTTTCTCTATTCTCTCCTGATCCTGCCTCCAACTAGTCTTGAGGCAGCAGGGACAGCAGCTGATAACAGGTAACTTCAGGAGCCAAAAGTTTGAGGAGGCTGCAATTGTTGTATTTTTTTTTGTTATTTTGCTATGAATACATTTATGTGTGTGTGAAGGATGTATGATTCGTGATGTATGTGAGTATGTCAATCAAACATGTTTATTTTATTCTCTCATTCCTTTATAATACTAGATAAGATATATTGACTTTACATCAGAGCATTTAAATGTTGTTAACCTTACTTTATAGTATTTAAGTTATGGAATATTAAAAAGTAAACACCACCCAAACAATTTGCATTCTGCTCTGGGGACAGGATTGATGTGTTTTCAGTTATATGTAGGAAAGTTGTAACTACTTCACGGAAATATCTCCGCGTTATTGTCATTATTTGGAAATGGTGGTTTAAAGAGATGTTTATGGATGCCAAATTGACAAGAATGGACTTGTGATGGTTAATTTTGTGTGTCAACTTGGCTAGACCACAGTACCCAGATATCTGGACAAACACCAGTGTAAATGTCATTGTGAAGGTAATCTTTAAGATGAGGTTAGCATTTAAATCAGAAAACTTTGAGTACGACAGATTACCTTCTATAATGTGGGTAGGCCTCATCCAAGTAAATAGCTCGAAGAGAAAAATACAAAGGTCCCTTAAAGAAGAAGGAATACTCCATCTAGAGAGAACACAGCCTTTAAATTGACCTGTAACATTAACATTTTTTTAAATTTTTTATTATCATCATATTCTTCTTTATATTACATTGAATTACATATAACTTTACAGTGTATTACATTGCTTTTTCAAAAGGGAATGCCATGGATATCAGTCAGTACAGAGACATTAATCTTCCCGCTTCAACATTCAATATCTTTTCTATGTTTTCCCCAATCATTATTTTTATTATTCTCATTATTTTTTTAAAACAGTCAATTGCTATTTCTCATTTTGCTTGTACAAATACTTTGCCCATCATGAAATACTTCTCAGACAAATCCAGTTGAGAATACTATACAGGTCAACATCAACAGTTAATAAGCCATATCTATTTCTCACTAACGTCCTGCCTCTCTATTGTTCACTTGTTATCTTTCTCTATCCTCTTCTCTTCACTTCCCCCATTTCACACTGTCCTATTCTCATTAAGTACCTTCACTGCTTTTATGTCCTCCAATTTTTTGCTCTCTATCACAGAGTGCTGATAATCGGTATATATTGAGTGGATACATACAATATCTTTCTTAACATTAACATTTTCATGGGCCTCCAGCCTGTAGAATTTAGACTTGCCAATTCCCACAATTATATTCTTTTAGGAAAAAAAAAAGTTCTCTCTTTTATTTTCTACTTTCTCTCTGTCTCTCTCCTCTTTCTCTCTCTCTCTGTCTCTCTCTCTCTCTCTCTCTCTCACACACACACACACACACACACACACACACACACCTTGCTGATTCTTTTCCTCTGGAGAACCCAGATCTAATACCTCTTCATTCGATGGAGACAAATCCTCATTGTTCTATTCCCTCCTCTTTCTTGGTCTCCCATTCCTTGGCCTCAACCATGGAACTGTATAGAACAGAAGGTTAACTAGAACACTAGTTTTGCTGCTAGAGCCGTCAAAATAAAACCCTCCAAAACCTGGAAGAGAGACTATGGTGAGCAAGAAGCTCTGGAAAACTACCCTATAATGTTGATTATGAATCCCTGAGCGACATCCATGTGAATTTGATGTAACTAGCAACCAGCTTTTATTGAGAACTAAGACAGCTCACTGCTCATGACCCACGTTGGCCACTGGGTGGCACACACCTGTGACAGATCTGAGAAATTTCAAAAGCTTTGAAAACCGAACTGACATGTTGCAGCTACAGACCATACAGGGTAGGTTGGAACTCTTGCTGAACCTAATCAGTTCAATTACCTCCTACGACAAAAAAATCAACATTTTCCATGAAATTTAAGCAAAATCGAGAGTATTTAAGCTTAATACTCAAAATGCCCATAATATGACCCAAAATTACTTGGAAGATGAAGAATGCTGAACATCACAACTCACATAGATTTTACAAAGACAATCAACCAAAGAAAATACTCGAGACAAGATGTTGAAAGTATCTGGTGTAGATTTTAGAAGCTGTTATAAAGCTGCTCAAATAAGCAGTTGTCAACATTGCTTAAAAATGTTACAATTGAAAATATTTACAAAAAAATAGAAGACATAAATAATAAGCAAATTGAGATTTTTAGAATTGAAAGATATGATAAATGAAATTTTAAAAAATTCTATGGATGGAGTAAACAGCAATATGAAAAGGAGACAGCTTGTGAACTGCAAGTTCAAAAGAGACCAACAGATATACAATCTGGACAGAAATAAAAAAGAGTGGAAACAGATAAAGAGAGCTCAGGAGGCAATAACAAAAGTTCTAACCATCTTCTTAAAGTAACAGGGGACGAGAAGAAAGAGCATAATCGTGAAAGAATATATGAAGAAATAATGGCTGATGGACCAGGCACGGTGGCATGGTGATAACATAATGCCCCATGATGCTGAAATCACATAGAAAGGCCTTGGGTTTGTGCCCTGCGATCTCCCTGTGTGTACTAAGTAAACGTATGTATGCCTATGGTCTGGGTTGGCTGAGATTGGGGGTGGCTCACTGTGTGAAGATCTCATTGGGGCTTTCTTTCTCTTTCTGTTTCTCATTCTGTTTCTTTCTCTTTCATGGGAAAAATAAATACATAAATAATTTGTAAAAAATTGCTAAAAAGTTTTAACGTTTGGTGAAAGACTCAAAATCATAAATTTAAGAAGCTAAGTAAACATGGGGGCAGCAGGTGATATGGTGGTTGAGGGTACTGGACTCCCACATGGCCGACTACAGTTTGAGTCCTGGACCTGGTGGCTTGCTTTCTCACTTTCCCTTTCTTTCTCTCTCTTTCTCATTCTGTCCCTCTCTCGTCAAATTAAAATAAATGAATAAAAATAAATAAAATAAATAAAAATAATTATGAATAAACAAATAAAATAAGTAAATAAGCAAATAAATTGAGTTAAATAAAATAATTGTTTTAGAAAAAAGAAGCTAAGAAAACCAAAACTAGGATAAACCCATAGAAATTAATGTCCAAACATATATATATATATAAACTACTGAAATATAAATAAAAAAACTTTGAAAGCAGCCAGAGGAAAAGAAATGATTACTTATAGTGTAACAACCGTTTTGTGGATTTTTATTCTGAAAGGATAATAACAACTATATACACATAATTCCATTAACTTAAAAATGAACATTTTGATTCCTCAAAAATCACAAACTATCAAAAACTTACACAAGATAAAACATATAACCTGAATAGTCCTGTAACGATAAAGAACTTGAGTATATTGTCAAAGACTCCAAAGCTAAGTCTCTAGGCCAAGATACTTTCACTGGAAAGTTTTGCTTAACATGGTTTTAAATCACGAATTGTATCTAACTTATTCCAGAAAATAGAAAAGAAGGGAATAAGTGGGGTCCTCAAAAAGGTCATGAAAAAGATGTATTATCAGGCTGGCTGGTGGCATGGTGGTTAAGGCAGTTGGACCTCACACGGTCGACTATGAGATCTGAGTCCTGGACCCAGCAGCTTGAAAACACATGGGGTGTATATGCACGCATGTCCAAAATCCTGAAAGGAGGGAGAAATGGAGGAGAAGGGATTACAATGTAAACATTCCCTCCGGGGAGGAGGGTACTTTCTCACTTTTCTTCCCTCTTTTCCTGTCTCTCCAGTGAGCATTATTTTTTTTAAAAAAAAGCATATTATGAAAAACTATACATAGATCTCCAATTTTTTTGAACCAAAATAAATTCATACTTTAATTCCTTTCCCACAAAATTTTTGAAAATGCTTATACTTTCTAATTCATTTTATAAATCCAGTATTAGCTTAATATCAAAACAGAACGAAGTCCCTAAAATACCCACAGGCTAATATTTTTTTTATGAACATAAACACAAAAATCCTCAAGAAAAAAGTAGTATCACCTCAAATCCAATAACACAGTAAGAACAGTACATCGTGATCAGGTGAAATTTATCCTGGGAATGAAAGGCCAACTCAGTCTTTATAAGCTACCACATAGCCAGTGTAAAGAAGAAAACCCACATACCCATATCTATTGCTGCATAAAAAAATGTTGGGAACCAGCAGTTAGCGTAATGGCTATGTCACTGGACTCCCACGTAGTCGACCGCGGTTCGCGTCTCGGACCCGGTGGCTTACAACTCACGCCAGGCGCGTGTGCGTGCGTGCCCAAGATCCCGAGAGGAGAATGGAGGAGAAGGGATTGCGGTGTGACCATCCCCCCTGGGGGGTGATTTCTCGCTTTCTGTCTCTATGTCTCTCTCTGTCTGTCTGGCGAGCGCACGCGCCCTATAGCGAAAAACCTCTCCAAAAAAAAAAAAAAAATTTTTGACAAAATACAACATTCATAATGTATTTCGAACAATTGTAACAATTGTAATATGATTTGTTCATATTAACAACTCTCAGAAAAATTGCAACAGAAAAGACTCTCTTAACCCTGATAGAAATTTACCTCCAAATAACATTGTACTTGATCATGAAAGACTGAGTTCTTTGACTCTAAGATTGGAAAAACATGAAGAATGTCCACACTTTGGTTGTGTATATATGGCCTGCAGATGGCAAAGGGAAATTAAAACTATTTTTATCTATATACAACATAAATATACTTAAAAGTCCCAGTGAATTAATAATGACAAAAACAAAAATACTTCTAGAACTAGTAAGTGAGTTTAGCAAGGTAGCAGGATACAAGTCCAATGCAAATATATGTGTGTGTGTTTGTGTGTGTGTGTGTGTGTGTGTGTGTGTGTTTATGTATATGTATATAGAAGTATACTTATTTATGTATGCTGGCAATATATAAATGAATAAGCTTCAAAACAAAATAATCAAAATGGGCACAAAACATAAAAGTCTTAGAAAGTCTTAGAGATAAATCTAAAAATATAGAACCTATAATCTAAAAAATGCAAAACTATTCAAAGAAATCAAGTAAAAGCTAAATAATTCAAATACATCATGTTATTGAATCGGAAGACTCAGTAAAGATGTTAATTCACCTGGGACCAGCAGTTAGCGTAATGGCTAATGTTACTGGACTCCCATGTAGTCGACCGCGGTTTGAGTCCCGGACCTGGTGGCTTAAACTCACACTGGGCGCGTGTGTGTGCCTGCCCAAGATCCCAAGAGGAGAATGGAGGAGAAGGGATTGCAGCGTGGCCATCCCCCCTGGGGGGTGATTTCTCGCTTTCTATCTCTCTGTCTCTCTCTCTCTCTCTCTGTCTGGCGAGCGCACGCGCCCTATAGCAAAAACCTCTTAAAAAAAAAAAAAGATGTTAATTCTCCCAAAATCAATATATAGATTTAACTCTGTTTCAATCCAAAGCCCAGTAGGATTTTCTTTTTGTAGACATAGACAAACTAATACTAAATTTTATTTGGAAAATAAAAGAAGTATAGAATAGCTAAAACAATTTTTAAAAAGAAAATCAAGTTAGAGGACTCACGCTATGACATTTAAAGATTTACTATAGAGCTGAAGTAATCAAGATGCTGTGGCATTGGTGAAGAAATTGACATGCACATTAATGAAACAAAATAGAATCCAGAAGTGAGTTCACATGAACATGGCTTTTTGACAAAGGTACAAAAGCAATTTGTGTTGGTTATTTGTGTATCCCTTGCAAAAAGAAAAATTTTAACTTATACTAATTTAAAAAATTAACTCCAAAGGGTCATAAATAAAATTAAAGCTATAGAGACTTCTAGAATAAACATAGGAGAAAATTCTTGTAACTTTGTATTTGACATGACACCAAAAACACTACCCATAAATAAAAAATATTAATAAACTTGAGCTCATCAAAACTAAACGCTCTTACTCTGTGAAAGATAGTGTTAAAAAATAGAGAAAAGTAGGATAATATGTGCAAATCATATATCTGATAAAGGATTTGTATAAAGGATATGTAAAGAACTCTCAAAACTCAATAATAAGAAAACAAACAACTGAATTTAAAAATGTGTTAAAGACATGAATCGACATACCATCAAAGTGCATTTCAGGATGCTAAAAAGTCACATAAAATGTTTGATATCATTAGCTATTAGAGAAATGCAAATTAAAACCACAATTAGATACTTTACAGCTATTAAGGCAAGAGCACAAGGGAGTTTATTGGGGGAGTAATGAAATGGTATTGAGGTGATGGCTACATTAAGTCTCACACATGCATACATTTGTAAAACCTTATAGATCTATACAACACAAGAGTCCATCTTAATGTATACTAATTTGGTCAGGCTGTCATGAAAAACATTTTCACAAAAATATTTCACAATTAAACCCCTCTACACTTATTAGAATAACTACAGCAAAAAGTACCAACAATCTCAAGTGCTAACAAGAATACAGAGCGACCCAAACTCTCAAGCGTTACTGGAAAGAATGTGAAATTGGCAACTGCTAATAAACATAACACTTATTGTACAACTCAGCAATTCCCCTTCTAGGTATCTAACCTAGAGAAATAACAACTTCTGTTATACACAGGTCGGCCATATTAGTTTTCTATTGCTGCCGTAACAAATTACCACACATTGAATGGCTTAAAACAATGCAGATTTATTATTTTATAGTTCCACAGGTCATAAATCCAAAAGGATTGGCAGAGTTGTGTTCCTTCTAGAAGTATGAGAGGAGAATTTGTTTCCTTACCTTTTTCTCACTTTAAGAGACCATCTGCATTCCTTAGCTTGTGATGCTGGACCACACTGCTCTCTCCTTTCATCATCCCATTTTCTCTATGATCCTCCTATCTCATATACCCCAGGGTAACCCCCCTCCTCTATTATCTTTTCCTTAATGACATATTTAGCTTGATCACTTCTGCAAAGTCTCTTTGACCATGTAAGGTAACATATTCAAAGGTTCCAGAGATTAGGACATGGGAAACTCTGGGGAGCCATTAGTTGGCCTGCTACACCTGTATATAAATGTTCACATAATTTCTCCAAACTGAAACCAACCTGAATGTCATGCACTGGGTGAATGTATAAACAAACACACCCACACAGCTCAGCAATACTACATAGCGATAAATGAGATTCTTGATACAGAAAATCTAAATGAGTCTCCAGGCCATTATGTTAAGTGTAAGAAAGCCACTCTCAAAATATTACACCATGTATAATTTCATTTACCTAATATTCTTAAAGAAGGCAAAACCATAGTAAAAAAGACCATATCAATTATTGGTGAAAATTACAGATGGGATGTGGAGACTATAAAGACCAAGCACAAGAGAAGTTTTTGGGGTGAAGAAACTGTTCTGTATGGAGGTGATGGTTACGTAGTACATCCACGTGTTAAAACTTACAGACCTGTGCAAGAAAATAATTGATTTTAATGTACATTATTTGGTAGGGCTGTCATTAAAAAATACCACAAACTGGGTGATTTAAACAACAGAAATTTATTTTATCATAGTTCTGGAAGCTGGAAATCTAAGATCAAAGTATCAAAATATTTGACTTCTCCTGAGGTCTCTCCTTGAAAAGTCTATAGGTTTCACTTTGTCCTCACACAGCTTTTTTCCCTCTGCACACCCATCCCTTCTGTTTCTCTCTCTTTGTACAAAGCACCAGTCGTGTTGGATTCAGGCCCCACCCTTATGACCTCATTTCAACTTAATTACCTCTTTAAAGATGCTGTCTTCAAATACAATCACATTGCAGGTTAGGACGTCAATATATAAATTTTGGGAGGATCTAGTTTAGTACACAACACACTCACTGTATGATAATTTAAAACAATAATATATTTTTAAAAGGCAAAATTGAGATTAAGAAGTCTATTCCGATGCTGCCCTGTCCCTATCTATTCAGGAGTAGAAGGGAAGCAGAGACCACCTGGTCTATGCTATTACCAAAGCCCTTTGCTCAGCTGGAGTGTGGGAATAAGGGCTGACCTGGCCACTTTGGCCACCACCTCATGTTTTACCTGCCTAGCTCTGCTCCCAGTCACATTGTGGTCAGAGAGGTTTGTGTATACAGGAATCAAAGCAGTGAGGCTGAAGACAGTGAGGCTCTGGAGGAATGCTCTGCCTGCACCCACCCAGCCCCAACAGAAATAAAAGAGAAATTTCCACCAAAAAATCTGAAGCCAAAACTTTCACTGTAGATACCACAGTCCTACCTCAGTGTAAGAGAGAAATTGGCACAAAGTGAAGTCACACCATAGGGAAGCACATGAGCGCACAGCTACAGAAACCTACTCCAAAGTAGAAAGAAGATAACTCATTAGATAACTAAAAATCAAAGCAAGGGCCCAAGAAATATGAGAAAACCAGGAAATACCTCCTGCCAAGGGAGCACAATAACTCCTCACCAACAATGTATAGAACATAAGAAATCACAGCAACGTCAGGAAAAGAATTCATAATATTCACTGTAACAATTTCAGTGAGATCCAAGAAGAACCAGACAATAAATTCCAGGAGATGAGAAAATCTTTCCATGATTTGAAGGTGGAACTCCATAAAGAGATAGACATCTGAAAAATAACCAAGCAGGACTTTGGAGATAAAGAATATGATGCAGAAAATCAAAACCTCCCTCAAGAGTGTTAACACCAGATAAGACTATGCAGAAGAAAGAATCTCTGACCTTGAAGACAAAATCTCTTATTTAGTCTAAACAACTGAGAAGAATGGAAAGATAACCATTAAAAGTGAAGACAGCATACAGGAAATTCTAGGCATTATTATACAGCTGAATATCCACATAATGGGTATTCTAGAAGGCAAAAAAAAAAAAAAATGAGTAAAGGCATAGAAAGTTTCTTTCGTGATATATGAGCTGAAGACTTTCCAAATTAGAGAGACAAACGGGCATCCAATACAGGAAATACAAAGAATACCAAATAGGTTTAACATAAGAACAGACTCTCCAAGGGACATTATAGCCAAATTGGTAAAAAATGAAAGGCATTATTCTAAATGACAAGAGAGAAATGCCAACTTACTTAAAAAGCTTACTCCATTAGACTGACATCAGATCTCTCAACTTAAACAATGCAGGCAAGGAAAGAATGGGAAGATATATTTAAAGCTCTGAAAGAAAAATTTCAGTCAAGAATATTATACCCAGCAAGATTGCCCTTCAAACAGGAAGGAGAAACAAAATTATTTCCAGATAAACAAAAGCTGAAAGAACTCACCAACACTCGACTTGAGGAAATACTTAAAGGAATACTTCAGGGAATACCACACTAGGAGGTAAACAGAAGAAAGAGAACATATCACAACAACAACAACAGAAAGAAAAAAAGAAAGAAAGAAAAGTAACAAATGACAGGAATAAGTCTGAACATATTGATAACAACATTGAATGTTAATAGATTACAGTTCCCAAGTAAAAGACACAGATTGGCTCAATGGATTAAAGAAAAAAACAACCTCTGTACGTTGCTTACAAGAAACTCACCTCATTGATAAAGACATACATAGGGTGCAAATGAATAATTTGAAAAAATCATTTCATACAAATAGAAATTTTAAAAGTGCCAGTGTCATGACAGCGATAGAAGACAAAATAAAATTTAAGATATAAATGATAGAAGAGGTAAACGGGGACACTATATCATTCTAGAAGGACTATTTCACCAAGAAGACATAACTATTATAAATGTGTACACGTCCAACACTGGGGCATCCAAATATATAAAGGGAGAGACAAACAACAACACACTAATTGTTGAAGATTACGACAACACACTGTCACCATTGTACAGGTCATCTAGACAAAAAATAATTGATACCATACCCAAACAGTTGATACTGGGAGCTAACTGATACCAAAAGCCAAATGGACCTGACAGACATATATAGAACATTTCACCTAGAAACCACAAAATATACTTTTTCCTCATCTCCACATGGGACATTTTCTTTTTCTTTTTTTTTTTGGAGATCTTTTTGCTATAGGGCGTGTGCGCTCACTAGAAAGACAGAGAAACAGAAAGTGAGAAATCACCCCCCCCAGGGGGGATGGCCACGCCGCAATCCCTTCTCCTCATTCTCCTCTCGGGATCTTGGGCACACACGCACACGTGCCTGGTGTGAGTTTAAGCCACCGGGTCCGGGACTCAAACCACGGTCGACTACATGGGAGTCCAGTGACATAGCCATTACGCCGACTGCTGGTCCCGACATGGAACATTTTCAAAGACTGACCACATAATAGGGCACAAAGCAAACTTTTATAAATTTATAAGTATAAAAACTATATCCAGCAATTTCTCTGACCACTCTATGGAAGAAATTGAAAGATCCAAAGATATGACAGTAGGAAGGATAAGTGTAGCTGCCAGAAAGTGCAGAAACTGTAAGAGAAGGAAATGGGTGAGAGAGAGAGAGAGAGAGTGTGTGTGTGTGTGTGTGTGTGTGTGTGTGTGTATGGGGGGGAGGGAAGAAAGACATAACAGATGTAAGAATGTAAAATTATCAGTTGAAAATAATACATATGGAAATATCCTTGATTTTGTTGTCATGTACTGCATACATACTTTGAAAAACCATGTGCTGTGTTATAAAGAGGTACAAAGTTGGAATGTAAATTTTTAAAAATTAAGTTTCTAAACAGGCAAAATTAATTCTAACAAAATATTCTATTTAACACAACACATCTAAAGTAGTATCTCCTTTTTTGTACAGTAGCCCAACTTTAGGTTGCCTGAGAATGAAGAGACCTGTGTAACCCCACGTGATAGCGACTGGCTAGGTGTGGCTACTGAGCACTTGAAATGAGGCTGATCCAAATTATGATGTGAATTTTAAGTACTCAGGAAAAAAAAAGCAATATATTGCATTTAAAAGTTCATATTGAGGCCAGCAAGTGACCAGGTTATTAAAGTGCTGAATTTGTCATAGCCAACTGTGTAGTTTGAGTCCTGGATCCAGCAGCTTGGAAAACTATGCCAGGAGCATCTGCATACATGCCCAAAATCCTGAGAGAAGAATAGAGAAAAAGGGATTATGGCATGGTCATTCTCCCAGGGAGGAGATTTCTCTCTCTCTCTCCCTCTCCCTCTCTCTCTCTCTCTCTTTCTCTCTCTCTCTCTCCTTGTGTGTGTGTGTGAGTGTGTCTAGTGAATACATATACCCTATAGCAAAATAATAACAAAAAAAGTTCCTATCAATTACAAGCTGAATGTTAAGAGCCTGTTCATGCAGGGAAGTGGTATCTGCCCTGGCCAGAACAGCGTTCTGACCACTGGTCTTCCTGCTAGTGAGAGGAAGCCCAGCAGCTCTATGCTAGGCCTTCCATCCAACTTCAGGGGTTCTGGCAGCTGGGCAGTGTGGAGCTTACAGAAGTGGGTGGGGGACCAGCAGTTAGCGTAATGGCTATGTTGCTGGACTCCCATGTAGTCGACCACGGTTTGAGTCCTGGACCCGGTGGCTTAAAACTCACGCCGGGCGCATGTGCGTGCGTGCCCAAGATCCCAGGAAGAGAATGGAGGAGAAGGGATTGCGGCATGGCCATCCCTCCTGGGGGGTGATTTCTCGCTTTCTGTCTCTCTGTCGCTCTCTTTCTGGCGAGCGCACGCGCCCTACAGCAAAAACCTCTCAAAAAAAAAAAAAAAAAGTGGTTGGTAGGGGAGCAGACAGCCATAGACAATGCTGACTGGGTTGTAATTAGAGGACCAGGTAGTTCAGCAGTGTTTAGTGGACTGAGAGACTGAAAGCAGATTGCTAGAGTCAGGTCACGTGGTTGGGATGCAAGGATAGGACTCCAAACACTTCGGGACAAAAAGACAGAAAATTGAGAGCAAGGCAGGATCTCCATTCTAAATGATCTCGGAGCTTGGCCAGGTTTTAAATCCCTGCGCTAGAAAACAAGGTAGGCGCTCCGTCTCCAGATCAAGACCCCCACCACCAACCACACAGGCCTTCTGAAGCCCGTTCCTATGCCGAGTGCTGGAGTGCCAGGGCCCCAGGACCGTCATAGCCCCTGCCCTTCTCCTGACGCAGACGTGGACCCGAAGCCACAGACACTTGGCGCTACCACCAACGGAGTGCGGGTCTACAAACAAGCACGAGATGGGAGCTGACCCAGGATGCGTATCCAGACTACGCAGGTAGAAAGAGGGCGGGTAAAATAGCAGTGGGAAAGAAAGGCAAAACCGGGAGACACCTATTTCCGTTTTGGCATCCAGTTCTCAAGACACAGGGCAGATGCCCTGCCCCCCTGTCTCAACAGGGACAAGGAGGAATGAGATCTGGCCACTGCACTGCAGGGAACGAGGTGGGTGCACTCAGGGTAAAGGGGCCCTCCCCACCTTCTGAAACTGCCGCTGGGCTGTGTCCAGCTCTTCTGGGAACGCCAGGTGGTTCCCTGTGCCAGAAAGGAACCGTGAAAGGAAGCTGACGATTTTGATCTGAGAGCGTAGCAATCTCTTCACTTGCAATGGAAAACGGGAGAAATTAACCATTTAAGGAAAATGCCCACTTAAACTTACTGTAACACAGAAATTTAAAGACAGAACAAAAAAGAGAACCCTCAGAAGCGTGTGTGGAGCAGCCACTGGCTCAGTTTTCTTTCTGAAGAGTGAACCCTGGTCCTCCCTTCTACCGCCCCACTTCGCAGTGACCTTGGAGCCCTGGGATTTGGAAGAAATGAAGAGGCTGTAAGCAGAAAGGCTCCTGCCAGAGAACCCCAAGGGCTGGAATCTACAGCTAAGAGCGCGGCTGCGGGGGCGATCGTCTGCCCGAAGCCTCAGTGCCAAGGAAATGCACCCTCCTCGCTCAGGGAGGGCTCCATGATTAACGAGCCTGCTGGCTGCTAGCTGCTCAGCACAGGCCTGGAGTGTCTGGAGTGCTGGTGCCCTGCTCTCCTCTCCTCATGCGGTCGTGTCCTGCCTGCGCTCAGCGGTCTTCTCCTTAGAGTTGTTGTACTTTCTTATTTTGCACTGATAAATCTTAATAAATAGCAACCACCCATAGCTGTGTGTTGACATCACTATAAACGCATCAGGGCCCTGTTGATACATCTGATTATTCTATTGATGGTAACAGTAAAATACCCTGAGAATTAAACAGGAAATTTTCAAAAACCTGAAAACACTTTGCACATGATTCATCATTTACTTCTCCAATATCCCAGTAAGAAATGGCACACATTACGTTTTCCCTTTTCCTTCCTTCACTTTTTCCCTTTCTTCCTTCCTCCCACCCTTCCTCCCTCCCTCCTGTCCTCACTCCGTCCAGTCCTTGCTCCTATGCCCCAGCTCTCTTTCATTCAGTAAATACTGCTGACCACGTACCAGATACTAAGCATGTTGATATATATAATACAAAAGCAGGCATCAAACATGAGTTTTTTCCTGAAATCACTTGCTGGCTCAAGGTACAGGTGAAAAATTGGCCCTTCTAGTTCTGCGATCTTAGACCACTTGTTGCAATTCATAACTCAGGTGTGAGACCTTATGTGTCCAGTAAGATAACATGACCTGGGGCAAGAGACGTCTGCTAAACATCAGACATTCGATTGAATGAGCCTGAGGACGCTCCAATACTGAGCCCACAGAGTCAGGAGTAATCTCCCAAGTGCATATGTCTCAAGAACAGTTTCAGAAGTCATAGACAGTAGGAGAATTTGAAGTCAAGACTTTAACAGCTGGGCAGAGCATGGGTAAAAGAAATCTTGGAATCTGCTTCTTAGGAAGCAGATATTATCTGGGAAGACCCTCATGGGCTAACAGCCTCGGCCACTGTGCTGGGGTGCAGCGAGACACTTGTGTGTAGGAGGAATCTTGGAAGGTCAAGGCAAGTTAAACTCACAGTCCATCAGAAGACAGGTAGACTGTATGAAGTGACCACGAAAACTCAGAAGAACTAGCTCAAGGCAGGGCAGGCCTCAAGAATAAGGTCAATATATTGGGTTATCTGGAAAGTCATGACACATTTTTGCATAGAAAAATACGTCATGACTTTCCCAATGACCTAATAGAAAAGAGTGGGAGGGTCATGAGGTCCAAGCTGTCAGCTAATAGGGACCAACTGCCTTGAACTTCATTTGAGCCTGTGTTCTTGGACAGCAGAGGCTGGTGAGAAATCTCTGCCCTTCAACAAACAAGGACCACTCTGTTCTCCATATTCTGATATAAGACACTCCTGCACTTTGCACTTCCTCAGTGATTGTAACTGCCTTTTGTTCCTGCCTCTATAAAACTCAGGGCTTCCTTTTTTGAGATTTGGTCCTGATAGGGTTCAGGACACACAACCCCAAAATATACCACCTTGGCACTGGAGAAAACAACAGAAGCAGAAAAGTTCTTATCACTTTCTCCCTTCTCCCTTGAAGCAGGTCATTACATTCTCATTTGAGGGGTACCCACCTTGCCCAGGGGAAAAGAGCTAAAGACACAGAGATGCAGAAAAGTACCTAAACAAAGAAGCTTGGCTAAATCCACCTCCCACCCCATGCCCAGTTTATTACCATCAGATCACACCCCCTTTGTCCAATCATAGTTCTTCATGACTGTCCACTCCTCATCAAATATAAATATCGCAATACACAAGTTTGTTTCTTTGGGTCTTCATTTCCTTATGAAGAGTCTTGTGTCACATAAAACTTACATTAAGTAAACTTGTATATATTTTTAAAATTAATCTGCCTTTTGTTATAAGCTGCCTCAGCTGTGATCTCAAGATGGTAAGGCAAGAATGTTCTTTTTCTTTTTCTTTCGTTTTTTTAAGATGTGCTTGCCATAGTTCTTTTTCCCCGCATTTTTTTTTTTTTTTTGAGAGGTTTTTGCTATAGGGTGCATGCACTCGCCAGACGGACAGAGAGAAACAGAGAGGCAGAAAGCGAGAAATCACCCCCCAGGGGGGATGACCACACTGCAATCCCTTCTCCTCCATTCTCCTCTCAGGATCTTGGGTACGCACGCACTTGTGCCCGGCATGAGTTTTAAGCCACCGGGTCCGGGATGCGAACCGCAGTCGACTACATGGGAGTCCAGCAACATAGCCATTACGCTAACTACTGGTCCCTCCCCGCATTTTTCATGAATAAATGTTCCACAAAATCATTTCTTCAGTTGTCTGGTGCATCTCGTCTTTCACAGAACCCATGTCAAGTTCTGGTTGAATCTAAGAACTCACGGTGGAAAGGAATAACAAGTGGGCCAGCCTAAAACTCGGTTCTGGGACACCCAGATTCTGCAGCTGATGAGGTGAGTAGTCTAAGACTCAATGAATGGAGGCTTGAACTGTGTGGTCTGTATCCTGAAGCCGTCAGGATGTACTTAGGAACGGGGGTAAGGCTGAGCCCCGTGCAGTGGCTCTCACACTGCAGCTCACATCAGAGTCACCTGGAGGTCTGTTACAACATCGATTTCCATCCTGCCCCCTGAGTTTCTGATTCAATAGTTCCAGAGTGGGGCTTGTGAATTCATGTTTTTAGTGTCCAAATAATATTGATCCTGTTGGTCCAGAGATCACCCTTAGAAAACCAAAGTAGTGAATACTGGTAGGCCCAACTATGAAAACTCACAGAAGACAAAAATAAAGAAAACAAAGTTATTGATAGTTCTCAGTAAAATGGGAGTGCTCGTGACACCCATTTCATAGGACTCCTACCAGGCTTACAAGGTATAGATAAGGCATATGCACAGATATGTGATTTAGCAAATGCTATACCATTACATGGTAAGTCTAGGGTTCTTTTCAATACCTCCACACCATAGTTGTTAACTTTTAAGAATCAGGTAATATTTCTCTATGTAAATCCCTGAATTTAGGAAATACCAGCTGAGTGAGGAGCAGCTGGCATTTAGGATTAGTAAAAGGTATATTTGATGGTGGAATGGATCCTCTCTCGTTTCTAGGCTACAATCACATGTCTTAAGAAACTTCTGTGATTGACATTTAGACATATAATCTACCTTTAAGATCCCCAGATTATGATTTAAGTGTTCAGTATTGAATGGGTTGAGTTTTACATTTATGTAGAATAGCAATTTCGTGCTAGCCTTCCTGGAATACATATTTTCAAGGTCCTGTACAGAGCATTCCTATGTTGTTTCTATTTTAAAACGCCATTCTGTGGAGGAGACTGCTGATGTGCTCTGATTCCAACCTGGGGGCTCTTTCCAGCCTCCATGGGGAGTTTTCGCATCTTTTGGGTAAAGGCCCTAGCAGCAGCTTTTCTTTGTCAGCTGCCTAGTCACACGGAGGTTTGACCTGTGCCTTTTAAATACAAACACTGGAGAACGTGAGTCTTCTTTCTTTCTCCTTCCTCCTGAGTATAAGTATCCAGGCCATAGCTGTCATTTCTTTCTTAGGGTTCAAACTGTATTAAGCACCTCAGAAAATGGAAAATAATCTATATATTTTAAAAAGCCCACAGAAAAGGTGTCCTGGGCCATTACCTTTGAAGCCTCTATCTAATAATGTGGAAGTAATTTCCCTAGTTTGCCTGTTGGCTAGACTCCAAGAACTCTGGTCCTTTTAGACCTCTTGCTAAAAGCTTTCATTTCTTTTTCTTTTCTCTGAAGTTTATTTATTTATTTATTTATTCAGCGAGAGAGAGAAACAATACCCTCATCAGGGTCTTGGCACCTCAGATCAGCCAGCCACCAGCCCTAGACTATGGACAAGCATGTGCCCGCCATAGTCATGGAGGTCTCCAGGCAGAAATTCAGAACTTTCCCACGTGGATCATTCCTGCAGAGAATTCCATTTGACTGCTGTACCACCATCCAACTCTCTTAATTTCTTTTTGTATAAATGACTTCAAGTTGTACAGTATTGGGGATGTTTCCTTCCTTGGTAATACCGAGTGGCCATGTTTCTTTCCTTCTAGAACAGTGGTCTCTTGGTAATGTCAGTCTTCAGTCCTCCCTATACCAACTCTAGGAACTTGACTCCATTATCTGCTTTAGACCAGGTGAGAGAAGGCTTGATCAGATATCTCTGTCCCAGAAACTTTGTGCTGGTCAAGGGATGGTTCCCAAATCCTGATAGCTCCAGAGTGGAGAAGAGCAGCATGAACTTCACCTTCAGGTTGTAGGATCAGCACCTTTTTCCTCCCTTATTTCTGCAATCAAACATACAGAGACCTCAAGTCAGAAATAGTTATTTGCTTTCTCAATGGTGCAGGAGGCCTGCTGAACACCCATGTGAGAACTACCCTGCTGATAAAGCTTTTGCATCAGTGACATGGCAGACTGTGGGCTCATAAAAAAATCATTCTTGCAAAATAGCTAGTTTTGTAGACAAACCCTTGTTTAATTTCATATACTTTGACATTACTTAACTGTATCATCTTATATAAGTATTGACCTCTTTAGGCCTCTATACTCAAATACAGAAGTTAAGGGACTAGGTTAGGGGATTGTGGTTTTGTTTTGTTTTGTTTTGTTTTGTTTTTTGGAGAGATTTTTGCTATAGGGCGCGTGCGCTCGCCAGACAGACAGAGAGAGACATAGAGACAGAAAGTGAGAAATCACCCCCCAGGGGGGATGGTCACGCCGCAATCCCTTCTCCTCCATTCTCCTCTCGGGATCTTGGGCACGTACGCACACGCGCCCGGCGTGAGTTTTAAGTCACCGGGTCCGGGACGTGAACCGCGGTCGGCTACGTGGGAATCCAGCGACATAGCCATTACGCTAACTGCTGGTTCCCGTGTTTTGTTTTTTTTTTAAATACAACAAAACAAAACCAAAAAAAACCCTATACCGTGTTGTTTACAATGGTATGTATGTAAATGTATCAGGTCAAACCATATGAAATTTAATTTTGCAGGTCAAAAAAATGCTTGACTAAGGGCCAGCAGGTGGCATGGTGGTTATGGCACTGGACTTTCACATGGTCAACTGAGGCATGAGTCCTGGACCTGGTGACTTGAAAACAAATAGAGATGTAAACATGGCAGCTTCCCATGGAGCCAACTCGAAATTAGCTTTGATGTGTTTGAATTCTTTCCCTTTGGCCAGAAGAATTTGTTTTCAGGTTTTTTCTTTCTTTCTTTTTTTTCTTTATCTAAAGAAGAAGAAGGGCTGGCCCCATGCCTAGTGATTGAAGGAGCTACATCCCACATGGCTGACCACAGTTCAATTCCCAGCCATCACGGCTTGAAAAACCTGCTGCCTCAAATCCCGACAGGAAGGAGAAATGGAAGAGAAGGGATAGCAGTATGACCATCCCCCTGTTTTTCTCTCTCCCCTCTCTCTCTGGTGAGTACATGTGTCCTTTCGCAAACAAAAAAACTTTAAAAAAAATTATTATTTAAAAAGGGAGGAAAGCAAGGCACATGGTGATGAGTGCCTGAAGAAACCAACAGAGCATGTGAAGCTTCAGAGCCAGAGGGAGCCCGCTGCTTTGGAAGACGTGCCGCTTTTTGCAGGGATTCCTATTGGACTTGCTCCTCAGCCACAGGATAGTGAAGGAGGTTTCAGATCAATTTATTAGTATCTCAGCTTCATCGACATTTCAAGAGCAGTGTTTTGTCTAGAAATCTTAACTATTAATATTATATTGCCCAAGTTTCTGTCATTTGAGAGAAAATGGAATTTTTGAAAGTACTTCCCCTAACATTGGTTTCTTTTTTATTTCTTCTACTTCCTGTACACTCCACAGTTTCTAGACTGGTGCTTTTGTAAGGGTTCATTTTAAATTATATGGCAGTCTAGTGACATAGCCATTATGCCATCTGGTGGCCCCAGTTTCACCTGGTTTAAACAATCATTGTGTCCCTAGACAACTAAAAAGGCTAAGTTACTTTGGAGAATAAAATCAGGTGAAATTAGGGCCAACAGATAGCATAATGGTTACATCACTGGATTCCCATGTAGTCGACCACAGTTCGAGTCCTGGACCCAGTGGCTTAAAACTCATACCAGGCAGGTGTGCACGCATTCCCAAAGTCCTAAGAGGAGAATGGAGAAGGGATTGCGGTGTGGCCATTTTCCCTGGGGTGTGATTTCTCACTTTCTGTCTCTCCAGCAAGTGCATATGCCCTACAGCAAAAATCTCTCTAAAAAAAGGAAAAAAGAAATTGTATGCAGCAAAACAAATTAAAAAACCCATACAGAGCTGGGGGCATTGAGAAGAAAGGAAGCAGGAAAATATGGGTTATCACCTGAGAGCAAGGTCCTTAGCCTGTGGGCCCGAACTACCACCCAGGGAACTCCTTAGCTGGCTTTGCACCTCCCATGGCCTGCCCTGCGCAGTCTCAGATTCCTCCATGATTAATCTCCAAATACTCACTCTTTCTTGATATTCTATAACTCAATAAACTATACTGGGCTCCCTTTCCAAATGGGAAAAAGCACCATTTTCGTTTCTAGAAATAAACGCTCTTGTAGATATTTTTCTTCTTCTTTTTTTTCTTGTGCCAGTTTGGGTTCTCAAGATACCTAGACTTAATCTAGACTCAAAATCTTCTATCCTGTTCCATCTTCTACAGAGATTGTTTTAATACACTGAGGCCCCATCTCCAAACCCCATTTAAATTTGGAACATCCTGCCCTTCTCCAGGTGTGGAGAGTAGACAGCCTTCAGGCTCTGCTGGAAAATAGGACATTTTTCATGTTGTTATCCAAAGGTCAACTATGCCAGTAGTCTAGCAAGATTCAGAAATTCACGGACCTCTCTATTGGAAGACTAACACCCACTTCAGGTACAATTCAGGAACTCAACCTCTCAGCGCTCCTCCCGAAAACATCACTGGCATTGCCATCATTTAGTAGAAATCATTAAAGGCTTTTGATCCCCATACACTTTTTTTCTTTTGCCAGTTTTCTGTGGTTCTTATTATTAGAGATCTCCAAGTTAAAATAAAATTTCGCTGTTGATTAAGAAGAAAGATTCGCAACCCAGCAGTCAGAATTGCTTGAATGAGAATTAAATGGAACAGCACATGTATTCTGGCTAAATTCCAGTGTGACTGACGAACATTCTCCAACTTCAAATAACTTTTTATTAGTAGCCAACATTTATCCATCCCTGATAGTATGTGTGTTGCATGAAGGGCTCTCCATTCATCTTCATAGGTTCTCTTCCCATTCATAAATAAGGGTACTAAAACCAGTGCACTAACTTAGTCTTCTGAAGGAAGACTTTCTTTTTCTTTTTTAGAGGTTTTTTATCTTAGGGCTCATGCACTCTCCAGGGAGAGAAAGAAAGAGAGAGACAGACATACAGGCACAGTGAGAAGGGAAAGTGAGAAATCACAAAATCACAAAATCATGTAGGGAATGGCCACATGCAATCCCTTCTCCTCCATTCTCCAGGATCTTGGGCACACATGCCTGGGGTGAGTTTCAAGCCACCAGGTCCGGGACTTAAAGTGTAGTGGGCCATGTGGGAGTCCAGAGACGTAACCAACGACCCCATCTGCTATTCCCATGAAGGAAGACTTTCTTAATGAAACATTATTGTACCCTGACCTTCAATTGAAGAACTCTGTTTGATTGATGTGAAGAATATGCTTATGAATCCTGCAAAAGCTCAGCAAAAAAGAAAATATCCATTGTTCAATTACCTCTGTTATGTACAAGTGTATTGACCAATGTTCTGGCCTGCATTCTTTCTCTTTGTATTAGGAGTATTGCAGACTCCAGTCTGGCTTTTTCTCCATGCTTTGACTCATTTTTTCTTACCTAATCTTCACCTAAGTTACTCATTTTTTCTCACCTAATCCTCACCTGGTTGTATTTTAAATCTCATTGTAAGCCACCCTAAATTCTCCTGAAGAAATATGGATTATCAGTAAGTACTTCAGATAGAACATGCACCAGGCACTTGCAGGGACACAACGACAAAGCCCCAAAAGACACCTTCCCTGAACCCGGAATGTTCTGAGCTTGCTTTCCCAAAACTCGGTTGAGCATGCCATTTTCTCCCCTGTTCGTGCACAAATCCCACCGGGCCCCAGATTCTTTGCTTATTGTGGTTCCTGTGGTTAATTTTATTTTCAGTTTCAGTGCTTTCTGAATTCCCTCTCAACCTGGCTTCTGAGCTTCAGTCAATTTGAACTATCTAATTAAATTACCCTTCCTGGGAAAGATCTTTTCTTGCTATAATATTTTCCAGATTTCAGTCAATTGCATACTCCCTCATATACATACCATTATTTCCTTCTGTGTCTTCCTTTCATTTCACTCCTTTACTTTTCCTTTTATACCTCAGATGCATGGAACTGAGTAAATTGTAATTGTTGGTTCATGACAGATTCCCATCATTGGCCCACTCAAGGCTTATTTTTCCCTATTTTGCTAGTTACTAAATTACTCTGAAAGATGTAATGACTATCTGTGAACTGCCATGAAAAACAAAACCCAGGACATGAACAAGAGCCTAAATCCAACCATATGATCACCCAGCACAACCTCCTCAACCTCCTCACCTCCTGCCATCCCCAAATCATCCCAAATCATTTGTTCATCAGTCAGTTGCTTCCTTTTCTAAACCGTCTCATTTCATCACTATATACTTCTAACCATATACATTTTTAAAATTTTAGTTATCTATAAACTTAAAGAATGTGATCGAGTGGGGATGCAGTGGAAATACCACAGGACCCACTTGGGAAAGGTTCGAAGTTCATGTCCCAAGACCTTCATAACTATCCTGGGTGCCTGTGAATCAGGCTGATGGGGGAGGAGGGCGGGAGAAGGGTGAAAATCGCTGTACAAGGACCCTATTTGTGATGATTTTCTGTATCTGTCTTGGTTTTGCACTCTCTCTCCTCTCATGCAAGAACTACACTTGTAAAAAGAAACAACATTAAAAAGCAAGCGACTTCCTCAGCCTATGATTTACTGCACTTTATATTGGATGCTCTTAATTCTTGACATCATCTGCAACACCTCCTCAAATACTCTGTTGATTGCAGTCAACTCCTGGGAGAGCCTCTGAGGCCCCATTGCGTTGTTGGCCATGTTGGCTTGCTTGTAGGACTATTTCAATCAGTTCCTGTTAGATTTTGCATCAGGAGAAAGTTCTTTCCACAGTATGTAAAAAGGACAGCAGAGTCCAGTTCGGTTTTGCATCTTGCTTCAGTTGTTAAGAGGCTTGTGTTGGACTCTAAGGCTCCTGGCTGAATATTCTCTCATCTGTCTGAACTGTTTCTGATCTTTCACTCTTATTTTAAATGCTTTGTATCATATGTATCTTGACATGATTAGCTATTTCAAATATTTTGGGAATGTTTGTTGAATAAATTATGCTCTAGAAAAATTGCCATTTCTTAACTCTCAATGAAAGAATAAATCCATGAATGGAGGTAAGATCACTTGGCTTTGTTATTAAACTACTCAGTGTGATTATCTCATGTCTGCTCACCTATATTACCAGCTTCTAGAAAACAGGAATTATCTTACAGTTCATGTGAAATTCTTTGGTCCTTAGGCCAGTGTTGGGTTATAAGTACTGCATGAACCTATGTAAGGGAGTGAAGTAAGTGGAAATACCCTCTAAAGTAAGGGTAGGAAAGTTGAAGTGGCAATGATTTTGGATGGAATTTGCCAAATTTTGCAGAGACTCAACTCTTAAACTCACAGTTTTATATGGGTTTAAGGAAACAACTGGAGTGAGAAGCACACACTGTGGTAGTTAGAGAAACGCAGATGCACTACTTCACTTTTGTTTTGTTTTGAGTGACTAATCTGCAAAATGGGGTTTATGACTGCTTCCACATTTACTTAAGTTTAATAAAAGGGCATAGACCATATCGCAGGGGTTCAATTATTGCCAATAACCCTCCTCCACTTTGTCTGAAGGTTTTGTTTCTTATATGGAAAGTACTTAGAGTACTTGCTCATACATAATAATTATTATTAATTTTAGCTCTAGCTCGATCACATACAATGATTTGAGAGCTGAGTATTCATTGCCTTGATATCTGACATTAGGCAAGTATTGTCTTATGTCAGCTCTCCTTAAATGACATCTGTCACTCTCTTGAGATCATACTTTAAATATGTGTGTGTGTGTGTGTGTGTGTGTGTGTGTGTTCATATGCAATTGCCAAAGGACATGAACACTCACCAGAGAGAAACAGAGATTGAGAGACAGAGGGAGGGAGAGAAAGCACCCTCTAATGGAGCACAGTCATTATGCAATCCCTTCTCCTCCCTTTCTCCATTCTGCCAGGATTTAGGACATACATGTGCACACACTCAGCATATAATCCATGCCAAGTCCAGGATTCAAACTGTGGCAAGCCATGTTGGATCCAGCTCTCTAACCATTAGGCAACAGGGCCAGTTCTCCTGAGATCATTTTTTTAAGGGGCCTCTATAAAAACATTTCAGTCTTCCCATGAATTGGACTATTTTTCTTTATAAAACTAGTGTACTTGTTTGATGAGTAACAATTTTTCTTCAGCCCTAAATACAAAACATATTTTCACCTCCTACATAATTGAGAAAAAGATATTCATGATCGTGTGAACATTGCATCTTTCCTGAAAGATTTTATTGACCTGAGAATAAGTGCTGGAACTGTGGAATAACATTTGTGTTGCCATGTGGGATAGGACCTTGCATACTCCAAGACGCCCTGATGAGAGGCTGGAGAATGTTTTTCACATACGGCCAGCATCAGATCCTAGGAAAATCAATGGGGGTGCTTGTACGATGTGAATCACATCCATTATCTGGCCCACACTTAAGATTCTGAGTCTGTCAATGAAGTTGGTCAAACTGGCAAAAATGTCTGTTCTGGTCTCTGTGAACACCAGAGAGCTATAAAATTGCTCCAAGTGGAAAATTCAACTCTAGCAGAAATTACAAGTCTGCAGCCAACACTACCAAGTGAACTGAAAACCAGCCAGAAGATTAAAAAAACAAATGACCACAAACCCTACAAAATATTCAGATCCGTGGTATAAAGAAAAATACTCTAAGGACTCCAAAGGTCTGATTTATTAAAGACCTGGGTTCCTGTAAATGCATAAAATTAAACAATTACTCATAGAAAAATCAGTTCTCAATATGTTTTGCACCAGGTAGAAGATATATGAAGAAAAACTCCATTTTTATAAGAAGCCGAGGATCACTGTGATTTATTAGGCAATTTCCCCACGTGCAATACTGTGTGAGTACCAGGCCCAGCATGGAACCCCAACCAGGAGAAGAAATCATGATGCAGAGGGCCCAGAAAACGTCCGGCTCAAAGGGCATGTCTGTGTGCAATTTGGCAGTAACAAGACCAAGTAGGGAGGTTGGGAATCTGAAAGAAAGAAAGAAAAACATTCCCCTTGGACTTGAACAACTAAAGAAAGAAGGCTTTCCCTAAGGAAAGCCATGCGTCTCAGGGCTGACTCTCCTTTCCTCTGAGATGTTAAGTTCCAACCAGAGCCCCTGCTCCCTTTCCAAGGAGGCAGAGATGGCTCTCTGTGGTCCCTGTGACAGTCACTAGTCCTGGGGGGAGTTCCCAAGGGACCTCACTGAGAGTATCCAGCTCTATGGTTGAAAGCTCAACCCCCTTTATGACATATTCCCCGAGGGGCCATTAAGTTGTCTTGTCCCTGCTAAATTTTGCCCTGAGGTACACAGAATTGTTATTCCTTAGAGATTGAAAGGCAGAGGAGAACAGTAGGTGAATGTCCTGAAGTCATGTTTGTGGCTGAGGAAAGCATGTACTGTCCCCTAAGAATACCTAAACCCCTCTTGGGATCCTGGCCACTACGTGTAAAAGAGAATCTGTAGGGGACTTAAATCCTGTTAAGGAAAGTTCATTTAGACAGATAGCAAGGAGCAAGGCAGGATCTCTGCTGTGCTTCCCCCATTTACAGGCGCACACGTGTAGCGTTTGCACATACATTCAACAACGTTGCAGAATGTCACGGATTTCCCCAGGTACCACGGAACGTTGCCGTGTGGCGTATTTATTTCTCACAGAAAGTTTAAGTCACATGACTGGAACTCAGCATGAGATAGTATTTGAAAGCTTAATATAAAATCCAAATATATATTAAATACACACACACACACACACACACATATATATATATACACACACACACATATACACACACATATACATACACACACATATATATGTATATAATCCACAAATAGAGTGAATTCCAGGGCAACTTTGGTCTGGAAAACTCATTCTCTCTTCTCTAAGATAGTTCAAGGCATACGTAGTCTTCAGGCTTCACAGTGTGAGGGTCTCTGTGAGGTTCCGTTTAACGTGAAGACTGTTTAATGCGATGACTCAATACTCTGCCCTGAGCAATTACACCTCAGGACATTGGTGGACCTCCATGTGTCTTCCCACCTCCAGGAGCTGATGCCAGAGCTTGCAGGGTTAGCTCAGGCTCCAGATCAGTGAATCCAGGCTCCTTCTGGGAAGCAGGGATCGAAAAGGAAAGAGAATTTCATTTGTTTCACTTGAGGTTGTTCCTTGTTGTCTCTCTCTATACAAGGTTTTTCCTGTCTGCAGAACATCATTTCCTGACATCTCTTTTCCCACTATGGGCCTTCTCCACACTCCAACCACACTTAGAATGCATACTTACAGAAAACAAAAACGCAAACAGTTAATTCATCAAAAGACTTATTTCCTTTTAAAAAATTATTTTTCCATAAGTAAGAAGGAGAAAGAAAGAAACAAAGAGGGAGAGAGGGACAGCACCCCCAAAGGTGTCCCAGTGTTGCAGTCCAACCTTCAGCCCGCCCTGGGTCATGGGCAACTGTGTGCCTGGTCTCCAGACAAAGTGGGCACCTTCCCGTGTGAGAGTGACCCAAACTGGGAGCCTCCCCACAGAAGAATCGTGCATTACTGCTACATCACTGGCTGACCCTGGAACAATTCTTTTCAAGTAACCATTTGGATTCTTATAGACACAGTTTCTAACCTCATGTTCACAATTTGCCAGCATTTAATTAAGATATCTGCACCTCTGTGTCTTCTTTTACCAAATGAGAATAATAATAACCAACTCAGAATATAAGTGCCTAACATAGGCACTTGGTAAAAAGAGTTTTGAAAATTGCCATCATGCACATGAACAGATGCTTGAGGATAAGTTGATTAACAAATAATCAGAAGTTTAAATGTGGCCTTATTTTTGTTTGTTTGTTTTTGTTTTGTTTTTTCAAATATTTGTGTTGGATATTCCCTTGCACAGCTTCGGAAATCTTCAGAAGCATGTCTGGAATACTGACATAGAAAATCCACTACCTGCCATTTCCCTGACTCTCACCTCTTATTCCATGTCCCTTATTAAGCTTTTGCATTCTTTTTGAAATTCTTCTACTTTCTCAATGTTTTTATAGCTCTCTGTCTGCTACAACTGCTTGCAGCATAGTTTTTTATCTTGCTTCATGAACGGGAAAAAAACACTATCTTGTCTTCATGAACATGTTCAGCACATCACTACCCATAAATGTTGAGAATGCTGATGAGCACAATGTAGCATGTATAAGGGTTCATCACATTTAAGAAGAGTTTTTGTGAAACCAGTAGATGGCCTAATGGTTACGTCTCTAGACTCCCACATAGTCAAGCACAGTTTGACTCCAGAACCCAGAGGCTTAAAACTCACACTGGGCACGTGTGTGTGTGTGCCCAAAATCCCAAGAGGAGAATGGAAGAGAAGGGATTTCTGCATGGCCATCTCCCATGGGAAGGATGATTTTTCTCTTTCTGTCTCTGTTTCTTTTTGTCTCTCCAGTGAGCACATGGATCCTATAGCAAAAATCTCTCTTTCTCAAAAAAAATAAATAAATAAAAATGAAAATAAAAATAAAAAACAATAAAAAATAAATAAAAGAAGAATTTTTGTACATTTTCATTGTTGTTCGTGCCTCATATTTCTCCTTCAGTTAAGCCTAAGCCCGGTTCTCACATAATTGATTTTGTAAACCCTTACCAAACCGTATGGTTTTAAGAGAAAACTGATAAATGGGAAAGTTAAGTTAAAAATGTTATTTTCAGGGGCCAATATGTGACAGCAGCTGGATCCCATATGGCCAACTGTGAGGTTTGAATCCTGGACCTGACAGCTTGAAAACCATGCCAGGGATGTGTGTGTATGCCCAAAATCCTGAGAGAGAAAGAAGAAAAGGGGATTGCTATATGGTCATCCCCCCAGGAGGTTATTTGTCACTTTCTCTTTCTTTTCTCTCTCTTTCTCTTCTGGCGAAGAGTGTCCTATAACAAAAAATGAAGACAAAAACTAAACTTAAAAATGTTATTGCATATGTCCTTTTAGCAGATGATCGAAAATCTGAAGGCACCAATCTCTGTTTTTTATTCTGTTTTATTTTGGTGGTGTGGGGGGCAGTTTATTATAGAAAGCATTCTGCTTTGGATAATGGTTTGTCCCCAAAGGTTCATGTACTAGGCCTTGGTTGTGTCATGAAGGTGTTACTCGAAAACCTGATTTCTTCACAGTATCCAAGGATAGGGCCTTTGGGTGTACTAACTGTTCGGGTGAGTCCTATGATTGCATCCTGGTAGGTTTATAAAGAAAGGAAATGAGGCAGGCAGGGCCGCATGGATATAGGAGGTGCTCCGCTCTGCTCAAGGTTCTTTCTACCTTTCTTCATTTTGCAATGCATTTGGACTTTCTAGCCTCCAGAATTGTGAACCAGTGAACCTGCTTTTTTCTCTTTACTCATGATAGAGGACATGTGTTCACGTGAGAATGAAAGAAAGAGAGAGAGAGAGATGAACACCCTCCACAGGGGCTGGTCGCATGGTAACCGTGTTGTCTAGTCCTTCCAGTTCATCAGATCTTGGGTCCTGGTCTGTGTGCGGCCCCACTTGTTTCAGACCAAGCCAGAGATTAGAATCATGGTCATCACGTGGATCTGGCTTCTCCTGAGCGGGGGAGCACTGTTGCACCATGGAGCTGGTGCAGCCCTCTCTTTCTTTATGAATCCCCCAGTCTCTGGTATTTCTGTTAATGATGCAATAATGGATATAGACAGTCTCACTGCACCCTCCTCTTCCTGCCTTAGACCCCCCAGAGGTTGAGACTACAAGCCTGCTCCACATGCTCCCAGCTTCCAAGGGTGCCAGGGAATCAGCCCAGGCTTCCGTATGATCTTGGCCTACCATGCCATAGCACCCAGCACGCTACTGCAGCTGGGACCTCTTTTTTTCTTTCTTTGGAGAGGTTTTTGCTATAGGGCGCATGCGCTCACCAGACAGACAGAGAGAGACAGAAAGCGAGAAATCCCCCCCCCCCGGGGGGATGGCCACACCGCAATCCCTTCTCCTCTGTTTTCCTCTCGGGATCTTGGGCACGCACGCACACGCACCCAGCGTGAGTTTTAAGCTACCGGGTCCGGGACGCGAACTGCGGCCGACTACATGGAAGTGCAGCGATATAGCCACTATGCTAACTGCTGGTCCCAGCTGGGACCTCTTTTATCCCTTAAACTAAATCAGAACACCTGCCCTAGTGCCAGAAACATGGTGAAAAAAGATGACAGTAAAGACGGCCTTCACTTATTCATTTACATAGCTACCAACGAACACAGTCGCTTTTTAAAGAAAATTTTACAGAAGCCTAAGTGCTATCAAGGTATTACTATCACCCAGAGCAAAGATGTCTGCTTTTTCACTTCACCAATAATAACAACATACCTGCAATTACTGTTAATGGACCAAATTACGCCACTCTGTTCGTCATCCACTGACGTCTTTAGAGCCTTGGGAGTCTCGGTTGTTCAAAAAGTAAATTTACAAAGTTCTAAGGAAATGTGGAAAATATACCTCAGTTTGAAAATAAAGCTTTATTTGGGTAGTGTGGTTTCAAGTATTCTATCTTATTCATTTATTTTTAAGAGTTTATTTAATTTTTTCCATGAGACAGAGAGGTACCCCCAATGGGGTCTTCACAATCCACCCCCAACCTTGGGCAATCCAGACAGCAGATACACATCTGCCCACCTGAGGGGACAGGGAGACCTGGTGAGGCCACCCTGGGGCCATGTGGGTGGGTCTGGCATTGCGGTCTGTCACTTAACCACTGCACCACTGACTAGCCTCCTGGGTATGATATTTTAAAGAGATAAATTGAATGGGTGTTGAATTTAATTAAGCAGTCTTGGATATTAAATGCCTTGTTCCCATATCCTGAAAGAGATATAAAAACAGATGGTCCTTGGCATTTGTGTGTGTCTGTGTGAACTTTATGTTAAAAATTTCCCAAGGAGTACCCCTAAAATAAGTGATTTACATCCTATTTTATTTTGACCAGTGAGAGTTTAGTGACTAATTGTCTAATTGGAAGATAGATATGGGACTATTCATCATCTTTTCCCCAGGAAGACTAACTAAATGATGGAAAAGAAGTGTAAAGCATAAGAAATTGATGACTTTATGGGCTAATATGAGTGGAATCATGTAGACATTTTTTGTATTTTTTTTCTTATTTGGGGACCCATTCTGATGTGCTATTAATGTGTTTTTAAAAATCAAGAAGGAACTTGTCCAAACCTCAGTTCATAGGCCTGGAATTAATATTACTATAAAAACAAGAGTGGGGAGAATAACTCTGAACTCTGGCTAGCAGGAATCATCGAACTCAGCAACCATGTGGACCTTGTGACTCATTCTGGGAAAGAACTTTCCTCTGCCCCTCTCAGGAGGGACTGACCACTTCCAGGCACCATCAGCCCAAGTCTTTAGATTAAGCATGTTACGAGCCATCAAAGTTCCTGGAAAAAAAAAATGTGTGATGTTCCATCAATCATGTGCAGACAATGATGGAGATCACGACAGACGAGGAGCTCTGGGAAAAAAAAAAAAAGTTGTTTCTTTAGGATTTTTTCAAAGGGGAAAAAAGGAGCTAAAAAAATAAAGCTTTGTGGAAAATTTTCAGAGGTCTTTTCAAATGAAAACCTTTATGGGAATTATTATTTTTTTTTTTTTACCTCAGTCAGTCTTGTTTGCACATAAATATGACACATGTCATTTGTAAACTTCAGGATGGGAGAAGAAAAGTCATGTGCTTCTAATTAAAACAGTATCTTTCAGTCTCTCAGATAGTCTGAAGTATTCCATGGGAGCCTGAGGGATAAGTCCAGCTTTTTGGGTTCTTTTTATTGTTTTGTTTTACGTTCTCAGAGGGATGTGCTTGCTGCCTGTGGTCTGGTTTCCTACACATTTTCCAATTGACTTAGAATACGAAGGCTACTTACCATCCTGTTAAAACAAATTTCTCTGTCACACGTTCTATCGGAGTACTTTGCGGTGATTAACCCTCAAATCTCAGTGGCTAAAACCACAATGGCCTATTTCTTATTCATGCTACACACCACACATCCATCATGGTCACTGTGGGGTTTCTGGTCATCAGAGACAAGGAAGTATTCACCATCTCCTTCTTGCTGAGAGGAGTGCTAGGTGGAAAGAGAACTCTGAAAGGTATCCCATTCGCAATTAAATGCTTATCTTTGAATCAACACACATCAGGTATTGCCAGAACCAGTCACATGATGCCATCCAACCACAAGGAAGCCGAAACTATCACCTTTCCATGTGCTAGATATATTTGATGAACTGCATTAAACATGACCACATGTGTAATTGCACAACTAGACTTATACTTAGAGGCTGGCCTTCAATTATTTATTCCTTGCATGGTGGTGTCAATGGCTTTTATAATCGTTTGTAACTCATGTGATGTAAATTGTTCCATCTCTCTTTTTTTCTTATTTATTTTACATTTATTCACTGAACATCATCACAGCATACAAAACACAATTTCCCATCCAGAATACATTGTATAGTGGCTTAATCACATGTGTTATCATCAACCAATAATTTTCTATTTCTTATTTCATATATATATTTATTTTGATTCCTTATTTCTCACCCTCTGCCATTTTTTAGTCACTAAAATAATTGTAGGTTAAATGCATGGATTATTTTGAGTATGGTTATCATCAACTAGAGGATGAACATACCTTTTTTTAGATACCCATATTTTTCTAAGCCAAACAGCACACTACTTATCACCCAATTGAGAATTTGTGTTCTCTTCTTCACTATGAGATTTTATATCTTCCTATTACAGCACAGCAGATATGTCACTAATTGGAATATCCTTCCCCTCCATGAACCACAAAATATAACTCAGCTTTTTGCTTAGAAAGAAACATTTTCAGAAATTAATTGTTATAGCTGCCAGTTTAACAGATTGTTTTTAGTATAGTTTGAGCATTTTGCAATCATTTCAGAAAGCACTTCAAAATATACTAACAACTTTGAAGATCATCTCTAAATCTTTTCTCTTTTTTTTGGAGAGGTTTTTGCTATAGGGCGCGTGCGCTCGCCAGACAGACAGAGAGAGACAGAGAGATAGAAAGCAGGAAATCACCCCCCAGGGGGGATGGCCACGCCGCAATCCCTTCTCCTCCATTCTCCTCTCGGGATCTTGGGCACGCACGCACATGCGCCCGGCGTGAGTTTAAGCCGCCGGGTCCGGGACTCGAACCGCGGTCGACTACGTGGGAGTCCAGCGACATAGCCATTACGCTAACTGCTGGTCCCAATCTTTTCAATTTAACGTCAGTTATGTAAAGATATCAGGCAAACGCTTTTAGGATTGTTTTGCTTTGAATTCATAATATTACAGATAATGTTCGTGATAATCATGAAAAGTTGAGAAGCTGCTCTAATGAGATATTACTGCTAGGAAAAAGAACTTAAAAAGAACAAATATAAGAGTACAAATTTGTTTCAGTTTTGAGGGCAGGTTCAGTGGCCTTGCAACTTTTCTCCTTGTCAAATAGAAGTTTGCTCAGAACTCTGAAATAGGTAAGGCAAAAGCAGGGCTGCTCCTCATACAGAACTGCCAGGAGGTGTGGGAGGTTGAGCAGGGCCGGGCTGGAAGCCGTCCACCCTTGTTATTTGGCTTTTCCTGTGCACCCCTCCACCTCACAATGGCTTCTGAGGCACCTATAAGGCACAGGTTCAAATTTGCTGATGTACAGCTACTTAATTCTTCGAAGAAGAAAGAGTACAGCTAATTGATTGAAAGTCAAGTATCTAGAGGCCAATGATGGAAGTTTAGGCTTTTTAGAAGCTATTTTATTGGCATGCTCCAAGCTGGGAACATATTTTGGGAATATTTGCCAAATATACCTATAGAACCCAATCAACGTATATTTAAACATTATGTCCCTTTATTTCTATTGTAGGGCAATACAGCCTAGGTACCATGAGATGAAAAAAACGACATATTTCACCCTCCAAGGAACTCAGTGTCTAGTCAGAGGAGAAAAAGTGCTTCTTTTTCTAAGTCTAGTATCCATTCATCTGAGCATGCCATAAACACTTATTCGATAACTATCAATATTTACCAAACGTCTCATCCAGTAGGCATACTCAACTCAATTTCCACATGTCGCTTTTACCTCTTCTCTATTTTCTCCTGTTTTACCACTTGTCCCTTTTCCTTTTCTCATTCCTGATCTCTCCTTCCTTTTCTTTCTCCCCCTTCAACACTGCCATCTAAAATATTCCAGTAAACTAGTTAAAGCTTAGAGTTTCTTGTTGCATGGAAAATTGTCTTTCATTTCACATTGGAAGATAAAAGAATTAACATGCAAATGAAGGGTTGCAAGCACAGGGTACACTTGTGTGACTGGATGTCAGTTACAGTGATATTAATCAATTCATCATCGCCGGTAAGTGCCTGATAACAGAGTCCTTCCTGTTTTCATAGCTGTAGTCAGTGGAAAACCGAGCGGGAGTGAAGACAGCAAGAGGCCTTTAGGCAAATGAAAGGGATGGGAAGAGGTACCATCTAGAAAGGGAAGGAGTTCTGGGATGCCCAAGTCTTGGTGGTTTTGCCTGGGACAGATAGATCATTGCCCTGAAGTTGAAGTATCTGTGGAGTGCAGCTGCAGAGGGAAGGCAGCTCTATGTGATTAATGAAAGGACTCACATGATTTATGAAGACTTAAGAAAACATCAGCACACAGCTGACTTTCTATAAAGGAGTTCCTTTCCCCAGAGATTCAAGGAGCTTAGAATGTAATGAGGGAAACCAAATCTACGAGAGACGATAAGGAAATGAGATTGTTTCTCACACAGACATACCAGAATTTATGTGCCCTGATCCTCCAGCCTTCATAGGCCTCAGCCAAACCCTGCTACTCCTTGCTCCCAAAACCCTGATTGGAAGGCTTCCATTCCACTCTCCATCCTCACACCCTTCTAACGCAATGCATGACGGGATTTTCTTGGAGCATTGAGACTGCTCAGAATGCCTGTTCCAGCACCTTCCCAACACTGCTGCCAGTTGGCATCCTGTCTGTCCTTCAAGTCAGTCATAATCCCATGTCACAATAGGATCTCTCACCTACAAACTGTTTTTCTTTTTAGAAGTTTTTGCCTTAGGGCACATGTGCTGGGTGGGAAAGTGAGGAACAGAGACAGTGAGAGGGAAAGTGAGGAATCACCCTCGGGGGAATGGCCACAATTCTTTCCCCTCCATTCTTCTCCTTCTATGCCATCTGCTGACCCCCACCTCCAAACTTTTACACCAAACACTCCACTCATGTCTCAAATCATAGTGTGCAATATACTTTATATCATTGGTAAACATGCTCTTTCAGGACTATGTATGTGTGTGCTTTAAAGACTAAAACCATTTTTAAAAATGAAGTTTTAGGTTTAGGTGGGCTGCATGTGGCCAGTGGTGTGATGTACACAAATGTACATCTATAGTGGTATAGATGCACTGAGATAACAAAGGAATTCCCATCTCTTACTTCAAATTATCTCCCGGTAGAGAAAGAGAATTGTTTTGTTGTTTGTCCAGCAAGCATTCCTGTTCCCCTGGCTTTTGCTGTCATAGTCAAGGGCTGAGGGGTGACAAGGGAATGGCTCTGTAGAACATGCCTGAGTGTGGCCCTTTAATCCCAGCTCTATGGACTAGTGATTGGTCTCGGAGAGGGCAGGTGTCTTGAGTCCAGCCAATAGGAGTTTTTGTCCAAGATTTCTTGATCTAAAATTAGATGAGAAGCATTTTAGGCTGATGCTGGTATGCAAGGCTGCTGGTGTTTGTCTGTAGTAAAAAAGAATGAAGTCCGACAGACAAGTGAAGATGAAAGAGATGGAAGGAAGAAGAAACTTGGCTACATAAAATTCCTATTCCAATCTCCAAGGTTATGGTTTCTTTGGTCTTTTGTGATATATCCCAGCATCTTTCTTTGGTTTTGCTAATTTAAGTTGGTTTGCTACCACTTGCGACCAAGTGTCTTTGCTATGTGGATCTCAATGAAAGAGAATGATCTTGAGATCTAAAAGGATAAGACAAATTATGTGATGGGTTTTCAAAAACTTCACGGAAAATGAATATTATGAAAAAATGACGCACGAATTTCAAAAATTTTTTGTACCAAAATAAACGTGGGCTTTAATTCTATTTCCATGAACTTTTTAAAGTTGACTCACAGAATTACTTCACAAGTGAAGCAATTCTAACAGAACATCTCACTTTTTAAAAATAGGTTGTGTGGGGACCAGCAGTTGGCATAATGGCTATGTCGCTGGACTCCCATGTAGTCGACCACGATTTGAGTCCCAGACCTGGTGGCTTAAACTCATGCTGAGTGCATGTGCATGCGTGTCCAAGATCCCGAGAGGAGAATGGAGGAGAAGGGATTGTGGCGTGGCCATCCCCCCTGGGGGGTGATTTCTTGCTTTCTGTCTCTCTCTGTCTTTCTGGCAAGCACACATGCCCTTTAACAAAAACCTCTCCAAAAATAAAAATAAAAATAAATAAATAAAACACCTCTCCAAAAACAAAAAAGGTCTTGTGTCCTGACCTTGTTACAAATGTTTTTAAGAGAAAAAGTGCCTCTATTTAGGTATTTGTAAATATAGTTAAGACTTTCAAAAGACAACATCACGGCAGAGATGGCCAGCTGCCTGCCAGAGATTTAGGTTCCCCTTCTGTAGTTCACAACGTGACCGAGAAGAGATCGGAGTGTTCTCCTTTTTGATAGTGATGCGAGAGCTTCTCACTGATGACATGTGAGTAAAGCGACAGAATGGCCAAGGGCAGGTTTATCTTCTCGAGCTCCTCTTTGCCCTCTAAAGTCCTGGGGGAAGACAGAGCTAAGAGTGATCAAGTCGCTAACCCATGACCTGGAAGCCTGGTCTGAGAATACAAAGGATGTCTTCGTGGCACTATCCTCCTAAACATGTGGAGTTCACTGTCACAAACAAGCAAGTAGCATACCCAGTGCGCACCAGTTTCTCGAGGTTAGCCAGACAGCATCCCTCACGTGCTAGAAAACATGGTGCCAAATCTCGTTTGTTGTCGGGAAAGGAAACTAGCCCCTAGGGATGAGTCCTGTCACTCTAGCTTCGGTCTTGCTCTGAATTCCTGAGCAGGAATGACAGTCAGGATGTTTGGTATATTTCGATGTAAGCAAGATAACGGACCTGGTTCTCTTGCTATCCCTGCACACGGGGCACATCTGTAAACCACTGAGCGAGAGGACTTGCCTGTGCTGATTTTCAGACTGGCACTACCTGGGATGGCGCTAGTGATTTATTAGCAGGGCCCTCCACTCTCCTTAGCTTTGTGCACATTTTTAGAGATTTTATAAAACATATAAAAGTTTTCCTTACCAAATGGGAGCTGTTATAGGAAAGGGATGGAGAAGTGAGCAGGTGGCATGGTGGTTAAAGGAGCTAGACTGCCACATGGCCTACTACGGTTCGAATCTTGCACCTGACAGCTTGCTTTCTCATTTTTTCTCTCTCTCACTCTGGTCAAATTTAAATAAATAAATAAATAAATAATAAATTCAAATAAAATAATTCTTAAAAAAAGAAATGGTTTATGCTATTTTCAACAATAAGATCAAGACTAGGAGTTGGGCAAATTTTCATATAAATGGTCACATAGTATTTTAAGCTTTGCAACCAAAGAGCTGAAATTGAGGATATTATGTGAATACTTTCATAAAATTTTCATGTGTTATTAAATATTTTCTTTTTTATTTTTCTTTCTATCATTTACACATATTAAAAACAATTATCAGATAGAAGGTAGGATAGAATAGGAAGAAGTCCAGATTCGGCCCATCCACCCACCCAGTTGCTAACTCCAATCTAAAATGAAATATTGGAATGAATATTCTTTTTGTTGGAGATGTTTTTGCAATTGGGCACCTGTGCTCGCTAGAAAGAGACAGAGAGACAGAAAGCGAGAAATCACCCCCCGGGGGGATGGTCACACCACAATCCCGGCTCCTCCATTCTCCTCTCGGGATCTTGGGCACGCACACACACGTGCCCAGCATGAGTTTAAGCCACCAGGGTCCGGGAGTCAAACTGCGGTCGGCTACATGGGAATTCAGCGACATAGCCATTATGCTAATTGCTGGTCCCTCTTTGGAATGAATATTCTTAAAAAAAAGTTATTTGAGATTAAAAAACAAGATGCTGACTTTAGACCTAAAGAATCAGCCTGGTGGGACCAGGATGTGGTGCAGGGGATCCCACACGGCCAACTGTGTGGTTCCGGTGCCAGATGCGACTTGAAAATGATGCTGGGCGTATGTGCATTTGTGACCAAAATCTTGAGAGCAGAACAGAGGAGAAGAGACTGCAGAGTGGCCGTCCCTACTGGGGAGTGATTTCTTACTTTCTCTTTCTCTCTTCACCTCCCCTCTGTCTCTCTCCAACAAATGCACTTACCCTACAGAAAAAAGAAAAACATCCTAAAAAGAATCAGCCTTCTGAGCACAGGATGAAGGAGATGAGGCTTAGGAGGAAATGAGTTTCATTGACTTTACAATGCTCTTCCCTGGACTGCAGCTCAGAAAAAGGCTGATGTCTCTGCAGATAGTGCACGAAGAGACAGAGGCACTGGATTTGGTGTATTCTCTGAGTTGCTCCCTGGAAGAGGAACCAATGCTTTCAGGGCACAGTGACTCACTAGATGTGTTGTTCCAGGACTCAAATTCTGCCAGATAAGAAGATAATCCTGGAGACTGGAGCTCCCAGGGATGGCTGGCCAACATGATCCTTAATCCCTTCCCAATCTTGAGAGTCTGTTTCTCTTCTCTTATAATTAGGCTTATTAAAGACATAAGAGGGATGTATTTCCTGACTCTATCTCACTTTAAGTGTTTCCTGAATATTTACTCATGAGTGAACCTACTAGAATTTGCAACTTGCTTTGATACATGAGATATACCAGAATAAATTCTCCAAGCAGAGGGAGGTGGCTGCCGGGGTGAGAGGCTTTGTGGTGTAAGAGGCTGCGGAGTTATTCAACGCCCATTCTTTTTAACCTTGGCTTTCAGGAACAGATAGCAACCCTGGGGGATTTATTCCCATCCTGGGACTGCATTGCATTAGGGCTTTCGAGACCAAAGCAGAACACACCTCTGCCTTTCAGGGCAAAATAACCTCGGTTGCCCTCGGAGGCTCGCTCACACATTACAGGGCAGGAATGGAAGGCAATAAGCAGCAGCACACAAGTCCTCCAAGACCCACTGAGTGAGTGTCACCCAGGGCTTACAAATGGGCTGCACTGAGAGAGAGGACAGCTCCGGAGGCAGAGCGCGGGCCAGGCACAGCAGATCTCTCAGCACAGTCATTTCCAGGCCCTTTGATAAGCTTTTAGAAGGGGTCCTACCTACTACCAGGATGACCAGGAAGCGTTTGCCCCAAGGTTAGCACAAGGTCAGCCCAGCACACTGCTGAAACGGGTCAGGGCAGGCAACAGAGTCTTGAGGCGGGCCCGGCACCCCCCCCCAAGTGGGAGCCGACACTTTTCTAACAAATCCTATCAGGGAAGTGGCCAGGCCTGGCTGCCAAGGTAAGCAGGTATTTTCTAGGAGGGAAAGGTCAGCTACAGCCCCGGGAGGCTGCGGGACAGGAGAGACAGCTGGCCACACCCCCGCTCAGCTCCTGGAATCTCAGATAAAAGAAGTGCGCAGGACTCCTGCTTTCTGCACATCAGGGCCAGCAGTCTAAACCGCACAGAACTTCCTGTTGAAGACGTTTTCTGAGGGTCTAGCCCGCCTGTTCTCCATCCCTAGGGCAGGGTCAGTTTTTCAATGGTTTGGCCTTGTCCGGAGGAAGTGTCGTTAGGAGGCGGGCCTCAGGGGTCCAGCCCCTCTCACCTCCAGGCCCCCCTCCCAGCCAGCAGGTCCCCTGTGTTCTCAGGTTGGCAGCCCTCATGGTCAAGGATTCCTGTTTCAGGCTCTCCAGGTAAATTACGGTAAGCCCAAGGGGAGTTGGACTCTGCCTCTGCATGGGTGAGATTTGGCAAAGAGGAAATAACATGTCCCCTGCCCCGTTGTCCCCATGGAGTGCAGCCATTTGTGGCTTTCCAGCTGCTGCCCTGAACACTCACTGCACCAGCCCGGAAACACAGGTAGGAACGGGGGCTGAGTGTTCCGGTGACACTCCTGGCAGGACGGGTCACCGAGGTGCTCTGTGGCTTGGTTCCCACCCAGGCCTGCTCCCTGGGGTGGCCCTGCATAGCAGACAGCTGGGCTGGGCCTCACTGTCACTGCTCTGGACCGAGGTTGGCTTCATTTGCACCCTTCAGTGCAAAGGGCAGAGTTCTCACAGAGAAGTCCGAGGCCCCTCTGCCTTTTTAGCAATACCTGGTGTCTGTTCTCTCAGCTTCCCCTGCTGTCCCTCAGGTTTTCCCACTCCCCGGGGCCAGGCCTCCCCTCCACCCAGCACACAGAGCACCCCACCATATTGGTACCACCTCACTCAGTTCAGTCAGCACTGATGCCCTGCCCTGAGGGAGTCCTTCCTGACCCTTCTCCTTCACACAAGATTGTGTTCTATATCCTCCTAAGTCCTGGGTAAACCTGCAATTTACCTCCATTATCGGATGGCCACACCATCAAGTCGGTATCACACACTAGCTAAGAAGTTTCATGAAAGTAGAGACATGTCTTTTTTTCACTACTTTCATTTTCCTTGGTGAGAAAGAGAGGGAGGCACCCTTAACAGTATCTTACCAAAATGCCCTCCCAACCTCACCCTATAACCCCCACCCCCACCTTCCAGCTGGCCAGGACCATGGGTGGACACCGAGAGTCTTCTGGCCAATATGGGACCTGAACACACAGGACCTGAACAACCTCTCGTATGGCTCCGGTATCACAAAGCAGCACTCCACCGCCTATGCAACCACCTTGTTATTGCTTTTCAGAGGCCCAGCACATAGTCTGGAACTGAGTAGGAGCACAGCAAAAATCGGCCCATTGCATGGAAGGAAGATGCCTTCCTCTTACCTTGTTCCATTGACGGGCTGAGATTACACGGTAGCCTTTGTGTCCTGTTTCTGTACCTGCAGATGCTCACAGAGGGTGCCAGGTGCCCGCGATGCCTTCAGCTTCCTCCTACACTGCCACCTGGGTAAGCCCGACGGCTGCCCCATTCCCTCCGGCAACTCTGGTGGCGGGTCCTGCTTCTCCTGGGCTGCTCCCTGGATTACAGCAGATGGAGCCTTCCCTTATGGTGCCTGGAGATCCAACAAGTGAAGCTTGGCATGGTAATGACATAGATTTTATTTATTTATTTATTTATTAAGTTTATTTGTTATAAGGCATGTACTTTCTGGAGATGAACAGAGACAGAGAGAGACAGAGAAATCACTCCCCAGGGCCATGGCCATGCTGCAATCCCTTCTCCTTCATTCTCCTCAAGATTTGGGGTACACACACACACACACACACACACACACCAAGCTGTTGTCTGGGACTTGAACTGCACAGTCAGCCATGTGAGATTCAGCGGCCTTAACTACAACTCCTGGCTGGTGCAACTGTGCCATGGATTTTAGCTGGCAGCATGTCTGCGGGCGTCTGTGGGGCCTGCTGAGGGCACTGCCGAGCTGGCGGACTACACTTCTCATGCTGTGTTGACAGAGGATACGACGGCCTACCTCGTTGTGCCTGTGTTTTGCCAAACCTGTAGAGCCAAAGGCAGTTCAGGATGTCACCTGAGGAGAAAACTAGATAGATTTGGTTTGGGGAAAAACATGACAAGCAAAGAAAAAGACTTATGTGAGGGACTAGCAGTTAGCGTAATGGCTATGTTGCTGGACTCCCATGTAGTCGACTGTGGTTTGAGTCCTGGACCCGGTGGTTTAAACTCACACCGGGCGTGTGAGTGTGCATGCCCAAGGTCCCGAGAGGAGAATGGAGGAGAAGGGATTGTGGCGTGACCATCCCCCCTGGGGGGTGATTTCTCACTTTCTGTTTCTCTGTCTTTCTCTGTCTTTCTGGCTAGTACAAGTGCCCTATAGCAAAAAACCTCTCCCCGCACACAAAAAAAGGGACTAACATGAGTCAAGTTGGAGGTAGAGGAAAAAGAATACATGAAAGTTTTTTTCAAATATTTGAAGGTGTCACCGGAAAGGCGTATTGCCAGCTGGCAGCATAGCAATACTGCAGTTGGACCCACATGGGAAGGGCCAGGTTTGCAGCCTGGGCCCTCACTGTGCACACTGGGTGCTCATATGTGCTCATGTTCCGGGCAAGCTGAGGCCAGAGGTGGATCGTGGCATGAAGAGCCTGTTGGGGGAGCCTGTCCTTCTGTCTCTTGATCTCTCTGCTTCTGTCTCTCATAGAAGACATAAGTAAATAAGCTTAAAATAAAAAAGTTTATTAGAAACTAAGTACTGTTGAAAGGTGTCTGGTCTACGAACTTCCTAAATTATAAGTAAAACTTCAATTGTGTGTAGATTTTTTCCCCTGGAAAGAGTCCATAGCTTTATTTCATTTTTCAAAGAGGTTCTCAAAAAATGAAATATGATTGAAAGCCAAAAATAACTATTAAAATGACTGATGTTGATCAAGCAGAGTTGGAGATCGATTAAAGACAGGATCAAGAACGAAGTCGATATGTCCATTAGGAGAGAAGGTAAAGGAAAGCGCGGAATGATAAGAAAAGTGCCACATTGGTTATGACAAGTGTTTATAAAGGTGCTTAGAGGTGAGCTTTCTAGATGAGGCTTTCTCACGTACATTTTGCTGAAGCCTGACTACTCTTCTGGTTTGTCAGGTGGCCTTAAAGGTGAGGATTTCTAGCAGTTGACACTTTTAGTATGACATAAACCTTCAGCACAGCCTTATATTTTCTCCAGCATGAAACTAAAACATGCAGTTGCTGGACGATGTTAGAGAGAAATCAGCCTCAGCCCCAGCCCCAGACGGTTCTGAAACAGTCTTGACTGAGGGCAATCTCTGTGTGATCATCTACAGTCTTCCTCGTATGTCCATCAACTGCAAACAGCAGCCGTCGTGGGTGTGTGATTATCCAGAAGTAGGTATGAAAGGCTTTGGGCTTCTCTGCTAGGACAGAGGGAGTCAGTGTAGACTGACGTGAGGGTCTCACTCTCACTCCCCAAAGCGCCAGAAGTGGCCCTGCTTCCAGGAGCATGACAGAGCTGAGTATTAATTACTTGCTGAATTTCATGCCCCATAAAGCCACATGTGTCTTTCAGCTGTGGTTTGGAAACATTTCCACCCTGGATATTATCTGTGAAAATTGAATGGGATTACATCACCTTGCTGCTGGTTCATGCATGTTCAAATTTCATGTCAGCAGACAAGAGAAGGCGCTTCTGTGTGCGTCCCTGGAGCCCTGCACAGAGAGGTGGCAGACAGATGAAGGCAGGGTGAGCCCTGACCTCAGCCTGCACACCATGGAGGGCAGGGTCTGCCATCTTGGGAGTTAGTTGACAGGAAGTAAGTAGAGAGTCCATGACAGGTCTGTTTTAAATCATGGAGTGACAGGTTCATATTAGCCTGGTGGCAGCACGAAGAGAGGATCAGAAAAGAAGCGTGGAGAAAAGTTAGCAAGTGAGTCGAGGCAGCAGATATAGAAGGTAAAAACAGATGAAGAATATTTAGGATACAAAGTATATAGTTTGGAAGAGATGGTGGCAGAGCAGTGACACACACACACACACACACACAAATGAGAAGGTCCATGTGACTGGCTGAGTTAGGGGTTGACTTACAGTGTGAAAACCCTTTTAAGGGTGTCTCTCTCTCTCTCTCTCTCTCGCTCTCTCAGAAGAAACAAGGAAATAAACTTTGGGGAAAAAGTGGATAACTGATGATTCTTTAGACATTAGACAGGGAGGGCAGGGGAGAATCTTGGATAAATCCGGCTGTCTGACCTAAGCGGCCGTTGCATGATGGTACCATGACAGACAAAGGTAAGGATTATAGGAAAGAGGTCTTAGAGGAAAAAAATGAGTTGTGTTAGATCCCCTGCATGCTGAGGTATTTATGTGGTCACCCAGTGCACAAATGTCAGAGGACAAGTAGATATATGCACTTGAGGCCCTGGTTTAAGATGGTTTGGGGGCCATTGTCCCACCAGTGGCATGGAGTAGATGGACCACAAGTGCGGGCGAGATGCCCCGGGGAAGGAGTCGAGTAAGGAAAGAAGTCCTGGGCAATGCCAATGTTCTTACAAAGACTGAGAAGAAATGCTCAGATCTAGGGATGGTGTGTCAGAGGAGAGTAGAGGGGTAAAAAGGGAGTAGCCTTTGAGGGAGGCAAAATCAGGAGGTAGCAGTTACAAGAAGTAAGGCAAGGCATGTATCGAATGCCAAGGAGCACAATTAGGAACTATGCAGATGACTAAGAACAGTAGCAACAGAAGATATATGTTTTTGGTCATTGAAATGTTCATAGGGAGAATATTGGTGATTTTTGCTGAAGTGGTTTCAGGGGTGTAGTGAGGGTGAAAGCTACACTATGTGGGTTTGTGATGAGAATGGGCTGTGACAAAATCTAGAGTGGAAGTATCTTCTACTTTTTCAGGATGCTTGACTTACAAAAGGAGGCTAGGTCAAGGTTAAAAGGATACTATTAATAAAATGGCTTGTGTTTTAGGGCTTTGTTTTTCGTTTTGAGGGACTTTATCAAGCTTATAAACCAAAGGAAATGAAAACAGTAGAGTGGAGTGGGTTGAAAGCACAAGAATACAGTAATACGTGATTGAAGCAGGTCCCTGGGGACAGAACACAGGGGACCACAAACACAGGTGAGTAGCTTGTCCATTGACAGAGGGAAAAGCAAGGTGGGAGGGAGATGTGGTATCTAAACCTTGAGAAATTAATGGCCAATCCTTCAATATCCTCCAAGACAGATGTAGGATGCAAGACCTCTTTTAGAGAGGATAATGGTAGATACAAAATAGGGGGTTTGAGAAAAGTTGGGAATGCTTTATATTGGTGCTTGGGTGAATAGGGAGTGAGCTAAACAAAGACCAGTCAAGGAGCTATCACAAAATATGAAGAGGAGACCAGGGAATTGTAATTGCAGTAATGCCTAGAGTTGGGGGATTTTTCTGCCATCTTTTAGCCCCTCAAGTGCTCTTGTGGCTTCTCGTGTCTTACAGACCACAGTGCTAGCTGGAAAGCTTCTCATACCATATCATTTCAGACTGAAAGGTGTGAGCTGTCTCTAGCTACATGGTCCAACCAGACTCTAGTTTGTCAGCTAGCATCCTGCATGCACAAAAGAGGTACTTCATTTGGGAAGACTTGAAGCAAGAAAGTGGATTGTCTTTCTGCTTTAGCCAGGCAAAGAAATGAGAATTCTGCTTACTAATTTTCTATCCACCAGCCCCAATCCTGGATAAGACCACAGGAGAAATTAGAACTATACAGTAGAGGTGTGTCCACTCTTTCCCAACATACTTGAATGCAATTATTATTCATGATTCCTTGTTAGAAAAAAAAAAAAATCTAGGACAAATGAAGAGCCAACAGGAATTCCAGGATAGCAGGTGCAAACCAGAACTCTTTGAGGCAAATCTGAAAGCACACTTCTTTTAGGAAGAAGAATGAACACCTAACCCTAGAGAAGGATTCATGAAAGCAACATTGTCAGGAATCAGCTTTGGATACAGTTGGGAGCAGGCCTAGGTCTGGCTTCAGGCAGCTGTCCACAAGCCTGTTTCCCACTGAGCCAATAAATCCTCACCCTCAGACGCAACTGAAGATACAGGCGTTTTCCAGGCAGTGCTTGCTTGGCCAGGTCAGAAGAGCGGGCAGCACTTGGGCATTCTTCTGTCCTGGCCTCTTTTAGGTTGACTTCTTGCTTTTTGCAGTGGCAGCAGCTCGGAATGATTTTTTCCACTGTGAATAGTAACTTTCATCTTTGAATTGCGGTTTCTGGTTTGGAGGCCACAGGGATATGACTAAAACTTTCTTCCTGCTGTCAGAAGTCCCCTTGCTTAGCATAGACAAAGGCTCCCAGGGCCCAGGGTCACTGCAAGCGAATGGGTAACGCCCGCTTGATGGCCTGGGAAAGACCCTTCCCAAATCCCCCGCAATGTACTACCATGGCTGATGCTTTGTGATCACTGGCCTTTCCCATTGCCCTTGTAAAATGTAGACAGCCTCTGGAAAGATAAAACCATCTCTCCTTTGCCACATTTAACTGTGAGTTATTTTATCAGACTCCTTTTCATCTGTATTATAAAGGCTGCACATGGAGAAATCTGGATTGAACACGGTGCAGATCAAAAGGGCAAAGACGGGGCCGAAAGGGCAAAGGAGTGGATGTGTGATTGTGCTGGGGGGGCGGGGGGGAGGGCTGGTGAGACTCAGGTGCCTGAGACAAGTTACCTGCTGTTGAGGAACAGATGTACTGAGGATGTCCGGCTCAGAGAGTTTCTTCGTGGTTGCTGTTTGAATGTTGGTCCTACACAAACACTTGAGGTGCAATTACTTGACAGAATCCATATTTGTTGTCCTTGCGTCTGGTCTGGACTTGGCAGCAAAGTAAAAAATTACTTTCTTTCCAGACTCTCTGGAAATATTTAATGTCTACAGTATTTGAATTGTTAGGATTTATAACTTTAACCGACAGAGTAACAGGAACTTTCTAACTACTAAGTCTGACTTTCCAAGTCTTATTTTCATTTGCCGTATCATGAAACACACTATATATGCCCAGAAAACTATATAATATATATCATTTAAAAATAATGAAGCCAGAAATAAACTATTTTTACTTGCAACAATGTGAATTAATTTCACAAGCAAAACATTGAGAAAAAAAAAACAGATCCCCCCCTAAAAAGAGTATTATACCTTGTAATTCTATTTGCATAATAAAGTTCAAAAACAGACAAAACTGGGAACCAGCAGTTAGCGTAATGGCTATGTCGCTGGACTCCCACGTAGTCGACCGCGGTTTGCGTCTCGGACCCGGTGGCTTAAAACTCACGCCCCCGGGCGCGTGTGCGTGCGTGCCCAAGATCCCGAGAGGAGAATGGAGGAGAAGGGATTGCTGCGTGACCATCCCCCCTGGGGGGTGATTTCTCGCTTTCTGTCTCTATGTCTCTCTCTGTCTGTCTGTCTGGCGAGCGCACGCGCCCTATAGTGAAAAACCTCTCCAAAAAAAAAAAAAAAAAAGCAGACAAAACTGGCGTTTGATGTTGGAAGTCAGAATCATGTTTACCTTTAGGAGAGAGTTAGTGATTCGCTATTCCTTTTTTTTGGAGAGGTTTTTGCTATAGGGCGCGTGCACTCGCCAGAAAGACAGAGAGAGACAGAGAGACAGAAAGCGAGAAATCACCCCCCCCCCCCCCCCAGGGGAGAGTGGCCACGCCGCAATCCCTTCTCCATTCTCCTCTTGGGATCTTGGGCATGCACGCACACGTTCCTGGTGTGAGTTTAAGCCACCAGGTCCAGGACTCAAACCGCAGTTGACTATATGGGGTCCAGCGACATAGCCATTACGCCACCTGCTGGTCCCTGCTGTTCCTTATTTATCATATGTGTGCTCACTGCCTTTTTTCCTCCATTAGGATAGCTAGTGATTCAGACGTAGGGAAGTTTGGTGCTGCTCTCTGGAAAACTTTTGCTTCATTCATCCAGTCGTATGCTTGCATTTGCACACTTTTGTGTATATATGTTATATTTGCATAAAATGTGTGCTAAAAATAATACTGAAATACAACTCAACCCCAAGTAAAAACCAGATCATGTCATTTTCTTAGATACCCCTCTGGGCTTCACCCCAGTATCTCTACCAAATGTGTTACTATCCCAACTTTTGTAATTATCATCGCTGTGATTTTTCTTTAGGAATTTGTGTCTTTAGAATTTATACAAAGATATTGTTCAGTTTGACTTATTTTTAAATTCATAAAAATGGAATCATACTGCAGTGTTTTCTCTGACTTGTGATTTTGCTTATCATTTGCTTTTGAGGTTCCTCTATGTTCATGTATAAAGTTGTAATTGATTCTTTTGCACTACTTTGTAGCATTTCATTGAAATAATATGCTATAATTTATTTAGCATTAAAGGAATTTTTTTCAATTATTTGCTATAAAGTTGAAATGTTTTGAGGTATATATTATATACAGTATTACATTTGTAAATGTATAATTAAATATGAAGTACATTCATTTTTATGTTATAATTTTATATATGGGTGTATATGTATGTGTGTGTATACATATGTATGTATATGTGTATATATATATGTATATATATACATATATATATACACACGCACACACATACACATTCTTGGTACCAAAAGATGTACTCACACACACATACAACATGTGTGTGCATATGTACATATATATATATGTGTATATATATATATATATATATACGTATATATACATGTGTGTGTATATATATATATATTTGCATAAAACACACACACACACACACAACTAGTGTGTGTGAGTACATCTTTTGGGACACATGACCAAGAATTTTTTTTACAGTATATTCCTGCAAATAGAATTGCTTGTCCTTAATTTTGTATTGCTAATTATAATCTATTGTCATAGCAGAAGTATCTTTTCATTAATTAATTAATTTTTATCAACACGAGATTGAATTTTGTCAAATTCTGTTTATATTTCTAAGAACATAACCATACAATTTTTTTCTCCTTAGATTTAATAATATTCTGCATTATACAAACAAATCTCCCAATACTGACTACCTTGTATTCCTAGAATAACCTTGTTTTAAAAAAATCTATTCTTATTTTTTACATTCGATCACTGAATAGCTTTACAACATTGAAAATTAATTTTCCCAGTGTGAATACCCTGTATGTTTGTCCAGTCAAAAAATTTATCATATATATTGTCATCAACAGATCATTTTCCACTTTTTGTTCATTGAATGGTTTTCTCCCTTAATTCCATCCCTCCACTCCTCCCCACCCCCGTGTCCCATTCTCCTCCCATACTATCTCTGGTATCCTACTTGCTTCCATGTCTTTATGCCTTCCATTTTTTCAGTTTCTTCACAGAGTGCAGACACTCAATATATATTAAGTGGGGACATACCATGCCTCTCTTTCATAGTCTGGCTTGCTTTACTTAGCATTAAATCTTCTGTATTTGTCCACTTTCTATAAAATGCCAAAGTTTAAATTTTTTTAATGACTGAATAGTATTCCATAGAGTATATGTGCCATCCTTTGTTCAATCTCTTCACGGATATTTGCGTTGGTTCCATGTCTTACCAATTATGAATAATGCGGCAATAAACACAGATGTGCAAGTGTTTTTCTAACTGAGTGTATTTGTATCCTTTGGGTAGATAACCAAGAATGGAATTGCTGGATCATATGGTAGGTTTTTATTTTAGTTTTAGCTGTTCTGGCTGGAGTTAAGTGGTATCTCATTGTGTTCAGCTCATTTGTCCAGGTTTTAATCATATTGATTATATGGTGGTGGGGGGGGGAGTAAGCTGCTTGAGTTCCATGTATATTTTGGTGATTAGTCCCTTTTCCAAGGGAGAGTTTGCAAATCTATTCTCCCATTCCAAGGATTGTCTTTTCACTCTAATTATTGTTTCTTTTGCTGTGCAGAAGCTTTTTAACCTGATGTAATCCCACTCATATATTTTGGGGATTATTGCCTGTGTTTTGGGGGTCTTATTTTAAAAAAGTCTTTCCCAGGACCAGCAGATGGCGAAATGGTTACGTCACTGGACTCCCACGTAGTCAACCCCATAGTTTGAATGCTGAACCCAGTGGCTTAAAACTCATACCTAGCATGAATGCCTGTGTGCCCAAGATCCTGAGAGGAGAATGGAAGAGAAGGGATAGCAATATGGCCATTCCCCCTGGGGGGGGGGGGGGGGATGATTTCTTGCTTTCTATCTTTCTCTTTCTCTCCAGCAAACATATGCACCCTGTAGCAAAAATCTCTCTTAAAAAGAGAGAGAGAGAGAGAGAGAGAGAGAGAGAGAGAGAGAGAGAAAAAAAAAAGGGGAAATCTTTCCCTACTCCAGTGTCTCAAAGAGCTTCCCTTGTGTTTTCTACTAATAGTTTTTTAGTTTGAAGTATCAAGTTTAGATCTTTGATCCATTTTGAGTTGATTTTTGTTAGTGATGTAAGATGGTTCAATTTCATTGTTCTGCAGGTGACTTTCACAGATTTGGAATGTATTTTAAGGTCAGAGATTGAGATGCCTGCTATTTCACTGTTTTTGCCTAGTATTGCTTTGGTGATACATATTCTTTTATGATTCTAGACAAATTCTATGATTGTTTTTTCTAAATCTGTGAAGACTAACTCTGGTAATTCGATCAGAATTGCATTAAATTTGTAGATTTATTTGGTAGAATTGACATTTTGATTATATTCTTCCAATCCAGCAACATGTGATATCTTTCCATTTTTTTTGTGTGTGTCATTTTCAATTTCTTTTTTTAGATTTTCTTAGTTTTCCTGTAGAGATCTTTGACTTCTTTGGTCAGGTTTATTCCTAGGTATCATACACTTTTGGGGGCTATTGTAAACAAGATTTCCTTCTTCAGTTCTACCTCAGTGTGCTCATTATTAGTGTATAGAAATGCTATAGATTTTTTTTATGTTGATTTTGTATCCTGACACTTTATTGTATTCATTTATCACTTCTCAGGGTCTTTTCATGGATACTTTTGGTCTTCTATGTACATAATCTTGTCTTTTGCAAATAGAGATAATTTCACTTCTTTTTTTCCCTATTTAAATGCCTTTTGTTTTATTCTTGTGTCTAATTGCATTGATCAGGACTTTCAGCACTATATTGAAGAGGAGTGGAGAAAGCGGGCTGCCTTGTCTTGTTCCAGTTTTTAGTGGAAAAGCTATCAGCTTTTCCCCATTCAGTGTGATGTTAGCTATTGGTTTTTCATAGGTGGCTTTTATTATGTTGAGAAAAGTCCCTTCTATGTTGATTTTGCTGAGATTCTTATTTATGAAGGGATATTGTATTTTATCAAATGCATTTTCTGCAACAATTGATGTGATCACATAGTTCTTACCTTTCCTTCTGTTAATATGATGTATTATTATATTTATGGTTTTGCTATGTTGAATCACCTTGTGTCTCTGGAATTAAAGCCTACTTGGTTGTGGTATATAATCTTTATAATGTGATATGATTTGCTAATATATTGTTGAGAAATTTTGCATCTATATTCATCAGAGATATTGGTCTGTAGTTTTCTTTTTTTTTGTTATCTCTGTCTGTTTTGAAGATGAGGGTGATGGAAGCTTCATAAAATAAATTTGGGAGAGTTCATTCCTTTTGGATCTTTAGAAATAATTTGAGTAGAATGGGATTAGCTCTTCTTGAAAAGTTTTGTAGAATTCAGAGGTGAAGCCATTGGGACCTGGGCTTTTCTTTGTTGGGAGGTTTTTTTTTTACTGGGTCAATCTCATTACTTGTTATTGTTCTTTTCAAGCATTCTATACCCTCCTGATTAATCTTGATAATTATATGTGTCCATAAATGTGTGCCCCTCTTTCACGTTGTCTTGTTTGTTGGCATCAAGTTGCACATGGTATTCTCTGGTGATCTTTAGCATTTCTGTTATGTCATAATAATGTCTGCTTCATTGCTGATTAGATTTATTTGGTTCCTTTCTCTCTTCTTCTTAATTTGTCTAGCTAACATTGTGTCAATTTTGTTTATCTTCTCAAAGAACCATCTTTTGATTTCATTTATTTTTTGTATAGTTCATTTATTTTCTATTTCATTTATTTCTGCTCAAATTTTTACTATTTCTTTTCTCTTAGTATTTTTTGTTTTTTTGTTGTTGTTTTTGTTTTTCCAGTTCCCTGAGGTGTGTTATGTTGTCTGTCTGTCACCATCTTATCTATATGCTACTTAGATCCTATATCTCTTTGCTTATGTGTGTGTGTATGTGTGTGAGCACTACTTACCATGAACTTCCCTCTTAGGACCGCTTTCACTGCTTCCCATAGATTATGTGCTCATTGTCACTGCTTTCCATGAATTTTTTAATTTCAGTCTTAATTTCTTCAGTGGTTGTGAAATCATTTAGGAAAAGGTTGTTTCGTTTCCATGTTTTTGCATATTTTTTAGGTCTTTTTTTTTTCTGCCGTTCACTTCAAGTTTAATTCCACTGTAGTCAGAGAAGACACTGGATACAGTTTCTATATCTTTGAATTTGTGAAGTCTTTTTTTATACCCTTTCAAGTGGCCGATCTTTGAAAATGTTCCGGGGGTGGGGGGGGGAATGTCTATTTTGTGGTTCTTGGCTGGAAAGTTCTACAGATGTCTGTCAAGCCCATTTGACTTATGATATTACTTAGATCCTATATCTCTTTGCTTATTTTTTGTCTAGATAATCCATCCAAAGAAGACAGTGGAGGTTGAGGTTCCCACCAATTACTGTGCTTCCATCTATCTCACCCTTCAGATCTAGCAGTTTTTCTTTTACATATTTGGGTATTCTAGTGTTGGGTACATATATATTAATAAGTGTTACATCTCCTGATGACTTGGCCTGTTTAGTACTATATAGTGTCCTTTTTTGTCTCTTTTTAAAAATTGTGTCTTAAAGTCCATTTATCTGATATCAGTATTCCAACTCCAGCCTTTTTTCTTCTATTTTCATTTGCCTGGAATATCTTTTTCCAGCCATTCACTTTCTTTATTTGTAAGATGTGTTTCTTGTAGGCAGCATATAGAGGGCTCCTGCTTTTTTCAATCTATTCAGTCAGTCTGTGTCTTTTAATAGGAGAATTTAACCCATTAATATTCAGTGTTATTAGGGTGTCAGAAAAGTCATAATATATTTTTGCATAGGAAAACAGAAAAAAAAATCATGACTTTTCTGACAGCCCAATGTTATTGATATTTGAAAACTTATCTTTGGCATTTTGTTAGCCATTTTCTTGTTTTGGTTTGGTTTGGTTTGATGCTGTTTTTGTTTTTTTGTTCTATTGTTTCTGTTTGTCTCTCTTTACTTTTCCCGATATAGTACTCCCTTCAGTACTTTTTGAAGGGCTGGTCTAGTGTTAGTGAGTTATTTCAGTTTTTGCTTGTCTTAAAATGATTTTATTTGTTCTTCTCATTTGAAGGAAAATCTTGCTATATATAGTATTATTGGTTGAAATTGTTTTTCTTTTAATATTTTGAATATGTCTTCCCATTCTTTCCTTGCCCGCATTAGTTGAGAGGTCTGATTTTAACCTATTAGGATAGCCTTTGTGGCTTGACGTTTTTCCTTTGCCATTTTTAAAATCTTGTCTTGCATTTTGACCAATCTGGCTATAATGGGCTATGGAAAAGACCTCTTATTTTGATTCTATTTGGGATCTTTTGTATTTATTGGGTCTGGATGTCTGAATGATTCTCTAGGTTTGGAAAGTTCTCTGCAAGTATTTCATAGAAGAGATTTTTTTATCTCCTTGTCTAATTCTTCACCTTCTGAAATACAATTATTAAGATATTTGGGTGTTTAATGATGTCTAGTATTTCCCATATGTTGTCCTCATGTTTTTGGCTATTATTTTTTCATTCTTTTTGGTTGTTTTATCTAAGTCAGAGGTTTTTGTCTTTCAGATCGGAGATTCTATCTTCTGCATGGTTTAATCTGCTATTAATATTTTCAAGGGAGGTTTTGATTTCCTGCATTACAGTCTTCATCTCTTGGAGTGCTGTTTTGTTTTTGTTTTGTTTTGTTTTTATGGTGTCTGTCTCCTTCTTCAAGTTGTGGAAGGACTTACTTATCTCCTGGAGTTGGTTGCCTGTTTTCTCTTGCATCTCATTTAGTTTTGTCATTATAAATATTCTGAATTCATTATAACTATTTTAATCCTTTTTCTAATAGTTCAGTGATTTCCTCAGCTTTTTCCATAGTTGGAGATGTTATTGTGTTCTTTTGTTGGAGATATTTTCTCATAGTGAGACTTTTCTGTGACAGTCATTTGGTGATGTACTCACTTCTTGCTAAGTCTTTGGATTAGGTTTCTGAAGCTGTGTGTTTATGTTCTTCCCTTTGTTGTGAATTAGCTCTATGTTAATTTCCCTCTTCTACTGTGGTTTGTAATGTGGTATCCACAGGACGAGTCTTGGGTTCAGATTTACGAAGAGGAGTTTCTCCCTTTTTATTGGTGGTTCATTGTAGGAGAGGATTCCTCCAAATCTCACAGTGTTCAGATATACAGCTACTGTACACCTAGACCTTTCTGGTCATGTGTTGGTGGGGCTGAGTAGCACAGTGAGAAAGTAAGGTAGAAAAGGAAAAAAAAATACTGGGCCTGAGACTTCCAGTGGAGAGTGACTGGTTAAGACACATCCTATTTCTCTCTTATGTGAGGAGAGAAGAGGAAAAAGTCAGCACAAGGAAGGAAAACCCCACCTACCTTCTATCTCTGAAAATGCAGGATTGGTTTGGAGGGACAGGGGCTGGCTCAGCTCTGCCTTCTTGGCCGTAGGCAGGGCATAGATCCTCAGGGGGAAGTGACTCCCCAGAATAACCTTTACTTGGTTAAATGGCATTATTATTTAATGGGCTGTTATATCCTGTTTATGAATATTTTATTTAGTGTTTTGTGCTTATTGTTACAATACTCATAACAGAGATTAGTATGTATTTTTGTGTGTAATGTGTGCAATTTGACACATTTTCTTCATAAAAGTAATTTGTAACTTTATCTTTTTACCTATATTTTAAAACACTTTTTAAATAGTATTGGTTTATCTGAGTCTTACAGGTTTGGTAGAACTAAGCCATGTAAGACCTGTCTTTTATGAAGGATGAGCTTTTAATGCCTTTGTTTTTTTAAATTATTTTGTTTAACTGTTTTGTTTTACCTGCAGTATATTTTAATAAATTCTATTTATTAGAAAGGTTTTCTTTAACATATTTAAGGGTATTTCAACAGACTTGGGCAAAAATTGTGCCTCTTTTTTTTTTTTTCCTTTCTTTTCCTTTCTTTTGGTTTGTATTTGTGATCAGTTTCTACTTGGCATTCCTTATTTTGTGAATTTTTGCTTGCTATTTTTTTTCCTTCATTATGACCTATTGATTCAAATGTAGCAGAGTATTGATGCTCTTTCTTTTTCAGCTTTTTATTTTAATAGCTCTTAAAATGTTTTTATTCCTTTAAAAGAAAAACACATTTGAATAAGGTGTTTCTTTCCTAAAATGTGATTATTAGGTTTCTGTGGGTGGCTTTACAAGTTTGTCCACTCAGGGCTCTGTTCTCTGTTGTTTTAGAGATAGACCATTTCTTTAAAATATCATCTTTCTGATTTGTCAGACTTACTGTCCCGCTGGAGAAGTCTCCTATGGTGATCCTTGAAGTCCTATCATCTCTATAACCCAAGAACAAGAGGCCCTGCTTTTCAGGGTTTCGCCCTCCCTTCCAAAGGTTTATAGTTCTGAGATTTGTCACCTGCAGACTTCTTGAGCACATTATACACCTTCTCGGTCTCTGACAGATAATATATCCTTTTCAGCTGCAGCTTGTTTACACTACACTCCAATAATGGTGGGCCCTTTCTTTGTAGGAGTGAATATTTGCTGAACAAGTCTAAAGTCTGCCATCACTAAGCCTTCTCCCTACTCTCCGTCCTTCCTGGCAGCTCCACTGCAGTACCATGCTTCTTAGGCAGGGCTGCGTCACGCGATGCATACACATTTAGAATTGTTCTATCGTACTGGTGAATCAAATCGTTTATAATTTGAAATCAATCTATACCTAAGAAATCTTTTTACTTTAAAATATACACGTGGGCTGGCATCGGTTAAGGTACTAGATCCCACATGACTGATCATGATTCAAGTCCTGAACCCAGTGGCTTGAAAATCATGTCCGGTGAATGTGTGTGCATGCCCAAATTCCAGATAGAAAAATGGAGGAGGGATTGTGGTCTGGCCATCCCCCTGTGGGCTGTTTGCTCACTTTCTCTCTGTCTGTCTCTGGTGAATGAGCACATGCACCCTATGGCAAAAACCTAAAAAAAAAATTAAAAAAAAATTAATGCACACGATGTATATTATTAACACACATTGTATATTATTATTTACTAATACACACATTTTATATTATTAACCTAATCACAGTGGCTTTTCTTGTCATCATAAATATATTCTGATACATATTTTCCATTCTTTTACTTTAACCTTTGGCTTCCTTATGGCTGGGATTCTGCCTTATGTGAATACATATCTTGTAGAGATAGATTATTTTATGTTTTTAACACAGCCTATCAACTCTAGTAATTTAACTAAATCAGTTAGTCTATTTACATTTGCTATAATGTCTTATGTAATGTATTTTATTTATATCAGTTCTTTTTCTTTTTTGATAATTTTTTTGCTATAGGGTGCATACTCTTGCTGGAGACAGAGAGATGGAGAGATAGAAAGCGAGAAATCAGCCCCAAGAGGGATGGCCACGCTGCTCCTCCATTATCCTCTAAGGACACACTTGTGTCTAGCATGAGTTTCAAGTCACTGAGTCCAGGACCAGAACCAAGGTCAACCATGTGGGAGTCTAGTGCCTCAAGCTCTACACCGCTGCTGGTCCTCAATTCTTATTTTTTTATTTTGCTTGTTTCACCTATTAAGGGATTATGTTTTCCTTTTAGATTACTTGGGAATTGATTTCTTTTTTTTTTTTCCTTGCTTTTTTTTTTATACTTATTTTTTTTATTATCATCATATTCTTCTTTCTATTACATTGAATTACATATAACTTTACAGTGTATTACATTGCTTTTTCCAAAGGGAATGCCATGCATGTCAGTCAGTACAGAGACATCAATCTCCCCACTTCAACATTCAATATCTTTTCTATGTTTTCCCCAATCATTATTATTATTATTCTAATTATTTCTTAAAACAGTCAATCGCTATTTCTCATTTTGCTTGTACAAATACTTTGCCCATCATGAAATACTTCTCAGACAAATCCAGTTGAGAATACTATACAGGTCAACATCAACAGTTAATAAGCCATATCTGTTTCTCACTAACGTCCTGCCTCTCTATTGTTCACTTGTTATCTTTCTCTATCCTCTTCTCTTCACTTCCCCCATTCCACACTGTCCTATTCTCATTAAGTACCTTCACTGCTTTTATGTCCTCCAAGTTTTTGCTCTCTATCATAGAATGCTGATAGTCGGTATATATTGAGTGGATACATACAATATCTTTCTTTCATAGCCTGGCTTACTTCACTCAGCAATAGATCCTCCGTATCTGACCACTTTCTATCAAATTCCAGGGTCTTGTTATTTTTTATGGCTGAGTAGTATTTCATAGAGTATATATACCACACTTTTCCAATCCATTCATCAGCTTGTGGACATTTAGGTTGGTTCCATGTCTTGGCAATTGTGAATAATGCTGCAATAAACATTGATGTGCAAGCACTTTTCTGACTGAGCATTCTCCTGTCTTTTGGGTAAATACCCAGAAGTGGGATTGCTGGATCAAATGGTAGTTCTATTTGTAGATCTTTGAGGAACCTCCATATTGTTCTCCACAGTGGTTGAACTAGTTTACATTCCCACCAACAGTGTAGGAGGGTTCCTTTTTCACCACATCCCCGCCAACACTTATCACTTTTTATATTCTTCATCTTTGCCATTCTGACAGGGGTTAGGTGGTATCTCATTGTAGTTTTTATCTGCATCTCCCTTATGATGAGGGATGTTGAGCATTTCCTCATATGCTTTTTGGCTGTTCGTATGTCTTCCTTAGAGAGACTTTTGTTCAGCTCATTTTCCCATCTTTTAATTGGGTTAATCATTTTTTTTCACATAAGGCACTTGAGTTCCCTATGTATTCTGGTTATCAGTCCCTTGTCTGAAGCATATGTAACAAAAATATTTTCCCATTCTGAAGGTTGTCGGTTCACACTTGTTACTGTGTCCTTTGCTGTGCAGAAACTTCTTAGTCTAATATAGTCCCACTTGTCTATTTTAGGGATTATTGCCTGTGCTTTGGGAGTCTTATTTAAGAAGTCTTTGCCTACTCCAATGTCCCCCAGAGTTTCCCCAGCCTTTTCCACCAGTAGTTTTATTGTTTGAGGTCTTAGGTTCAGATCTTTGATCCATTTTGAGTTGACTGTTGTTAATGGTGAAAGATGGGGGTTCAGTTTCATCTTTCTGCAGGTGGATACCCAGTTTTTCCAGCACCATTTACTAAAGAGGTTTTCCTTTTCCCAATGGATTGACTGATATCCTTTGTCAAAGATCAGTTGGCTGTAAGCTTTGGGGGTTATTTCTGGGGTCTCTATTCTCTTCCATTGGTCCACTTGTCTGTTTTTATGCCAATACCATGCTGTTTTGATGACCACAGCTTTATAGTATATCTTGGGATCAGGGAGTGATATGCCTCCTACTCCATTCTTCTTGCGCAGGATTGCTTTTGCAATACGTGGTCTTTTATGGTTCCAGACAAATTCTATGATTGCCTTTTCTAGATCTCTGAAGAATATCTCTGGTATTTTGATTGGAATTGCATTAAACATGTAGATTAATTTGGGTAGAATTGCCATTTTGATTATGTTAATTCTTCCAATCCAGGAGCATGGGATGTCCTTCCACATTTTTATGTCACTTTCAATGTCTCTTTCAAGATTTTCGTAGTTTTCTTTATAAAGGTCCTTGACTTTCTTAGTTAGGTTTATCCCTAGGTATCTTATACACCTTGTGGCTACGGTGAAAGGGATTCCTTTCTTCAGCTCTGCTTCATTCAACTTGTTGTTCATAAATAGAAATGCTATAGATTTTTGGATATTGATTTTGTATCCTGCCACCTTACTGTATTCACTTATTACTTCAAGCAGTTTTTTCATGGATACCTTTGGGTCTTCTAAGCATACCATCATGTCATCTGCAAATAAAGATATTTTCAATTCTTCTTTGCCTATTCGAATGCCTTTAATATTGTTCTCTTCTCTGATTGCAGTAGCTAAGACTTCCAGTACTATATTAAAGAGCAGTGGAGAAAGTGGGCAGCCTTGCCTAGTACCTGTTTTCAGAGGAAAAGCTTTCAGCTTTTCCCCATTCAGTATAATGTTAGCTGTAGGTTTTTCATAGATTGCTTTTATTGTGTTCAGAAATGACCCTTCTATACCAATCTTACTGAGAGTCTTAATCATAAAAGAATGTTGTATTTTATCAAATGCTTTCTCCGCATCAATTGAGATGATCATATGGTTTTTACCTTTCTTTCTGTTAATGTGGTGTATTACATTTATGGTCTTGCGTATATTAAACCACCCTTGCATCCCTGGTATAAAGCCTACCTGATCGTGATGAATGATCTTTGTTATATGTTGTTGGATACGATTTGCGAGTATCTTGTTGAGAATTTTCGCGTCTATATTCATCAATGATATTGGTCTGTAGTTTTCCTTTTTTGTCATATCTTTATCTGTTTTGGGGATGAGGATGATGGAGGCTTCATAAAATGAATTTGGAAGGTTTCCTTCCTTTTGAATCTTTAGAAATAATTTTAATAGGATAGGGGTTAACTCTTCCTTAAAAGTTTTGTAGAATTTACAAGTGAAGCCATCTGGGCCTGGGCTTTTCTTTGTTGGGAGGTTATTTATTACTGATTCAATCTCCTGGCTTGTTATGGGTCTATTCAGGTTCTCTATGTCTTCCTGATCCAATCTTGGTAGATTATATGCATCCAGGAATTTGTCCATCTCCTCCAGGTTATCTTGTTTGTTGGCGTAAAGTTGCTCATAGTATCCTCTAATGATATTTTGTATTTCTGCTATGTCTGTGGTAATATTGCCTGTTTCATCACATATTTGATTAATCTGGTTTCTTTCTTTCTTCTTCTTGATCAGTCTAGCCAATGGTGTGTCGATCTTGTTAATCTTTTCAAAGAACCAGCTTTTGCTTTCATTTATTTTCTGTATGGTTCGTTTATTTTCTATTTCATTTATTTCTGCTTGAACCTTTATTATTTCTTTTTACCTGGCCTTTTGGGGGTTTGTTTGTTGTTGTTTTTCCAATTCTCTGAGGCATGATGATAAGTTATCTACTTGCCATCTTTCTATCCTTTTCTTATGGGCACTAATTGCTATGAATTTCCCTCTTATGACTGCTTTTGCTGTGTCCCATAGGTTCTGGACACTTGTGTACTCATTATCATTAGTTTCCATAATTTTTTTTATTTCAGCCTTAATTTCTTCAGTAGTGAAGAAGTCATTCAGAAGTAGGTTGTTCAGTTTCCATGTGTTCGTGTATTTTCGGGGTTGTGTCTTGAAATTAATTGTGTCTTGAGTTTAATTCCATCACGGTCAGAGAAGATGCTGGGTACAGTTTCTATGCCTTTGAATCTATAAAGGCTTGATTTGTGTCCTAATATATGATCTATCTTTGAAAAGGTTCCATGTCATGGTGAGAAAAATGTATATGTTGTGGATGTAGGGTGGAAAGTTCTATAGATATCTGTCAAGCCCATTCCATTTATAGTATCATTTAAGTCCTGTATCTCTCTATTTATTTTCTGTCTAGAAGATCTGTCTATAGGAGATAATGGGGTGTTGAGATCTCCAACAGTTATAGTATTTCTCCCTATCTCTCCTTTTAGCTCCAGCAGTCTTTCCTTCACATATTTAGGTGCACCTGAGTTGGGTGCGTAGATATTTATAAGGATTATGTCTTCTTGCCGGATTACCCCATTTACTATTATATAATGCCCTTCTTTGTCTCTTCTTACAGTCTTTGTCTTGAAATCTATTTTGTCTGAGATCAATATCGCTACTCCAGCTTTTTTTTGATTTCCATTTGCATGGAGTATCTTTTTCCAGCCCTTGACTTTTAGTCTATGTATGTCTTTATCCATATGGTGAGTTTCTTGTAGGCAATAGATAGAGGGTTTCTGTTTTCTTATCCATTCAGCCAGTCTATGTCTCTTAACTGGAGAATTTAATCCATTGACATTCAATGTAATTATCGATATTTCCGTACCTGATCCTATCATTGAGTGAGCCATTTTCTTGGTTGCTTTTTGTTCTCATATAACTGTCTCTGATTTTTTAGTTTTCCTGGTATAATACTCCCTTCAGAACCTCTTGAAGAGCAGGTCGGAGTTGGTAAATTCCTTCAAATTTTGTTTATTCGAGAATAATAAATATTTTTATCTTTTTTTCCCATATGAAAGATAATTTTGCCGGGTATAGTATTCTTGGTTGAAATTGTTTTTCACTCAACACTTTTACTATGCTTCCCCATTCTTTCCTTTCCTGCATTGTTTCCGCCGAGAGATCCGATGTTAGCCTGATGGGGTGACCTTTGTAAGTAACCTGGCGTTTCCCTCTTGCCAACTTTGGTATCTTGTCTTTGTCTGTTGTATTTGCCAGTCTGGCTATGATGTGCCTTGGAGAAGATCTTCTTGGGTTGATTCTACCCGGGGTCCTATGTATTTCCTGGGTCTGGATACTTGAATGCCTTTCTAGATTTGGAAAGTTTTCTTCCAGGATCTCGTGGAATAAATTATCTAGGCCCTTATTATTTTCTTCCTCTTCTGGAATACCAATTATCCAGATGTTGGGGCGCTTGATAGTATCCAGTATTCCTCGTATATTATCCTCATTTTTCATGGTTGTTTTCTCAATCTTCTTGATACTTTTTTCTAGGTCAGATGTTTTGTCTTCTACGTTAGAGATTCGATCTTCTGCCTGGTCTAACCTACTTTTAATACTTTCAAGGGAGGTTTTGATTTCCTGTATCACATTCTTCAATCCTAAAAGTTCCATCTGGTTCTTGTTTAAGGTATCCATTTCTTCTTTCAAGTCATTGAAGGACTTCCTCATCTCCTGGAGCTCCTTGTCTCTTTTCTCTTCCATCTCAGTTAGTTTGGTCACTACAAATAATCTGAATTCCTTATCAGACATGTCCACGACGTCCATTGTATTGACTGTGGGTGACGTAGGCTTGATGATTTTCCTTGGAGGGGAGGCCTTTTCTTGGTTGCTCATATTTCTTGAGCCTCTACGATTGTTCCTAGTCATCAGGTAATCTATATGTTTCTTCCTAACTGATTGTTAAAAGTTGTACAGGCTTAGAAAATTGATGATTTCCCTTATGGTTGGCCTACCTGTTGCTCACAATTACCATTAACTGTTGCCACTACCCTGGAAAGCCCAAAGTCCTCACTGTCTCTAAGGAGAGGTGAACCTTCAATTGACTGAATAAGCAACACCGCAAGAGCAAAGAAACACAGAATGAAAAAAGGAAATCGCGCGCCGCACGCTATTCAAATCACCAGAATTCAAAGAGTCCAAAGGCTAGTGGGAAAGGGTCAGAAGATGAGTGACAGGACCAGGTTGGTCGGGCCTGCAGCCTGAGTCCATCTGGGGCCCGGAACTGCTGGCCGGCTCGATCCAGATTGCGGGTGGGGTGGGGTGGGAGTTCGCCTTAAAGTCCCAGAGAACCAACCTGGGGTCCAAGGAGGAGAAACGGTGGGGATGCGTGGAGATTCAGAAGGGTCGGGCCTGCAGCCTGAGTCCGTCTCGGGAATTGATTTCTTTTTAGCCTCTTCCTTTTTCTATGTTGGATATTGTATAATTAGATCTATTCTCTTAGTGTTTACCTAAGAAATTATAACAAGCACACTTATCAATATCAAATTTCATATGAAGATTTTTTTCCACAGTTTATCTAGTCCAAATATCCTCCTTAAATTTAACATAGATAAAATTTATACATTTTTTTTTTTTTTTGGAGAGGTTTTTGCTATAGGGTGCATGCGCTCGCCAGAAAGACAGAGAGAGACAGAGAGACAGAAAGCGATCCCTTCTCCTCCATTCTCCTTTCAGGATCTTGGGCCTGCATGCACAAGCGCCCTGTGTGAATTTAAGCCACCAGGTCTGGGACTCAAACCACAGTCAGCTACATGGGAGTTCAGCAACATAGCCATTACGCTAACTGGTCTCAAATGTATCCTTCCTAAATTACAAATTTCCTATTAATTTTCCTTCAGAGTTAAGTGAGTTGATTATTTCTGCATCATGGGGCATTTGGGGGGCACTGATTATACCATGTAAGTGAAAGCATATTGTGAAGATTATTCCTCAGATGTCAGTGTTTTTATTGGTTTTGAACCAGAGAAATGGCCTTCAATGTGTTATGTGTCAGGCCCAAAGTTGCAGTGTAGTAATTTATTGTTCAGATTAAACTGATCTTTGAGTGAGAAAATAAGGTAAATTGAAAAGGGATAGTTATTTTATCCCTCTATAGGCTTTTAATTTTGCTGGCATTTAGTGTGCAATTGTTTCCTGAATTGACAAAACTACCCTATCCACTACGTGAGCCCAAACCAACACCCTGATGAACGATATGAAAGTCACATGCTGTAGGGGAGGGTCTTCAAAAAGTTTGCGGAAAATGCATATTATGAGAAAACATTCATGGACTTTTTTTTTTGCACCAAAATGAACTCACACTTTACTTGCACTTTTCCATAAACTTTGTGTAGCCCCCTGTACACTCATGAGAACTGAAGAAGGAAGATGGAGTGTGTGTGTGTGTGTGTGTGTGTGGTACAAGGCCCAACCTCTTCACAGCAGTCCCATTTTCTGATATACATAACCCCCTCAATGAAGCGTCCCTGGGTCTGCTTTATTCCCCTGCTATCAGGAAACGCCCACACTGGGAAGGCTGAAAGGCAGGCAACTGTCTCCAGGACCTCTTCTGCATTTTGATAATTAGGAAATGATGGCTGAGGTGTATTTGTCTCAGAAGCTCCAACGACCTCTGGGCCATTCAGCTGTGTGTAAATCAGGAAAGTCCACACAGTGTGCCAGGCATCTTCATCATGGCTGGAGCCACTGCTACAGAGGTCTCAGCAGAAGGCTGCAATGTCTGAGCTAATTATTATTTTGTGTTCTCTGTGTCCACTGATGGACTCTGGAGAGACTTAGAGTGGACCTTGTGCTTCTGGGCCAGTGCTTAATTTGCTCAGGAAACACAAATTTGCAGACGAATGGAATGCACCATCTCTCCAGGACAAAGCTTTTATTTATAAATAAAAAGGAGAATTTTTCTAACAAAGGGAGGCAGATGTTAACCATCTTGAGTCATTTCAAATGTGCTTGGACTAATTCAACAAGCTTCAAATGAGGGATCAGAGGACCAGCTCTGTTTTCCTTATATCCTTCAGGGTCACATTAAATCCATGCTGTGCTTTCTGAGAGATGAGAAACAGACTGCAAAGTGGACTCAGCAGATTCTGAGATGCAACTTGACTGCACGGAATGTCAAATCTCCAGTTTTGTTTTTATGCTTGCAGTGTAGGAGTTATTTATGCTAAATACCCTTTTATTCAACATCTCAGACATGCGGGGAGGCTGGCTCAGATGCCGATCGTTTTATATCCTCCTTACTCTTTATTTATCAAGTACCAGAAGGTTTCGGTGTGAGAAAAATTCAACTAACATTAAAAGAAACTGTTAATTTCTTAACAATAAAAACATATTTTTCTAACAGAAAAGATGGTACTCTAATGAATAAGAGTCCCTTGAGCCGAGGGATGATGTTTAACTCTGAGTTTACTCTTGTCTCAAGTAAAATGAAGCAAGAAAATTAACACTAAGTCCCAACACAGATCGACTGATTAACAAATTGCATTTGTGCAAACTGACAAGCTCGAATATTTTGACTTGCCCGTTTTTCACTGAAGTCTTTCACGAACTCTGACCACAGCTGTCCTTGAGGCCAGATGTTAGCTGTAAAATGTAGTGAATTTAATATACCATGCAACCTCCCTGCTCTTTTAGACGGGCCGAAGCCCGCAGCGTCTGTGTGTATTAGGCTTACACAGCCCCTGTTGCTGCGTGGAGATGCCTGTTATCCTCATGGGGTTTGACGGTGGCTCAGATTTCCCCTAAGCTTGTGCACAATCACTTCATTTAGAAGCTATCTGCTTCTATTGAGGTCAAAGAACCTCACAAATGCACTTGATACTGGCCGTTCCTCAAAGTATTTGGACCGAGTTAAATGCCTTCCCTTTCTATCGTAATTCAGCTACCCAGTGCAGGCCATTGTGGCCTCACCAAATGCATTTCCTAGAAAGTTGCATGATGTATGGTCTGCCCAGCAGGAAAGCGAGTTGTTTGCAGGGTGCAGTGTCGTCAAGGGTTCGCTGCTCCCCACCTCCACCCGTGCATTTTCTGGTCTGTTAATTAGAGACCCTGGACTGTGCAAATGCCTGCTGTAACTCCTCGAGGCGAAATCACAAAGCCTGGGGAGCAGCGATGCAATGGAAAGAGCACACGTTTCAGAACGGGAAAGACCCGGGCTTAAATCCAGCAACACCATTGAATCTTCCGAATGCTCCTTGATTCCAGTCTAAGTCCTACTCCTCCTGACTTAAGGCAGTAATTTTCAAGCCAGGCTCAGGACTGCTGCAGACTCTGCAAATATATGAATGACTGTTTAGAAGACATATGTAAAGCTTCTAATGAAATTATGATGAAAAAGCGTACATGCTCAAGTGTGTTAGGTACCAAAATCATTATTCTTTCTCATTACAAATGAAAAAAAATTCTGAATCTCACATTTACTCATAAAGTCCTGTTTTAATCTGTATTATTTGTTGGAATCCCAAGTAATACATCATGCACTAAAAAGAAGAGGTGAGTAGGCCAGTCAGTGGCCTGGTGGTTAAGACAGCTGGATCCTACACGGCTATTTGTGCAAGTTAAGTCCCAGAGCAGTGCAAAAAACACTGTGGAGGGACCAGCAGCTGGCATAATGGCTATGTCGCTGGACTCCCATGTAGTCGACTGCAGTTCGAGTCCTGGACCCGGTGGCTTAAACTCACGCCAGGTGCGTGTGCGTGCGTGCCCAAGATCCCAAAAGGAGAATGGGTAAGGGATTGTGGTGTGGCCATCCCCCAAGGGGTGATTTCTTGCTTTCTGTCTCTCTGTCTCTCTCTGTCTTTCTGGCAAGCGCATGCGCCCTATAGCAAAACTTTTCCAAAAAAAAAAAGAGAGAGAGAGAAAGAGAGAGAGAGGAAAAACTCCACTGTGAGTATGTGTGATGCGTGCCCAAAATCCCCCCAAAAAAAGGAATGGAAGAGAAGGGACCACAATATGACCATCCGTGGGGGTGTTCTCTTGCTTTTGCTCTCCCTTTCTGTCTCTCTCAGGCTAGCACATACACCGTCTAGCAAGTTACAATAAAAGGGGAAGAGAGCCGCCATTAAAAATGTTTAAAGCCACCACTCAACAGTGTGGTTCCATTCTTCCCAAATGTTCTTTCTCAGTGTTGCTCATCGATCCAAAAGAACACTAGTTTTTGTTTTGTTTTCAGAGGTTTTGCCTAGGGCATGTGCACTCGCTGAGGGGAGAGAGACAGAGACAGAGAGAGGAAAAGTGAGAAATCACCCCTTAGGGGCATGGCCACACCACAAGCCCTTCTCCTCCATTCTCCTCCTGAGATCTTTGGCACACATGTACACACACGTACCCAGCATGAGTTCCAAGTCACCGGGTCCAGTACTAGAACCATAGTCGGTCACGTGGGAGTACAGTGAGCTAACTGCTGCACCATCTCCTGGCCCAAGAGCAGTAGGGTTGTTTGTTTGTTTTGGAGAGGTTTTGGCTACAGGGCGTGTGCACTCACCAGAAAGACAGAGACAGAAAGCAAGAAATCACCCCTTGGGGGGGATGGCCACCCCGCAATCCCTTCTCCTCCATTCTCTCAGGATCTTGGGCACACACGCACACACCCCCAGCATGAGTTTAAGCCACGGGGTCCGGGACTCAAACCACCGTTGACTACATGGAAGTCCAGCGACGTAGCCATTATGCCAACTGCTGGTCCCAAGAACAGCAGTTTTAAGGTGTGAGCTTTGGAGTCTCTCTGTCATCATTTCTTTTGTGGTTTGAAAATGACTGTTGTAGTGTCTAAAAATTCCATGACAGGGCTGCAGGGCAGCTTCGGCAGGGCACACTCTCTGCGCTGGCTAATGGGTTGGACCAAAGTTGGGCACAGATGGTTCCCCCCTGTGAGTTTTCCACAGAGGAGGGGTCTTCCTGTGGCTTCTGGGTAAGGTGTGGGTGATGTTCTGGACAAGGGAAGGAACCTATCAAGATAATGGTTATATAACCCCAAGTGTACTCTATCTGCCCCGACCCCCTCTCCAGGCAACCACTGATCTGTTTTCTGTCACCACATTAGAGGGTATTTTCTTGAATTATGTGCAAATGGAATCAGTATATAGTTCTTTTGTATTTTTTTAAGGAAGTTTTGCCTCCATTCACCAAGCATAATTATTTTAAGATTCATCCATGTTTTTACATATATGAATAGTTAGTTCATTCCTCCTTTTTACTGAGCGTCTCACTGGGTAAATATACCACCATTTATTTATCCACTCACTTGTTGATGGGCTTTATATTTTTAGTTTTTGGCTATTACAAATAAAGCTGCTATAAAAAGTATGTGTGCATGTTTCGATACATTGGAACTTACCAAGAAAGAACTTTGACTCTTTCAAAGACATTATTTAGTGAATAAAAATATGAACCATACACTGGAAGAAAGTATTTAAAAACAACTCTGATGAAAGTCTAGTACCAAGAAAAAAGAATTATTTACTTAATTTTATTTCTTATTATTGTTATTTTTTTAATTTGACCAAAGAGGAAAAAAATTGAGAAAGCAAACCACCAGGTCTAGGACTCGAACCACGGTTGGCCCGCCATGCCACCTGCCAGCCCCTAAAAAAAAAACTTTTAAAACTCAGTAATAGAAAACAAAAAATTCAATTGTAAAAAAAGGCAAAAAAAAGATCCTGCAAGTCCTCAAGGGGTTCAAGTCTTATTTTCAAGCTTGGTTAGGGGCTGGCCGGTGGCATAGTGGTTGAGGCACTGGACTCCCACATGGCCAACTGTGGCTCAAGTCCTAAATCTGGCTGCTTGCTTTCTCTCTCTCTTTCTCTCCGTCTCTCTCTCTCTCTCTGGTGAGCACACATGCCCTACAGCAAATTAAAATAAATAACAATAATAAATAAAGTTAAATAAATAATTCTTTAACTAAAAACAGAAACAGACAGCTTTACTAGGCTGTACAGAGCAGAGCTGAGCCTAGAGCCAATTATCACTTTCGGTGGCAGCATCTGTGCACTCTGCCTTATTTCCCATGAACTATGAGCTGCGGGCAGGGACAGTTTGCAGCTCTGTGTGAACCTCAGATGTTATCTTCTCGAATCCTCTCAGGTGGTTCTCTTTCTGATCTCGGGCAGCTTGCTCATAGGTGTGGGCTGATCTGCATTCAGCAGTAGACTGCAGGGATCCTCTGCAAACCTTCAGCGCTTGCTACCTACGCAGTGCTCCCTTTCCTGTTCCCTACCCTGTGAAATCTGGGCCCTTGGGCTCCCCTGGGCTCCTATCTCCATCAGCTCAGCTCTGCAAAACCATGGGGCTCTGCCTGAGGTCCCCCCACCTGCCCCCTGGCCTGGAAACTCTCCCCAGGCATGTAATCACAAAACTCAAATTGTTCTTACTGGTCCTTCAGGAATCCCGAGGTTTGCCTGATGGCTGCTGTATTGAAAGCCTTTGTTCTGTGTAGTTAGCTCGGTGTCTAGTTGCAGGAGGCAGGCCACCTCTAGTCCCTGTTACTCCATGCTATCCAGAGTGGAACTCTGAGTGACTGCATAACAGTTACCGAGCACAGTATCGACATCTTCTTAAACCTTCAGACAACCTGGGAGAGTGCTGTTCTGATCCCAGGGAGGCAGTGCGGACTGCCTGAGGAGGCACAGACAGCAAGTGGAAGGACCGGGATCCGAACTCGGCAGCCTACATGTCAGCCTGCTATGCTTTAATCCCACGGAGCTACAGCCTATTTCGGATCCTTCGTGTTTCTCCCACATGCAAAATCTGTATTTTTTCCTGGAACCGAGCTGATACCTATTTCATGGATTTTTTTTTACAGTTTTAAATATGTCTTCAAAAATCTATTCTTTGAATTTTTTATTAAGATATATCTGTGATTAGTATGCTGAGTTATCTTCGAAAAAATATTCATCAGTGGTAAAATGACAGCAATTAAATGATGATGTGTTATGGGGAGACTGACATATTTAAGGGAAAATAACACAAACGTCAGTGGCTCTGCCCTGAAAAGTGATTGAGGGTGTCCAGGCACAGCAGTAACACAACTGAACACACACGGGCCAAGTCCTGAGTTGGTGTCCCAGACCTCCCTGAGCACCTGGGGCACGCTCATGCCTGTGGTTTGGGCCACTGAGACGAGGATCCCAATCCTGTGGTGTGAGATCCTGTTTGGGGTGCGTCTCTCTCTCTCTCTCTCTCTCTCTCTCTCTCTCTCTCTCTCTTCTGCTTCTCTGTGTAACTCTCTCTCATCAAAGAAATGAAGAAACTTTTTAAAAAAAAGTGATTAAGGGAGCCAGCAGGTGGCATAATGGTTAAGGCACTGGACTTCCACATGGCAAACCACGGTTCGAGTCCTGGACCTAGCAGCTTGAAGCTCACGACAGGCACATACGTGCGTGTGCCCAATATCCTGAGAGGAGCATAGAGGAGAAAGGACTGTGGCATGGCTATCCTCCCGGGAGGGATGATTTTTCACTTCCTGTCTCTCTGTCTCTCTCTGGTGAGCACACATGCCCCATAGCAAACATCTCTCTCAAAACAAAACAAAAGAAAAAAAAAGAAAGAAAGAAAAAAGTGATTCAAAACAATTGGAAGCAATGCAAATAACTGGGAAGAGCTTAATTTATTATATTTATAGTGTGCTTTTTGTATGCACCAGAATGCTGTATGATCCAAAACAATCTATATCTAGTATTAAATGAGCTTCTTTGGTATCTATGAAATTCTAAAAAACAAGACAGTATTGTGTCATAGTATAATTGGCAGCACTTTTTACCTTTTTGAGTGGTATGTAAAATAACAATGTCTTAAGTTGATGGCACCTTTGATTTAATAAAATAGAGTGTCATTTATCTAAATGTTTTAAACTTTTATATTTGCTTCATGCATTAACCCTAAGAAAGAAGAACTACTTTATATCTCCAGTCTTCTATTAATAACTAAGTCTTAGGCACGATGTTCTGGGTATTTGAATACTGTTTTTTGTTTCCTATTTTATTTAATTCTTCATTCTCTTTTTTTTTTTTACAGTTAATTCTATTGTTTTCACTATTTCTTTTTTCTTTTCCTGTTTTTCATTTTTTTCGTTTTCTTTGAAAATCAATGAATTTTTATCAAATTCTGTAATGGTAAGAATTTTTTTTTCTTTTGGTAGGGGGCGCATGCATTCGTAAGAGAGACAGAACAGAGAGACAGAGAGGGAGGGTGAGAAACCACCCTGCAATGGGTCAGAGTCACGCTGCAAACTCTTCTCTGCGTCAGGATTGGGAGTATGGGTGCACACTTGCCTGGAGTGTTTTTCAAGCCTTTGGCATTGGGAGTCAAACTGCATGATAGGTCTTGTAGAATCTGGCTCCTTTAACCACTAGACTATGGGGCTGGCTGATAAAAGAATTTTGTTCTTTTCCCTGGGCTGGGTTGTGGCCTGTGGAATTAATTTCACCAAACAACTCTCCCACTTGTTTTTTCTACTTAAGCTCTAGCTAGTTTTTTTTTTTCTTCCCCATTCCTAAAAGCACTGCCCTGCCCTGCAACCTCAGCTCATCATATTCCCATAAATCCCTCAACATCTACATCCAGTACTCTTCATTTACGATCTTCATGAGATTGAGCATATATCTTCTTCCTTCAAACTTTAAGAGGTGTTCTTTTCATAGCTCCTTTTCCGTTTTATAGATCCTACCAGATTCTCCCTTGAAGTTTAATTATTGATGTAATCATAAAATAGACATATTTAAGCATATATTTGTAATTCTTCAATAAGAGCAAGGAGACTTGTACATAACACAGCCACTCCTCACTTAGTGACATATCTGTTTAATGACCACTCTCTCTGATGACCAGTATTCCAGGTCAGAGAATCCCCTTTCTCAGTCTTTGTCTCATTAGTATTCACCACATAAACTGTTTGCAATCATGTAAGACTGCATATTTCATTTATAAATTTGTACTTTATTATGCACCAGTAGTAGTATTCAGAATAAATAAAAATGATTATGCCAGATTGATATTATTGTGTTGTAGTATGTCTTATCACTTTCTGGTGCTCATGCTTTTTGTGCTGGTAGAATACATTATGCTAAGATGATGTCTCATTATAGCTATTGAAAAATACATGCCCTAGAGACCAGCAGATGGTGTAACGCCTAGATCGCTGGACTCCCATGTAGTCGACCACAGTTCGAGTCCCAGACCTGGTGGCTTAAACTCATGGCGGGCGTGCGTGCGTGCGTCCCTAAGATCCCAAGAGGAGAATGGAGGAGAAAGGATTGTGGCATGGCCATCCCTCTGGGGGATGATTTCTTCTTTCTGTCTCTCTGTCTCTGTCTCTCTGGCAAGTGCATGCACCCTATAGCAAAAACCTCTCCAAAGAAAGAAAAAAAAATACATGCCCTTTGCCTCCCCCAAAGCACTGCAAGACACCTGCCTTTAAGATCCTCATATATAGATCAATTTTCTTAAGAACCTAGTCATAGGACCCAAACTCAGTCATTAAGTGAGAAGTGCCTATAGATACCTTATAAATATTGGCTGAAGTGAATGAACTTGACATATCTAAATTATAAAGAAAATTGTTATGTGAGCAACTTTCTGACATTATTTTATTTTACTACAGTTTTTTAGAGAGAGAAAAGGAGGGAGTATACCTTCTCCAGGGCTTGGTCATGCTGTGCTCTCCTTCTCCAGCCTCCAGCACAGGGATTTGAACCACAGCCGCCATGTGGGATCCAGCTTCTCCTGAGGAGCGAGTTACCATCGCATCCCAGAGTCAGCCTCAGAGATTTCTGACACAGTCTTGTCACATTGCAATCCTTCATCCCAGCCTCCCAGTTAGCTAGGATCGCAGGCCAAAACCACCCTGTCTAGCCTGTTTAGGTTGAACTAGGAACTGAACCCAGGCCTCCCATGTGGCCTCAGCCACTGTGAGGTGGTGCCCTCCTGCTTATGGCACCACAGCTGGGCCTCTGAGGTCATTTTAAAATTCACTGAGGAGTTAATACATCTTAAGGTGATGGCTCTTTACCTTCTGTGCCTGTCAGAGCCACTTGTGTAGGGTCTGCTCATTTGTTTACTTGTTTGTTTCTAATAACCATCCTTGGTTCAAGCCAAATCATCTAAAACTGTCATTGACAAGAGCAAGGCCCAGGAAACTGCTTGCAGAGGTTTTATGATGCATGTTGGTGCTCCTCAGAGGTTAAAAATGCCGGTTCTAGGTGGTCTGATGAGGGTTTTCCTCTGAGCTTTATGTAGATTTGGGGACCTTCTTTAGATTTCTTAATAACTGGGTGTATATCTTAATTGAAATGATGAGTGTTCTGGAATAGCTAAAACCTTTTTTTTCCCTAAGAAGGTAAAAGACAGACTAAATAAAATATGGGGCCACTAGAAGCCACTTCTTCGCAGATGTAATATGTTTTGACATAGAAATAATCTAGCTCTGACAATATGGCAGCACGGGGGAGGAATGCCCATTGTGGTCACCTCATGTCCATATCCCTCTGGTAACATTGCTCCTGTAAAGGGATGCTCACGTACAACTAACTCACCTTTTTTTTTTTTTTTTTTTTTTTTTTTTTTTTTTTTTTTGTGTCAGCTTAATTTTGTATAAATAGTCTGGAAACATGATTTTCATCACACAGCAAAGCATGTGTAGACAAGTTGGTAAGAGCACGTTTATACACAACCCCAGGAAAGTCGTTAATCAGATCCTGTGCACAGTCCTCTTCTGTGTACTCAATAACCCCGTGTTAATCATCCTGAAGCACAGGACTCTTTTTAAAGAATTAATGTGTTCAAGTTCGTGTCTACATACATTTCAGAGTAGCCTGTAGGGTTCCTAGCTTTCAGAAATGTGGAATCTAAAGTAGATAGAAGAAAATGGACATAAGTGCATTTGTTCAAATATAAATGGCTTTGTAGTTAAATAGGAGAAATACCAACCTCTCCCCCTTGACTTGCAAATAAGCATGTCTTTGTGGCTGTGAGATATTAATAAATTTGCAGGAAAAAATTATGTAATGAGAAGATACAGACACTTTAAACACCAAGCTTTGGAAAAGCAGCGTTATGACAACCTCTGAGTTCTAGAAGAGAGAATGAATCTGGGCCTAGGTCTCCCATATCTTCTGTTAGGCCATAAGGTGTCGACCTCACTGATGAAACCGTGGCTCTCCCGTGAGAAGCCCACAGGGAACCAGTGTTTGCACCAGTAGAGAGGCCCCGAGTTAGTGGGGTCACAGGAACATGCGTCTCAGGATTCCTTGTTCAGCACTAGCTGCTCTGAGACCATAAAACATGTTCCTTTTGACAGCAGAGTCTGAAGCAGATGTTTTTGTGTGAACTCTTCCTGGGCTCTAAGGTTCTGGAGGGCAGGACATTTGTCTGTGCCCATTACCCTAGAGTTTTCTGGGGACATAGTAAATGTCCAGTCAATATTGATTAAATATATACTACTTAATTCCAAAAAATCTGTGCAATCTCTTTTATTTAAAGCTATTTAAAGCTTCCAGTGTGTTTATTGTAAGGACTTAGTTCCTTCTTACATAAGTAAATAGTTTGTTGTAGAAAATTTAGCAATATTTTGAAACCTACAGGAGAAAACAGAAATTGTTGGTGACACTCCTAACTAGAGACAATCATCATAAGCTTTTTTGTGTATTTCATTTCAGTTTACATGTGTTTTTATAAGCATGGCTGGAGTGTGTGTGTGTGTGTGTGTGTGTGTGTGTGTACACAGAGCATAGCCGGAATCTGCCCAGCCCAGACAGCACAGTCAGTGCCTTGCTGCACTGTAGCACTGGAAGCCATATGGCTAGTGGTGCATTTAGAGCCCCAGGTTAGCCTGGAAAAGAATGAGTGTACCCATGGGCACCAAAGATCCTGAGGACTTGGAGAGCCAGGAAAAGGGGATTGCAGTGCCATTAAATCCTGTCAAGAGTGGGACCATCAGCTGGCATAATGGTTATGCAACTGGACTCCCATATAGTCTACTGTGGTCTGAGTCCCAGACCCAGTGGTTTGAAACTCATGCCAGGCATGTATGTATGCATGTGTGCCCAAAATCCTGAGAGAAAAATGGAGGAGAATGCCTTCTTCTCTTGGGATTTGGGGCACGTACACACACACGTGCCCGGCATAACTTTTAAGTTGCCAGGTCTGGGACTTGAACCATAGTCAGCTACATGGGAGTCCAGCAACATAACTGCTACACCATCTGCTGGTCTCATGATGTGAAAAATTTTAATTTTGTTATAAAAATAAAGTTATAGTAAGTCTTGCAATAGATTTCTACATGACCAATGCCCTCCTGTACCCCCGTCAGGCACAGAGAATACTCCTGGCAGATCAGTGAGGACAGTGCACTTGATCAGAACACGGGTCCCATGCCCACACTGCCTGGGGTCAGACCTCAGCTCTGTCACTTGGTCACTTACCTGTTTGTGTGACCTTGGGCAGGTTACACACATCAAGTTACAGGTGTGCCTAGACATGGAAACTCTAGTGGTCACACGACAGGGTGTACATAATTAGTGAATACATGCTCAAAGGAATGGCCTTAGCTTTATATCACCACCACCCTCCCTTATTGGCAAATTGTCATAAATATTTAAATTCAAATTATATTTTTCAGGTATACACTTGACTTTTTTTTTTCTAGAGGGTACATGTGATGACCAGCAAGAGACAGAGAGACAGAGAAAGAGGAGAAAGCACTCCCATGGGGAATAGTATGCTGCAATCCCTTTTCCTTATCTCCCTCCTTTTGAGATTTGGGCATGCACACGCGCACACACACACACACACACACACACACTCTCAGAGTCTTTCTCAAGCTGCTGGGTCAAGGACCCAAACAGGGCAGTCAACCATGTGGGATCCGGCTGCCTCAACCACCAGGCCATGGAGCCAGCCTTATGTGTGATTTTTAAGGATTGTTTTCTTCAATAGTTTCAATTAACAAATAAAAACTTGCTATCAATTTTACCAAATAAAAATATCACCATAAGCATTTTTGTATTTATTTTGTAAACAGTTGTTTATTTTCAGAATGAACTGATTTTTAAGAAATAATTATCATTAGGCCAGGCTGTGACTTGGGGATTAAAATGGTTGGATTCCATGTGGTAACTGTGTCGTCAAGTCCTGAATCTGGTGGCTTGATTAATACACTAGATATGTGTGTCTGCGTACACAAAATCCCAACAGGAGGGAGAAATGAAGGAGAAGGATTTGTGATACAATCAGCCCCTGTAAGGGGGCGCTTTCTCTCTCTTTCTCTCTCTCTCTCTCTCTCTCTCTCTCTCTCTCTCTCTCTCTCTCTCTCTCTTTCTCTCTCTCTCTCTCCCTCCCTCCCGGACAAGTGCATGTGCCCCCTAGCAACTTAAAAAAGGAAGAAATAATTATCACCTACAAACAGTGATGTGCTGGTAAATGTTTAATCAACTCTTGAAAAACATGTAAATACATGTGTGTGATACACCCAGATTTATTAAATTTTTCTGATACACAGAATTGTAGCACACGATTTACAAAAAGTACAGTAAAATGTGCAGTACTTCCTGTTGAAAATTTTATATAAACAATGCATTTGCGTAGATGATTTTCATGGATTTTTGCAAAACTCTTGTGTTTGTAGCCAACCTATGGTTGCAATTCAACCAAGAGTTGAAAAGTGAGTAACAACCCAAATTGCTTTTCCCAATAAACTGATTATCCCCCAAATGGGCACGTGATCTATAGTTCAACTGTTTCTTACCCTTGATCAAGAGCAGGCAGAAGACATGACTCCAGGTTGTCCGGATCATTATCACCTCCAAGTTCTGCTGCTCAAGTCGTTGTCCAGAGAAGGCTGTCTGCAGTTGGATGACAGCTGCTTCTGTTTCTTTTATTGCAATGAGTTGTTGAATCGTCTAACAAGAAAGTAACATTTAATACACTGTTCAGATGTAGCAGCCAACTGCAATACAGGCAACTACTAGGAAAAACTAAATTATTTTCCTTTCCTTATCTTGTCCCTGTACCTTTTCTATTTTTCATATGTGCTTACTATTTTTCCAGGGTGATTTTTACAAAAGTTCATCTATTTTGCTCCACCTGTATTGTTTATAGTCTCTCAACCTGCCAATGTATATTTTTATTCTTTGTGCAGACTCCCCGAAGCCTCATTCATAACTTCTCAAACTTGCTTTAGAGATAAAATGTCCTCTTCAACCTTTTAGAACTGAAAATGAGAAATTCTCTAAGTATTTCTCCTGTTTCTCACAGCAAGTTTTTTGTTTTAAGAGAATTTTTCTTTCACCGACATGTAATATCTTTGCATAGAGTTGATGATTTTTCTTTCTTTGTTCATCTTCACATATCAGTTTTAGTTAAATACAAAAAATACACACATTCTTGCAATTTTTTAATTTAGAATTTTAAAGAAAATGAGGGTTGTTTTTTTGGGAGGGTTACTTTTTTGTTAGTTTACAGAGATCCAGGTAAGGGAAGGGGGAAGACAATTTATTCAGGATACTTTGATTTTTTTTTTTTCTTTTTTAGAAAGAAGTTTTTTGTTACAGAGTGCACACACTCACTAGAGAGGTAGAGAGACAGAAAGCAAGAAATCACCCCCCAGAGGGATGACCACACCACAATCCCTTCTTGTCCACCCTCTTCTTGGGATCTTGGGTACACGTGCACATGCACCCAGTGTGAGTTTTAAGCCACCCGGTCTGAGATTCAAACTAAGTTTGACTACACGGGAGTTTAGCGACGGAACCATTATGCCATCTGGTGGTCCTGATTCTGATATTTCTTCATCTGTATAAAAAATGCAAAGGCAAGAGCTTTCCTGGTAACTGACTTTTCCCTTTTGCATAGCTCAAACACCAGGACCGTGTTCCTCCCTGATCACCCAGTCACCCTGGCCTTCCAGCACATGGGTGACCTCCAGGTGACAGAGGGTGCCATGTGACCCAGGTCTTTCTTCACTCCTTAGTAGGGTTTTACTAGCATCTTTTCTGATTATGACCCAGGCAACTGCTCTCTCTCAAGCAGTTTGACTTACATTACTTCCTGCCAACTATATTCCCTGCGGATTTAGTATGTAGATGGCATTCTCAACTCACAGAAGTCTATCTCTGTTTTTGCTTCCACTGGCTATTTAAGTAAAAGTTTCAGAGCTGGAGATACTGTCTGTGCTGGGTTTGCTACTCGGTTGGAAGTCTGTCTTGATTTGAAAGTACCATTAAAGGAGGAAAATAAAAAATATTTGTCTTGGCCAGATCATTTTAATTAGGAGTCGCTCACAGGTAAATTTGACTTGTGTCATAATTAGCCAAGGAAGATCCGAAACATTATCAGTGAGCTTACTCTAGTACATGAAAAAAAAAAAAATTTCCTCTCTGACTTTTGAGGGAGAGCCCAAGCAACATAAAAAGGAAGTATAGGAGAGAAGATTATATTCAAATTAGGGGAACAGATCTAATTAAAAGCGGGCCTGAAGTTCCAGCAGGCCTTGGGCCTTTCACCAAGTGATCTCCTATCTTTCGTTTCCCCTGCTCCTCCCTTTGTCCCTCCTCTCCCCTCCTCTCTCTCCACCACTCTCCCTCCCCTATTCTGCTCCATCGCAGATTCCTAATGAACTTTCTGTCCGGGCAAATTCACCCTGGATCATGCGGTCCTCCTGCACAGGGAGGTGTCTTGGTTTCTTATTAATGCTGGAGCATATTACCACAAACTCAGTGGCTTAAACTTACCCAAATTAATGACCCTATTGTTCTGGAGGTTAGAAGTCCACAGCGGGTGTTATGTGGCTAAAAGTGAGGGCTACATTATTTTAGAGGCGAAAGGAGAGAATCCATCCTTCACTTTCTGCATCTTCTTCACGCTGCCTGCAGCCCAGGGCTCCTGACTCCATGCTTCCACCTCTGCCTCCATCATCACTCTCCTTCTCTGATTCTCCTGCCTCCCTCTCTCTCTCATAAGGGATCTTCTTACACGTTGTGCCCAGCTATTGACTTCAGAATCATTTCTCATTTCAATTCCTAACTTATCTCATCTGCCAAGTCTCTTCTGTCATGTAAGGTAACATATGCACCCGTTCCAAGGATTAGGATAAGACGTCTTTATTAGCGAAGAGTGCATTACTCTGCCGACCCAGCTTGTTCTCTGCCGTGTGTAATTGGTGTCTGTTTGTGTTTATTTTTGCAAAGAGAGTGACCCTGAGAGAGAGACTTTTGAATTCTACTTCGATTTTGTATACATCTGCAATGATCTAGAGGGCAAATTTTTAACAAAAAAGCTTGTTCATCTGCTTTCCATAATGTAAACATTATCAAGAAAAATTTAGTAATCAATATCCTCGGCATAAACAAAAATTCAAGACCATGCTTATGCATACAGTCAAAACTGTGTTCTGGGCTAAGTAGTTGCCAACGTTAACCTGACATCAGAGTGGAAAAGAACTGAAAATCTTGGATGTAAAATGGAACATTCAGCATGAGTAGCAGAGGGATTCAGAAGCATATGCATTGTTATATTTTATATGATAGTTTAGGGACCCATTATAATATTAATATGATAGAGGTTCTACTCTTCAATTTTATAGTATCGAGAAAATATGCTGCAGATTACTCTAATCCATCTCTGCTGGGCTTCCTTACTACAGACCGTGAGTCCCATCCTTAGAATGTGAGACCTCCAATTAACCATAGCTTATTATGGGCTTCTACGGAAAACAGAGCTGCGCCTTCGCTTTTTCTTCAGCCTAGTCCCATGTAAACAGTTGAATTGTCACTCATTTAAGGACGTTAGTTAGGTCTTTGAATGTGATGGTACAATCACGACCATCTAGTTGAATTATAAGTTCTCCAACTTCTATATGTCCTGATGGGGTTATGAATCCTGAAGTCTTGATGCTGAATCTGTCAGTATGGTAGGCCTTTATGGTTGGTGGGAAAAAAGTTGTGATTTCAATAAATAAAATTCATCAAAAGCTAGAAAAAATGTAACTGGTTCAGGGATAACATAAAGATATTCTCTTTATATTGATGGTAAAATAAAGAAAATGTTCTCAGAAGAAACTGAAAAGTAGACATATCAGGATACACTCCGAGGATAAGATTGTCTTTTTTACTTTTTTTTCCAGGTTTTTGCCATAGGTCATGTGTGCTCTTTGGAGAGAGACAGGAAGACAAAGAGAGGAAAAGTGAGAAAGCACCCCCCTGGGGGCGATGGCCTTGCCATGATCCGTTCTCTATTCTCCCAGGATTTGAGACTTGCACTCACACATACCCAGCATGAAGTTCAAGCCACCAGGTCCAGAACTCAAACCACAGACAGTCATGGGAGTGTCTAGTGCCCCAACCACAACGCCACATGCTGGCCCAAACTTTCCAGACATCATTTTCATAATGATAATAGGACTAGGGCCACAAAAATAAAAATATTGAGACATATCTGACTGATCAGAGCCAATGCTTTTGAAGATCTCATGTACAACAGTGTGACTTTACAATATGACCCTGTCCTTGAGGGTCTGTTCCTAGCTAGATGGTAAGACACATTCTACCTACCCTATGCACCCTCTCACTGAACACAGCTGTGCGCTCTGGACAGAATGTAAGTCAAAGCTATCTGGGGGCTCCGAAAAGTCAGTGAGGGCAAGCAGCTTAAGCAAAGGACCATAGTTGGATGTGATGCCACACTGACAGTGAGCTCGTCATTTCCCCCATCCAGGATCACTCTGCCTAAACTCAAAAGCAGTCAACTCCCTGAAGTAACAGGAGATAGAGATGGAAAAAAGCTGCAAAAGAATTCCTCCTTTGCAGATTCAAGAGCAGGAAATGGGACTTCTCCATGTCATAAAGAAAGCATGCAAGGTGGGGTCTCCTTTTTTCTCCACTCTTTCCCGCCCAAGCCCCTACACCATACTGTGAGGGCATGGTGGAGGTAAAGGTGACAGCAGCAGTGGCCCTACAGGAGGAGAATTCACTCTGACCAGAGGACCTACAGTCACAAGAGTGACTTTACTAATAAGGTGCTGAAGGAAAGGGAAATTTGTATTACTGTTTTCTTTTTTTTTTCTCTGACCTCATGCTTCTTGGTCCTAACACAGAGGCAGTCTGGGAACTGTGAAGCAGAACAACAACAAAAAAGGTTAAGTCCAGCTCTTTGACTACAGTAATGGAACGTGAGGGGATGTAGGCTGGGACCATGTAAACATTAGAGAGACCCGAGAGAGGAGGAAGACGAAGAGATTAATCCCAAAGCGTTGTCATGACTCCTAGGCTCTTCTGAAAGTCGTTTGGGAGTTAGCTAACCTAGAACAGCACAGAGAAGCCCTTACGTGCTCTGTTAAAGCACAGACACCTGCCAGGTCTCAGACTGGCCCCTTGCGATTGCACATAGGAACCTAAGTGGCTCTGCAAAGCCCTGGAAAAATGAATGAACCAGAATCGAGTAGGTGAGAAGTTGTGGACTGAAACTAACCAGGGAAATTGTCTGCTAAAACAAACTTTAAAAAATTAAAATGAACAGTCTTCTCAATATTTAAACAAGACTCCTCGGTCTCATGATGTAATACCAAAAATGTCCAGGATGCAATCCAAAATTGTTCAGTAAATAAAAGAATAGGCAAATCTCAACTGACAGTGGAAAAGGTAAACAACAGCAGCTACCATGACCATGCTCCAAGTAGTAAGGTGAACATTCCTGAAAGTAGGAGCACGGAACATCGCAGCAAAGAAGAGATCAATCATATAAAGAACCAAATAGAAATCGAAAACTAAATAAAAATAAATAAATGTATAAATACTAAATAGAAGTTTGAAAACTAATAAAAAAAGGAAATTAAAATAACATAAATAATTCAGTGGATGGAGTTAATAGAATAAAAGTGAGCAGAAGGAGAGTCGATAAATTTGAAGAGAGAAATTACACAATCTGAATGGTAGAAAAAAGAGAAAATATTGAAAAAAATAATAAACAAAAACTCTTTTAGAAAAATAAGATCTAACATTTTTGTCATTAGTGTTCCAGAACGACAGGGTGGACTGTATCACAGAAAACTTGTTTAAAAAACAATGGCAAAAAAATATTTTTTTAAATTTGGCAAGAGCTATGAGCTTAAACCCCCAAGTGGGTTTAAGCTCAAAGAAATCTACATCCAGGCCAGTCTGTGACATGGTGGTTAAGGCAGTTGGATCACTCATGGCCAACTGCATGATCTGAGTCACAGACACCATGGCTTGAAAAATATGCCAGGTGTGTGTGTATGTGTACCCAAGTCTCCCAAAAAGGAGATATGGAGGAGAAGGAATTGTGGTGTGGCCATTCCCCATGGTGGAGGGTGGGTGCTTTCTCACTTCCCTCTCTCTCTGTCTTTCTCTGGGGAATGTCCATGCCCTCTAGCAAAAATATTTGTTTTTTAAAGAGAGAAAGAAAAAGAAATTTACACCTGAACATGTTATAACTTAACAGCTGTAAGTTAAGAAAACAAAACAAAAAAAGAAAAAAAAAAGAAAATAGCCAGAGAAAAACAATGCATTACCTACAGGAAACAATGCTTAGAATAATCACATATTTCTCATTGGAAACCATGAAGTGAAAAGGTAACATTATTAAAGTACTGAAGGAAAAGAAGTATCCCTTGAGAGTAATATATCTAACAAAAATATATTCTTTAGTAATAGAGATGAAATATAGATATTTTCATATAAAAGAAAACTAATATTATTTGGCATCTGTAATAATAATAAAAATAATATTTGGCATCTGTAGACCTGCTATGAAATAAAAAACTAAGGTTCTTCACAAAGAAAGGAAATTATACCAGAGACAAATGTGGAACATTAGCAATGAAGGAAGAGTGAAATAAAATGCTAAACAGATAGATAAATATAATAGACTGTTTTTCCCCCCGTTCTTTGAAACTCTTAGGCAATTGATAGAAAATATTATGGCATTGTCCGAAGGAGTTTTAACAGTATGCAGATATAAGGACCAGAAGATGCAGATATGGTAAGTAACAACTACAGCATAGAGTGGGGGAGGATAAAGGGATCTATGCAGTGGGGAAATGTTAATATTCTGTGTGAAGTGATAAAATATCAACCCTAGGTAGGGGGCAGCAAATGGAGCAGTGGGAAAGCAATGTTCTGACACTTTCCCACATGGGATGGTCCTAGGTTTGCATCCAGATGCCTTTTTCACTCCACACGCACACACACACACACACACACACACACACGTGCCCCTGTTGCTGCTGGATCACAGTGTGAGATCCTGTTGGGGGTGCTGTGTGTATATTTCTCTCTCCATGTCTCTGTCTCTCATGAAAGAAATAAGCAAACTTGTAAAATGTTTAAAATATGAATCCTTATCAGCTCTTGGCCTTTTGGTTGAGATCAGGTTGACTATCAATCCACACCCAGGCCCGCCTGTGACGTGATAGTTAAGGTAGTTAGATACACACAGCCATCTGTGCAATTCAGTCCTGGACAGAGTGGCTTAAAAAATATGCCAAGCGAGCGCATGCACGCTATAGCAAAAAACTCTCAAAAAAAAAAAAAAAAAAGAATAAACCTGAAAATGGCTTGGGGTCAGGGCTGCCTACTTCAGAGGAGTCAAGACCACCTGATTGATCCCCACTTTAAAAAAAAAAATCTGCCAAGTTTGTGTGCAGACTTTGTGTCCAAAGTCTCAAAAAGGGAAATGGTTTATATCACAACTACAGGTCAGTATGGGGGGAGAATAAAGAGATCTATACAGTCAGAAAATTTATATAAATTTATATATTGTAATTACTAGAGCAATCACTAAAGGAAATACCTAAGTACATAATGTAAGAATCTGACAGCGGCACCGCAGTAAAAACAACGCTCTGCGAGAATGACACCTGTGGGATCAGGGTTCACACCCAGACAGCTCCCTAAGGATGCCAGAAGCACGTGCACCCATGACCTGGGGCTGGCTGAAATGGGGTGGGTCACAGTGTCAAGACCCTTTCAGGAGTTCTGTCCCTCTGCCTTTCTCTTTTGCTCACATAAGAAAGATATATATATATATATATATATATATATATATATATATATAATCTAAATTAAAGCATTAGAATGAAATGCCCAAATAACTCAGAAGAAAATACAAAAGGAGGAAAATATGAATGAAAACCAGGAAGTACGCAGAATAGAATAGAAAATACAAAGGGAGACCTAAATCCAAATAAAAAATAATGGCATGGGGTGTAAATGATCTAAATAAATCAAATAAAAGTTGATATATATCTAGGCAATAACATTTATGAGTTTATCAGTGTCTAAACTAAAACAAAAGATTTTTGTGTGTGCTGATTTACATTTCTGTACATGGTATATTTTGAAATCTGCTGTGCCTCTACTCATGATCATCAGTATTTTTTGCTGTTTTGTAGTAACACCATGTCGATATTTACAACTCACTGATGTCCTTTTATGTAACATACTCTTTCTCGGGAACTCAATGTTATTTATCAATATATCATTACCTTTGAAAAGCTTCTACCAGCACATTTTATTATCAATATTATGAATCCAAACATATGGAGATTGTTATAATGGATAAAAATAAGATCCATTCAAAATTATCTTAAAGAAAGTCTGTTTTAAAATAAGGACATAGAATAAAGGTAAAAGAATAGAAAAAATACTCTATATAAACAATACTAGAAAAAAAGAATATGTGGTATATACACATCAGATGAAGTGCATTTCAGAGAAAGGAAAGTCACCAGGGATAAAGGGAGACCTTGCATAATGACAAAACCCCAAGGAGACATAATATACAACTAGTAACAAAGTTTCACACAACAGGGGGGATGGTGATAGAAATACGCTGGAGACTTTAGCATTTCTCTTTCAACAACCAATGAACAACAGGTAGAAATAAAGTCAGCAAGGAAACACAGAAACAAAATAATAGCACAGTCCAATGGATTTGTGGATTTATTTGTAGACTGTCCTACCGACAGCCTTCCTTTCTAGTGTGCGTATTCACCAAAATAGACTATATTCCAGGTCGTAAAGCAAACTCCATTTAAGAGAAATAAAACCATACAAAGTAAATTTGCAGGCCATGGTGAAACTAAACCAAAACTTAATATGAGATACTAGTAAACTCTTCAAACTGTGGAAAATTAAACAACAGCCATTGAAAAATTCATTGGGACAAAGGGAAATGAGAAAAACAAAACAAAAAGGGAAATACATCATAATCTGTGAGAAACAGTTAAAGCAATTTAATTTACTTTTTTCTTGGATTGTAAAATTAAATGACAATGGTAAGGCAGAGAAGTCCAGGAACCAGTTTGTGCTTTAAGAATTGTTCTCCCAAATGGGGAAGGTCTGGAGCAGACACAGAGGAACCCCCAGTTGTGTATCAAGGCTCCACCAGGTTTCAAGGAAGCAGGACAAACTTGGGCAGCCTCATTTAGTGAGAGTCTGCAAACAGAATACGAAAGAAAGCTAAAATCAGTGTAACTAATTAATTAATTAAAAATAAAATGAAGGGGACCTGTGTGATGGTTAAGGTGTCGAATTCCCACAGGGCAACTATGGTTTGAGACCTAGACCTGGTGGCTTGCTTTCTAACATTCTCTTTCTCTCTCTCTCTCTCTGTCTTTTTCTGGCTAAATTTTTTAAAAAATAATAATAATAACTGGGAACAACAGATGGTATAATGGTTATGTCACTGGCCTCCCACACAATTGATTGCAATTTGAGTCCTGGACCCACAGTTCAAAACTCATGGTGGGTGCATGCATGTGCGTGCTCAAAATCCCAAGAGGAGAATAGAGGAAAAGGGATTACAGTGTGGCCATCCTCCCTGGCGGGAGGAGAGAGAGGATGATTTCACACTTTCTGTTTCTTTGTCTCTCCAGCAAACGCATGTGCCCTATAGCAAAAATCTCTCTAAAAAAATAATAAATAACAAAATTAAGTAAATAAAATAAAGATTGGCAAACACCTAGCCTTGCCTCTCTTGGAACTGTTCTTTGTTGGCCATTATCCAGGGTCTGACAAGTTCATGGGCTTTGGATTTAGGTATATTCAATGTCAGATGTAAGACTTGTCACCTACTAGTTAGTTGACGATCAGAGGTAATGTGCTTGATTCAGGGCATACCGCAAGTCTCAGTAAATGGTATTTAACAGGGATGGCAGCGGTGGTGTAGGCAGTGATATTAACCACAGGAGCTCTGAGAGGTAGTCGCAGCGGCCCTGTAGTCTGAACTGTTGATTCAGCTCTACATTTGTTGCTTCTGCTCTTCTTTTCTTTCCCATCTCCATTTCTCTCTTCAGACCTTGTTTTGGGATCCCCCAGGATCCTGCTTGGGGGATAAGCCAGGATTCCATGACTCAGCCCACCAACAGCAAAGGGCGACAGTGCTGCACACTGAGGCTTCATCTGTCCCTTTGAGTCTCGCCAGGACCCTGTGCAGTAAGTGTATCCCAGTCTTACCACTTATCGATGGGGACCAGTCTGCAAAAGAATAAATCCCAATCAACTCTCAACACTGGACTGTATCTCCTGCACCACAGGAGACTCCAGATAGACAGTTTTCCCCTTTCTGCAGTTTGTTCGGTAGTTTCTGGTCCCCCTGCCTGGTAGGAGGCCAATTCCTTCCAGCAGAGCTGCTAACCCATTGCAAAATAGACTTGAGTTTTTTTCTCCAATCTCCATCTATCACTAACACTTGGTGGAAGTTCCAAAAAGCAGCAAAATGACTAAAAGCAGGTAGGAAAAAAAGAACCAACGGGCACTAAAGTCCACCAACTGGAACACCCCTTATTAAACCATCAAGAGTAGACGGATCACGTGCACTAATTCGGATTGTCAGGGCGTTCCCTGGGGAGCCTTCAGAGGACATGGAAACCTAACGGTCTCTGTTTGCCTCATTCCCTTAAGTCCTTGATGCTTTGGCAAGCCATGTATTAGAAACTGTTCCACATCTGCTTCTTTGGATGGAGTTTGCAGAGACTCTGGGTGAAATCCTGTGGCGATGAGAAGAGTGCTAAGTACAATGGGCACCATCCCAGCAAACTGTTCCCTCTGGGGAAGGGCCTGGTCAATCTCCCGCAGGAATCCATTCTGCTATCTGTGGCTCAAGACGTTCCCGTCAGAAAGCATCTTCTTACACTGACCTGCATCCCCATGTTGCCCCTTAAGCCCACATCCTCTGGGAGAGGGAGAACAGCTGGTCTCCCTTCTCTGGGTAATTATCCCTCAGACAATCAAACACGTGCTGCTGGTGTTTTTAATACATCTTGAGTTTATCGATGCTGCCAAAGAAGGGTGCATATGTCTTTAACTTCCTTACTCCACAATGACACTTCTGATGGCCAGTTTTTCGTGTGCGTCAAGAAAGCTGAAATAACAGCCTTGCAATCTAGGACACTGTCTGTATGAATACTGTCCTCGGCCTCGACTGAACTGTTGTTCAGTCGTGCCTCATCATTTGAAAGGGCTTCCCTCATCTTTGTCTTCATCGTATTTCAGTAGCTTGCTTGGTTCCATCTTTCGTAACGACTTGCCTTTTAATTTCGGAGTCACTCAGTTTCCAGTCTTTCCGGTTAATGGGCTGTCCTTGAATGTTAGTTTCCTGCGCACTGTTACAATGCAGCTGCTAACCTTACTTTAAAATTGTGCTCATTTCAAACAGGAGTCCTCAAACTTGAGTATACGTTTGGATTAAGTGCAGAGCTCGGGTAAAATACAGATGAACAAACACCATCCCAGGCCTGGGGGATCCAAATGACTTAAAAAGAGCCCTTCATGCAGATTATTTAGCGAAAGCATCACCCTGGGTTCTGAAGTGACCAGTGGCTGAGTGGCTCTTAACTCTCTCTAGATAGAGTGGTTCTTGAGTCTCAGTGTGTCTTGGCATCACCTAGAGGACTTGATAAAACCCAGATTGCAGGGTCCTAGCCCAGAGATTTGATCCAGTAGGTCTGGGGTTGGGTACAAGTATTTGTTTGCCTTTCTAATAAGGTTCCAGCTGATATTGGTGTTCTAGGACTACACTTTGAGAGTGAATCTTTTTAGAGAATTATTTTACTGTTCAGTTTATGGAGTTAATAGATTGTATAAGGTGAAAGAGAGCATAGGGATCGTAGAGGCGTTTCCTTCCAAGGGAAGTTGTCTGCATATTCCAAGGACAAATAGAAAACCAGATATGGTTTGCAACATAGGATTAATAATTGGGAGGCATCTCATCTCATTATGTATGCTTTAAAAAGTTCAGTGGACATCTGTTGAATTTTAGCCTGCCTGGCATCTCTTCTGTTTGCTATTAAAATAATTCTTTTACCGAGAACCTATTCCACATGGTTTGAGTGGAGCTAACTCTTCCTTTTTAGCTTCCGTTATGAGTGGACACATGACTGAGGCCTGACCCATCGTAACTCCGCATCTTCCTCTCCACGGTATTTAGATTAGGATGGATATTTCACTAACACTGGTTAACGAGTGCTCTTTACATTTTTCCAGGATTCTCCAAAAGAGACATTTTTTCCTTCTGAAATTGCAGATTTACCTCCTGCCAAAAAGAGCCCGCCTTAATGGGGCCGGATGATGGCACAGCTGCGAGATGTCATGGTGATGCTCTAGGAAGCTGACCCTACTAGGAAGGCTCTGGGTGCACACGGGGCCCTCCCTGAGAACACCAGGCATGCACGTGCCTATGATCTGGGGCTGGCTGAGGCTAGAAGTGGATTGTGGCATCAAGACATGGTTAGGGATGCCATATATATATATATATATATATATATATATATATATATATATATATTTATGAAAAAGAAGGGGTTGTGGTGTGGCCATCCTCCCTGGGAGGATGATTTCTTGCTTTTTTGTCTTTCTCTCTCTCTCTCTCTCTCTCTCTCTCTCTCTAATAAGTGCTTGTGCCCTACAGCAAAATCTCTCTCTCTCTCTCTCTCTCTCTCTCTCTAAAGATATATATATATATATATATATATATATATATATATATATATGTGTGTGTGTGTGTGTGTGTGTGTGTGTATGTATATATATATATATATATCACTCGTGGAAGAAATAGATAAAATAAACTAAAAAAGAGAGAGAAAAAGAGTTTGTGGTGGGAAAAGCAAAACAAAAGCCACAAAGAAAAACAAGAAGCAAAACCAAAACAGTGAAAATCAGTGCTAGAAGGAAGGAAATGGGTCAGCAGGTGGCGTAGTGGTTAAGGTGCTGGACCTTCCATGGCCAACATCTATCAAGTCCCAGACCTGGCAGCTTGAAAATCATACAGGACGTGTGTGCATGTGTACCCCAAAACCCAGGAGGAGAATGGAGAAGGAATTGCAGTGTGGCCATCTCCCCTGGGGAGTAATTTCTCACTTTTCCTCTCACTTTCTCTCTGTCTCTCTCTGGTGAGCACACGTGCCCTATGGCAAAAACCTAAAAACAAAAATAAAAATAAAAACAAAAACAGGTAGGAGAGAAAGGGAGTGATCTACGAAGGGCATGAAACAAAGCCCTGTGTTTCAGTACTTGGAGCACCTGCTTAGTCACACACAACACACTCTGTAACAACCCAGCATCCAAAATCGAAAGTGAAATCATCCTTATGTGTGGATGACATGACTATATACGTAGAATGGCCTAATAATCCACCAAAAATACCCTTAGATGTGATAAGGGCTACAAGATACAAAACTATCATCCACATCTGTAGTATTTTGTACACTAATAACGAAAATACTGAGACAGAAATGAAGGCAATCCCTTTTATAATAGCCACAAATAATTAAATACCTGAGAGTAAATATAACCAAGGAAGTAAAATATCTCAACTATGAAAATTATAAAATCTTTAATAAAATAATTGAAACAGATACAAAAAAAGGAGGAACCAGCAGATGGCATAATTGGTTATGTTGCTGGAATCCCATGTAGTCAACCAGGCTTCAAGTCCCAGATCTGGTAGCTTAAAAGTCACACCAGGCATATGTGTGTGCTTGCCCAAAATCCCAAGAGAAAATTGAAAAAAAAGTGGTTGTGGTGATCATCCTTCCTGGAGGGGGGGGAGGGAATTTCTTGCTTTTTGTCTCTCTGTCTCTCTCCGTCTCTCCAGTGAGAGCTTGTGCCCTATAGCAAAAAAAACTCTCTCTCTCTCTAAAAAAGAAAAAAAAAAAAAAGGAAACACATCCCTTGTTCAAAGACAGAAGGAATCAATATAATTAAAAATTTCAGTACTTCTCAAAGTAATCTACAAATTCAATCCAATGCAACATTCTTCACCAAAATAAAAATATATCATGAAAGCAATAATGTGAGAAAATAATAAAATTGTAGGCATCTCACTACCTAACTTCAAATGTACTACAGAGCTATAAAAACACAAACAGCACAATTTTGGTTGAGGGAAGAAAAAAAGAAAAAAAAAAAAAAAAAAAAAAAAACAACAGACACATAGACCAATGAAACAGAATAGGAAATCCAGAAATAAACCCAATAACATATAGTAAGCTGATTTTTTTACAGGATCACAGGCAATGCAGGGGAGAAGCAAAGAAAATTTTTTCAACAAATGGTGCTGGGAAAACTAGATATCCACTTACAGAAGAATAAAACTAATTCTCCATCTCTCACCATTTATAAAAACTAACTCAATACAGATTAAAGATTTAAAAGTAAATCACAAAACTATAAACAATTTGAGGAAAACACAGTGGAAAGACTTCATACTGGAGTAGGCAAATATTTCTTAAATAAGTCCCATAATGCATGGGCAACAACACCAAAAACATCCCAGTGTGATTACATCAAGCTGAAAAGCTTTTGCACAGCAAAGGACACCATAAGTAAAGAGACAACTCACAGATTGGAGAAAATACTTGCAAATCACACTTCAGGTGAGGTATTGATCATTAGAATATATGATGAATTCAAACAGTTCATCTATAAAAAAATTAATACTCGAATCAAAACTCTAAAAGGATGACATACTAATTGCTAAAAAAAGCACATTAAAAAATGTTCAACATCTCACATCATAAGGGATATGCAAATCAAAGCCACAAGGTATCACCAGTCAGAATAGCTATAATATAAAGATAGCAAAGAATAACAATGCTGGCAAGGTTATGGAGAACAGGATATGCTTGTACACTGCTTGTGGGAATGTAAATTAGTACTGTCACTGTGAAAAACAGTATAGTGTTTCTTCAAAAATGTAAGAATAAAGCCACCATATCACCCAGTAATCCCATGCCTGGGTATTTTCTCAATGAACAGGAAGTCACTCTGTTGGAGAGACATTTGTAATCTCTGTTTATTGCAGCTTTACTCACAATAGCGAAGACATGATATCAACCTAAGTGCCCAACAACCAATGACTGAATTAAGAAAATGTGGCACATACACATATTAGAATACTACTCAGTCATAAAGAGCAATAATATCCTGTCATTTGACACAATGTGGATAAAGTTAGAAGATACAATACCAAGTGAATAATCCAGGCTATGAAATACAAGTACTGTATATCCTTGCTTAATTTATACTGAATGTCCATGTTCTATGGCAGAAACGGAAGGACTCAATAGTCTAGTAATGGAGATAGTAATGGTAGATGGCAAAAGATGTACAAAGGTTGAGGGGTAGGGGTGTGAAAGAAAACGATTAACACAACAAGGATGCACACAGAAAAAAAAGTATAATGGATTATAGAATGGTGTGCCACAGCAGAGTCAAATATGTCATTAAAAATATAAAAAAAGCAGGCCAGCAGGTGGTATAGTAGTTAAGACACTGAACTACTATATGGTCAACCAGTTTGAGTCTTGGGTCCAGCAACCTGAAACTCACACCAGTCATGTGTGTGTGCCCAAAGTCCTAAAAGGAGAATAGAGGAGAAGGGACTGCAGTATGGTCATCTTCCCTGGGAGATGATTTCTCACTTTCTCTCTCTGTCTCTCTGGAGTGCACACATACTCTATAAGGAAAATTTCTCAAAAAAAATTTTAAAAAATGTAAAAAGTAGTAGAATTAATATTGAATGTACACAACATAATGTTATGTTCAATGCCGAATTAAAGAAATATGTCCAGGACTGGCCTCATAGCCTAGTAGTTAAGGAACCCTGGTTAGTCCTACCAAAGAGGCTCGATATACACATTGGGTCCATGTACATGTGTGCCCACATCCCAACAAGGGTTTTTGTAAAATTGCATTTCACATAGTATATTTGAGAATATGAGAAGCTCTGAATAAACCATTTAATTTCTTCTAACCCAGAATTTCTCTAATATATTTGACTTTGACTATAAAGACTTTAAAAACATTATAGTATCTTTTCTTTAAAAACTTTGTTGATGATAACCTGTGTGGTAATATCCTTGATTGAACCATTATACAATATATACTGATGGAAAATCTCATTTTGTATACTGTATTGATATACAGTGAATGACTGTAAATAAATAACTAAAATACAACTTAAAAACTTTTTTTTCTTTTTTAGCATAAGGTGCGAGTGCTTGTGGGAGACAGAGGCAGTGAGAGGGAAAGTGAGACATCACCCCCCAAGGGGGAAGGCCATACCACAAACCCTTCTCCTCCATTCTCTTCTTGAGATTTTGGACAGGTGTGCACACATGCCCAGCATGAGTTCTAAGCTGCCGGATCTGGAAATGGAGCACAGTCGGCTATGTGGGAGTCTAGCACCTTAACTGCTACACCACCTGCTGCCCCCTCCCAAAATTATATCTTTATCTGGACTGGTGTGCAGTGTGTTCATACTGAGAAAATTCATTTTATAAGCTGTGTTGATGTACAGTGATTAAATGTATAAAATAAATTTTAAAAAATGGAATTACATCAGAAATCCAAACATCCATAACTTTCATTTTACTTGTGAGATGAATTAGAGATCATTTTATACTGGTCCATAGATTAAGTATTATTTTAATTTTAATAAATACTATTTTAAATATTTTTGTTTTAAATAAATACTATCTTAAAAAAATTTTTTACCATCCTTCAGAAAACACGCTACACTTGTTACAGAATAGAAAAGGTTGTGAACTTAAGAGGCATGAGGCTTTTTTTTTCCTAGAAGAATCTCTCTATAAATGACATTACTTTTTAAGGTTGACTATGAAACATTAAGAAACATGGTCAAAGTTAGGGAAAAGCCAGTCTTTTTTTTTTTATTATTTGACAAGAGACCTGTGTTTTCTCTTTTTTTCAGTGATTTCAGAGCGTCATCCACTAGAGCGAAGGGGCTCTTGCTCTGGCTGTCAGTAAGACCTGTAGAAAGTAGCACATGGTCTGAAGGCTACACTTTCTACCAAAGAATAAATGAATGGGCCAAAGTTAGGAGGAAGAGCTAGCCAGAGACACATTCTCTCTTCCTCATATTCCTGCTGGTCCAAGAACAAGTCTCCATTTCTATCTACTTAGATCCACTTAGCTACTTTTAAACAAATGGAAAAATAATTCTTGTTAGAAAAAATATTAATTTCTTCCATGCCAATGTGATCAGAGTCTGTCTTTTGGCAACTCAGCGAATTCACTGAGGCTAGATTATTGAGTGGTGGTCTTTAAACCCCATTCACTCCCTGGGGACTATTCTTTCAGCACTGAGTCCCCTGCGAACTTTTCTTCTTTCCTCCTCTTCCTCCTCGTCCTCCTCCTCCTTCTTCTCCTTCTCCTCCTCCTCTTCCTCCTCCTTCTTCTTTTCTTCCTCTTCTTCTTTTGTTAAATATTTATTTAATTTTATTTGTTATTTTTATTTATTTATGTTTTAAATTTGCTATAGGGCACATGAGCTCACCAGAGAGAAAAGGAAAGTGAGAAAGCAATTCACGGGGTCCAGGACTCAAACCACAGTCAACCATGTGGGAGTCCAGTGCCTTAACCACCACACCACCTGCTGGAACCCCTCTGCACTTATTTTACTAAGGTCTCCGTCAACTGCAATGACCAGTGCTTCACCCAATCTTTCTGTCCAACCACACTTCACTAAATAAGTTCACTTATCTTTATTGGTATCCACCATCATGACCAGAGCATCCTTTGTCACCGAAATCTTACCATAATCAACATATTGCTGAAATGGCATGGTATTTATTACCTGGTGCTGAGCAGGAGAGATAGCCTTCTTCCTTTCATGTGTGTGTGCTTATTCCCCTTCAATTGATCCCACAGCAGCACTACAATGGGACCAAACTCTTAAAAGAGGATTTGGTGCAGTAACTCAGAATATTTTCGTCCTTTATCTCATTAAGGATGAAGAGGTGGGTCTTATGGAGCTGTGGTTGGAAAACAAATTCAAATCATCAAAACTGAGCTGTACTCAGAAAGGCCCCTCTGTGGCAGTCCAGGATTTCTTACTGAAGACAATCCAGTGTTCTTGATTCTGTTTTGCTTTAAAACAGAATTCGTTTAGTTCTTTAAAGATGTTCTTCGGTCTCTATAAAAATATGTTTCTGGAGTGTTCACTTTCCCTGCCCTAATATATCTGAGTCTTGAAGTCAAGCTAAAAAACCGACTACGAGGTCATTAAAATAAAACAACAAAAATAACAAAAGAAATAGAAAATACACATCTTGAGTGACAGTAGGCATAGATATTTATGCATAGTTAGCACCTACTTTCTTCTATATCAAGGGCTGGCAAAATATTTCCAGAAACGGATAGATAGTAAATATTTCAGACTTTATGAGCCATATGGTATCTGTCACAACTACTCAGTTCTGCTGTGGTAAACCCAAAGCAGTGATGGACAGTATGTAAATAAATAGGTGTGTGATTGTTCTAATTAAACTTTATTTACACAAACACATAGGAAACTGGATTCGATTTCTACATTGTAGTTTGTCAACTTGTGTTTCATGTGATAGAGATATATCAAGATCTTCTTCTTTGAAATGTACATGAAATGCTTGTAATTCATTTTGCTGATATACATATTAAAAATCTCATTTGATTGATATTTTCTTTTGTTGTTGTTGTTCTTGGTCTTCCATTCAACTGTTTGAAACTTTATAATTAGGAGCTGTTAAAACATGCCTTTAAGTTCTCACATTGCAGCTAACTTGGAAGCTTGAGATACTAACTGTCTGGGAAATGTTTATTTAACTCAGTCAAATTGCCAGAGCTAAGTAGGTATTTCTCAACCTCTTTCCCAAATACAGAAGTTAAACATAGCCTTAACTCTACCTCATGTGTACATGAAAAGATAGCAGAGGTAAGATTCCTTCAGTTCTTCCTAAACGTCTACCGACTCCTGTACCCCGTCACATTCCTCAGTATAGTTGGAAGGTCAAATTTGTTTTGTATCTGCTCTCTGTAGCTGAGCCAAGATTGCGCTATAACACGTTCTTCTTATTTTGCTTTCTGTCTTATCTCTCCCAATTCTGCCCTTTGGTTATTATCCCTTACACGAGTATCTAAAATCTGGGGTATGAAAATTAATTTATGTTGGTTCAGAAAAATATACAAAGAAGTAAAATGTAAGTAGACTGTAAAAGGATCTTGCAGTCTGAGAAAAATTTCACTTTCTGCTCCAAGAATGAGTTAAACATCCTTCACTACCATTCAACAAACAGCATAGCCCAATGCCAAGCCTCACATTTTGCTTGGGCTTCCCCACGTCAGACACTAATAGATGGGGCTACCTCTAGAGCCACTCCAAAGCTTAGTGATTTAGAACAACAAACATTATTTCCATAATTTTATGCACTGTTAGAAGGCGAAATGGACTTAGATGGGTTACTCTGTTAGTGAAATCACAAAATGGACGCTGAAAAGTGAAATTTATCAATGAGAAATTAAGGATGTAATTTTATTGAGAAATGATACTAACTAACGTCTTCAAATCTTTACTTTTTAACTTTTCCCAAACATCCACATACAAGAGGAGAAAGCTCAGAGGGCTCACGTCACCACTCCGCAGTTTTCCTCCTGTCTGGGGCCTACACTAGGCTCCTCGTCTGCTCTCTCCATGACATCGCTAGGTTGGGTTTGCTCACCCGAGGGTAGAAAGCTCCTGACAGCCAAAAAACAGGCTCAAGTATGCCAGCACCTTCAAGGCTTTGTTTTTGCATCATCTAAAACAGCCACCAGCCAGAGTAGAGAAATAGACTTCATCCCTTTTGAGAAAAGTGGCAAAGTCCCATAGCAAGGAGTCTTGTATACAGAAGGCTCAGAACACACCGCGGGCCATGACCGCAGCTGTCTACTACCCCAGCCAACTCAATACGACTGGACATATTCTCTCTCTGAGAAAACACACAAACTCCAATATGAAATACAATGGGGGGAGGGTAGCAGATGGCATAGTAGTTATGTCGCTGGACTCCCACATACCCAACTGTGGTTCGAGTCCTGAACCCAGTGGCTTGAAACTCACACCAGGGGGACCAGCAGTTAGCGTAATGGCTATGTTGCTGGACTCCCATGTAGTTGACCAGGGTTCAACTCCCAGACGCAGTGGCTTAAACTCATGCTGGGTGCGTGTGCATGTGTGCCCAAGATCCCGAGGAGAATGGAAGGAGAATAGTGGTGAAGGGATTGCTGCATGGCCATCCCCCAGGAGATGATTTTTTACTGTCTCTGTCTCTCTTTCTGTTCTCTCTCTCTCGCTGTCTCACAAGTGCATGCACCCTAGGGCAAAAATATCTAAAACAAATATATACATATACATATATATATATATATATATATATATATATATATATGATGGGAGTCAGGAGATGGCATAGCAGTCATGTTGTTGGACTCTCATATGGCCAATTGCGTTTCAAGTCCTGGACTCCAGTGGCTTGAAACATGCCAGGCATGTGTGTGTGCATGCCCAAAATCCCAAAAGAGAATGGAGGAGAAGGGGTTGCAGCATGGACATCCCCCTTGATGATGTGATTTCTTGCTTTCTGTCTTTCTGTCTGTCTCTTCAGTGAGTGCATGAGCCCTGTAGCAAAAATATCTCTCAAAAAAAAAGAAAAAAATGTAATGGAAGAGGTTCAAGAAAATCATTATATGCATTGAATATGAGTCTGTCAGGGAGAGACTGAAGGAAGAAAAACAGTGGATTCAGGTTCAAATCTTCCTGTAGAGAGAAACTAAAAGATCATCAAAAACAAAAGAAAGAAAATTGCTATAAATAGTTTTTGGAAGAAAAACTATTTTCCTCCAAAAACCGCATCAAGTCACTAACAGTGCCCCAGGACAATGTTCATTTTGACCACTGAATGGAAAGGAAAAAAGAAGAGGTGCGAGCCAAAGAGAGGAGAAAAGGGATGAGAAGTTACAACAAAATCATTGCATCTGATGGAATGGCAGAGGGAGATATTAAGAAGAGAGGGGAAGAGTGAGAAGATGTGAAAGAGAGAGAAAAAGCTACAGAGAGAGAGAACCCTGTAAAGACACGTGAGAGAGAGCAGAGAAGAGGTTTGATACTGAAATTTGGTTTCCTTCATTAGTTACATCTCAGCTGAAATCAAACCACAGAAGCTTATTCCCTGTACACTACAGCACAGTAAACAGATCTTTGACGTCTTCTCTGCAAGTCACTGAATGAATATTCTCTTGCCCTTTTTTCTTATTTGTTTTTCTTCCCGGAAGAGAGCTAGACAAACGTGCCACTGGCACACAGTAGACAGTTGCAAACAAGAAGACCAGCAGCCACGTTGCCAGGTTGTGGGTGATGGACACAGGGTCCTTAAGGACTGGCTCTGAAAATTATACAGGGTGGAATTATGGCTTACTACCTCAGGTAGTTGTCCCACTGGAAAAATAAATAAATAAATAAATAAAACAACGAATAAAAAGTAATAGAAAATAATACCCTTCCCTACACTTACTTTGGGCTCCAGGATAATCCTGTATTTAAAAGCTGAACCTATTATTCAGAGAATGTATTTTCTTCTTTGAAGATATTGATTGCAATGGGGAAAAAGTTACCCTTTTCCACATCCCAGTGAAAATCGGCATAGCTGTAACTACTTGGCAGGAGTTATGAAAGGCACATAGTTGTGAAGATAATGTAGGAAACACAGTCATTATTTCTCACAATATTTTCACAGACATGTGGGATCCTACCGAGTTGAAGAGCTAAGACAGGAGTTAGATGGGCCTTGCTGCTGATGTGAGGAGTACATGGGGATCATATTGTGCTAATTGAACCATGTAGCCAAGAAATACTGAACTCACAAGAGCCAAAGTCTAGTGGCTGTTTTCATTGCAATTATAACTGCTGGGCCTCTTCAGAACTAGGCCTTCCAGTTAGGTTTCTAGTACTTGTTGCTCCTAGTTAGTGTGGGTGTGAGACAGCAAAACAAAACAGAATAAATAACTATCTTCAGGGTTTGGAGGAAGGGGGGTCCATGAGAAGTGCGGTAAGCACAGGTCCCTGTGTCAGTCATGGCCCATCCACGAAAGAAGAAACCATGTTCAGTGTTTCACATAGAGTGGATTCAATTTATAGAATTTGTTATGCAATTGATGGAAAAACTAAGCAACCAAAGAGAGAAAGATGATGCAATCAGAGATTAACAACTGCAAGAACCACTCACACCCAGGGTTGGGGAGACAATGGCCAGGAGCCAAGGACATGCAGTGGAACTAGGACCACGTAGGGCCATGCAGTGAGAGCTGGAGCTCAGACGCTGGTGAAAATAGTGAGGGAGCAGAGTCTGGCATTGCAGTGGCCTCCTTCTCAGCAAATGCATCTCTCTTCGGGGGGCATATTTTTCTTTAGTTCACTAACTTGTCTTACTTACAGTCTTTGGAAGATTATCCCTGTTCATGTCCACTCTGAGGATCCTTTCTTGGCCCCCCGATGTTCTCATTTTTTATACTCTTCTTAGACAATCAGATTCACATATGAGGCTTTGATTTCTATTTCACTCACAATTTCCCCCAAAGTACGTGAAATTTAACACAACTCTGACCAAAACCATCTTGTCTTCCTTCCTGTCCACCACTTTTCCTGTGGACAGAGTCAGTTGATAGCATCTTTGCATATCCAGCTGTTCAAGCAGAGACCCAGGTGCCAGTGAAAGTCATCAGAATCAAAATGCAGTCACTAATGTCAACCCCTAACAAAATAGAGATAGGAGGCCATGAAGGAGGTGCCCTCACACACCTATGCCATTACAGGAACTGTGCAAGGACTTCCTCAGAACTGCAGTGTTCTAGATAAGCCACGTGCCCAGGGACACTTGTCGAACAGCTGTCTCCACCAAGACGACAATGCCATCTCCTACAATACATCCCTAGAACCAGTGGTCTTGGTTTCAGAACAAGGAGCAGGGACTTCTTTTGCTCTTCAAAAGCATCTGCTTTATTCCAGCCCCTTAGCAGGAATCTGTCAGAGCACACACATTCCCTGCTGTAGTCTCTTGCTATTCCTGAATAACTCTTTGCCTTGGAGAGTCAATGTCTCTGTTGCTCATTTTAGGTTGACAGCAGCATCAGCATTTCTTTTTCGGTCCACTTCCAACCCAAACTTCTCTTCACAATACGCTGAATTTTCCCACATCTCTGCATCTTACAGCTGCAGCTGTGGTTCAGGCCTCCACCGTTGCTTCTCTAGATGTTCCTGCCGTTTCCTGACCGATGGGCCTGCATTAGGCTTCATCTTCCTCTGCTCTTCTCCACACGTCAACCAATGTGATATGTCTGAAACACAAACCACGTCATACCCTGCAGGGCCCCTTAATCACCGTTAAGACAAAGTATAACATTCTTCATGAGGTTTGTGAGAACTGTCATAATGTGGCCTTGCTTAATCCTCCATCCCATCCTCCACTCCTCTCCATTCTCCACTTCTGACTTGCTCCTCTTTTGTTTTCTCTCCTTTGTCTCCTCCTAATCTCTCACTCTCCCCTGCTCCTCTCCACCCACCCTATTTCAGATTGTGTGCAAACAATGGCGGTTTTCTGAATGTAACATTTCTTTCAGGTGTAAAACATTATCCCAACATTCCCTCTTTTTGAAAGGTTTGTGTCACATCATTCAACTCGGCCAAATGCAACACTACCATGACCCATTTCATAAATACTACACATCTTTCCCCGACACCTGTACCCCCGTCACTTCATGATTTGTTCAGATGACCCATTTCCTTGTAGAAGTGTACTTCTCCTGAAGCCCCTAACATACCTTAGTCTGATCATCTGGTCTCCTGTTGTTTTCCTGAAGAATAGCTCCTTGAGGGTGTAGTTACATCCTTGTCTCCACTGTATCCCCAAGACAAAACACAGGACTTAGCATGAGGAAGATCTATTATTGAATGAATGAATCAATTATTCTACTTTAAACCTATTAAATGTTTGCCTCTAACTAGTAGTACTGTTTTTGCATATTATTAAGGATTATTATTTGAAAGTTTTTTTTTCCTTTGTGGTAGAGCACATGTACGTGCTTGTGGGAGTAGCACACAGAAGGATGAGTGCCCTCTGCTGGGTCTGGTCACGCCACGACGCTGCTGCAGTTCTCCAGCTCACTGGATCTCGGGCACTCCTACACACGCCTAGCATGTTTCAGGCTGACCGGCCGGAGTTTCAAATTCAGGGACCTTGTAGGATTTGGCCTCTCTTGAGCAGAACATGACTGCTGCACCATGGAGCTGGCCTAAAGAAAATTGTTGGCCAGGGACTGCACATTAAAAAGGAATTTGAGTTTTGTGATTGGACTCCTGCATGCTAACTCCTAGGCCTGTTGAAAAAAATGTCCAATTTTGTTCAGTATATCAAAAACACAATTTTTCTGAAAGAAAATTTGATAGATGAGAAGATGACTAAAAATTATTCCTATTTTCATTTCTTTCTTTTCACTTGAGGAACAATTCAAGGAATTTTAACGTTTGCCCTATTCAAGTCTCAGAGAATCTGATAACTGATGTTTATATATATATATTTCTTAAAGAAATAGATTTGTCTTTGTGCAACAGAGGCACAGCCTTAAGACTAATGGGTGGAAAGTGTAAACAGATTACACCTTTCTAAGAATGAAGCTAATGCTGCAAGGCGTAGGATGAGATGAGTTCCCTACCACTGCAGGTTATCCAAACTCAGCTTAGGTAAGAACATCAGATGGAAGGTGGACTCATCAGATGACATGTAAAGTCCTTTCCAACTCAGCAGTTAGATTCGGGTTCTGATTACCTGTTTTAGTTCTCAGTAAAAGGCAATTTTTATGTTTTTAATTTAGTTCTAGTTTTGTTTTATAATTTTGCTACAGGGCATGTGCACTTGCCAGAAAAAGAAAGAAAGCAAGTGAGAAAGTACCCCCAGAGAAGATGGCCACACCACAATCCCTTCTCCTCCATTCTCCTCTCAGGATTTGGGGCATGCACGCACATGTACTGGCATGTTTCCAAGCCACCATGTCCAGGACTCACAGCACAGTTGGCCACATGGGACCCACCATACCACTGGCAGGACTGACATACAAATTTTAATTTAGAAAATATCTTACAACTTAACATAGACTCTCAGGGTAGAGACCTTCAAGAAAGTTATCCATGAATCTTTGAGTATGCATGCTTGACTAAATAGTTTAAATGTTTATTATATTTATGATTTTATTATTATTTTAAAAGTCATTTTTTACTGAGGTTATTTTCTATTAAGGATACCTTTAAAAAAATGTTTTTTGAGTAACAGTTCTCTAGTATATTAAAGATAGAGCATGAACATCAATTTGTTTTGTTTAAAGCTATAACTGAGTGTCCAGTGGGCAAATGGCACCGTGTAATATGAGCCATTGCCACAAAGTTTCAAAGTTCATTTTTGTCCCCATTCGTTACCCCTTTCCTGCCCAAATTCTAAACCCAGCTCGTCTCCCAGTGCTTTCCACCTTTACTCTGATCCCCCTCGCTCCCCTCCCAAGATGCCGAATCTGGAGCCAGTCTTCCAGTTGGCATGTCACAATCCAGTCGCCGTGCGCCAGCCATCTGTTTCTTCACTAACTGGCATGTTGAAACAGGTTTCAGACAACGTATAAACACGAAGTCACCTTCAGGTTCAGGCGTAAATTTCTGAACAGTATTCTCCCACATTCAGCATTCCAAGAGAACAATTTCTGACAGTCATTTTAAAATTTTTAAATTTTTTTTTTTCATTTTATAATTTACGCACTGGGACTAGGAGGAAATAAGGAAAGAACCTTTCCAATTCCTCTGGGCCTCCATTCTTGATTGTTTTGCTCTACACTAGTCTAGCTTTGGGCCTGTTCCATGACACCTTGGTTAAATTTAAATACATAAACATAAAGAGGAAGAGACGGGACGGACAACTTACCAAAGATACACCAATAAATAAGTTAAAGCTATATTAGGCAAAAATCCTCTCTGCCAGCCTCAGTACCCCAGAGCTTGTTCAACCACTTCTCGCTTACCTAAACTACCTGCTTTTTTCCCATATCCTCAGGGACCTGCAAAAAGAATTGTTGCCAAATTTCTGAAAAATTATTTCATTAGACTATTAATACTAACCATTATTTAACATGTAACCTTGTCTCAGAACATATTTGCTCTTTGAGAATTATATTCAATGCCTTAACCAGAATACTGAATATGTTCAAGCATCATGTTGAATCTTTGGGAGATGTATTACATCTTGAAGGAAGCCACCCGCCAGTAGTGTTGTTCTAGTGTGTGGTTCTAGTTTTAGGAGGTTTTTGAACTTCTGCTGGGGAAAGGTTTCCAAAAGAGTCAATTCTAGATGCAGCTGACAGAGAGTGGTGAGTAAGGGAACTGCTTTGGAGGGTCAAGAGGCCACAGTTCAGCTTCCAGATTTGACACCTCCGGCTTTGTATCCTTCCACTGCCTTTGCATTTGTTTCTCTCTCTGAAATGGTTCTTGCCATAATAATAAGCTCCATTAGAATTTTCCATAAATTACTCATATTTGTTAACTTGGAAATACCCCACCAAGAAACACTATAAATCTTAAGCATTTATTTACTAAGAAATGCCTGCATTTTTCAACTTCTCATACAACAGAATTTAGAAAAGTCATCCTTCTAAAATATTATTTCTTTATTTCCTTTATGAAAAAGAGAAAAAAGAGAGGCACTCTTGACGTGGTGTTAATGCTTCCCCAAGCCCTGCCGGGGCTCAGGATCATAGGGGCACCCAGAGTGTTCTAGTAGACCTGGGACACCTACACAGAATCTTCTCGTAGGGCTTCCAGAATTGTGCAGCAGCACCTCTACGACCTGTGCCAACGTGGCCAGACTGAAAAAAGTCATCTTTCTGTTTATGACAGAAGTAGCATTCTGAACTGGCTAATGACAAAAACGACCGAAGGCTGAAGTATTTGAGAGTTGGCCTCGCTTTGTCATTGGCAAGCTCTCCTTTTCCTCTGCTTACTTTCTACATCTTTTGTTCACAGAATCTTGGGCCCCTGCTTAGACTTGAAAGGCAACAGAATTTTACTTCGCTTCTAAGGCAGTAATGCCTAGAGGAAGATGATACACGCAGATAACCTGAACGTGCATTTGACCTTTAAAGGATGGATGTGCCATTTAATCTCAGAGGTTGAACTCTGCAGCATGTTATTTTAAAGAGGGCAGCTCAGTCTACTTCACCACAGCCTAGAAAATAGCAAGTTATTTGCTCTCCAGGGTGACCATTTTTTCCTAAACAAATGGGGATAATTGTCTATTTAATTTATGACTTGAGGCAAGTCACTTATGGCCTGAAAATACTCATTGAAAGAGCCTGGCATTTTCAGATTAAAATACACTATGATTTAGGCTACATTTCATCATTTCTTTTAATCTAATCATCTTGTCTTATTTTTATGTCAACAAAATTGCTCGAAGATGTCTATTTTACATAGAGCTCCTTTCCCAATATCCTGCTAAATTACCTATTAAAGGGTCAGGAAAACATAAATGCTCACAACAACAGAGAAAGCTAGAACTTACGAACAGCCCATTGCCAGAATCTGGGAGAAATTTCTGCTAATTATAAGGGTGGGAAAACTAGTTAAAGTAAGGGAAATTTGATTAGGCCAGCAGCCAAGTGGTGAGTGCCACAGAATGGTTCCATGAGTAAGTAAGAAAAAAAAAAAAAGAAAAGTCCTACCTAAAGTAACACAAGAAAACAAACATTTCAATTCAGAGAATTTTAGGGAGGATAAGATTTATGCAGTGGCAATAACAAATTTTCAATTGTAAGAACATTCACTAGGTGAAGTGTTTAACAAATAAACATCATCCAATCATTACTAAAGACATACAATTTATAGAATGCAATGGGAGTTTTTTTCCTTGCTTCGTCAGAAGATCATCAATTAAATTGGCCTAAAATAAGAGAAATAGAAATAGCCCTTATTCATTCTAAGTATCAACAGTGGCACCACTGCAGTTTAAAAAAAAAAAACGCCAAAGGATGCTTACAGACAGAGAGAAATATATTACTCAGATTACAAGGTTGGTAGAAAGACCCTATTGGCATCTTACTGATACCTATAATAGTTTGGAATATTTGCATTTTTTTTACTCCAATCATCATTATAAAATGTTGCATTAGCAGATTGAAATAAAGAGTTTAAGGCTTCTTCTTCACAAACCATGTCCCAAATTTCCAGTTTTAAATTGTCTCTGATGGTGGTCCGTGAAAAATTCTCCCAAACGCCTACTAAATACCTCCACAGAGGAATTCCATTGAGAGTGACACTGGTGTAGGTTGTTTCAGATCAACCTACAAAACAGAAAAACAGTATAATGTATTCTTCAAAATCTGCTTGAAAATATCAAAACATTGTCAAGGTAGTGAGCATTTTTAAATCGAGACCTAAAAGAAGAGAAAAATCAAGTAATTGCCAAGTTCAAAATCAAAAGATGTGACTGAAAGACCAAAAGCTGATCAAGGCTTTGGCAAATTCATTGAAGTAGAAAGATAGAAGCTGGAGTTTAGGGCACAGGAAAGAGAGCACCTGGTAAAAATGTCAGCTTTAATTTAATATCCCAAAGGGCCACACCTTAGAAGTCATGGTAAAATGAAAACAAGATTTCTTTCTAGGACTGAAACTCATATTTGAATCTTATAAATTTCTATTAGATTAATGTGATCTGACTAGTTTAGCTGTCTGCTACAAGCAAAAAATTTTTTTATTACCTTTAACATAACATCATATTCTATTATGTTTTATACTACACAATATCTGTACTGAAACAAACAAAGGCATATAAGATGATAAAAATTAACTGAAAGATATAATAGAAATACATAAGTACAAAATTATGATATTGGATTTACGTGATATACACACACACACACACACACATACATATATATATGTATGTGTGTGTGTATATATATATATATATATATATATATATATAGGCACATGCACTCACCAGAGAGGGAGAGAGAAAGGGAGAAAGTAAGCCTCCAGGTTTAAGACTTCAACTTTGGTCAGCTATGTGGGAGTCCAGTACTGTAATCACCATGCCAATTATCAGCCCTGAATTTCTCTTATTTTTTCCTTAATTTTTTAGAGAGAGATTTTTACTAGAGAGCATGTGTGCTCACCAGAGAGAGAACGGAATGTGAAAAATCACCCCACCCCACCCCCAGTCCACACCATAATCCCTTCTCCTCCATTCTCCTCTCAGAATTTTGGGCATGCACACACACACCCAGTGTGAGTTTAAGCCATTGAGTCTGGGACTCAAACTGTGGTTGACTACATGGGAGTCCAGCAACATAACCATTATGCCATCTGCTGGTTTCAAATATCTCTTATATTTGATTGGAATTTGCCTTATACTTTGGACATGCACACACACACACCAATGTGAGTTTAAGCCATTGGGTCTGGGACTCAAACTGTGGTTGACTATGTGGGAGTCCAGCGACATAACCATTATGCCATCTGCTGGTTCCAAATTTCTCTTATTTTTGATTGGAATTTGCCTTATACATAACTGAAATCCTAGGAATGGAAAAAAGGACATTACGTGAAAACTAAGAAAATCTGAATAAAGTATGGAATTAGTTCTAAAAAATTCTCTATATAAAAATATACATTATCTAGCATCTCTAAAATATTTCTTTAAAAGATATCTAATACTTAACTAAAATTAAGAGGCATTGCAGAAAACATGAAAAAGTGGCCAAATCCAAGAACAAATCAGATAATTAGAACATACCCATGTGATTCATATATTTGGAGTTATCAGACATGGACTTGATAGTAACTAGGATAAAAATATTAGAGAAAAGATGTAAAATGTGAAACAATTTACCAGAAAGCTAAAATAAATAAAATGTATGTAATGAAGATTTCATCATCAAAAATACAATAACTTGGGGGTCCAGCAGGTGGTGTGGTGGTTAAGACATTGAATCCCACATGGCCAACTGCATGATTCCAGTCCCAGATCCGGTGGCTTAAAAACCACTCTGGTGCATGCGTGCTCAAAATCTCAGGAGAAGGCACTGCAGTGTAGCTATTCCCCTTGGGGGTAATTTCTCACTCTCTCTCTTTCTGGTGAGTGCACATGCCCTATGGCAAAACAAAACAAGCAAAAAAACCAATAACAATTTAAAATTGAATAGATAAAGTTTAATAACAGACTAGACATGACAGAGGGCTGTTTAGTGAGTTGCATTCTAGGCAAATTGAAAAGACTCAAACTGAAGCACAAAGAGAGGGAAAATATGAAAAATATAGTAAAGTGTGAGAAAAATAGGTGTAGTTCAGTCAGTGGAAAGATTTAATGTTTGGTTAAAAAAAAACTTATAAAACAGAACTATGTCCATTAAAATGAGCTAACAAAAGACACAAACAAAGAGAAGCTCTAAAAAGTAGTTTCAGAGGGGAAAAAAATGACATTTTCCTTGAAAGCAATAACATGAAAACTGATGGCTGAATTCTCAATAGAAACAAAAGAAGAAAATACAACAACAACATTAACTCGTTATGAGTCTAATTATGCAAACCAGCACCACCACCAAATTTATTGTGTATGTTGATGTTCTAATCAACCTCCAACATCAGTACTTCCAAGTGTGACTTCATTTGGAAATTGAGCCTTTACAGAAGTCATCAAGTCAAAATGAGGTTATTAGTGTGGACCGTAACCCAGTATGACTTGTTCCTAATAAAAAGGGGGAATTTGGAGATATACAGACACCCAGCAAGAATGCTATGTGAAGGTAATGGCATAGGTGAGAATGCTGCTCTCCTAACTGAAGTGCACCAAGGAAACCAGACCACCACCAGAAGCTAGGCATGATGCATGAGCAGATTCTCTCTCAGCACCTTGAGATGAAACCAACTCTGTTCACACCTCAATCTTAGACTCCTAACTTTGTTATGGCTACCCTATCACACTCCTAAAAAGTGCTAAAGGAAAGTAGCAGCCATGCTAGATTGCCATGCACAGCAGAGTCATTCAAAAGTAAAGATAAAATAACAAGTTATGCCAATTAATCAAAACTATCAAAATTTATCACTGGTTGACATGGACTAAAGAAGTGAAAGAGGGAGGGAGAAGGGAGGAGATAGAAGAAGAAGAAAAAGGAGGAGGAAGAGAAGAAAAGATAAAGAGGAAGAGGAGATGAAGGAGGACAACAATAGGGGTTAGAGTGCTTTGGGTAAGAGGCTAACAAGCTGATATGGACGGACAGTAATAAAAGAAGGACTAAAGAACATCAGAAAAGGATCTGTAAGTACATGAATCTAAAATCAACACTGACTTAAAATAACAACAATAATAATGTCCAGCAAAAGTATGAAAGTATATATAATGTTAAAATTTCTGACAATTCAAAAAAAAAAAAAAAAAAAAAAAAAAAAAAAAAAAGGAGAAGTGAGGAGAGAATGCCAAATGAGAAAAAAAGTGTTTTTTTTTTTTTTTTGGGGGGAGAGGTTTTTTGCTATAGGACGCGTGCGCTCGCCAGATAGACAGAGAGAGACATAGAGACAGAAAGCGAGAAATCACCCCCCAGGGGGGATGGTCACGCCGCAATCCCTTCTCCTCCATTCTTCTCTCGGGATCTTGGGCACGCACGCACACGCGCCCGACGTGAGTTGTAAGCCACCGGGTCCAAGACGCGAACCGGGGTCGACTACGTGGGAGTCCAGCGACATAGCCATTACGCTAACTGCTGGTTCCCAGAAAAAAAGTGTTTTAAATTCCATGTCTTGTCCCAAAATTAGGCATGATGATTCACATGTTAGTGAATAATTTACAAAAAAAAAATTAAAAAATTCTGTATAGTAGGCCAGCCTGCGACACGGTGGTTAAGGCAAATAGATCCCACATGGCCAATTGTGCAATTCAAGTCCCTGATCTGGTGGTTTAAAAAACACACTGGGCACTTGTGTGCTTGTGCCCAAAAATCCTGAGAGAAGAATGGAAGAGAAGAGACTGTGGCATGACCATCTCCCCTTGGAAGTGCTTTCTCACTTACCCTCTCTCTGTGAGCACATGTGCCCTGTAGCAAAACTGGAAAAAAAAAAATCAAATGGTAAAAAAGGAGGAAAAAGACCCCATAAATAATGGCTGAAACAAAATTAAATAGTTGATGTCAGATTTCAGCCCCAAGTGTGCATTAAATATAACTGGACCAGATTATGGAAGATTGGGAGTTGGTTCCTGGGCCAACCTGTACAATCCAGTCACATGTAGCTGGTCCAAGCAGTCTGGGAAAGGATGGAGGGAGCTTGTGACATGAGACTGTTGAAGTTGCTTAGTTTTTTCTCTCACTTTCATAAAAGATCAAAACAAAAATAAAATAATAGAAAAAAGATTTTCAAACTGGATCAAAATAAATCAAAACGTACATTTTATAGAGTACTATTTTTTCTCTCTCTCTCTCTTTTTGTTTGTCTTTGCTATTGGACATGTGCACTCAACAGAGAAAAAGAGAAAGTGAGAAATATCCCCTTTCTTCTCCTCTTGAGATTTTGGCCATATATGCACACACACCTCGTATGTTTTTCAAGCCAAGGGTCCAGAACTCAAACTATGCAGCCAACCATGTGAGATCCAGTCACTTGAAACTGCCACTTGCTGGCCCAATAACAGAATATTTCAGTTCCTTCTTCCCATCACCTGTATCATTGTTGTCAGACATTCACTGGTCATACACATGATGTGAACTTAATGTATTTTTACTGTTACTTATTTAAATAGCTATTTCTTTTGTGTGTGTGGGGGGGAGAGAGGTTTTTGCTATAGGGCGTGTGCACTCACCAGAAAGACAGAGAGACAGAAAGTGAGAAATCAACCTCCCCCAGGGAGGATGGCCATGCCGCAATCCCTTCTCTTCCATTCTCCTCTTGGAATCTTAGGCACACACACACATGCGCCAGTGTGAGTTTAAGCCACCGGGTTTGGGACTCGAACTGCAGTCAACTGCGTGGGATTCCCTGACATAGCCATTATGCCAACTGCTGGTCCCTTGAATAGCTATTTCTTAAGAAAATTAAAAATAAGTGAGAAAGTATGTTTATTTTCAGTTGTCCAATTCTATGCACTTTATTTCTTTGTGTAGATCTAAGCTTCTGACCTTAATCATATTGCCTTTGGCAAAACAACTCCCTTTAGTCTATGTCAGAGGGTAGATACTCCCTTTGCTGGCAATGAATTAACCTCTTCTTTTTACTTACTTGAAAGTATTTGCACTGGACACAAAATACTGGTTTTCTCAGATTTTTCTCTCCTTTTAGCACTTAAAATTTTCACTCCATTGTCTTTTGGCCTTCATTGCTTTTGATAAGAAGTCTGCTGTAATTCTTATAATTTTTCTTTTTCATTATGTTTGCTTTATGTTTAAATTTTAATTTTTATCTTTTTCCCCCTGTGGTTTGAATACAATATTCCAGTTTTGTTTGCTTATTTTCTGAGTTTTTTTTTTCCTTTGAAGATTTTATTGTTTATGCTGCTTGGTACTTTCTGAGCTTCTTGTATAGTTTTATGGTTTAATATTTATGGCTAATTTTGAAAGTTTTAGCTAACATCTCTAAATATTTCTTCTGCCCCTTTCTTCTTGTCTTTCTAAAAGTCCAAGTAAATATTTGCTATGCTGATATTATCTCACAGTTCCAGATGGTCTATTCTCTATGGAGTTTTTAGTCTTTTTGGTGCTGTTGCATTTCAGTTTAGATAATTTTTATTGACCTAGCATCAAGTTTACTTGTTTTTGTGGTTCTGTCAAATCTATGATGAGATTACCAAACCATTATTTTTAAAATATTTCTGTGGGATTAATTCTATTTTCATAATAACCAGCTATCTACTGAAATTACCTATCTGACCTTGCATATTGTTTATTTTTACCATATAACATTTAGCATATTGATGTTAGCTACTTTAAAGTCCTTGTGTAATAATTCCAATATTTTGTCTCATATCTAAATCTGGTGTTTCAGACTGTGTTTTTTTCTCACCTTTTTGCATATTATAATTTTTTACTGAAATCAAGACCTATTGAATAGATGGGTCTGGGCACTTGATGCTGAAGTAAGTACACATGTAATGTGCAGATTTATGTTACTCTGACCAGGAACTGGGCTGTGTTTGATAATTATTGTTGTTGTGTTCTTGGTTTTTGTTTTGCTTTGTTTCTTTTTCTTTCCTTTTTTTTTTTTTTTTTTTTTTTTTTTTTTCTGGCTTTTGGCTTTTGGCATAGGGCACAAGTGCTCACTGAAGAAAGACAGGAAGAAAGGGAAAGTGAGAAATCATCCCCAGGGAGGATGGTCATGCCACAATCCCTTCTCCATTCTCCCCTCAGAATTTTGGGCATGCACACACACACACACTCAATGTGATTGTCAAGTCCAGGACTGAACTGAGTCCAGGGCTTGAACTGCAGTTGATCATGTGGTAGTCCAGCATCTTAATCACCACGCCACCTGCTGGCCCCATTATTGTTGTTACATTTACAAGTGGACTCAGATTCTTCTAATAGTTTGTCTCCACCCTTGGCTATGGAGTTTCTCTTTATGCTGCTTCTCAGAGTCTATTTCTTTCAGTTCTCCCTGTTATAATGTACTTCAGTATTATTACTGAGGATCGCTATTGTTTGAGAGATGAATTTCAGTATAGGGTTTGAGAGATGGAGGTATTTATAATCTTGTGATTGGTCTCATCTTTGGAGTCACAGTAGCTCTCTGTCTCAGGGGTGTACTCTTCACAAGTGTTTCTGTCTCTGTTTTCAGGACAGAGTTTTCCCCTCGGCTTCTTACACCCTCTGTGCTGCGGCATTTGCTCCATTTGTTCTCAGTTAATTTCCTTGAGTCCCTCACCCCTGAAAATGATGGCTTTACCCTTTACCTGGGACAAGGAGGTTGCAACTGAGCAAAGTTTTCTCCTCCTGATTGCAATGGAATTCCACAGGTGCCTTCTCACCATACACTTCTCTCTATAGAGAAAGCATTTTGTTCAATTATGGAGAAAGGTCTAAGATCTTAATGACAGTTGTGCCTGTCCATTAGCCAGCATTGCCCAGAGAAATATATCTGGATTCTCCTTGACCCTTCTTGTGGAAGCCTGGTAGAAAAACCTGCAAATGGGTGGGAGTTCTCTAACATCTTGGTCTTCAAGATTTTTTCACTCTCATGCTAGCCAGTGTCAACCTTCTATCATTCATTGAAATTTCTAATTTAACATGGCTTCTGGCAGCCTTTCTTACAGATAAGTTAAGGTCCAAGACCTGTATCTCCCTGCAAGTTGTAGAACAGAATATGCCACTCCAATATCTGATTGTAGGCAGGACCAGCAGATGGCATAATGGTTACATTGCTGGACTCTCATTAGTCAACTGCTGTTCAAGTCCCAGACCCAGAAGGCTTAAAACTCACACCTGGTGTGTGTGCATGCATGCCCGAAGTTCTGAGAGAAGAATGGAGAAGAGATTATGGCATGGCCATCCCCCCTGGGGGGTAATTTCTCACTTTCTGTTTCTCTGTCTCTTTCTTGAGTGCACTTACCTTATAACAAAAATCTCCCTCCCCCCAAAAAAGAGTATAACTCTGCTGACCAGTCTAATAAATTACACTTCTTTTTAAAAAAATGTGACTGTAGAAAACCAGAATATGATACCCTAGCTATGTCTTTTGTATGAGAATTATTTCAAATTGATCATTTTGAGAATAGCAGATGTAGAAAAAGTTCTGAAGTCATAGTATAAGTTATTCTTTTGTTAAAAAAATTACATTTATAAAGAAAATCTGGTTTTGTGTGAATATCAGTCTCCACTAAGAAAAGAAGGCTAATTTATTTTTTTAACTTTTGTTTTTTTTTGTTTGGGTTTTTGCCATAAAGCACATGTTTTCAACAGAGAGAAGAAAAGTGAGAAATCATCCTCCCAGGAGGAATGGCCACACTGCAATCCCTTCTTTTCTATTCTCCTCTTGGGATTTTGGGCACACATGCACACATGCCTGGCATGATTTTCAAGCCATACAGATCTGGGACTTAAGCCATAGTTGGCCATGTGGGAACCAAGTACCTTAATCACCATGCCACCTGCTGGCCTCTTTAAACGTTTTTTAACTGCTAGAGAGAGAGAAAGGATGGGGGAGAAAGCATCTCCAAATAGGTCATGGTTTTGACACAATCTTTTTCCTCTATTTCTCTGTCTTATCAGGATTTCGAGACTATGCAAGTGATAACGCTTTTTAAGCTATTAGGACTAGGATTCAAACCACTGTCAGTCATGGGGCTCTGGCTCTCTTAATCACTCGGCTATAATAGTGACTTTAAATCATAAGAGACTTACAACAGTGGAGAATGTACTTACATTTGCATAAGCATTTTCCTTGGTTATCTTCTCATAATTCACCTCTTTAATACGCTTCTTCATTTCAGCTGAGGGTGGTATGTGCAAATTCCAGTTACCTCTTTTGTTTTCGTTTCTCTAAGTTTTCCCCATCAGCATATGAAATATGCATGTCAATAAACCTCTGTTTGTTTTTATCTTTAGAATGTGTCTTTTGTAACAGAGGCCTCAGCAGACAACCTAGATGCTAGAAGACATTTTTCTTCCCTCTAATGCAAGCCACGCATCTCTCTTTAGTATGGTCATTTTTCTGATAATCTCAGTTCTCCGAGGTCTCACACGTTCTTTTTTAAAATACACACACACACACACACACACACACACATATATATATATATACACATTTAATCCTGTGTATCATTATATACCAAATGAATTTTCCCGTCACGAATACACTGCACATCAGCCCAGTCAAAGACATTACCGAATACATTATAATGAGCAGATTTCTTTCCATTTTGGGTACCTTAAATGTTTTATTTACTGTCTGAGCAGTTCTTTTCTTATTGAAAGGACAGAAATGTAAAATGAGAAAAATAAAGAGCCCATTTGTCCAAAATGGAGCCAAGATACCATTAACTCAGGTATGCAGGTGGACTAACTTGAAATGCACACTCAACACACACTCTCCCTTTGGCACTGGGCCTCTAAGATAAGGCACCTAAAATAGTTCAAGGTGCTGTCAATGCTCGCTGGAATTTGTAAGTTTTGAGCATCCCTATTTCTGAAACAATACCTCCTGTACTCCTAATTAGTAGTTGTAACAATGTGTCACATTCACTGATTTCCATGATGACCACAAATGACTGTGAGGTCACCTGCCACTGCCCGCCCCCCACCTCCCTTTTGTAGGATTTAGCCAGCTGCTGCTACTCAAGGCTCCTTGCTAAAGCACTGACCAGGCTTTGACAAAAGATTACATGATTTCTCTCCCCACTCACAGTGTTTGCCCTTAAAATCATCCCAAATCTATAAATCTCAGCACACATTTTTCAGGGCAACTTGAATTTTGTGATGACTGGGCGATTGTGCTAACCTGACCCAAATAAACTCTTTTACTTTACTTATTTTGCTCCAGTCTTCTTTTTAAGGTTGACCAGAGTTTCTATGTTTTGGCTCTTAACATGTCTGAACTAAAACTAGAAGTCCCAAGCAATATAGTTTAGACAAAAAGTGTGAAAATAAAAATTATAGTAAAAAATGGCATACAAAGGACCAGCAGATAGTGTAATGGTTACGTCGCTGAACTCCCACAGAGTCGACTGCAGTTCGAGTTCCGGACCCAGTGGCTTAAAACTCACGCCGGACAGGTGTGCGTGCAAGCCCAAGACTGCAAGAGGAGAATGGAGGAGAAGGGATTGTGGCATGGCCATCCCACTTGAGGGGTGATTTCTCATTTTTTGTCTCTCTGTCTCTCTACACACATGCCCTATAGCAAAAAAAAAAGTCATTTAAATAGAGAGCTGGTGTACCAATATTACGCAGCATTGACTTTAAGAAAAAATGTATTTGATTAAATGGTCAATTTAATATAAAGATATTTCAATCTTAAATTTGTAAGCCTATAATAACACAAACTCAAACTATGTGAAGCAAAAACTCAAAGAACTAAAAGGAGAAATAAACAATTCCACAAACTTAGAGATTTTAATATACCTCTAACTAATAGATGAGTGAAGAAAAAAAATCAGTAAGAATAAAAAAGTTTTGAACAACAGAAATAACAAACTCATCTTAATTGACACATATAGAACACTACCTAATACCTGCAGAATATATTAGGTTTTTGGCAATGTCATGACATATTTTCCTATGCAAAATGCATCATGACTTTCCCAACAACCCAATCTATTTTGTTTTAATGGTTATACAGACTTTTCCAAAAGAAACCATATGCTGGCATGGAAAGCAAGTCTACATAAATTATAGATGAGTGATCATTTGCTGCAGCAGCCCTAGGAAACTAACATCACAGTGCTCACAGCTGAACAGTGGGCACACCAGCCTGGCACAGGAGACTCCTAAGGATACCTAGAGCATTCCTTAGCGAAGATTATCTTCAAATTCATCTATAGATTCTAAGCAGGAATTTTAAAAAAATAATAATTCATTTAATTTTATGTATTATTATTTTCAAATTTTTCTATAGGGCATATGTGCTCATGAGAGAGAGACAAGAGAGCGGGACAGGACAGAGGGAAAACTAGCCACCAGGTCTGGGACTACAACCACAGTTTTGACTTAACCACCACAACAGTTGGAATTTATTTTATTTATTTATTTTTTTTTTGGAGAGGTTTTTGCTATAGGGCGCATGCGCTCGCCAGACAGACAGAGAGAGACAGAGAGACAGAAAGCAAGAAATCACCCCCCCAGGGGGGATGGCCACGCCACAATTCCTTCTTCTCCATTCTCCTCTCGGGATCTTGGGCACGCACGCACACGCGCCCGGCGTGAGTTTAAGCCACCGGGTCCGGGACTTGAACCGCAGTCGACTATGTGGGAGTCCAGCGACATAGCCATTACACTAACTGCTGGTCCCGGAATTTATTTTTTAATATGAAATAAAAAAAGGTGATTCTGGGGCCAGAAGTGGTGTGGTGGTTAAGGAGTTGGATACCACTATGGCTGACTTCACAGTTCAAGTCCCAGACCCATGACTTGAAAATCACACTGGGTACATGTGTGTGTGTGTGTGCCCAAAATCCCTGGAAGAGAATGGAGGAGAAGGGATTTTTGGCATGGTCATCCTCCCTGGGTGTTTTCTCACTCTCCCTCTCTTTTCCTCTCTCTGTCTGTCTCTGGCAAATGCATGCATCCCAAAGCAAAAAAAAAAAAAAAAAAAAAATTACTCTGTAAACTATGAAAAAATATAAGGGAATATTTTAGGTCAATGCCAAAGCAGAAATGTATCAGCAGTGTACAGCAGGTGGCGTAGTGGTTAAGGGTGCTAGATTTCCACATGGCCAACCAAGGTTCGAGTCCTGACCCAGCAGCTTGCTTTCTCACTTTCCTTCTCTATCTCTTTTTCTGTCTCTCTCTAGTCAGACAATAATAATAATAATAATAATAATAACAATAAATAAATTTAAAAATTATTTTAAAAAAGAGGGACTGTCAGGTGGCATGGTGGTTAAGGGTGCTGGAATCCCACATGGTCAACTGTGGTTCAAGTCCTGGACCTGATGGTTTCCTCTCTCACTTTCCCTCTCTCTCTCTCGCTCTGGTCAAATATAAATAAATAAATATATACAGTTAAATAAAATATTTTTTTAAAAAAAGAGTGTGCATTTTGAGGTGACTAACCTGCATGCCCAAGTTCAATTTTCTTAACAGTCTCTTGGCCCATTTTTGGGAAAAATGAGCACTTTATTTTCTCACTTTCTATTTCCATCCTTCCAATAATAGCCATGTAGACAATAAATGCAATCTTAAAGAACAACAAAATTAGTGACTTTGCGTTATCAGATAGCAAGACTTTTTATAAAGCTAATAAGTTTATTATTCTAATCAAGTAAATATGATACAGTCTTGAAACTGACAGACACAAAAGTCAACTGATTTATAACTCTAAAACGCACCATCTGCTCGTAAATAATATTGCATCTGCAGGATATACATAAGGAAAACAAGTTAGCTCTTACCTCGTATCACACAAAAATAATTCCAAGTTAATTGTAGGCTGATTTGTGAAAATTAAAGAAACAAAGATTTAGGAAAAAATATAACAGAACATCTTAATAAACTTAGCATATAGAAAATTTTAAATGGAATTATATTCTAGTGAATTTATAAATTCTGTTCATCTCTCAGAGGTAAAAATGTGAGTTTCAAACTACAGAAGTCATTTGCAAAATGTTTATTTGACCAAGGGTACATTGCCAAGTTATATAAAGAATTCCTGTAAATGTAAGTAGAAGCAAACAATTTAGGTTTGTTTCGTTTGCCATGAGGTGAAAAATGGCTTCTAAGAGTCTACATGCTTTGCACTTCCAAGTCTTCTCGTGTTCTTTCCTTTTTCCTCTCTCTAAAAGAATGAAACCCCCAAAATACTCACTCTCACTCTTCATTAAAGAATAATAAATTAAAACCACAGTATATACCACTACTTATCAATCATAATGACTAAATCTTGAAAGCCAACCATACTAAGTGTTGACCAGGATATAGAGCAATGAGAATACTAGAATAGTTTGTGTGGGAGAGTAGGTTGGTACAATCACTTTGAAAAGACTTGCTAAACTTATAAACAGAAAATAATGTAAATAACAACTCCTGCAACAAAAATATACTCAATGAAAATGTGAAAATGCACCACAAGCCATTCACAAGAATGTGTATATAATAGCATTATTTATTGTATCAAAAACTATGAACTGCTCAGATGTTCACAAACAGAAAAGCGAGTAAGTATGAGATAGCCACAGAAAGGAATACTATCAGCAATGGGAATAAATGAGCCATTGCTGCACACACAAATACACGGAAAAGTGATAAATGAATCTCACAAACATACATTGGGTGATCTATACCAGAAAATATTATGTTCCAGTATTGTTCTTCTTTTCTTGTCTGTCTTTCTGTTCTCTTTCTATTTTTTGTTGTTATTTGTTTGGTTTGTTATAGGGTGTGTGTGCTTGTTAGAGAGAGAAAGAGAGAACAGAGAGGAAAAAAAAAGTGAGAAATCACCCCCTAGGAGGGATGGTCATGCTGCAATACCTTCCCCATCCTCTTCTTGGGATTTTGGGCATGCACACAAATGCCTGGAGTGTTTTTCAAGTGGATGGATCTGGAACTCAAGTGATGCAATTGGCCCTGTGGGATCCAGCTGCCTTAACCTCTGTGCCACCTGCTGGCCCTATGTTCCAGTTATTTATAGTTTGGAGACAGCCAACACGAACAATAGGATAAAAATGAACATCCCAGAATTTGGAAAAATCTCACCACGTGCCTCCAGCATCACTGATATGATAATCTTGCAAAATCTGCATGACTTAAAGACTCTGAAGACAGCAAAATAGTTGTTCTATCGAGGTTCTGAAAAATAGACTGAGAAATTGTTTAAATTTGAAAGAGATCGAAGAGACATGAAAACTAAATGCAAAGGTTTAATTGATGTTTGATCCCAGTCATATCCAGACCTGGTGGGACTACACGCATGCACACGCACACACTTGCTATAAACCTTAACCACTGGAAATATGTGAATTAGGTTTCCACATTGGATCGTAGTGTTAGATTAATAACAATTTCTCAATTTTAATAATTGTGTGGTGTGTATATAAGCAAAAGTCTTGGGTTTTAGAAAATATACATGGAAGAATTAGGGGCAGAAAAGCATGATGTCTGAAATGTACTAGCAAAGTCTCAGAAAAAATGATAATAAGTGGACATATATAGAGAAATGACAAAGCTAATGTGATAAAGTATTAACAACTGAGAAATCACTCCAGAATATACAAAGATTTTTTTTTTCTTTTTAGTAGTTTTTGCCTTAGAGCTCGTGTGCTCACTGGAGGAAGTGAGAGAGACAGAAACAATAAGAGGGAAAGTAAGAAATCACACCCCCAGGATGGATAGCCATGCTGCAATCTCTTCTCCCCATTCTTCTCCTGGGATCTTGGGCATGAGCGCACACATGTCCAGTGTGAGTTTTAAGCCACCAGGTCTGGGGCTTGAACCTCGTTCAGCCATGTTGGAGCCTAGTGACAACCACTCCATCATCTACTCCCCTACAGGGGCTGTATTTTTCCAGCTATTCTGTAAGTCGGAAAAGATTTTAAAGTACAATTGTACTCATCAAGTTTATACATTAAATATACATAGCTTTTTATGTGTCACTCATACCTCAATAAAGTAGTTTTTTTAAAAAGGCAGTTACAAAAAGAAAAAAACTGAAAAAAACTCTATGAAGCTATAAAAAACCTGAGAGAGCTATAATGCATAGTCAGTGATGCACTTTGTCTTAATTCTACCTGAAATTTGGTAGAAACTATCTCTGATCCCCAATTCAGAAAGGCAAAAGTATGACTAATCAGTCCTTCACTGCTCTAGAACTGTCTTGTTCTCTCAGTCTTTCCATTCATACCTTTTTCTCAATACTTAAAATATGGCAACTCCAGTGGGCAAGCAGTTGGCGTGGTGGTGAAGGCATTGAACTGCTACATGGCCTAATACAGTTCGAGTCCCACATCCAGCCACTTAAAAATCATGCTGGGCACGTGCATGTGTGTGTCCAAAGTCCCAGGAGGAGAATGGAATAGAAAGGACAGCAGCCTGGCAATCTCCCCGTGGTGGTGGGGGAGTGGTGGGGATTCTCTCTTTTCCTCTGTCTCCCTCCAGCAAGCGCACATGCTCTATGGAAAAAAGGAAAATAAAAAACCTTTTTTTAAAAAAATTGCAACTGGGACCAGCAGTTAGCGTAATGGTTATGTTGCTGGACTCCCATGTAGTAGACTGTGGTTCAAGTCCCGGATCCGGTGGCTTAAACTCACGTCAGGCACATGTGCGTACATGCCCGAGATCCCGAGAGAGAAAGGAGGAGAAGAGATTGCGGTGTGGCCATCCCCCCTGAGGGATGATTTCTCGCTTCCTGTCTTTCTGTCTCTCTCTGTCTTTCTGGTGTGCACACGCGCCCTATAGCAAACACCTCTCAAAAAAAAAAAAAAAAAAAATTGCAACTCCACATAAAGAGAGCAGAGGGAGAAAAGGAAAATGTGTGAAGTGCCCTAAGAGAAAATAGAAACAGAAAGTGCCCAGAAAATCCACATTGCAGATTTTAATTTGACTCACAGTGTATTTTATCATTTTGCAAGACCAGAAAACCGTGCTGAGGAAATAGAAGACTCCATTCAGATAGGTGTGTGTGTAGGTGTGTGTGCTTATGTGTGTGTGTGTGACACACAAATATATCTCCAAAAAAGCCATTGTCTTTTGCACATTGCAGTTGGTGGTGAGTCAGGCAGTTTGGGCAAGTCTGCTCCAGGGCGGATCCAGGAATCTGCACTCCCTTCCTCAGCTGGCCCAACTGATACATTTGTAGTAGCTTCTCAAGCACATGCATGCATACGTAAGAGGGGCCCCAGGCAAGCCTTACCCCATGCGTAAGAGGGGCTCCAGGTCTCAAACTGTTGCATATCACTTCAACTCGCCTGCAGCTGCCAGAACTCAGTAACCTAGTCCACTTTATTACAGCTGAGAAGTGTGGGGGAGCACACGAGGAGGAAAGAGCAGTTCGGAGCAGCAGGGCCTACTAGCCAACAGAAAGGAAGCGGTGATGTGTGCACCCAGCAAAGCGTGACCAGACAGAGAGCCCGAGGGCAACCCACGTGATCTGCCGAACAGGCCTCCATCAGGTCTCTGAGTGTGAGCATCACTGCTGTAATAGGAACCACAAGACCACAGGAAGGAATATTATTTTGAAAATTCAAAAGCACAGATTTTTAAAATGCATTTATTAATGAAACCAGGGGAAATTTTTAGGAAATTATTTGGCATCGCCTCCATGAATTAGGAGTCTAAAGACATGAAGATATAGCTGAGGGGCCAGCAGGTGGTGTACTGGTTAAAGTGCTGGACTCCCACGTGGTCGACTACGGTTTGAGTCCCAGATCCGGCAGCATGAAACTCACACCAGACCCATGTGCGTGTGTTCCCGAAATCCCAAGAGGAGAGTGGAGAAGAAGGGATTGCAGCATGGCCATCTCCCCAGAGGGGTGATTTCTCACTTTTCCTCTGTTTCTTTCTCTCTTGCCAGTGAGTGCATGTGCCCTATAGCAAAAATCTCTTTTTTTAAAAAAGATGTAGCTAAGATGCAAAGGAAAAGGTGGAAGATATATTAAACAAGAAGTCATATTGGCCAACTGAAAATCCATAATAACTGTAGAAATTAAATTTTTATTGGCGTTAGCAAGGAATAAAATTGATGCTGCAAAACACCATAATGATGTCAAAGACAAAAAGATCTTTCAAAATTCAGAATAAAAGAACAACAAAAAAAAGAGAAATGTGATAGATATAGAGAGGAAGGATCAGAGATACAAACTAAAAAATTACAGATATTCTTAAAGAATTCTCAGGAGCAATTGTAACAAAAATAGCTAAAAATGACACAGTTGAAAACTTCGATAAGCTGGCAAAAAAATTCACAAATACAAATTTGAAGGTCAACATAGCTAAGATAAATGCAAATATAATTACAGTTGGGTAAATTCTGTAATTACTTACATGAATAATGAGAAAACTTGGACACAAAAAGCTCAAAAAGGAAAAAAATAAAAAACTAAAATTAACCTCATATTTCCCTTTACAACAAAAATCATCAGAAGACAATGGGAAAGGTCAATACAATTTTAAGGAAAAAAGAAGTAATCTGAGAACTTAAACACAGTTTTTGTGATTGACCCTTGGAAAAAATGCTAAGACCCACTAACATCACCATGAAATGACAGTTTTCCCTTATTAGAAATAGATGGGATGTACAGATTGTAACTGTTGTTTTAGGCCAATTATACCAATAGCTGTGTACTTTTTTCTTCACAATATTAGCTACAGTTTTCAACAAAGTGGAGAATAATAAAAAGTGACACAAATAACGCTTGCAATATTCCCATTTAAAAATAAATCTTTGTTTTTCAGTTCTCTAGCTTATTACATGTATTTATCAGCGAAAAAAGAGAATTCTGCCTTCAGCTCTTCAAATGCAATAAAGACACACTGATTGCAAGTATACACTGAATTTTCCCAAAGTATACAAGCAACAGGGTGGTCTGGAAAAACTTCATTAATAAGATTACACTGGAGGAAAGACTTGAAATGAGGGAACAAGCTATGCAGACTGCTGTTGAAAGTGCTCCAGGCAGAAGAGAGTTCAACTGCAAAGACCTTGAGCTAGGAGCGCTTGGTGGATTTGAGGACGGCAGAGAGATGGACACGCCTGGAGGGGTGTACCGAGTGGTAGACCATGAGGTTATGGAAAACGTGCTTAAGCTGGTCCTTACAGGTCACTGTAAGGGCTTTGGTCTTTACTCTGAATGAGAGAGGTAGTTATCAGAAGGTTTTGAGAAAAAGAAACCATCTCCTTTGCCTTTTAGTGGAACTACTCTGGATTCTACATGGGAAATAACACGAAGGTAGGATGCAGGTGGGGCAAGCGTGGGCAGAGAAAGCTCAGTTATGAGGCTGCACAATGACCAAGGCGAGAAATAGCGCTGGCTGAGGTCGCGGCGACGATCTACAGAATGGTGAAAGTGCTCAGATTCTGTTTGTAGTGGGAAGATAAAGTCAAACAAATTTTCTGATGGAGCGAATGTGGAGAATTAGAGAAAGTTCATCACCTGTATTCAACAGTTCTTCAAGCCCCAATCCTGACAATATAGTGATCCAACTGCTTTTGAAAACTGTCTTTTATTGGGTCCTTGGAGAGGTCACCACCCATTTTGCATAGAAAAACACCGAAAAATGCATCATGACTTTTCTGATGACCCAGTATTGTCCTTACTGCCCACACACTCCTCCTTGCATAGCAGAGATCTTGCACATGCCAAAATGATAATGTGACATTCCTTCAAGTTTTAGTACTCTGATGCATTTTACTTTCCTTTATTATACAGTGGTTTTGAAAAACTGAATGCACACACACACACGCAGACACACACACACACACACACACACACTTAACCAAAAACATTTATATTAAAAGCCATGCCCACAGACACATTATTTTGCTAAGTCCACTGGTTTCTAAACAACAAAGAAAGAAACTGAAAAAATCAGAATTCAAATATTTATTTTGTTTCTCGACTTTATTTTTAAAGTCCCCTCCAATAGGGGACATGCACTAGCCAGATAAACAAAGAGAGAGAGACAGAGAAAGGGAGAAATCACCTCCCAGAATGGCCACACCACAATCCCTTCTCCTCTATTCTCCTCCTAGGATTGTGATCAGGGTGATTTTCAAGCTACCAGGTCCAGGACTCAAACTGCAGTCGGCCATGTGGTAGTCCAGCACCTTAACCACTACGCTACCTGCTGGCTCCATTCCTCAAACCTTAAGAAAAAAAGAAGGAGAAGAGGAAGGACAAGGAGGAGAAAGAAGGAGAAGGAGAAGGAGAAGGAGAAGGAGAAGACCAAGACGAAGAAAAGAAAAGAAAAGAAAAGAAAAGAAAAGAAAAGAAAAGAAAAGAAAAGAAAAGAAAAGAGAGGGAAGGGGAGGGGAGGGGAGGGGAGGGGAGAGGAGGGGAGAGGAGAGGAGAGAGGAAAGGAGAGAGGAAAGGAAAGGAAAAACTAAAGATTCATGGGACACTAGCATCATTAATCTATTTGGTATAATTGCATAACAGGTAAATGGATAGCAGATTCAACAAATATTAGTGAGTCTCCTCTATATACTAGGTACCATGTGAAATGCATATCTGTATATTTCCATATTTCCAGATATGTTTCTGGTTGCCAGAATTTACCAAGTTCAAGGCTTACAGTAAAGTACCTATTCAATAAATACTTGATGAACGTAAAGTGAAAATTGTTTTCAAGGTGAGAAACAGGGAGAAAGAAAATGTTACCATGGTGACAGTTACCTTTTTATTTTCTTTCTTTCTTTCTTTCTTTCTTTCTTTCTTTCTTTCTTTCTTTCTTTCTTTTTTTTTTTTTAGAGATATTTTCCTATAGGGTGTGTGCACTCACTGGAGAGACAGATGGTCAGAAAGCAAGAAATCACCCCCCAAGGGGGGATGGCCACACCACAATACCATCTCCTCCAGTCTCCTTTCAGGATTTTGGGCATGCACAAACACATACCCAGTGTGGGTTTCAAGCCACTGGGTCCAGGACTTGAACCACTGTTAACTACATGGGAGTCCAGTGACATAACCATTATGCCATGTGCTGGTCTTGACATTTACCATTTTCTGTACCCTGTGGTACAGTGGTTGGCAGCATACAGATTAAGTAATTGTGTTCCGGGAGGTAAAAAGTTTATTTATGTATTATCTCCATGATGGTGTTTAAACTGTACTTTAAAGTACTCTATACCATGAATTATGATATACGTATTTATTATATTATAGTAGATATGAGGTCAAGAATTTATATGCTAGCATTCCACAGTTAACTATTCTACCTGCTTCAGTTACCTTAATCTTTTAACACAAGAGTTTTAATATGCAAAATGAATGTTAAAAGTATCTTTTCACTGTTGAAGTTCATGGGATATTGGGGAGCACAGTAGACTAGAAAGTGGACTCTTATTGATTAAATAGGTTGTTCAGGACTTGAGATCAGCCAAAATGTTTTAGATATATTCATCAGGCTTGGAAGAAGTCTGTGCAAAGCCTGAGGGGTTCCTCACCATTATGATTAGTTTGAAAATAGTTTAAATCTTTAAAAACTATGGATTATGGCAGGGTACCATTATATATTATGATTCCTTTTGTTCAAAAAATAATATGCAGCCAGCCAGTAGCATGGTGGTTAAGAAAGTTGGATCCTACATGGCCGATGATGTGGTTCGAGTCTGGAACTGGCAGCTTGAAAAAACATGCTAGGCACGTGTGCACGCATGCCCGAAGTCCTGAATGGAGGGAGAAATGGAGGAGAAGGGAATGCAGCGTGAATATCTCTTATTGGAGGTGTTTTCTCTCTCCCTCCCTTTCTATCTCTGTCTCTCGCTGGTAGGTACGTGTTCCTGCTAGCAAATTCCAAAAAAAAAGTGCTAGTTGTTCATTTGAGTAGAGGAGATCATATACATTCTTTCAATGTAAAGCAATGAAAATTTCTTGTTGCCATCAAACCTCTCAGTTAAGATAAGAATCTTAATTTATTTTCCTGTCCATGTCTCAAAACACTGTAACAGATGTTTATTGAGAAATTATGTACCAGGTACTCTAAGAGGAAGTTATTACTGTTATAGGTCCAGGGCCAACAAACTATGGCCCACAGCCCAAATTCAGCCATTGCCCATTTTTATAAAAAATAAATAAATAAATAAAATAAAAACTTGTATTGGGACACAGTCACCCTCATCTATTCGGGTTTTCGTGGCTGCCTTTGCTCCATAGCAAACATGAGTAGTTGCAATAGAGATCACATTGTCCAACAAAAAAATATTTGCTATCGTGTTCTTTTTTTTATTTAAATTTATTTATTTACATTCATCCGTTGTACATCATTACAACACACAAAATGAGATTTTCCATGCAGAGTACACTGTATATTGGCTCAATCAAGCACATCAACATACATGTTACCATCAACAAATAATTTTCCATTTCTTGTTTCCTGTATGGTTTGCCTTTTTTTCCCATCCTTGGTTCCCTATCTCTTACCCTCTGCCATCTCCCACCCTCCTCCCACACCGTCTCTGGTATCTTTGTTTGCTTTCTATACTTTTTTCCCTCCACATTTTATTGAGTCACTAAACTATCATGTTCTTTACAGAAGGTTTTCTGAGCCCTGCACTAAGGAATATGCCATGTTATAAAGACACTGGCCACAGGACGGAGATGTATGAATGGAGTTAGAACGAATGGGGTGAGGGAGATCTTGGATGGCCAGTAAGGCAATGAGGGGAAAGGCGGTGAGACCCTGATCATGGAGAAAGCCAGGCAGGAGTGTGGACAAAGAGAAGCATCAGCAATACAATGCCCATCCCAGGCCTGTGGTGGCCAAAGAGCCACAACTGCAAGGTTGCAAATAAGCTGTGCTTGTTGGAGTGGAGGCAGAGACAGTCTGCTTATAAATCACGTGGAAGTCTTTGACAGAAAGAGACCTGCGAAGGAACAAGAACGATATTGTGGCTGGAGAAAAATGTTTAGCAGAAGAGAAAAACAGAAATACCTCATTTTTCTTACGCTTGAGAAGAAAAACAGGTAGTTGGTAGCCCTGTGATCAAAAAACAGAGAATTGCCGGTAACCACAGCCTCTTGTTTTTCTACCAGACCTTGCAGCTGCTTTCTCCTAAATCTCAAAGCAAATGCACATGCTCATACTGGTCTTCCATGGAGCTGGTTCTTTTGAGGATTATTGACTGGAGAAATAACACACATTTGAGCAAAAAGGGGGGTGATGTGAAAGCCTCGCCCTCTCAGGGGTGACGCAGGCTACTGAGCAGGGGTTTTTGTTTTGTTTTGTTTAAGAGGTTTTCGCCTTAGGGCACATGACTCACCAGAGAGAGAGAGAAAGACACAGTGAGAGGGAAAGTGAGAAATCACACCCTGGGGGAATGGCCACACCATCATCCCTTCTCCTCCATTCTTCTCCTGGGATCTTGGACATGCACACGTGTCCTGCATGATTTTCAAATCCAAGACTCAAACTGTGGTCCATGTGGGAGTCCAGTGACATAACCACTATGCCATCTGTTGGTCCCCTGAGCAGGTTTGATATGAGAAGGAGTCTTGCAAGTTCAGGGACAGGGCAGGAGAAGGGGGCGCCACTCAGGCATGGTAGCACTCTGACCCTGTTAGACCTCACGCACAAGTGCACAACAGCCCGAGTTCCAACTGCCTTTCTTCTGCATAATCCAAGGACACACTGAAAGTTCTAGAAAATACCAACAACACCTCCAGCCCTGGCAGCTTTCCACAACTGACAAAAAGGAGCAGAACATATAAACATCCCAATTCCCAGATCCCGTGAGTGGGCTGCCTGAGGCAGGTGTCCCTCCTTCTGTCCTCTCAGATCTCCCCTGTGGGCTGGAGCTCCTCTCAGCCACAGTGGTGGGGGGCTTGACAAAAACGCTCTTTCCTGCTTTCCTTCTCTGCCTGGCAGTTCTGCGATCCCCTTGAATCACTGTCTGCAGGTCTTTTTCTGGAGGAATCTCAATTAAGACAGTGATCTTGGCTGAGGTGAGAGTTAGCTTAACACAGGACACTTAGTGTCTGCACTGTACCCAGGGGAGCACGTGGAGGTCGTATTGAGAAAAACAAGTTTAGCTTTCTGGTTTGAAGAGCAAGATGAAGCCGTGCGTGTAAGAAGTAACTATGATCGCAGACCATAGAAAAGATGGGGGCCATTTGCGATGCTGGGACTGTGCTGGTTGGGCTCATGGTTCCAGATTAAGACCATGGATGATAGGAAGCAATTCACTGAAATAACTCTTTCTTTTTGGTCCGGTTTTAGGAGCACCTCACTAACTAACATAGGTCAGAAAAGTGTACACAATCAATACAAGTAAATTCAATTCACACAACTTTTATAAAAACCCAGATCATACACACTGTACTGTGTTAACAATTTGGATAAACAACATTGGATAAACAAACGTCCCTGCTCTCAAGTGACGTGACAATACATCAGGTTTTGGAGATTTCAAAGTCCTTCTGTAGTCATCACCACATTTTATCATGAATGCATTCCTGTGAAGAAGGCTGGATGTCTATAACTACTGACATTCTGCAAAAAGGAAAGCTGAGAGATCAACAACATCGACGTTTACAGAGACTGCAAGTGTGAAAGGCAGTGTGAGAACTCAGGACTTCTGAGAAGCAGTTGAGTCTTGGCTCGGCGGCCAAAGGCGGCGGCGGCGGCCAACAGTTGAGTGCTTCATTTTGTGTTTACTTTTGTTTTCTTCCTACCACTCTTCCTTTGCAATGATAATGTTTCACTGGAGGACCAGAATTGTAGAGGGCTAGGTTTTTCCCTTTCTGGTCAATGGTGTGTAGCCAGTTAGTACTACTAAATTTAACGTGTATTTGTAGAGAATCTACTAGCCAAGAGGAATCATTTCCAAACTAGATGAGGTAAGGGGAATACATTTGTCGAAAAATAAGAAAATAAGGCAGCAGCATATGTTGCATTTATACAGTAACCTGATAAACATTTACATAAATTATGTGTTTCCGATATTGCCAGCATTCATGAAATGATATTGAGTCTGTTAAAATGGCACCAAGCATGGATTTGTCTCCAGAAAAAAAAACTCCTTACAATATTAGCATCTGTGTGGACTTTGCTGTTTACATACGATGTGGCATCTGGCTGTCTAGAAGACTGACGAGAGAGACCTCCACTTAGGGAGGAGCAGAAAATGGTGCAGGACAGCGGGGAGTTGCAGTAAAAGAAGGTAAGTTTTAAAGCTACTCTGATGTATTTTCAAGGTCTTTTTTTCAGCCTTCAGATGAAAACTTAAATAATAATAATTTGGTAGATGATAATTTGTACAATTCACCTTGATCCTTATCTTCCATTTGAGTCTCACCCCACCCTGAACCTCATTTCACCTTATCTATCATCCTTCCCTGAGGTTTATCTCCTCCCTCGTCCTTGTATGATCTAGTGCAATCATTCTCTAACCCTACCCCCTTCTTTATTTCTCTTCTGAATTCCAGCCTATTCCAAAGGCATCCCATTCCTGATCCTCCATGAAATCGGTTATAAAACTAATTTCTAACTCATAATGAAACAATTAAACTAAACTACTGGTTATAAAACTGATCAATTGGTAATTTTTTAAAATGCAGATGTTATCAAGAGCAGCAGTTAGCATAAAGGCTATGACGCTGGACTCCCATGTAGTCGACTGCAGTTCGAGTTCCGGACCCGGTGGCTTAAACTCATGCCAGGTGCGTGTGCGTGCGTGCCCAAGATCTCAACAAGAGAATGGAGGAGAAGGGATTGCAGCATGGCCATCCCCCTGGGGGTGATTTCTCGATTTCTGTCTCTCTGTCTCTCTGTCTTTCTGGTGAGCACATGTGCCCTATAGCAAAAACCTCTCCAAAAAAAAAAACAAAACAAAACAAACAAACAAAAACCAAAAAGCAGACGTTGTAATAGTTTGTTTTCACCAATGTTAAAAATTTCCTGCATCAAACATCTAGGTGGGAAGATTTTCTACCCATCTTACATAATCTTGACGAGGTAGCCAGGTGAATTACAGCGTAGAATGTATATACAAATGCTGAAATCAAAGTTAGGTGAAATAAAGTTTTCTGTGGTCAGTCACTATGCATTTACATGGCTCCAGATCGCCATACCTCCATCCAGCTGCTTCCATCCCAGTGGGCATATCATATTTTGATGTGGCTTTTATCCTGCACTTCCCAGAGGTCTCTGTATGTCATTGTAAAGTGAACCAACAGTGAAACTCATGGTGGGAGATGAATATAGCGGCGGTGGCAGGAGGAAGAGAACAAAAAGCTATTCACCAGCAGGCAGTGGTCTAAGTACTCAATTCAGAATTAAGCGAACAATTCCTTCTGAGTTTGAGTGACTGCAGAATTCAATCCACTGGTAGGAAACTCCTTTTATAATGGATAAGCTGAACATGAACATAGAGTCATTCTGTTCCTAAGACTGATCATATTTAATAATTATGATGGATTTTAAATGGCCACTAAATCTCTGCCCATCTGTCCTCCAAGGGATGGCATTCACTGTCCTCTTCCAGTTGGCTCTGGGTTGACCTGTGACCTGTTTGACCTATAGAATGTGCGAGTTCTGCAGTCTAGACCTTCAGACCTTGCAGCCTTCATGTTTGCCTTGTGGGCATATAAAAAAGTATAATTACCTTGCTGGAGAGAAAGGCCATGTGCAAAAGGCTCTGGAGGATGAAGCTTACAGTGGAAGAGAGGACCAGTAAGACTTAGCTCTCCCCGGCGCCCATCTAAGGTTTTCAATATAAAAGTGAAGGCTTCTTTGGCCGTCCACTCTCAGGAGTGACCCTGGCCAGTACCATATGGAGCAGATGTGATCCAACCCAGCCAGACATTATATTAACTGCAAATCATAAGCAATTAAATGGTTCCTATCTTAAGCTATTAAGTTTTGCAATAGTTTCTTACACAGAAATAGATGCTAAAGCAGAAATTTGTAGAAAGCAGAATGAAGGTTTGCAGAGGACAACGGATGGAATAAGCTAAACTGGACCCAGTCAAGGAACTTTCCTTATCCTGGTGCCTGAGGAACCTGGCAATGCGAATCCAGCTGAGTCCTGAAAAAATGCATTACTCTTCTTTTTAATTGCATTAAATTTTAGGATGGCTTGTTATGTATGTGTGTTGTAGGGGTCATCTTCAAAAATCTATGGAAAATGTATACTATGAAAAACTATACATGGATTTCAAAATTATTTTGCACCAAAGTAAACTCATACTTTAATTTTCTTTTTTATGAACTTTTTGAGGTTTCTTTATAAATGTAGTAGATAACTGAAACACTCTTACTTTGTGCATTAAAACAAATGTTAAAAAGATTAATTGGGAGACTAGCAGTTAGCGTAATGGCTATGTCGCTGGACTCCCACGTAGTCCACCATGATTCGAGTCCCGGACCCGGTGGCTTAAACTCACACCAGGCACGTGTGCATGCATGCCCAAGATCCTGAGAGGAGAATGGAGGAGAAGGGATTGTGGCATGGCCATCCCCCCTGGAGTGTGATTTCTTGCTTTCTGTCTTTCTGTCTCTCTCTGTATGGTGAGTACACGTGCCCTATAGCAAAAACCTCTCCAGAAAAAAAGGTTTTGGGTTCTCTATTCTCTTTCAAATATCAATAAGGACAATATTATTTTAAATAAGAACAAAATTATGAAACATTTTTTGAAAAGAGGTCACAACAAATTATAATCATTGCATGCTTCTCCTTACAAATAACAGGGACCAGCAGTTAGCGTAATGTTGCTGGACTCCCATGTAGCCAACAGCGGTTCGAGTCCCGGACCCAGTGGCTTAAACTCACACCAGGTGTATGTGCGTGGATGCCCAAGATCCTGAGAGGAGAATGGAGGAGAAGGGATTGCGGTGTGGCCATCCCTCCCCCCGGGGGTGTGATTTCTCGCTTTCTGTCTCTTTGTCTCTCTCTGTCTCTCTGGCGAGCTCATGCGCCCTATAGCAAAAACCTCTCAAAAAAAAACCCAAAAAAACAAATAACCCACGGTCCTTGAAGAATTGTTAACCAGATATGCCTGTCACCTGACCTAGGAGCTGGCTAGATGCAGAGCACAAAAAGATACATGGTAGTCTAGAATTTTTAAATATATTTTTACTTTTCAAATCAGTTGGTAAAATCTGGAGTCAGATAATAAATTAAACCGTGTATTGAAAAAAATTTAAAACATTCCTATTTGTCATTATTACCTTCAGAAGTAAATGTTTTCTTCCATAGATTTAACCACACATAAAATGAAAACATAGCATTCATCAACGTAATCATGATGCTCATCATCCATACCCTTAAAATAACATAGATAGTCCAGCCTCTGTGGTGCCATCAGCAGCTACTGTACTGTGGAACTGAGGGCCACCTGCCAACCACAATTTGAGTCCCCAGATGGTTCCCAGGATCCTGGTAGGGAGGACTGAAGAAAGGGGATGCTAACATAGTGGAACCCAACAAAGGATGCTCCATTCTCTCTCACGTGCAGATGCTCTGTCACAAGTGGAAAAAAAACATGGTAATAACTTTTAAGTAGTGTATTTCAGATTTAAAACCATGTTGGGGCCAGCAGTTAGCATAATGGCTATGTCGCTGGACTCCCACGTAGTCGACCGCGGTTCGCGTCCCGGACCCAGAGGCTTAAAACTCACGCCGGGCACATGTGCGTGCGTGCCCAAGATCCCAAGAGGAGAATGGAGGAGAAGAGATTGTGGCGTGGCCATCCCCCCTGGGGGGTGATTTCTCGCTTTCTGTCTCTCTGTCTGTCTTTGTCTGTCTGGCGAGCTCACGTGCCCTATAGCACAAACCTCTCCAAAAAAAAAAAATTTAAAACCATGTTTGGGAAAGTCAATCTGCAAGATGGATTCTTTGAGGTGACATTGCTGAGCCAAAGTATAAATACATACATAGTTTTGTTAACTGCTGACATATGCCCTCGGCAAAATATATGCCATTCTGCTATCTCATGAATGTGTGGGAATATCAGTTTCCCCAAAGCCCTCCATCATACTGAGCTGTAAAGCTTTTGAACGTTTACCAGCCTGGTATGTGAAAATGGTTTCTCCATTTTAATTTACTTTTCTCTTAGTATAAGGTAAGTTAAAGAAGTATTTTTATATATTTAAGGAGCATTTGTATATAATATTCTATGAACTATCTTTTCATATCTTTTTATGCTTAAGGGCAAAAGAGTATAGTAACTGGGAGAAGAAAGGAATTGTCAGGAGCCACATGGCACAGTGGCTCTCCTCTGGGGTGTGGGGGGACTGCCCTACCTACCTCTAAGTGGAGTCTATCTCCTGTCTCAATCCCGCCCCTGAAGAAGTACCCCTAACTGCCATTAGGGGAATGAGTCAAAGACCATTCCGGCTGCTTCCTGCTGCGATGAGATGATGATGGGGGGACGGCGGTCAGGGAGTTTTCAACAGATGTCTAACCGGGGGGCTCCCCAACAGAAGTCATGAGGAGTGCTCACTGGAGACTTTTTCCCAACCACCATTGGTAGCTTGATAGATTCCAAATAAGAAAAGCAGTTCATTACAATAATGATGGAACAGACAAAGACATTTAGCTACTTTCATTGCATATAACTCTTAAAGTTAACATTCAGAATCGTGACTGACAGCGTCATATCAGCATAATCAATGTTAGAATGTTTATCAACAAAATCTTCACTTTCTCTAATTTCATAACTCTCAGATAATTCAAACTTTCAACAACATGCTGTAGACTTGTAGGTTTTGTCTCTTCTTTTTCTTTACCTCAGCCATTTTCCTAGAGACAAACACTTTACCACACAGAATACTTTCTATATCCAAACCTTTCCTTTTAACCAGTTTTTATCAAAAGGGCGTTTTTACCGCTGCAACCTTCCTTTTATGTACCCGATTCCTGCTCACTATTATTTCCCCTTGTTTTTTTTCTTCTTGTGAGTGTACTCTGAGAAACAACCTTAACTTCTTTTCTTTTTTTTTTTTTTTTTTTTTTTTTTGGAGAGGTTTTTGCTATAGGGCGCGTGCACTCGCCAGACAGACAGAGAGAGACATAGAGACAGAAAGCGAGAAATCACCCTCCAGGGGGGATGACCACGCCGCAATCCCTTCTCCTCCATTCTCCTCTCGGGATCTTGGGCACGCACGCACATGCACCTTGCGTGAGTTTAAGCCACTGGGTCCGGGACTCGAACCGCAGTCGACTACGTGGGAGTCCAGCGACATAGCCATTACGCTAACTGCTGGTCCCCACAACCTTAACTTCTGATTCAGACAGAAACTATTTTGAAAAGCCCTTAATTCTTATTTGTCACTTTGAGGGTTACCTGAGGTTTGTCAGGTGAAAATTTCCAGATGTCCACAGGGAGCTGTTGGCATCTCAGGTCCCATCGATTCCCAATTTCAGAGCCCAGCATCGACTCAGAAGTTTTGAATTCCCTTCAGAGCTCAAGGCATTCCTGTCTCTACGGACCAACTCCATACTGGGGACAAGGCCCCGGCTGGGGAACATGATGTCAGTTTTCTGTTTAATGTAGGTCTCTTTTGCCTTAAATGATCAGAGCTACCTGTATATGAAGGACATTAGTTTTGTATCTGTGATTTCTATTTGAATATTTTTCTTTTATTTTCCTTTTATTTTCTTTGCTCATTCATTTTGGCATGCAAATATTTTGTTTTATTTATTTGTTGTTAAGTGTACCTATTTTATTACTAATGGATATTTAGTCATTATTAGAAGACTGTCCTCATGAAATAAAATATTATTTATTTTTGTTATTATGTAAAATCATGAAATATTGGAAGAAACCTAAATATCTATTCTTAGAAGTTGAGTAAGCGATGATATATCTACATGATAGAGTACTACGCACCCACAAGAAAGAATTAGAAAAAGTTCTACACACTTATGGAATAATTAGGAAGATACATGGTCAGGTAAAAAAATATTTAGATATGTAAAAGAAACATAGTATGATATCTTTAATGAAAGAAAATCAAAGCTATTATACATATATATACATATTTTTAAAGTATTGCATAAATATAAATCACACACATACACACTTAATTTTACAAAAAGAAACATGGAAATAATAAAGCAGGTACTAATGCAAATGTTTACTGCTAGACAGGTGGAAATAACATAGACAAGATGGGAAGGAGCATGAGACATTTCTAGTATATCTTGTGATATAATTTTGAATTTACACCATTTAAAAATTTACATTTTTGGACTCTTCGAAAATGTTAATGCCACAAAGAAAGCAACAAAAACCAAAGAGAACTATTTCGTAATAAAAAGAACTAAACTAACATGAGAACCCAAACCCAAGCTGATTGCATCTTGGATTTTAAAAAATAAAGAAAACAAAAAGCTATCATTATATTTTTGGGACAAATAGAAAATGTGAATGTAGACTGTGTCAAATACTGTTATATTGAAGTTCAATTTACTGGGTGTGAGAATGAAACTATGGTGTTTTGTTCTTAAGAGATAGACAGTGAAATACTACAGGGACAAGTGTCACTATGTTAAAAATTCTTCCACTCCTACTTCCATTTTTTTTAACTATTTGGAGTTGAGGGAGTAGAATTGGCAACTGCTAGCAATTTGGGAGTTTGTAAACCCAGGTGAATGATATATATGTTCATTGTCCTGGGGTTTTTTTTAGGGAGAAATTTCAGAGAAAGCAGAAATTTTTTAAAATTATTTACTTTCGCATATGTCATTTTAATGGCTTGTTTTTATAAAAGTATTTTAAAATCACAGATTTAGCCATTGTGGTTTCCTTTTTTTTCCCAGGAACAGACATTTCCTTGGGTAAATTCGTACTTCAGGAAAGAAATCTGAACTTGGAATCTGCAGGGAAACAGAATCTATAGGATCCACACAGACACAAACACACACATTCTCCTATGTATCTTACATGTATCCTATTGAGAGAGAAAAAGGATTGCTGATATGATGAATTACAGTGATTTATTTTTTAGTGTTGAGCCAAATTTACATTCCTTTACTAATCCTCACCTGAAGATGATTTATTATGCTTTCTGTTCTCCACTGGATTCAGTTTGCTAAGATTTGGCTAAAACTTTTGCATCTATGTTCATGATAGATGCTGGTCTATAGCATTCTTTTCTAGAAATATCTTAGCCTAGTTTTGGTACTGGTGTGATTCTGGCTTCACAGAATAATTTGTAAAGAGCTTTATCCTCTTAATTGTCTGGAAAAAGATGTGTAGAACTGATATAATTTATTTTGCATTTCTAAAAATCACCAGTGTCAGGACCAGCAGATGTCATAATGGCTATGTCGTTGTCGCTGGACTCCCATGTAGTTGACCATGGTTTGAGTCCCAGACATGGTGGCTTAAACTCCTGCCAGGCGCGTGTGCGTGAGTGCCCAAGATCCCAAGAGGAGAATAGAGGAGAAGGGATTGCAGTGTGGCCATTCCCCCTGGGGGGTGATTTCTCACTTTCTGTCTCTCTGTCTCTGTCTCTCTCTCTCTCTCTGGTGAGTACATGCACCCTATAGCAAAAGCCTCTCCAAAAAAAAAAAAAGGAAAGAAAAAAAAGAAAAGAAAGAAAAGAAAAGAAAAGGAAAGAAAAGAAAAGAAATCACTATTGTAGTTCTTTAAGTCTGAGTTTTTATCACTAGTGTGATTGGAAGGAAAAGGGGTGTACCGGGAAGTCGGAGAAGGGGATGTGATAATGAAGGGAGAGGTAGAGTGATGTAGCTATAGCCAAGGAGAGCAATCGCTCTGAGCAGATGAAAAAGCTAAGGAATGGGCTCACCCCCAGGACCCACCTAATCGTCTGCTGCCACACACCTCAGCAAGCTCAGAAAGCCCAGGTGTTTCCTACTTTGGCATTGGCAGTAAGTCGAATCTGCCCACATACTAGAACCCCCGTCCAGGCCCCGCACTTTAACCACCTTTTATAAAATCTGCAAACCTATCTCCTTTCTGGGCTCTCACATCATAAAGGGTCTTGGGAGACTGTCGCAGATCTTCACAGACAATCCTGCGGGTCACAGAAGGTCGTACCAGGTTTGGAGCAGGTGAGTGGCTTGATCAGAATGGCAGGTTAGGAAACGCTCCTCTGGTTGTAGAACGGCCGTGGGACTGACGGGGGCGGAACTGCAGGCAGGGATCGCAGTTTGGAGGCCGTGGCTGTCCACTAGGTACGAGGTGAGTGTTGGCACCATCGGGAGGAGGCAGTAGAAAACAGGAAAGGTGGAACGATTGGAAAGACATTTAGGAGGTAGAGGTAACAAAACTGGAGACTGGCTATACGTCTATAAGAAAGAAGAAATCAAAGGGTGATGAACAAGTTAGAGGAGTTGGACAGTTGGCAGATTGTAGTGTCATAGGGTGAAAAGTAAAACACAGGACTGGGCCCAGCAGGTAGCATAGTGGTTAAGGCACTGGACTCCCACATAGCTGACTATAGTTCAAATCCTGGATCTGTCAGCTTACTTTTTCACTTTGTGTCTCTCTCTCGCTCTCTCTCTCTCACGAGTGCACATGCCCTATAGAATTGTTTTGTTTTTTTTTTTTTTTTAAGATTTCTTTGCTATAGGGCACAAGTGTTCACTGGAGACACAGAGATACAGAAAGAGAGAAATCAACCCCCAAGGGGGATGGCCATGCTGCAATCCCTTCTCTTCCATCTCCTCTCTGGATTTTGGCACAAACGCACATGCACCCAGCATGAGTTTTAAGCCACCAGGTCCGGGATTCACAGTGTGGACAATGACATGGAAGTCCAGTGATGTAACCATTACTCCATCTGTGGGTCCCACCTATAGAAATTTTTTTAAAGTAATAATAATAATTGATAAATTAAATAAATAATTAAAAATAAAAACAGGAGAGACTTGCCCCCATTACACATAATTTAGGGGAACTGTGAGAGACCGAAAAAATAAATGTACTTTGATTATGTCGTACATTGTACATATTCCACAGCTCGGTTACAGACGAACAGAAGGGAGGAGAGTAAGGGCGGCAAAGGGCAGAAGTAAGCAGGCAAACACTGGGCCGCCCCACCTGCGCATGTCCTTTAAATCTTTCTGAAAGTCCCACCCACCAAATGACTTTCACTTACAGCTCCTCGGACGGAATTAATTCTCATTACCTCCCCACCTGCAAGGGAATCTGAGAAAATGAGCATTTCAAAAATATTGTCACTCTGAGCAAAACTAGTCTTATGATTTAAGAATATTGGGGAGACAATTAGTAACCTCTGTCAGAAATTGCCTGGGATATGTTTGAAAAGAGAAAACCAATCATTTTGATATATAAGTAAAGTTTAAGGATTGGCTCTGAACTGGAAATAAAGATTTGAGAAGTCTTTTAGCATTTAAATGGTAATTTACCTAATCGAGACAGACATAACCACCCAGACATGCTCGGGGTTAAAGTAAGCATGGTAGAAATCCAGAGGAAAGGGACCAGCACATGGCTTGACGGTTACCTTGCTAGATCCCACGTAGTCAACCATGATTACATGGCCATGGGACTGAAGGGTGCAGATTGAAGGGTTTGAGTCCTGAACCAGGTGGCTTGAAACTCACACGTCCAGCGTGCAAGCATGCCCCAAATGCCAAGAGGATAATAGAGGAGAAGGGATTGCGGCGTGGCCATCTCCCTGGGGGGTGATTTCTCACTTTCTGTCTCTCTGTCTCTCTCTGTCTCTCTGGCAAGCACATGTGCCCTATAGCAAAAATCTCTCTCTCAAAAAAAAAAAAAAATAATAATAATAATGAAAGAAATCCAGAGGAAAATGACACTGTTGGTCATTTCACTGAGCACATGGGTGGCTGGAAAGGGGGCAGAAGCAGGGGCCTAGAGTCATGCCTGAGCCTCTGCTTGGTCAGCGGGTGCATGGCAGGGCTACGGCGATGCTAAGTGGAACCTGGACGGGAACAGGCTTGCAGGAGATGACCAGGAAGAGTCTGAAATGTCAGGTTTGAACTATCTGTGGGAAACCTATGGGTAACTCCCAGGAAGGTGTTCTAAATAAATATTCGTATATCAGGAGAAGTTGAGCATAAGAAATAATAATCTGGGAGACATCTCTGGACACATGAAATTCTGCCGACAGAGCAGGGAAGTGAGTGAACAGAGGCCAAGGATAAACCTCGCATTACATGGAAAAGTAAATGGCCGGTCCATTTTCTTAATAGTTCCATGATCAGACTCTTTTCTCTAGCTAAATTGTTATTCCTTAGAAGGAAAGGCGAAACAAAATCAAACTCACAAATAATCTTGTTTCATTCGCCTCATAGCATGTCGTAAGATTATTTGACATGTAATGGGTGCTAAAAAGTCAGGTCAGAAAACAGAATACAGACTTGGAAATTATTTAATGACTCTATTTAGGACAGAAACTTAGAAAAGAATATAGTATAGGGGGAAATGAGTAACTCAAATCAAACATTCCAGTAAAAACTGGAATCTCTCCAAATCTACAAGTTATTAAATAATGTTTACTTTATTCACTGGATTTGATTGAGAAGCTCGGGAGAAACAACTGTGATTTCAATGAAGGTGCTGAAACTCTTAATTTCACGTGGATCAGGATAATTTAAGTTTTAATAAAGTGTTATGTGGTCCTGCTTCTAAAATATCTTGTAAAATGTTTTTTTAAAATAACATTCTTATTGTACAGGAATCACTTGGAAATGTGGTGTTTTAATTGGCTGGCTTTCATCTTCCAACTCTCATATGTATCTTAGGGTTCAATATTTCAGCCCCCACCCCCACCCCCCGCCCAGTGAACAGCTACTGACCTCTAACCTGGAAAGGCTTCCTGGCCTCTCCACGGTTCTCCAAACAGGAGCATCCTAAAATTCCCCAGATTCCTCTGTGGATTCAAACAGCACCTGGCCTTCATTTCTTTCAAACACACCACCAGACCTATAAAAGATTTGTCAGCACAATTTCTGGGGGTTAAGGGTCACTTTTTTCTTAGATAAGAGGTCAAGCGAAGAAAGCAGAGCATATTTGTTCCTCTTGAAACTGAGGACAAAAGGTTCAGAGAAAATGCTTCTGCAGCCCCGTTTAGCCATTCTGTTTTGTTATGAGAAAGTTGTTTTAAGCCTGCCTCTGCCCTGTCCAAATCCCTGTTTAGATATCAGAGCCATATCTTGCTGATCCGGCTACTCCCAGCCCGCATTAGCTTTGCCCTCCTCTAGTGTCTTGCGGCTGGGAAATGAATCACTCAGACTCATGCCATTTTGACAGAGAGCTTAAAGGCAGCTCAGGCAGGCAGAGTTGGACGGAGTGAGTGAGGGCGTCCCAGGTCTGCCACGCTACACTCAGGCCTGTGCAGCTGAGCTGCCTAATTGGGATCTTGCTCTTCACAAGCCTCCAAATAGCTGTTCGAGTCCCAGAGTTGGTGGTGGAATTTTTTTTTTTTTTTCATCTGGCTAATAAGATTTTCCAAGTCACCAAAGCCAGAGGGGTTTGAGAAAGACAGCCTTCTATGTTAAACAAAGCAAGTTCTGTGGGACTTTCTGCCTTTGAATTTAGGAAAATTGACCCAATTAAATTGTGAAATGATTGTGAATATTGAGAGGTCTCAGCAAAAAGGCAGCCTCTGACCCTGATGAACGCAGGCTAAGAAAATTGGTTTTAGTGCAAATCCCTTCTTTGAAAGGTCTGGAGGCTGATTTTGTCCCAAAGAATTTAGAGAAATATCAGAGTCAACGGCAGCAATAGATTCTCCAAAGAATCTAAGAATTTTAAACATGTTTGTTTTTCCAGTCATCATGCTACAGATTCACTTTTCACATAAACACAGGAAGTAGCCAGAATTGGCGGACAAGCAGAATTCAGTGAAATTTTCTTTGAAGTCCGAGTGAAGTATTTCATCAGCTCTTAGTCAAGCCAGGTGGGACTCTCGGGGTGTTGTTTGCATTTAGAATAATATACTCCATGTAAGTTTAGAAGAAGTTGTTATTCTCCATATTATGATACATCACATGAGACTCAGATAGCAAACTTAGTTGGAAATGGTCTTTATTCTGTGTGTTTCAACAAAGACTTTCAAACCATGGCAACAAGAGAGGACTAATCCTAACTGATCAACTGCATAACTACCAAAATTTATCCAAGAGACTCTGAGATTTCAGTGTGAGTGTGGCTGATTTCCTGAGCACGAAGGAAGCCTAAGGGAGGAGCTGAGGGGAGAGGAGGACATGCCTTTCTGGAGGGGACAGCAGCTGCCTCATCTCTGCCAGAGGGCTTCCAGGTGCCAAGCAGGCCGAATGATTCCAGTTATTCAGACTTTTCAAAAGAAGCTGGAAGTCCAGGTTGATGTAGTAAGTCTTCCACAAAACAACATTGTGGCATCTAATCTGAAAAACAGGAATAACTGTGTTTGCCAAATGAGTTCTGTTGCCTGGTTTAGAGGCTGGAGGGCAGGGCTCCATGAAGTTAGAACAAGTCTGTGCACATGGAGGTATCTGATGGGACTAAAAACACCTGTCGTGGAGATAGCGGGGCCACAGACTGGTGCTATTCGCAGCGGCATAGTTTTAGACCAGCGGTTTTCAAGGTATCACATCACTGGACAGCTCTATGAGGTCATCAAACATATTTTCTATGTTTTTGTGTGCAAAAATGTGTCATGACTTATCCGACGACCTAATAGTTAAAGTGGAATTCCTTGAGCCTCATCCCGGACCTACTAAATCAGACAGCCTAGAGCTAGAACCCAAGAACCTGTGTCTTAAGACCCCGTCCAGTGATTCTGATGTCACTAAAGTTTGATAAACTTTGTTTTAGAATATTTTCTATTTAGCTCCAAGACTTCAGAGTTTTTATTTTTCCAAATATTTTAGAGAGAAAATATTTATCCATATTTTCTTTTTTAAAATTTACTATTATTGGGACCAGCAAGTGGCATGGTGGTTTAGGTGCTGGGCTCCCACGTGGCTGACTGCGATTTGAGTCCCCAGACCTGGCAGCTTGCTTTCTTATATTCCCCTTCTCTCACTCTCTCTCTCTCTCTCTGTCTCTTTGGTCAAATTTAAATAAATAAATAGTAAAAAATAAAGAAATAAAGAACTTTTAATATGTTATTATTATTATTTTAAATTTATTTACATTTATTCTCTGTATAGCATTACAGTATACAAAATGAGATTTTTTCCATCCAGAATACACTGTATATTGGTTCAACCAAGGATATTACTATACGTGTTATCGTCTACAAATAATTTTCCATTTCTTGTTTCTTATATATTTGCTCCTCCCTCCTCGATTCCCTACCTCTCACCCTCTACCATTTCCTACCCTTTACCCACACTGTCTCTGGTATCTACAGTTGCTTTCCAGGCTTTTTTTTTTCCACATTCTATTGATTCACAGACGATCTCAATTAATCTAAATACTTTCAATAGCAAGTACAGCTGATATATACATATCTATGAACACATGTTTGACTTTAGGCATAGACTTCAGTGAGTAGAAAGAACATACTATAAAGTAGCATCTAGCTGGGGCTATATAGCTTACTGCAGTCATTAAATGGGTATTTTTATGCATTTTTAATTTCAAGAAAAAAGTTTTAGTTTTAATAGATCAAAATAAAAACATGTTAAGAGAAGTTTGCTTAAGGCTTAAAGTCAGGAAAAGGCCTAGGATTCAGTTCACACAGTAGGTAGATGAACCTCTCAATAGTCCAAGAGAAGACGAAAACCCTTAAATCTGGAAAACAAAATGTAGAAGAAAATTAGTAATGTTTTAGTCAAAAGTCATAAAATTCTGTTTCACCAGTTCAGTCTCGTGTAATGAATCTCTCTTCTGTTGAATTTACAATGTTATTGTGGTCCAATCTTTCCGTTAAATTCTGAAATTTAACATTGATCTTTCCAGATTTGTCCCTACTATTGAGTTGGCCATTCCATTGGTTATTTTTTGTAATCTCATTTCTGTGTTTCTGACTTTAGTTTTCCTGGAATAGCATTTCCTTCAGAACTTCTTGGAGAGCTGGTCTGGTGTTGGTAAATTCTTTAAGGTTTTGTTTATCGGAGAATGTTTTTGTCTTTTCTTCCCATATGAAAGATAATCTGCCAGATATAGTATTCTTGGTTGAAATTGTTTTTCACTTAACACTTTGAATATATTTTCCCATTCTTTCCTTGCTTACATTGTTTCTGATGAGAGGTCCGATGTTAGCCTGATGGGATAGCCTTTGAAAATAACTGGACTTTTCTCTCTCTTGCCAATTTTAGTATCTTATCTCTGTCTGTGTTTTTGGCCAATCTGTCTATTACTTGCCTTGGAGTAGATCTTCTTGGGGTGATTCTGTGTGGGGTACTTTGTACTTCTTGGGTCTGGATATTTGGGGTTGTTTTGTTTGTTTTTGTTTTTCTTGTTGTTTTGAGAGGATTTTGCTATAAGGCACGTGTGCTCACCAGAAAGACAGAGAGAGACAGAAAGCGAGAAATCACCCCCCATGGGTATGGCCATGCCATAATCCCTTCTCCTCCATTCTCCTCTCAGGATCTTGGGCACGCACACACACATGCCAGGCGTGAGTTAAAGCCACCGGGTCTGGGACTCGAACCATGGTTGACTACATGGGAGTCCAGTGACATAGCCATTACGCCAACTGCTGGTCCCAAGTCTGAATATTTGAATGCCTCTCTAGTATTCAGAAGTTTTCTTCCAGGATTTTATGGAGTAGATTATCAATGTACTTACTAGTTTCTTCACCATCTGGGATACTGATTATCTGGATGTTTGGGCACTTAATGGTATTCAGTATTTATTGTATATTATTCTCATAATGGGGAGAGGGCTACTTTCTCATTCTTCTTGGTAAATTTTTCTTGGTCAGAGGTTCTTTCTTCTACATCTGAGATTCAATTTTCTGCATGATCTAATCTACTTTTATACTTTTAAGGAAGATTTTGATTCCCTGTATTACAGCCTTCACCTCTAACAATTCTGTTTGATTCTTTTTTATGGTGTGTATTTCCTCTTTCAAATCCTGCAAGATCTTCCTCACCTCCTGGAACTCGTTGTCGTCTCTTTTCTCTTGCATCTTCTGGAGTCCATGGTCTCTCTTTTGCATCTCTGTTAGCTCTGTCACTATGAATATTCGAAATTCTTTATCTGACATGTCCAGAAGTTTCATTGTATTGTCTGTGGAGGATTAGGAGTTTTTCTTTTCCATTGGGGGAGAGATATTTTCTTGGTTTCTCATATTTCTTGTGCCTCTGCAATGGTTTCTAGTCATCTGATGGATTATATGTTTTTTTCCTAATTTTTGGAGTTAAATCTGAACATTCAGAGCCATATAGGAGTTGTTTTGCAATCTCTGTATAGTCCAGTTTTTCTCCCTTTGTGCAGCAGATTTGGTGGGAATTGAGGATTACTCTGACCCTAAAAGTATTCACGTTTGGCCGCTGTGCACCTAGACCTATCTAGAAGCTCAGTGAGTGGAAGCAGAGCAGAAAAGTGAGAAAGGTAAAAGAAAAAGGAAAGGAAAAGGAAAAGAAAACAAAGCAAAGCAAAGGCAAGACAAAATATTTTTAAAAAGAAAAGAAAAAAATTTTAATCAATAAATGAAAACTGTGCAGCACGTACACATGCCATGTGAAAGGGGCTGCTCAGAGCTCAAATGTAGATGGCTTGTGATTGGTCTTTCCTATGTGGGAAGGGGAAAAGATGAGAGTCAGCAAGATGAAAGAGTCAGGAAGCTTAGGAAGTTTGAAAATTAAGAAAAGAAAATTAGAGAGAGAGATGGAGAGAGACAGAGAGACTACAGAGGGTGCTCTACCTACTAGATCTTGGAATCAGGAGGGTGAAGTCTGAGCAGAAGATCTACAGTTGTCCTAGTCCCTGAATGGGACCACTCAGAGCTCAAATGTAGAGTTGTCCACATTTTATTTGAAATATTAGTGGATAAAATACAAACTGGAGTTTCTATGAGTGAAATGGGGATGCGGAGCCTTGAGTTCCAGTCTATTCACTTCCCTCTAAGACTCTATCATCACCACTGACCCAATTAGCTTTCATAAGTAGTTGACCAGCCATTTGTCAATCTGTTTCATCTTTCATTAAAAAAAAATAGTTGAAACACTAAAATGAAATGACCCTATCTCAGAGAAAACATTTGTTGAAAACAAAATCCTGTGATTTATCAATTCAACAAAAATTTAGAGGATAATATAAAAGGTGACATAATAAAAATATAACTAAAAAACTCATCAATAAATATAGTGCCATAGGGTGGTGTGGTAGTGAAAACATGATGTTCTACAGGCAATCCCCTACGAGAAGTTCCTGGTTCAAATCTGGAGACCTCCCTGGATATTCTGCATGCACACATGTCCATGATCTGGGACTGACCAAAGGTTGGGTGTGGATCATGGTATCAAGACAATGTTGGGGAGCACTCTCTCACACACACAAAGGAAAGAAAGAAAGAAACTTTTTTTAAAGGAAAAAAAAAATACAGTGACCTCTCTTCACAGCAAAGCTCTGGAAATTCTAATGCCCTAAACACAAAGACATTATACTAGGGAAAATAAACTAAAAAACCCAAGGACTTAAATGTTCTCATCCTGATTCTAGGGTTTCTCTGTTGAATCATGAACATGACTTCATTGGTAAAGTCTTACTGAAAAAGAGCCAACAATGAGCTTTCTCACACTTCCTGCTCTTGATTTTTATGTCCCACAGTTAGGGAAACTCTAATGATTAGTTATTTGTCATAAAGCTCTGTTGGACGCTAGGCTTATAGGGAAGCACATGTAAATAAGACCTAATTAATTGCTTCAAGACATAGATTTATCACCTATTCTTCTTACAACATGAACCATGTGCCATTTGAGTATGCCAGCCCTTAATAAATATTTTTGGAAGAAATGAATCAATGCTCCACTCTCGGTTGATAATCCTCCCATAAGGCAGTTGGTTCTTATTATCTTCAAAGACAATAGTAGATGGGGGAAGGGTTGGCTAGAATTACCCCTAGTCTCAGTCTAGCTTCTTTATTGATAACTCTATTTCACAACTGGTAACTTTTTGAAGGGAAATGAATCTTCACCTTGGAAAGTGGGAACTCAGGGAAAAAAGAGTAGGGTGAGAACTGAAAGTTATTCTCCAGCTGAGATAATATATCTTTCATCTTACGTGCCAAATCCAATCTGGAGCCATCTGTGGAAAATCTGTCTTAGGCCAGAGCACATCAGAATCACTGAAGATGCAAATGAGCAGAAGTAGGATGAAGCTTAGGAACTTCATTTTTTTTTTTTAATCTCTACAGGTGATTCTGATGTCCATCCAGAGGCTGTCAGTGCATGTCCAAGCTCTGGAGGAAAGGGTGCTGAATCAATTAGTGGTGTCTGAAGGCAATATAGAATTTCTAACCTTACTTTACAGTCTTATTTCCTATAAGACACAACCTTGACGATTTTAGTATTAATTTATCAAAAAGAATCTTAGCAAAGTGAGAAACCATGAAACCAAAAGAAAAGTACGCTGTTAGGAAGGGCCACAAAACTCAGGGCTCCCTAATCCTTGCATTTTATGAGTTTAAACTTTTCTACAAAGTAGAGCCACTGTTCCACCAGAAAAATATCAATATATCCAAAGTTTCCTCTTTCTAAAGAATCAATCAAACCCGATGAGAACAAAATGTTGGTAATAAAATAGGTTAAAATGAACATACAGTGTCAAAATCAGAATGGCCCAAAAGCAAAGAAATACCTATCAAAGAAAAGTTTGATATCAACAAACTTTCACAGACATAAACTCATACATACATGTATGATGTATATATGACATATAAATGTAAGTGCCTCTTACTTCTAGAGTCATAGTTCTAATGTATAAGAATCTGAAAGATAATCTTATACCTTGTAGCCATATAATCAAGTCTTAAGGCTTATCAGGGTATCTAGGTTAACTCCCTGAACTTACAAATAAGGAAAGTCAAAGCTCAGTTTGGATAAATAACTATTCTGTTGCACTTTTACATTTTTTCCTCATAATTCTCCCTTCATCTACTCCTTATCCTCAGAGAGACCTTGAATCTAAGTTTTCTACTTTCTTAGTTGTCATTAATTCTCTCTATATTCATTTATTTTCACCATTTAGTTTGCATTTTGTGATCACTTCAATCACTTGCTTGCCAACGTCTTCAGCTTCCATTTGCCACTGAGCTCTCTGACCAATGTTCCTTCAGAACCCCGTCTAAGATCTCTTTATCTACATTCTTCCTGCTGGATGGTCCTGTCTGGCCAGATGAAGTGATTCAATTATGCAATATCAATTCACTTCTTACTTCTTACTGCATTGCCCCCTAGCTCTTGCCCCTCAAAAATTATTTTCAATGATATTCTTGTTGCTAAACAGGAAACAATTTTTTAAGTCTTCATTTTTAATTGACCTTTAGCCACATTTGCTCATAGAAGTTGATCACATATTTCTTATTGAAACATTTTTTTCCCTTGATGTCTGTGGAGTTTATTTCTGTATTTTTCTATTTTTTTAAATGGAAATTTCTTCTCTTCTTGGTGTCTTTCTTTTTTTTTTTTTTTTTTTTGGAGAGGTTTTTTGCTATAGGGCGCATGCGCTCGCCAAACAGACAGAGAGAGACAGAGAGACAGAAAGCAAGAAATCACCCCCCCCCCCCAGGGGGGATGGCCATGCTGCAATCTCTTCTCCTCCATTCTCCTCTCGGGATCTTGGGCATGCGTGCACAGGCTCCCGGCGTGAGTTTTAAGCCACCGGGTCCGGGACGCGAACCGCGGTGGACTACATGGGAGTCCAGCGACATAGCCATTACGCTAACTGCTGGTCCCTTCTTCTTGGTTTCTAATGGTGTGCCTCAGCGTTCTCTATATTTACTTTCCTCTCATCCATGCTCATGATTAGGTACCATCCATATCAGTTGTTCTCAAGTAGAGGCAATTTTACCTTCCATAGGACTTTTGAGAATGTCTGCAGACATATCTGTTTATTACAACTTAAGGGGCTTCCACTGGACTAGTAGAGGTCAAAGATGCTGCCGAATGTCCTACAGTGCACAGCACAGCACTTAACACCAAGGCATTATCTCACCCAAAATGTCAACAGTGCTGAGGTTGAAGAACTCTAGTCTTCCAGATGATGAATCCCAAAACTTGTTCTCTACCGGGGGCTCCTGAGAGTCTGAGTCACATACTTAACTGTGCATTGGGCCTATCCACTTGACAGCTCATGATACTCCAAACTCAGAATGTCATCTTCCCCTGAAAACGTTGCCCTTCCTGTGTTCATTTATTTAACTAAATGGCACCACCATCTTCCCACCTGCTCACATCAAAACTTCAGGTGCCATCCTCATTTTATTCCTTCCAACGCCATTGAAATATTACTATTAACACAATTCTGGAGCTCCACCTTTTCAACTGTCTTCATTTCATGTACTACTTTGCTTTACTACTTTTCTTCTTCAGTCTTCTTGCCATCCATGCCTCCTGTCCTCTCTTGTAACAAACATGCCAGAAACAAGCCACTTTGGTTGTACCAAATACAATAAAGCTGGAATATACCATGCTTTTCCTGCCCACAGAACCCACACATATTCTGTTCCATTTGTCTTCAATAATTTGAACTTGACCGTGATCTTTTTCCTCATGTGGGCACATGTATGCCTGTTCACACAAACAGACACACACTTGTTTGATTAATCATTCAAGTCTCAATGTGGATGTCATTTCGTAAGAAGTGTTCTATAAGGCTCAGAGCCTAGACACCCTTCTACTGCTCTCCTGTGGCATTCCTACCTCCCCTAACACAGTACTACAACACTGAGTGACTTGCTTTTAGCTTTGTATTACTGATACCAACCACATTCTCTGCACATTCCAGGCACTCAATGTCTAGTAAATAAATGAGTAAATGAATGATCCACTGTTCATCTAGTTGGTAAGAAATTTAGGTCTTCATGAATGCTCTTTTGCAAGCAGATTTTACTGAAAATTTGGCCACCTTTAAAATGTTTCAGTTCAAAGCAATTTCAGATAAAGGAAATTAGGAATTTTCTCACATTCATTTTATGTATTTAGTTATCTATAGATACATAATATCTAAATTTTTTTGACAAATTAAGTTCATACATGAAACTGAATAAATACAGCTGAGGCATACCTTCAAATCTTTAGTGGTAATTTGTTCCAAAATTGATATAGATCATATGTATGTTGTCTGAACTGACTACACAGTGTAGGATAATAAAAAAGAAAAGTTAATATATTTCTTTTGATCTTTCAGCTCAAGAAAGGCACACCAACTGTTTACCAGCACCTAAATTTGATCCTTATTTCTTAAATGTTCAGCACTGCTAACACTTAGCTTTCCAAACAGGATCATTCTAAAGCCACCCCATGAGCTTTCTTTGCAACTCTGCCTAAGGGTGATATTTACACACAAGTGCTAAGTCTAAATAACTTCTATATATTTTTTAAAAATCCAAAGAAAGGTAAAAATGAAGAATTAATGTGAATTCCTAACTCCACAACCATATTCTTTGAATTTTTGTTACTGCAACATCTTTGCCACATGAAAGAAGAGATTACTGATGAATTTTAGCCTCTTATTGTATTTGGCTATCCTGTGTGAAACAAATCTACCACCAGGATGTAGGCAGAGGGAATGCAGGAAATGATATTCCACAAAGCCTAGGTACCCTTGTGAATTGAAGTTTAATTTTTTCATCTTGGGAAATATGTAAATTTAGACCCTAGTCATTATATGAATCTTCATGGAATGAAAACTCTTTTATTAAAGCATAATGTATAGATGAAATGAACTTCTTTCTGGATCATGAAAGAAAAGAAAATATTTCTTGCTAACATCTTTTCATAATCTTTACACAGTAACTCTGAAAAGAATCAAGTGCTGACTTCCTCTCTTAGGCTTAATACATTTTCAAATCCCTAGACCATTTGGTGAACCTTCTGCTATCTGGCCTGCTGTCAAACTATAACATCTCTATGATACCATTGAGAAATAATATTAAAAAGGAAACCGTGGAACTCAGATGGCAGGTACCATTATGCCCTTTCCTTCCTTGAAAAATGGCCCCCAAAATTATATTTCCATAGTGCCCCTGGACAAGGAAAAAAATCTTATGAAGAGGGGTAGTCTTCATCAATGGACACTTCATATGATATTCTCCTAGGCTGTCTGTGAGCCATTTCAAAACTGATAGAATTTTGAAAATCTGAGAATGTAACTAATACAGACTATAGGTCTATATAAAACTCCATATAAAGTCTTGAGTTCATACCTGAATAAAATGATTCAGTCTATTAGAAAAAGCAGATCAAAAAAATATTAAGTAATGTGATAAACACTATACTGAGAATCAATACTGACTGAGACCTCATTACTTAACAAACACTACTCCAAGTACATAATAAGAAGTCCATTTAATCTCTATAACAACCCTATGAGGTAGGTTCTGGTACTTGCAACCCTCTCCCCCTTAATAAATGTGATGGATTTTGATATGTCAATTTGGCTCAACTATAGTCCCCTATTATTCAATCAAACACTAATATTAGTGTTAGCATGGCTGTATTTAATATATGTGATTGAAGTCCCTAATCAAGTGACTTTAAGTATGGGAGATTATCCGAGCTGGTTAAGCCTGGTTTAATCAGTTGAAAGACCTAAAGAGCAGAGCTGAAAATTCTTTGAAATAGAATGTCTTGTCCATTTCATATTGCTGTAGTAGAATACCTGAGACTGGGTGATTTATAAAGAAAAGAGGTTCATTCAACTAACAATTCTGACGGCTCGAAAACTCAAGAACATGGTGTGGACATCTGTGCCCTCTGGTGCTACATCACAACATGGCTGAGAGATGGAAGCAAAGAGAGAGTCATAAGAGTGGCCAGGCTTGGGACCAGCAGTTAGTGTAATGGCTATCTCACTGAACTCCCGTGTAGTCGACTGTGGTTCAAGTCCAGGACCCAGTGGCTTAAACTCACGCCGGACGCATGTGCATGCATGCCCAAAATACACAGGGAACTTAAGCAGCTTACCTGAAAAAAAATGATTAGCCCAATTAAAAGATGGAAAAATGAGCTAGACCAAAAATTCTCTAAGGAAGATATATGAAAAGCCAAAAAAGCACATGAAAAAGTGCTCAACATCCCTTATAAGGGAGATACAGATTAAAACCACAATGAGATAGCACCTAACCCCAGTCAGAATGGTGAATATTAAAAAAAAAAAAAAAAGATAAGTGCTAGAGCGAATGTAGTGAAAGGGGAACACTCCTACACTGTTGGTGGGAATATAAATTGGTCCAGTCATTGTGGAAAACAATATAGAGATTCCTCAAAGACCTACAAACAGAACTACCATATAATCCAGCAGCTCCACTCCTGGATATTCTACCCAAAGGACAGGAGAATGCTCAGTCAAAAAGTGTTTGCACATCTCTGTTAACTGAGGCACTATTTATGATCCTTAAGACATGGAACCAACCCAAATGTCCACAGACAGATGAATGAATTGAAAAAGTGTGGCACATACACTCCGTGGAATACTATTCAGCCATCGAAAACAACAATACCCCCTGGCATTTGATAGAAAGTGGATGAATATGGAAGATTTATTGCTGAGTGAAGAAAGTCAGGCTATTGAAGAGAGACATTCCATGTCTCCACTTAACATATGTGGACTGTGCAAACTCTGTGGTAAAGACTGAGAAATTGGAGAATATAAAAGCATTGAAAATAGTTATGAACACTGGATACAATGTGAAAGGAGGGTAAAAAAGGGGGAAAGTGTAGAAAAGGAAATTAGGGAGAAAAATAGAGAGGTAAGATATTTTGATACACAGAAATGGTTTATCACCTGTTGATGACAACATGAATAGCATTCTCAACTGGACTAGTCTGAGCTCTATTTCATGTTAGGTAAATTCTCTTTACAAGCTATATGACGTATAGTGAGTGATTGAATATATAAATAATAATAAGTAAATAAATATTTTTTTTAAAAAAGAGTGGTCTTGCTTGTTTCTTAACTACTTGTTTGTAGGAAACCTAATTTTGTAAGAATTCACTTTTTCCTGGGAGATGGCATTAATCCACCCATGAGTTACCTACCATCATATCTCAAACACCTTCCACTAGGCTTCATTTCCCAACTCTGCAGCATTGGGGATCAAATTACAATATGAGTTTCCCATGAGCATACAACACTCAAACTATAGCCAAAAAAAATAAAACTTTAGACAACGGCTTCTTCCTGTGCCCCAGATATCCAGCCTGCCCTTCTGACAACTTGCTCTGCTGATTTGACTTGGGTAGCCAGCACTCACAGTAATATAAACCATTCCTTTCCATCAATCTCTTAATACAAGGGGACTTCAAAATGTGAAATTCAAGTACAAGTTTATTTTGGAGCAAAAATAAAATTGAAATCACTGCAGTTTGTTCATAATGTAAATCTTCTATGAACTTTCTTTTTTTTAGGCTTTTGTCACTGGGCACATGCACTCAGATAGAAACAGAGAGATGAAAAGTGAGAAGTTACTCTCCATTGAGGATGGCTGTGGCAAAAATCCTGAAATAGTTTCTGTAAAAAATCCTCCATTCTCCTCTCAGGATTTTGGGCACACATGCACATGAATCCAGCATGATTTTCAAGTTTCTGCGTCTAGGGCACCAACTGAAGTTGGCCGTGCGGGAGTCCAGCACCTTAACTATCATACCACTTGCTAGGTCTCTATGAACTTTCTGAAGACTCCCTTATATATTTTTCTTCCCAGATCTGCTTCTCTAGGTTAACCCTGACTTACACTTACTGAGTTAACAAAGTCAAGAAAGTTAAGTAACTTTCCCAAGGTCATATAGCTACTATGTGGTAGAAGATGATTTAAGCTCAGTGAATTTGAGTGAAAACCTCTTATCTTGAACAACTATATTCATGTGTCTGATAGAAAAACCAGTTCAAAAGAAATTCAAAGGAAGCAATTTTTAATTATGACTGAGAGGATAGGTGGTTGAATACAAAGGCAGATTGAAGGTGAAGTACTTGGACTAGATTTTCAGAAATAGACTGGACTTCACAGGGTGACTAATTGCTAAAGACACACCAGTCAAGGGAATTACAAAAGCTCTGGGTGTGATTCAATGAGACATGAAAAAATATACACGTGCTTAATATGAAGAAACATATATAAATAAGGCACTTCATGTCACTACATGAAATTTTTCTCTCCAATATTTCATTCATGAAAAGTTGGATTCCATGATCTCTAATAGTTTCTGTAAAAAATAAAAAGCAAGTGTAAAGAATCTTACAAGAGGGGCCAGCAGGTGGCACGATCATTAAGGTGCTGGACTCCCAATGGCAGACATGGTCAAGTCACGAACCTAGTAGCTTGAAAAGCACATTGGGTGTGTGCACATGCTTGCCCAAGATCCCAGAAGGAAAATGGAAGAGAAGAGACTGCGGCATGGCCTTTCCCCATGGTGGTGATTTCTCATTTTCCCTCTCTGTCTCTCTCCAGCGAGTACATGCACCCTATGGCAAAAAAAAAAAAAAAAAAATAAAATAAAATAAAGTATAAAATAAAATAGAAAGAAAGAAAAAAAGAAAAGCAAGTGTAAAGAATCTTGCAAGCTCCTTGGTACAGGTAAGTATTCTAAGTATTCTATAGAAATTATTTTTCTTCTTCATCACACCAACTTTTTTTTTCCTTTCCAAAGTTCCTTCCAAGCATTGCATGCTCTGATTCTGAATGTAAATTAATACCCATGACAAACATTTCCTTATATTCAACTCCTTTCTCTATGGAATTGAATAGAATATACCAACTACATGACAAAAATTGGCCTGAGCATGGGGAATATAACAAAGGAAAACATAGGCATTGTGTCTTACCTCAAATTGCTCACAATCTAGTCTGAATGGCATAATTTAGAGAATTATGATAACTGATATGAAGAAAAAAACACATGAGGCTAAGAGAGCAAACAGGAGGGGCTTAGTCTGAGGTTGTCAGGGAAACTTCCCGTAGAAAAGAATGCTTTAACTGAATTCTGAAAAAATGAGTATGAATTAGCTTAATGACCAGTGTTCTACAATAGTTAGTAAGAAGAAGGCATGAGAGGTCTAGACCTAAGAGCAAGTCTAAATGAATGCTGTCTTGTTTATTGTTGAAGGAGTGAGCTGCTGAAGGGATTGCTAAAGCATCCCCTATCCCTTCCCCCTCTAAAGATGGTCTGTGAACTGACAAGTTATTGTGTCTGCCTTTTGGCTGGCATGCTCAGACAGTCAGAAGGACCCATATATGGAATCGCCCTCCATCCTGCACAAGCCATCAGTAAAAATAAACATGTCTGAACTCAAGTTCACTCCTTTGCACATTTGCCTTTACTTTTCTTGAAGCTTGGAATATCAACACTTGGCATTTCAACCAGATTCCAGCTTCTGCCTAATTGGCTAGCTTCCAGTGATAATTTAATGTCCTGTGGTGTGACAATAATTTAGCTACTGCAGTAAAATGGAAGGTAATAATTAGAGTGAGAGCGGAAAGTGAAGTAATTTTCCTGTGGCATTGCAGAAATTTTTCTAGTCACATTTGATCAATTTTAATCTTGTTTTGTTTTTTCTTTTCTCTACTGGTCTTCCGTTTTTTTCTTGTTATGCAAAAATGAAAACATTTTAGAAGGAAATCCACATGATTCTGTGAAATAGAGGTATACTAGAGATTTATATGAAATCTGTCTATGTGTGGGATCTTGGGACAAGATCACAAATCAATAGTCCTGATAGGATTAAATATAAACCTTTCAAAGAAAAGGGCAGAGGGAGAAAGAATAGGGCCACTGCCTGATAGGAGATCCAGGTGCTACTGTCTCTGTAGCCCACAGGTACCTATGCTATGGCTGCACCTGTGCAAGACTCTCACAGAGACAGTAATTACGCAGAACTGAAGGGCCAACAGTCAGCAGGAACTTCTGGTTCACAGAGTTGTGACTTGGAGGTGTAAAGAGAAGGCCTCAACCCTGAAGCTGGTGAGGCCTCAGAGGACCTCCTGTAATACTTCCCCTCTTGGGGACAAAGTGAGAGAAACTCTCCTCTGAAGTTCTGAACCCATGACTCCCACTGTGGATTCCAGCACTCCTCACCCACTGAAGAACAACAAAACTAGAACGGAACTCACACACATCACAGGGATATGCATAGGCATACAGCGTCAGAAAAACACTGGACCTCCCATCCCACCCCACCCAAGCTGGCAAGAGCGCTACATCATCCTGCAAGCCAACTGGCAGATGAAGCTTCATTTACAATTAAGTGTCCAGCTAGAGGGAGCAGAGGATGCAAAATACGGCACCTACAACACAACAGAAACTGAAGAATCTGGTCACTTCCTCTGTTTGGCAGGCAGGGTAGGTATACACTTTCCCTGCCATCAGACTCAAGTCCAAACTGACACAGCCCACAGCACAGATCTTCTGGACTTCCCTGAACTATAAGTGTTGGAAAAGAAGATTTGAGAGACACCTGACAGAGGATACCAGAGATCCTCCCTCTAGTTCAGAGTGAAGAGGACAAGACACCATCCTAGACCACTTCCTGATCCTGGAGTACACAATCTAACCAATTAACTTCTAGAGGGAATCTGTTCAAAGTCAAGAATCCTCCCACAATACCTAGACATTATAGGTTCAGTCTCTGATGAGAGCCTCACAGAGAGTTCTGCTTCACTCACATTGATGACATTCCCAGGGCCACATCAAGGCACAGAGGATCATTCTGCCTGTGGGTAACTCATGTAGGCCATGCAGGGTCCATTTCTAGTGTCTCACAGAGACCTGCCTCTGACTCTTCCTGGATGTCCTTGCCAGGGCTGCATTTAGGACTGTGAGGTCACCTGCTGCCAGAAAGTGGAGATGGGGTACATAAGCCTGAGTTGAATCTGAAAGGCACAGCTGACTCCTGCCCCTCCTGGAACACCTTGCCAAGACCTCACCTAGGGCCTGAGGGTTGCCTTGTCTCCCCTGCCCACTGTCGCCTTTCCATAGCCACATTCAGGCCTTAGGAAAGTCATTACTATGGGATGTTACAGGAAGGCTGCAACATCTAGAGGACCACATCTAGAGTCTCACAGTTGAGCTAACCTCTGTCCCCTCCTGGACCACTTTTCCAGAGCTCCAAATGAGCCTGAATAGCTGCTCTGCCTCCAGGTTTCACAAACAGGCTACGTAAGTCTTGCTCTGGCCTGGATGATGAGGCTGACTTCCAGCTCCTCCTGAGCCACTTTGCTAAGGAAACATTTGGAATCTAAAGCTGTTTTTGCCCCTGGCATTACAAAAGCTACTCTAAAAATTAGGAAGAAGTGGATACTCCACCATTTGCCTAAGAGTTAACCCAGAGAACAAGAAACATGAAAAAAACAGGAAAATATTTCACCTGAAAAGGACCACAATAACTTATCACCATAAATGGATAAAACACAGGATATTACAGAAATATCAGAAAGAGAATTTAGAATATTCATCATAACAAAACTCAATGAGATGTGAGAAAAAATGAATAATCAATTCCACATGACAGCATCATTCCATGAAATGAAGAAGAAATTTCATAAAGAAATTCTATAAAGTGACCAAATTCCTCAGTTTCTTTGCCCTATGAAAGAGTCAAACGGAACTTTTGGAGATGAAGAATACAATACACAAAATCAAAACCTCTCTTGAAAATATTAACAACAGATTAGACCATGCAGAAGAAAGAATCTATGACCTTGAAGATAAAACCTTCAATTAAGTCTAAGCCACCAAAAATAAATGAAAAAAATAGCCGCTAAAAATGAGAACAACATATGGGAAATTCTAGACACCAGTAAGTGGCTAAATATTTGCATAATGGTTATTCTAGGAAGTGGTGAATGGATACAAGCATATAAAATCACTTCACTAAAATACTAGCTGAAAACTTTACTAGTCTACAGAAGCATACAGACATCCAGATCTAAGAAATACAAAGAGCACTGAATAGTATCAAGAGAAAATACTATGAGTGATTATACACCAACAAACAGAAAGTCCAGTGGCTGAGATGGACAAATTTCTAGACCTCAAAATTTCTACATTCTATCATCAGTGCTAAAAACTAAGTAGACTATGTAGACTCTGTAAAGTGAAATATGTATATTGGAATTCCTATAACAATGACTAATAAATAATACAGACATAGAGTAAAAATTAAATTTAAAAATGTAGTAAAAACATTAAAATAATACAAAAGAAGACAGAAAAAGAAAAGAGAGGAAAATAAATACATAAAAGAGAGAACTAGAGAGAACAAACAGAAAATAAATGCTGAAACAGTAGACATAAATCCAAACAGCAATTACATTACATATAAATGGTCAAAACACATCATTTAAAAGACAGAGATTATCAGAATGACTATGTACTCTACAAGAAACTCACTTTAAATATAGCAATATAAGTAGTTTAAAGTTTAAGGATGGATAAAGGATTGTCAGAGAAATATTAACCAAAAGAAAATTAGAGTGATTATATTATTACATGAGTTAAATTTCAAACCAAAAAAAGCTTACCAAGATAACCTCTGTCCCTCCTTTCCAGAGCTCCAAGTGATCCTGAATAGCTTCTCTTTCTCCAGGTCTCACAAACAGACTACATAAGTCACCTTGTAAAGGCAAACATTACATATGTATAAAAGATTCAGTTTACCAAGAGAACAAAATCCCAAACACGTATGTACTTAATAAGAAAGCTTTCAAAAAAAAAGAAACAGGGACCAGATGGTGATTTGCTAGTAAAATTTAATTTTCCATGAAGTAATTCCATATGGGAAGGTTCCTTCAAGTCCAGAGATCTCCCTGAGTGAGTTGGGTATGTTTGTCCATGATCCAGGGCTAACATCTGGGTTTTGATCATGATGTTGAGTCCCTCTTGGGGGATATTCTCTATCTCTCTAATATTTTTCTCATTTGTGGAAGAAATAAGTAAATAGACTTCTTTTTTTTTTTCAAAAAATCTAAAAATACCAAAAAAGACAAATAGAAAAATGCATAATTACTGTTGAAGATTTCAACAACTCTCTCTCACTAATTGATAGAACTAATAAGCAAAAACTCAAAAAGGAAATAGGTAGGAAAAACACTACTAACCAACTGGATCTATTTGATGTTTATAGAACACTTCACCCAAAACAGCAGAATATATATAATTTTTAAGTAAACACATGACGTTTTCTAAGATAGATAATGTAGTGAGTTATAAAACAAAACGTTTAGAAGTTAAAATAATATGAAGTATAAAATGTATGTTATCTGACTTTAAAAGACTTAAAAATAAATAATGATAAAAGAAATATCTTCAAATATGTGGAAATAATCAATACTCCTAAATAACTAATGGGTCTAAATGAAGTTCTCAAGGGAAATTAGAAATTATTTTGAAATAAACAAAAATAAAACTACAACATAAAAGTCTGTGGGATGTAGTTAATAAATAATTAAAGAAAAATTATAATATTAAGTGCTTATATTAGAAAATGTACAAGTAATTGTGTACCACTCTTTTAAATACTTCCATAAAGTTTTATAGTTCTTACTGGAAAAGATGGAAGAAATTCACATTTGTTGAAATCTTATCTTAATCTGGATACTGTACTAAGCATTTAGCCATATTTTCCTATTTCACCATCATAACAAACCTGAAAGGTAAATATTCTCTTTATATTTATTTTACAAATAAGAAAACTGAAGATCCAAGAAGCTAACTTCCCTCAAATCACATAAATCCATTGTCAGGACTGATTTTGCTGTTCAGTAAAATAATAGCTATCTGATTAAAATAGTAAATAAATAATATGTGAATAGAGAAATAGAAGGATGGATAACCTAATAGAAAAAAAGGACAAATAAGATGATCGGTAGGGCTGTTTTCATGGCCCAGTGGGAATGCACCTGGTAAAATTTTCAAGCTGCTGGTTCTGGGATTCGAATCATGGTCTACCATGTGAGGGACCAACACCTTAGCCACCACGCCACTTGCTGGCCCTCCATGAACTTTTTGAAGACCTCATCGTATAGGTATTTGTAAAACTTAGCACATCTTAACCATTATTTAGAATTCTTGTTAGCTCAGTTCCTTTCTTAGGAGACCATAGTTACCATAGCGGAGGAAAGTAGAAATCTGTTTTTATCAAGCTACTCTGGTAATGTGTATGCCAAGGAAAGCTGTGGAGATGCACTAATATACTGTATTCATGAAAAAGATGCAGATGATATAAAGAGCTGCCTCAGTCTTCTGGGGGCTCATTTCAGATCACAACACAGAAAAATGCACCAAACCCCATACAGTGGAATCTTGTTATGTGATTTATGTAGCAGTACTCGTACAAACGGGGGTGGGCTCAGTGATCGGAGGGTGAACTTGCTGTTTCCGCAAAGACACGAATCACTGCCAAGATAGTGAATCAACTACAGGAAGGGAGAGCTTAGAATAAGGTCATTTGTTTGGGTATCTCAGGACCGCTCTGTCTGAGACTGGTCAAAGTCCTTTGAGATATCTTTCATTATTTCTATCGACAAATATTTCTGGGACTGTAATAGTTTAAGATGTTCTGAGTAATGAGGTTAAATATTCTTGGTGAGTATATGGAGTGGGCACCCTTTGCAACTATCAAGAATTTGCCTTTCTCCACTCTACACTACTTATAACAAAAATTTTGTAGAATACCAATTTTGTACCATTATATGACCAAAACAATTTTTTTAATTCCATCGCCAATGTTAAAACATGGCTTACTCACGTTGTGAAAACATGAATAAGAAATGTAATTTGGAAACAAATCCCAAAATTTTACATATAATAACAAAATTCCAAAATTATTTATTTCCAAATCACAAATTTCTATATTTGTGAAAGGTCTTCAGTTCTCTCAGGGATGTTGAAGGTCTGTAGTAATATTTCCTCATTTATGACAAACATGATGCCTAAAATGATTAATTAAAACAGACATGTATTAGAAATATCACCCAAAAGCTAAGGGGAAAGTCATGGTTATTTAATATATATGTTTAAAAACTTAATCACTAAAATTACATTAAGTTAATTAGTTTTTTTTTAATTTTCCATTATCTTTGAATGTAATCATCTAGCTTCAAACTAAGAGTGTAATAAGGATATATTCAATGGAGAAAATATACAAATTTGTTTTACAAAACAACAGAGAGTTAATCTATAGTGTTGAGGGATGATAAGCCTTGCATTATGTTCTTCAATAAGTGTAATGAGAGTAGAGGGGGTTGTTCTTCACTGATTTATTAATGGGGCAATTTCTACAACATAGGATAGGACCCCCGTCATGTTCCTATCTCATAAATTCAAAGGCGATTATATGCTTGCTTTCATATACTAATGGAAAAAAGAATAGATCACGTCATGGCTCTTCAAAATTTGGTAGTAGCATAATTAAAATTCAGGATATTAAATACTTTGTATGTATTCCAGTGATTTTTTTTTCTTTGGAGCTGTTGATAGGAATCATTTATCACTCAGAACTTCCTTTCTAATGCTTACTCAGGAATCCAAAAAAATTACTAATCCAAGATCATTTTAATAGAAGAATCCCAGCTACTAAACCTGCTAATTTTGAGATGATAAATCTGAGGAAGAAGAGGAGTCATGATCTGGATGAAGGACAAAACAGAAAGAATACCATTATAAAACTACTCAATGTTTAAAATTTAAAGATCTACGATACCAATATTGGCAAAGATGTGAAACAATGGAAACTCTTTACTCATTGCTGTGAGAGTATAAATGGATTCCATCACTTTGGAAAGCTACCAATAAAGTAAATGTACATTTGTTTTATGTCCCAACAATCTCACCCCTAGGCATATATACAGGAAAAATTATGATATATGTCCACAAAACTGACTTCTGAGTACTCAGAACTTTATTCATAAGAGCTAAATGCACGATTACAGAAACATGAATAAATTAATCCAGGATTTCATATAGTGGAAAATTGCATGGCCCCCAAAATGGAACTTATACTTACAACAACATGGATAAAATATCAAAGGATTGTACACTACAGGTTCTTGTTCACATGAAATTCAAAGAACTTCCTGGGGTAATGACAATTTTCTAAATCTTGGTCTCAATGGTGGGTACTTTCGTGTACATGTAGGCAAAAATTCAATGAGTTGTAGGTTTAAGATGAGTGCATTCTATATATTTTTCTACAGAATATCCTAAAATGGAGTGACATAAAATAAAGAGAAGACATGTTCAGGGGTTGAAAATTATTATAGGAAGTTCAAAAAAGTAAGTCTCCCCTTCTTCTTGGTTCCTTTTGTTTTGCTTTTGCTGCTTACTTAATAGCCCCTATGTAGCTGTGTATTAAGGGCCTGGGACTTCTTTCTCGGTAAGTAGAGTCTCTATCCTTATAAATTTCAGTAGAACTAATTTGAGGCAGGTGGATGGAGTCCTAGAACAAGTATATAAATCAGCTTTTAAAACTACAAAAGTAGTCCAATTACAATAAGAAAGGAAGAACCCATGTAGACATTCAAGGCCAGTGATATAATCATTTTTAAAGAATTATTTTTATTTAACTTTATTTATTTATCTTTATTTGACCAGAGAGGGAGAGGGAGAGGGAGAGGGAGAGGGAGAGAGGAGAGAGAGAGAGAGAGAGAGAGAGAGAGAGAGAGAAAGCAAGCTGCCAGGTCTGGGACTTGAACAGAGGTCAGCCATGTGGGAGTCTAGAGCCCTTACCCACCATGCTACCTGACATCACTTATGCTTTGAATTTTTACTAAAAGTGTTGCTGGATGGACAGGCCCTATAGCACAGTGGTTATGCTCTGAACATAGAATATGAGATGCAAGGTATACATGACAAATTGCAGCTTGAATCCCTCATTGGGAGTCTCTCTCTCTCTCTCTCTCTCTCTCTCTCTCTCTCCTCTCTCTCTTCCAGAATGCATACACCTCTGGCATTTAAGGGAAAAAAAAAAAGGTTCTGGAGGAATTTCTTGAGATTGTCTCAGCGACCTGGTAGGGAAGACAAAACTGCAATCAGTAGCTGGTAAATATTTGGAGATTTGGGGTTTCTATAATCTCTTTCATTAATCAAAAACACAACATTCTCAAGATCTTTGTTTATTTCTATTTTGTTGTTTGGTTTGGTTGCAAGGAATAGCAGCAAACAAAAGTTAACGTAAACAGAAAGAAAAATCATTAAGCAAATGGAAAGAAATATTATAAAATCCAAACAGAAAGCATAGGGATACATGTGGGAAATGAAGGGAACTGGAAAGTTAATCCATGAAACTGGAAAGTTTATAAAAAACTGAAACAGAAGCCTCTCAACCTCTTTCTGTCTTTCTCCTCTTCATTTGTCTATATTCTCCCACTACCAAACAGTCTTGTTGAATGCAGATCTGTTACTCAACATGACCATGTTAAAATAAGTAACAATGGGACTGGCAGGTGGTATGGTGGTTAAGATTCTGGATTCCCACATGGCTAACTGTGGTTCAAGTCCTGGAACTGGCGCTTGCTTTCTCATTCTCCTTTCTCTCTCTCTCTCTCTCTCTCTCTCTCTCTCTCTCTCTCTCTCTTTCTCTCTCTCTCTCTCTTTCTTCCTCCCTCCCTCTCTCTTTCTCTCTCTCTCTCATAAATTGAATAATAATAATAAATAAATAAAATTATATAAATAATTCTTTTTAAAAAATAAGTAACAACTTCTACCCTAAGTGTGGCTTTGTATATGTAATTAAAAGGGGAGAGTCTTCAAAAAGTTCATGTAAAATGCATACCATAAAAAAATGAATTTCAAATTTTATAAACCCATATTTAATTCTATTTTTTCATAAACTTTTAGAAGCTCCCTTGGAGTTTACTCTCTTTGTAGGCTCAATTAGTTATGACTAATAACATTCTTTTAAGCTTTTATTTTGTTTTGTTTAGATTTTTTCCAGAGAGAGACAGAAAGAGAGAAATGAAAAATCCCCCAGAAGGATGGTCATGCTGCAGTCTCTTCTCCATTCTCCTCTGGGGACTTGGGGCATGCACACACACATGCCCAGTGTGTTTTTCAAACCACCAGGTCTGGGACTCAAACAGTAGAGGCAGCCTTAACCACCACACTACCTGCTGGCACTCTTTTAAGCTTTTAAGATCTAGATGTTGAACTAATTTTCAGAGGTTTTTAAATAAAAATGCTAGATTAAACACAGGATTAAATTTCATAAACTCATACAAATGCTATAAAAGTAAATATATGTCTATACACATTTCAACAGACAAACTAAATATCCATGAGTCCATATTCATGTAACTGAACAAATCAATTAAAGGGGGGAAATAGACAAAAGTATTGTTCCAGCTTTGTGGAGACTGAGGCTGGAGGGCCACAACACCGTTAGACCCTGTCTGCAAAAAATTGAGAAAAGAGATGACAAGGTGATAAATACACCGAAAATACAGTGGGGGAAAAGTCCAACATAGCTAATAAGCATTCTAGAAGGAAAGAATAGAGAAAAAGATGGAGAAAAAAATATAAAGAAAGTGATTAAATCTTCCAGAAATTAGAAAATATGTGAAAATTTCATTAGATGCTGAGTAGATAAATAAAAATAATCTAGGGCTAGAAGGTGACATGTTAGTTCAGGTGGCTGGATTCCACATGACCACCTGCACAGTTTAAGAGCAGATTCGGTGGCTTGAAAAACATGCTGGGCACATGTAAATACGTGCCCAAAATCCTAAGAGGAGAATGGAGGACAGATTGTAGTGTGTTCATTCCCCGTGGCGATACTTTCTTGCTTTCCGTTTCCCTCTCTTCTCTCTCTCTCAGTCTCTGTGGGTGCATGTGTACTAGAGAAAACATTTTTAAATAATAACAATAATAATAATACAGATCTAGACAGATCATAAGGATATGTAAAGAGAAAATGCTGGAATTAGGTGTGGGTAACACACACTGATGTGTGTGTTACAAGAAGTTTAAAATGCCATTGTGGTGTCAGAGTCTATTCTACAGACAATCGTGTTCAAACCAACACAAGGTTGCTTAAGGAATACTGACTAGGTCCTGAGTGCTGTCCTAGGAACTGGCAGACAGAAAGATAAGACCCATGAAAATACTCTAGAGAAGAGATAGGCATATATTCAACTGTGGTGAATCACATTCGTAGAACCAATACTTCAACCCTTCCTGTGTCCAGTCATTTTGTATTGTGATTTTCAGTTCTTTTCACTGTTTATTCCCCAATACTTTTAAAATGGGCTGACCTGGACCAGCAGATGGCATAATAGCTATGTTGCTGGATTCTCATGTAGTCAACCACGGTTCAAGTCCCAAACCCGGTGGGTTAAACTCATGGTGGGCGTATGTGGGTGAGTACCCAGGATCCCGAGAGGATAATGGAGGAGAAGGGATTGCGGCATGGCCATCCCCGCTGGGGGGTGATTTCTCACTTTCTGTCTCTCTCTTTCTGGTGAGCATACGCACCCTATAGCAAAAAACCTCTCCCCAAAAATATAAAAAATTAAAAAATAAAATGGGGTGGACCCCCCAAAACTCTTTTTGGTCAAAACTTTCATTAGACTTGATAGTGTTCTAGTTCTGAGCATTGCCTTCAAGAGGCCGTGAGTATTTCTGATGTTCCTCCGCCTTTACTGTGGTAACACACACAGGCTAGCCTGTTGGAGGATGAAGGGCATGGGGGCACAGATTAGTCACTCTAGCCAACACCAGCTATGAAGGTGAGTGACCACAGCCAAGATCAGCAGGACCCACCCCTTTAGATCCGTGAAGAATGAGCGCCTGTTATTGTAGGCCAAACAGATGTCACTGATACGCAAGCTCCCAGTCATCTAGTGGGTTAAAGGGCACAGAAACAATTAGCAGGAAAATAACTCCAACTTTTAAACTCTTTTCCCTGCACCACATTAAACTTGTTTCCTTGGTTTCAGAGACTCCCAGCTTGTTCTGTCTGGTAAACGCGTTGGTGGCGAAAGCTGTGAACGGTGGTGGCAGCTGAAATCTCTTGCCCTTAAATAGCTGTCAACTCAAAACTATAAACAGTAAATACTGTGAAGCCCGTCTTAAACCGCAGCCCAAGGGAGCAGCAGAAATTGGATGCCTCATAGAAGTGATCTTTAAGTAAAGGTTGAGTACAATAGCCTTGGGGATATTTTTGAATGGTGACTCCAGATACCGTTGTCTGATGGGGAGCGTTGCCAGGCTGGGCTTCCCGGAGCTTGCCTGTTCAGAGGCACATAATGAAAAAGAGAGCTTCAGAGTTCACCGGGGTGATCACACAGAGCTAGCAAAACCGCAAGTATTTACTAGTGGCCAGGTAGATGTTATATTTGTGAACGCCTTAATCAGACTTTAAAAGATAATAGGCCAAGAGAAAAGCAGAACTCTTTTCAGCAAGCCTGCATTCACCTCCTCGAGCAGCTGCGCAAAATGCCCCTGACATGCCTTTGTCCCTTTCCAGGAGAGCAGCCTCCCTGAGGTGTGACCAAAGCAAGCTGGTATCTTCGATGGCTCGCAAAAAGGGTGGTCAGCAGCTGTCTTTGGCAATGTACAAAGTAGTTACTCTGCAGAGAAGGGCATCCTTTGAGTCTAGAGCAGCTTAAGCCTTTGAGAGGAGATTTGGGGACTCTGCGGTCTCAGGAAGAAAGTCCTTGCAGCCTGATGAGAAAGACCAGCTGGTACTATTTCCCAAAAGGGCAGTTCCCAAGGCTGAAGTAGAAGTGGGAAGGATGCCTGGCATGGAGCGCATCCACTCTTGCTGTGGTCAGAAGCAGAACAGAGAATAAGGAGCAGGAGACAAACGTTTTCCGTAAACATGGCTCATTCTCAGCGCACTTTGAGGCTGGTTCCAGGGGGCGGACGTTCCTAGAAATGGTGCAGACGCACAGCCCCTCCTTCCAGGACACTGCCTCAGCAGCCGGGCAGAGAAACCACAGGCATGTATTTTCCTTATCCTCTGAGCAACACCAAGCTCCGTGGAAATTAACCGAAGAGCCTAGGCTTGGGCAGTCGCAGCAGGGAGCGGGCATGCTGGCACTGGGTCCCTGCTGACTTCTTGTTCAGCTTCTCCTTGGCAGGCCTCGGACATGGTCCACACTGAACCACGTGTTTCTGGGGTTTCTTCCTCTCCAAAAACATGCTACTGGTACTGTCAGGTGCCCACATATCTCTGCACCTTACACCGAGCCTGTCTGCCCTTGAAATCTGCTGAGGTACTGAGCAGACTTTAAACATTCTGTCTCCAGAGCCCACATCTCCACCTGTACACTTGCAGGTCATAGTTTTTTGTATTTTGTTTGTTTGTTTGTTTTTTAACTCAATAAGTATTAGAATCATACAGCATCATGCTAAAGGTCCTGATGTGAAATGTGCTTATGTCTCTTTAAAATGTCCAAGATTTTGTACAAAATATTCCATTTTAGGACCAGGAGATGGCATAAGGGGTACATCACTGAACTCCCACATAATTGGCCGTGGTTCGAGTCCTTGGCCCAGGGGCTTGAGTCCTTGGCCTAGTGGCTTAAAACTCACAGTGGGCACGTGTGCATGAATGCCTAAAATCCCAAGAGGAGGACAGAGGAGAGGGGTTTGTGTGGTCATCTCCCCCGGGGGGTGATTTCTCACTTTCTATCCCTATAGCAAAAATCTCTCTTAAAAAAGAAAAAGAATTCCAGTACCAGCAGTTGGTGAAGTGGCTATGTCGTTGGACTCCCGTGCAGTAGACTACAGTTTGAGCCCCAGACCTGGTGGCTTAAACTCATGCCAGACGCATGTATGTGCATGCTCAAGATTCCAAGAGAAGAATGGAGGAGAAGGGATTGCAGCATGGCCATTCCTCCTGGGGGGCGATTTCTTGCTGTCTCTCTTTCTGGCAAGCACACATGCCCTATAGCAAAAACCTCTTCATTTTGTTATCACCCTTATAATACAAGAACACTTCAACAGCTTCATGGAAAAATTAAAGTACGAATGTATTTTGGTGCAAAAAAAACCCCAAGATTCTGAAATCCACGCATATTTTTTCCATAATGCTCATTTTCCGTGAAGTTTTTGAAGATGCCCCTATGTACAATAGATTTCACTGCCCGTGTTAAGCTAGCAGCATCCTCGGTGTAGGCTTCCTCACTAAGGAAGGGAAGAAGGCATCCTACTGAAAGGACAGACAGAACCTGCCTAGAGGCAAGTGTGACACCAGCACTCACAGCTGCTTAATGCCTCCCGCCTCAGTGTTCTCATCTATGAAATATGAATATTAGTGGTACCCATTTTATTGGCCTTTTGTTTTAAAATGCATAATCCATATTAAGTTTTTTACTGTGGTACACTATTCTATAATCTACTCCACTAGGTACATTCACTCTCATGTCTCTTAACCACGTTCTCCCAGTTCTTTCACATCCAGATTCTGTTACCTACCATTATCCTTTCTCCTTCTAAGCTATCAAGCCTTTCAGCTTTCATTAATGAGTGAAGACACTCATTAATCATTAAGCAGGGGCATACAGAATTTGTCTTTCATAGCCTAATTCACGTAGCATTATCTCATCCAGGTTCATCAAGAATTCATTGTTTTAGGGCCAACAGGTAGTCTGGTGATTAAGTCACTGGATCCTACATGGCCGGCTCTCCAGTTGGAGTCCCAGACCTGGTGACTTGAAAAACACTCCAAGTGAATGTGTATGCATGCCCAAAATCTTGAAAGGAGAATGGAGGAGAAAGGATTGCAGCGTGGCTATCTTCCTGTGGGGTGATTTCTCACTTTCCCATTCGCTCGCTCTCTCTCTCTCTCTCTCTCTCTCTCTCCTTCCCCCGTGAGTGTACACATCCTATGACAAAAATCTAACAACAACAAATTCATTGTTCTTTATGGCCTAGTAGTATTCCCAGTCATTAGTTGTTGGCTACTAGGTTGATTCCATGTCCTAGCTTTGTGAGTAATGCCGCAGTAAAAACAAATGTGCAAATGTCTCTCCCAATGAGGGATAGCTTGTCCTTTGGGTCTGTATTCTTTGCTTGATCTAACCTATTGCTGATATTCACTACCAAATTTTTTTATTTCCTATATTAAATTCCTCACCTTCAGGATTTCTGTTGGATTCCTTTTAAAGATTTCTCTATATTGAATTTCTCATTTACATCATTGAATGTTTTTCTAATCTCCTGTTTGTTCATCTATATTCTCTTGCATCTCATTGAGTCTCATAACCAATATTCTGAATGCTGTACTGACATTTCTACAATTTCCTATGGTTTGTTGATTGTTAATGAGGACTTAGTATACTCCTTTAGAAGAGAGATATTTCCTTGTTTTTTCAAGTTCCTTGTGTTCCTGTGTTGATATTTAGACATCTGGTGGAGTATTCATGTCTTCCTGATTTATGGAGTAGTTTTATCGGGACAGTAATTATTTATTTGTTTTCCCTGTGGCTGTGTCCTTTATAACTAGTTGAATAAGTTTTTGTTTCCTGGTTTGTTTTTCACTTCGTTTCTGGTTGGATTTGGTATTAAAGTCTCTGTACAATTTCATAGTCACCAGTGGTGGCTATGGGTACCCCCAGGCTTGTGTTTTCAGGCTCTTGGTGAAGCTAATGTTCACTGATGTCACACCTGTAGAGGGAGTAGATTCACTCATACCAGTGACACCAAGTGCCCTGAGGGGTTGTTGCTAGAGCTCTTAAATCCTGACTGCACAGAGATTCCCCTCCAGGTTAAGTAGCTGAGGGGAAATACCAACGGAGAATAAGAGAATTTAGTGCTTATAATTTTGTAAACTTTGTCTTGAAAATGACTCTCGAAATGGTATACAATTCAGACTCCACAAATCTGAATCTTCCCCAGAAAACATGTAAATCAGGGACTGACAGGAGTGTAAGGAAATTCATATTTTCCATATATTTATTAGAGAACAGCTGTAGAATAGTTAACAAAGCCGGAAGGTGGTCATGATATATTACATAGGGAAAAGAATGTGGAACACAGTTTTGCATACATATGTCCTGAGGTTGAAGACAAGTTTGCAAGACAGTCAGACTAGTTTACTTTGGAGAGTCCCCTTTAAAGTCCTAAATATTGAAAGCTCTGGGAAATCCAAAGGCCAACAGTCACTATTTTAAATCTAGTGTCTTCCACTACTTCTATGTGAGCATTCGACACTGGCTTTCACAGTACTAATATTGCAATCCTTCTGAATAACCTTTAATAGATACCTTTGGGGATTATTCTATATTAGAAGTATTGTCATTAAAATGAGGTAAATGAAAAGGGGGGCTAACTTGATTTTGTTGGGGAGAGGTGATGATTTGCAGTATAGACTATATAACTGTAAATATATAAAAGACAGATCACTGTCCTTCATTCTGTACATGTACTGCATCATGTTTATTGATTTGTGTATATCAAACCTTCTTTACATCCCCGGGGTAAATCTTAGTCAGCCATGGTGTTGAATCTTTTTGATATGCTTATTGGGTTTGGTTTACTAGCATTTTTCTAAGAATTTCAATATTCATCTCTTTTAGGTCAACTTTTTTATTTAATCTTCTGTCTACTATCTATTGACATTGTTGAAATGTTTCCTCTCTCATAAGGTAATATTTTTATCATTTAAAAAGACTTCCTTAAATTCATGAGGCATTAGACTTTTAGATAAAATGGAAACTGCTGCCTTATTTCTTGGGAATTGAAAACTTTTAAAAAGCCAGTTATGAGGTCCAGGCAGTAGAACCTGGTAATGCAGTTGGACCCACGTGAGAAGGGTCCTGCCCTGGTTCACATTCTGAGACCACTCCCTGTGCACACTCTGTGGGTGTGTGTGTTGGGGGGTGCCCCTGAACCAAGCCAGTTGAAACTTGGGGTGTAACATGGAATGAAGACCCCATGGGGGGTGCCTGTCTGTCTCTATCTCTTTCTGATGAAAAAGGAAATCAATAAATTAGTTTTTAAAAGTCAGTTATTAAATCATTAGTATCAAGATCCAGTAAGACAAGACTCTCCCAAATTTTTTTATGTTGCTGTAGAGCAAGGATCACTTTGGTTGAGTACATATCATCTGGGATCTGAGGTCCTGCTTCCCAAGCCTCCAAGGAGAAATGCTACGCCCAAGTTGGTTTCCCTCGGAGCCTGAATTCTCTATGTCCCAGGCTCTGGGCTGCTGGCATTTCTCAACATCTCCCCAAACAGCTGGCACCTGAGCTCAGACTGCCTGACGCCCAAGCCTCAAGTGTTAATGCCCCGTCCACCAGGTCACTCACACATTCCTTCCAGCTAAAGAGAAAGCAGCAAGAAAAACAGGTCCCCATTATGAGACAGTGCCCTTGGCACTCAGGCCCCAGCACTACGGATGAGACCTGTGTGCCTCTGGTCTCTTGCACAGACCTCGCCTACCTCAGTGATCCTGTCGCTGTTTCCGATGGCTTTGGCTCAACACTCCTGGTCTTCCGGTTGTTTATGGGGAGGAACCATGCAAGCAAGTTCATTTCATCTAGTAGAAGCCATTGGGCACTTTGGTGAATGACACCATCACTTCCAAAATGAAATTTTCCTTCTGGATGTAGATCCACTAACCTCCAGCAGCTTGTTTTACTTTATTTTGTTCCATTTCATTAAGTGAGGGTAGGCGCTTTACACTAACACAGTTCTTCTAAACTGAAAATTTAGGAGAAATTTCTTTAATTATAGAAACTATATTGCCCCCATTTTGTCGGAAGGGGCACTCACTCCAAAGCACTGAGTTTGGATACTGATGATGTTATTGAGCTGGGTACCTGCGTTGTCCACGTGTATTCCCTCTCGCACTTGGTTTCTTACCTGAAGGAGGAGCAGGGTAGTCTTTCTTGGTAAATCAGGGAGAACGCATTAACAAATTTTCTTTTGCACAATGCTAATGTCTTACATTCTTACCACAGGCATTATCCTATCATAAAGACAATCAAAAATTTTAAAACTAAGATGGGTAATTCACTCACTGACAGCCATTTATTTAGTACATTTGAAGGACTACCAAATCCATTTAGACTAGAAGTAATTCAAGAACTAATCCATTTATTTGCATGAATTCAAAGATTCCCTGAGAATCTTCAGAATATATATGTTAGCCAGCTCGTAGCAGCTACTTCATCTGTGAAGGACCATGTATTGACCAAATAGCTCATGATTTTTAAGACCCACAAAAATATTATGTCTCACCTGCCTATTAACTCAAATTAAATCATGAGTCCCCTGAGAAGATTATTTGGACCTAATAATAGTTTGATGGATGATTGCACCAAATACATTAGAAACAGGCTTAACGAGAAAAATGTATGAATAGTTATGGGGTCAAAGACTATGGTAAGAGCAGCTTAAAATATATGACTGAAAAAAATGGGAGTGAGGGTCTGATGCCCACACCCTGTGATAACACAGGCACTGGCGAGAGTTTAGTAGTAAGTTTTTTTTTCTTTCTTTTTTTTTTTTTTTGGAGAGGTTTTTGCTATAGGGCACATGTGCTCGCCAGAAAAAGAGAGAGAGAGACAGAGAGATAGAAAGCAAGAAATCACCCCCCAGGGGGGATGGCCACACCACAATCCCTTCTCCTCCATTCTCCTCTCAGGATCTTGGGCACACATGCACATGCGCCTGGTGTGAATTTAAGCCACCAGGTCCGGAACTGGAACCATGGTCGGCTACATGGGAGTTCAGTGACATAGCCATTATGCTAACTGCTGGTCCCAGTAGTAAGTATTCACATAGGACTGAGAGACATGTTCTTTGCTATCTCCGAGGGCTGAGTTATCGTTACAGTTATGCAGCTATCTGGAATATCGGTCAGCTCCTCCCTCATCTCCTTTCAAGACACCATAATTGGTCTTTTGGTTACCAGAAAAACTCCCTGAAAACAGTTGCAATTGGAAAAAAAAAAAAAAAAAAAAAAGGCAATCTAGACGGATTTTTCCTTTACGTTGCCTTATATTTCATATCACAGAGAGAACTAGGAGATAATACCATTCCTGAGTGCCAGTGTTTAGCTCTTTTTTTTTTTAAGGCATGTAATTATGGAGACAGCATAGCCTTTTTATTGTTCTAAATCCAGTGCAGCAAATGCCCCTTCTATGACCTCTGGAGGCTGCACCAGCTGAGGCTCTGGTGGCAAGGCCCAGTGAATCCTCCCATTGTCGTAAGCTCTGCCTTCCTCCTTTCCCAATCCTCAGCCCTTTACCCTCCTGCACACATGCACACTCTCAAAATGGCTTAGCACAGCCCTGACCACTGAATGGACGGGTTGTCCAAACTAAGAAACCAAGATCTTGTCTTGCATTCTTTCCTAGTGAAACAGCTCCAAACCTTTTACAGGAAGGCAGAGCTGTGTCTCATCCAGATGCACATACTAGTCTCGATGGATGGATACCAGGCACCTGACGCCCAAGGCCTGGCCAAGACTGTCTACGGCATTCTTCCTTTTTATTTTTTTTTTTTCTCTATTTGGATCTGCATTTCATGAAACTGTTTGCATAATCCCTTAACATTCCTACCAAATAAGTACTTGAGGAACAATCAAAGACTCTCAAAATTATCTACTTCATATATTTAACTCATATAAGTATGTTTGTATATTATGTAAACTTATATGTATATGTATAGAAAACTTAAAATGCTATAGAAAACTTTAAAATGAATGATTTTGAGATGCATTTTTGCCTAAGAAATTGTTGGTGCAAAGCACTCCCTGTCTGGGGAACCCACCCACTAGAATCACACAAGAACTCAGATGATAGAGTAAGTCGAGATGAGGTTTACATTTACTACATAAGATTCCCACCCCAAGTGTACTAAGTTTAACCTTACCACCCTGCATCCAATCTTAGGTTATCATTTGAAGGAACTTCAATAAAAGGACCTTTGACATATGAAAACTGTCAAAGTGTAGGAAAGAAGGAACATCCAACTAGCTCTTGTATTACTGATTTAAAAATGGTAGGTTTGTAGGGGGACAGCAAATGGTGTGGTGGTTAAGGTACTGGACTCCCACGTGGCTGACCATAGTTCTAGTCAGCTTGCTTTCTCCCTTTCCCTCTCTTTTTCTCTCTCTCTAGTGAGCACATGTGCTCTTTAGCAAATTAAATGATAATAACATTAAATAAGTAATTCTTTTTAAAAATATTTGAGAAAAATTATAGGTCTGACCATAGGGGGAAAAATGGCAAGAGCAAGATACGTCTGTCTTAATCATGGTGCCAGACCAAATGGGATTCTAGCTGGGTGAGCAACTGTTCCAGTGGAATCCCAGGATGCAGACCTGGGATCAGGCAAGCCAAGAATGAGAGAAACAGACGGTGCATGAAGATGTATCCTCAGGAGAAGCAAGAGAAGCTGCTTCCTCTGAGTCCAGAAGCAGAATGTGGATGCAAACATGACAAGACCAAGAAGCCCAGGAGGCGAGGAGCTGGGAAATCAATGCAGGATATGATGTGAAAAGAAAGGATTGAACACAATAGCATGAAAACTTAGGAGCATATAGCCAGAAACTTATTTTAATTGCCACCTAAATGGCCCATAAATGGTTTGGTTTGGTCTGAAATCACCAAAATGGAAACAGTGGGCAGTCAGTCTCTGGGGTTTTGTCTATTCTTGCCCAACTAGTGCCAAACAGAAAGATGGAATGCCTTCAGATGTCTGGGACTTCTTCCGAATTGTAAAGAGAATCTAAAATAAGATATGAGAAAAGGAAGATGAGAGAACTGGTGAGAACACCCTTACAACTTGGACAAGGTCATGGAGTGAAACAGCAGCTACAGGAGGGCCCTCGAGCAGAGTGAGAAAGCTTCCTTTCCCTGCTGTTGCTGACTGCCCTTCCTTTCTACAACTTGTAGAACAATGAATACAGAAACAAGTCAAGCAATCTACTGAACATGAGTACTAAAGTTAAGAACACTGTATTGTATTCTTGAAAATTGCCAAGAGAGTAGACTTTGAGTGTCTCACCAAAAAAAAAAAAAAAGGCGATGTTATGCATATGCTATTTAGCGCAATTTAGCCATCCACAATGTATATATATTTCAAAACTTTGTACTATATACAATAAACATATGTATGTGATTTTTTTTTTTCAATTTAGAACTAACTAGTCAATTAAAGCTTTTTCTTTTGATTAACCTGTGTCCCTCTCCCCGGATAATGCTACCCTTCTTTTATAAATCTTTTTCTTTACTGTAGATTGCAATTTCTCTATCTGATTCTTGTGTTTAATTTTTTTCCAGATCTCCATGCTAGGCCTGCTACTGTTATCATTCTGTATACTCTTGCTACTACTCACTCGGTCAAAATTTTAAATGACTTTGTGTCACCCATGGGATAAAATCTAAGCTCTTTTGTGATAAACTCAAGACCCTTCGAGATCCAGGTCCTGTGATTTCCCTTCCCTTATCTCTATTTCCACCCCCACCCCAACCCTAGCATGTCAGTTAGTCCAACTGCAAGACTCGGTGGACTTTTCCATTTTTTAAATTCATATTAACAAATATTAACTACTACAATTACCTGAAATGCTTTTCCTCACCTGACTAAACCCTCAGCCAGGATCAGCTCATAATTTGTGGAACCCAATACAAAATAAAAATATGGAAGCCTTATTTTTAAATGATAAAGAAAGTCAAGATGGCAACAACAGAGAATTAAACCAAGCCTGGGTAACCTAAAAGTCGGGTTGGGAAACGTTTGCATGCTCATGAAGACATCCTGGCCCTCCCTTCAATTTTCTCCCCCTCTGAATCTTTTCATTTTCTTCCTAAGGGATTTCAATTTCTTCAGTGTTGCCATTACACTCTACAAATGGCTCCATTTTAACACTGGCTTCATGGTGTTTTCATTTTTGGTGTGCAGGTGTCCTCACAGGGTTGCAAGTCACTGAGGAAAGAAGCTGGGCCTCAGTTGCATCATATATTTAGCCCCTAGGCCCGCACATGGTGCACACTTAGTTATCAGATGCGTTTGTTGAGTGACTGAAAGACTTACTGCGGATTCTGTACCTTGTTTCCTGCAGGAGGCTGTTGCTACCTCACTTAGATGGGTAGGTACATAGAGAGATGATAGCACTATTTTTTCAAAAGGTGGTTCATCCAGAGGGCAGAGATGTGGACTATGAATGCAAAGTTCTCTAGTGAAGTAGAGATGGGATTGTGCCAGGCAGAGCTATTGCTGGCAATTCTAGCTCCTCGCCCATTGTCTGCCAGATAGCTGGATAATTTGTATTTTGGGACCAGAGGGTTCATGTGCTCACCAGAGAGAGACAGAGAGAGAAGGAGCAGAGAAACACCCCCATGGGGAATGGTCACTCCACAGCCCATTCTCCTCCATCTCTCCCTCCTTCCCAAATTTTGAGCACACATGCACGTATGCTTGACCTATTTCTCAGGCAACAGGGTCCATGTCTCAAATTACACATTTAGCCACATGGGATCTTGTTGTCTTAACCACCAGGTCGCAGAGCCAGCCCTTATTGATACTGTACATCATTTGACATTCAGCGATTTCATTTGCATGTTTTGGGAACAGTTTTAGAAGACGAGCTACCACAATGTCTCAGTAATAGAATATCTAGAGATCTGTAGTTTAAAAAGCCCACATCTTTAATAACGAATATTTTTAACATCACTTAAACATTAAAAAAAATTAATAGGTACTATAACCTATATGTATTTTGATACAAGCATTAGACGTTGTGTTTTCTGGGGGCTAGATGATAGCTCAGTGGTAATACAACTGGAGCCATGTGAGAGGGTCCCAGCTTCATGCTATGGGCCCTGGGCACTCAGAGCATGTGCAGAAGCCCATGATCTGGGCTGGTTGAGGCTGGGATAGATCAGACTAAAGATCCTGTTGAAGGGGCTGACTCAAAACTCGAAACAAGGCAAAACTGTACTCAGCTTTTCTTTCACAAACCTCTAACAAGATCCTTGAGAGTGGTGCTTTTCAGTTCTTCCCCGCAGCTCCCAAGCACCATGTTTTCAAAAGGCGGTTCATCCGGAGGCTGGAGATGTGACTGTAAGTGCAAAGTTCTTTAGTGAACTACAGATGGGATTGTGCCAGGCAGAGCTATTGCTTGCAACTCTAGCTCCCCTCCCATTGTCTGCCAAGCAAGGAGTCTTGAAGATGCTGTGTATCTGTCCGTGTGTATACTGTTGATACGTGGTTTTGCTTTCTATAGCAATCTGTTCAGGACTCAACATAGCTGTCTAATCCATCAAAGTCCTGCTTGAGGTGAGCCAAGACGACTTGTCTAGTCACATTTCATGAGAGAAAAATCAGGTGATTACTGTGTGACATTTCTCAGGCACCGTTTGGTAGGAGTGGAAGTAGTCTTGGTTATCAGAGAATCTGCCATCTAGGCTTCAGGATATCTGAAGTGCATGAGAGTTGATACAATGCCATAGAGGGCAAGCTGTTTCATCTCAAAAGTCCCTAAATTGGGGGCAGGGGGGAGTCTCAAAATTGGGGGGAGGTCTCTAAATTGGGGGGAGGTCTCTAAATGGCCTTATAAACACTAAGGCAAACCCTTCTTCAGTGGTTACACTTTCAGAAATCCATCTGAAAACGATCATTTGACATGGACTAAATGTCCATTACATAATTATTTATCTTAGTCTAATACTGTATACAAGTGTTCACCATCATGGAATTATTGGGTATATTGCAAGTGATGAAATTCCATCTGATGAACTACCATGAGACTATTAAAACTGGTGTTTACAAAGAACTTTTTAAAGCTTGGAAAAATGTTTATAGTATAATGCTAAGTGAATTATGAGGCTTCAGCAATGTATATACCATCTGATCTCAAGTATTTTTTTTAAAGTTTCTTTATTTATTTCATTCATGGATGAGAAAGAGAAAAGAAGAGAGAGAGCAAAACCAACAGGTTCTTGGCTTCATGATCCGCTTCCCAGCCTTAGTCGCCCCAGATCATGGGCTCATGTGTGCCCAGCATACTTGAGGAGATCTCTGGATGCAAACTCCTAAACCTTCCCATGTGGGTCAGCCTCACAGAGAACTGCATTTTACCACTGTGCCCTCATGTCAAGTACTCCCTTACACATGCAAAGAGGTAGAGCATAAAGTATAAATTTTAACTATGACTTTTCCTCTAAGATTATAAATGATTTTGTCTATTCTTCTGCTAATTTTTAAATAATCTTATATAACTTTCATAATGAGAAAAATATGAAACATTTATTTTTTAAGATGACAGTCCTAACGCACTGCGGGACACAATGAGACAACATGACATGGAGAACAGGAGAGCTATGAGCTATCTGTGGGTCAACTAGAACCAAAGCCGAGAAGTCATGAAAACTGAAAACCATGAAGGTTTGCAGAAGAACAGCAAGTGGTGCTTACTATTTGTGAAGAATCAAACTCCTAAAGGATTTCCATTTACTGTTTCACTATGCAGCTTTCTAGAAGCTGAGGAAGCTTCTTTGTTTGACAGAAAGGGTAAGGCGAATTCACATCCTAAATCTGGAAATAAGCTCAGTATTTAAATAGGGCAAGGCACATGGCTAAGAAATAAAACATAGTTAACTTTTTTGCTTGCAAGTTAGTTCATTTGAAAGGGCCATTTATTGGGACTAGCAGATGACATAATGGAAAACTCATGGCAGGTACATATGCATGCATGCCCAAAATCTCAAGAGGAGAATGGAGAAAGGATTGTAGTGTGGCCCTCTCCCTCAGAGGGTGATTTCTCACTTTCTGTCTCTCTGGTGAACACATGTGCCCCACAGCAAAAATCTCTCTCTCTGAAAAATAAAAGGGTGGGGTGGGGGACTTACTGAGGCCAGCATGTGGCATGGTGGTTAAGGCACTGGACTCTCACATAGCTGTCCACAGTTTGAGTCTCAGATCTGGTGGTTCTCTCTCTCTCTCTCTCTCTCTCTCTCTCTCTCATGAATGCATGTGCCTTATAGAAATTTTCAAAATACAAATAAAGATAATAATAAATAAAATTAAATAATTCTTATAAATAAATAAATAAAGTAGGTCCTTATTAAGGACACACGTAGAGTGAAAAGGAAGATCAAAATTTTATGGTGTGATGGAAAAGGAGTGAGTACAACCAGGAACTATAATTGGAGCATGTATCATAGACACTAGACCTGACAGGGCCATGCACCTGGGAATGTTCTAAAGACTTCAGTGGTAACAGTGCACACCTCCATCCTACTGTTCTCATATTAATACAACCCACACACTTGGGCAACTGTCTTTCCTGGTGTTGTGTCAACTGATTTCTACTCTTTTTTTTCTTTCCCTGTATTGAAATACACCTTCCGTGTCTATCCTTAATCAAGCTTGTTTGCATATGGCACATCACAGCCATCCCGCAACATGGCATTCTGCAAGTTTCAACCCTCATTGTCAACTGCCTCATTCTCTCTGGATTCCTAGTTCAAGAAGGAGTTGAAGTGTCTCAGCATCTCTGTTTACAGTAACCCACTTTATAAGTCCCAAGAAGTCTACGTAATAGCTGCTCTGGGCTCACACGCTCTTTTCTTATCCAGAACACAAAATCTCTTCCTTTCACTGCCCCTGGGAAGGATTCTTGGGCTAGGAAAAAGGAAATAGGAAGAAAAAGAGCATCTAACATAGGAACAGCACCTGAGGCCTTCCGCCTAGCATCCAGTGAACAGCCATTGATTGAGAAATAGTTTTGGCTGCCTGGTGAACATTTAGGGTAAAGAATCCTGTTTTGGGAATGTTAACATGTGAGGATCAAGTCAAATCATCATCGTCAAGCCTGTAGAACAAGGTGGCTGTATAAACTAGGTTGTGCCTATTTGCTGATGAATTTTTTTGTAAATACTTAATGTATGTGATTACCACGTTTAGCTAGGACCCAGACCAACACACGCCTGATTCTTTATTGTTTCATGGAGACATACTGCTTCTTATTTTGATCATATTAGTAAAGGGGAGAGTGATATCCACACTGCTATATATATTTTTAAGCAAAATTTTGCCTAATAACAAGTTACATTAGTTACTTAAGACATCGATGACTCTTTGTTTAGAACCAAAATAATATAATGATCATCCTCTTTTTCATTTTTACTTCTACTTACATTGCTTTTGGCAAAGGGATAAGCAAAAAAGAGTGGAAATCTTGCCTTTGGCATCTAGATGTGTTTGTTGAACCAAGAGTTTAGAATGAAAATAGTTGAAGGGAAAAAATGATCCAAATGGTAGGGCAATGGCAGTTCTGCAAAAGAAATATGTCCCGGTGCTTCTTTCCATCACAGAACTGGCTGTTCTCAATGCCCCTCAACCTCTATGATTCTGTTATTTTCAGAGCCTGGTAAAGGAATACTCATATTGTAGTTTGAAGCTTGAGGATTTCAGTGAAGAAAAACATTCATCAAGTGTGTACTGTACCAATTGTCTCTGAAGACTGAGCCTTAGCAGGTTAACTTTTACAAAGCCTAATTGAGTGAATTTGAATTACCCCTTTTTGCCTCCAACTTGATAATTATAGATTAATACTAGCCATTACAACCCTGCATCCTTGCAATGGAATCACCATCAAGCAGTTCAGAATACCACAACCTGTGGATTATGTGCTAGCAGGGATCAACCTACTTGGGGAAGGGAAGGAAAGCAGAAGCCTAATGACAAGCTGGCATACCAGAGAGGATGGATGGAAATACATTAAAACAGCAGCAGCTTTCTCATCTCACTTCCCTTTGGTTACACAGGCTGAAGCTGACCAATCAAGGTCAACCTATTGCTGACCTTAGTTGCCAATTTTACTTTAGTTCTGGATGTCGTTATGTTCAGAACCCTGAATGAAGTAATAAGCATGCTACCATATTTGAGAAATGCATGAACAGTAGGAATATAGTTTACCATGGTGGTTGCTCTCTGTCAAATGTCTGCTTAGAAAAATAAAGCCTTGGGGCTGGCAAGTTGCATGTTGGTTAAGATCCTGGACTCCACATGGCTGATCACAGTTCGAGTCCCAAACCTGGTACCTTGCTTTCTCACTTTCCCTTTCTCTCTGCCTCTCTCTGGTCAAATTAAAATATAATAATAATAATAATGATAATAATAATAATAATAAATTAAATTAATAGTTCCTTTTTTAAAAAGTCTTATTATTTGTATATATATATATGGTAGGGGAGATTTTATAAATATCTTTGGTTTTAGGCAGGAAAGAGCAGTCTTCAAGGTGAAATGCTACTTGGCTTTCTCCTACTTTTCTGAAATGCTTCACTCAACAGTTACTTCCTGCATCCATAGTGAATGCCCTGTGCCAGGAGAAGACAAGATTAACATTTTCTTGCTTCCTGTCTTGTTGGAATTCTGTTCTTCATTGTTTCACTCACATAGAAATTTCCTGCATTCTCACATCCACACACCCACACACACGTCCATGAATCTCTTTCAGAAGTCAAGTCAGATCCTCACATAGTGCTGACTGTTCTTTTACTTAGATGTCTTGCATCAGAAGGGAAGCCTGTTCATACCTCTCTGCTAAAGTTCAACATGACAAGAACTGTGAGTGACAACAGTATGAATCAGCAGGGCCACCAGGGAGTGAATTCTTGAGGAGTATATGCATAGACATGAAGAATCCAGTTGAAGTTTAGTGACGGATGAGTTGAAGGAAGCAGGCAAATGTCAGGATCCAAGAAGATACTGTAGGTCAGTGTCTAATCATTACAGCCAAACAGAGAGACGCAGTTGACCTTTCAGTGAATGAAAAGAAGCTAAGGAGACTCAAACTGAGCAAGAAGGCACCCTGAGGAAAATCTGTAGACCAAGATTCAAACTGGGCAGAACAGTCTGAGGAAGGTTTAATGGTTTCCATTGGCATGTAACATATGGGATGGTAAGTGCTTCTGAGGCTTAAGCATGCACTTATGTCACCTGGAAGGCTAAGTAAAACACACATTACTGGGCCCCTCTCTGGTCATTTGATGGATTATACATTTCTTCCTAACTTCTTGCAGTTCATTCTAAGCATACGGGGAACTGCGTGGGAGGAGGGGATTCACAATCTCTCTGTGGTTCCGTTTCCCTGATGCTCATCAATCAACCTGTGCTTTTGACTTTGGAACTGTACATTACTGGATATTATAAACACCTCACAGTTTCTAGGGAACAGGTGAACCTGGGCTGAGCTGTGGGGTTTCAACTGAGAGTTCAGAGGTGCGTGGGAGGAGATGACTTATGCTCTCTTTAGCTCCACACTTCTCCCTGCTGCTCACTTGGCAGTCTCTCTTCACTGAATTTTAATCATTTGATGGTATATTCACTTTTGGCTACTTGCTTAGAGAAGGTTTCTGCAACTGTAGGATCATGTGCTTCCCTTTACTGTAAGGTACTGCTGAGATAATTTCTCTCCTCCTCTGTGTTTTACAACATGGAATGACAGAAAGAGATTTTGAGTTCAGATTTATAAAGAGGAGTTTCTTCCTTCAGGCAGCAGTTTCAGTAAGGGTTAAGGAATTCTATTACCCTAATAGTATTCAGATGCTTAGCTATTGTGCACCTAGGCCTGTCTAGACACTCAATGTGTGGAGGCTGAACAGCAGAGTGAGAAAGTAAAGTTAGAAAAAAAAGAAAGAAGGAGAGAAAGAAAGAAAGAAAGAAAGAAAGAAAGAAAGAAAGAAAGAAAGAAAGAAAAGGAAGGAAGGAAGGAAGGAAAAAACTAAAGAAAGAAAAGAAAAAGGGAAAAAGACAAAAAAACAACCAAAAAAGGAAAAAAAATTTTCAACAGCTAAAAATGAAAACTGTGCAGTGAAGTGCACTACAGGAACATGGCAGGACATACCTCAGATTAAAACAGCTCCTGAAATTAGCAAGAGAAAGAAGAGGTCAGAAGTGAAAAGAAGTGCTTTCAAACTTAAAAAGAAAAAATTTAAAGAGAGAGAGAGAGACAGAGAAAGACAGAGATAAGAGAGAGGTTGCCCCCCCTGTCTGAGCTATTTTGGGGTCTAGAAGGTGGGATTTAGAGCAGAGATTTAGTCGCTTTGGTCCCTAAACATGGCAGGGCACACTCTAGTTTAAGCTTTTAAGTGACTAAGGTAAAAATGGGAAAAACAGTAGGTTAAATAATTCTCAAAATACATGAAACATATGTTGGATAATTCTTCAGGAGAGAGCCATATATATGGGATTTTAAATAATCAGGAGGAGGACCAACCCATGGCCTGGTGGTTAAGACAGCTGGCTCCCACAGGGCCAACCACACAGTCTAAGGGCTGGACCTCGTGGCTTGAGAAACACACCAAACACATGTGCATGTATTTCCAAAATTTTAGAAAGATGGAGAAATAGAGGAGAAATAATTGCAGCATGATCATAACCTCATGAAGGGTACTTTCTCACTTTCTCTCTCTCCCTCTCTCCAGCAAGTACATGTACCCTCTGGAAAATTTTTTTTAATTATTCAGGAGTAAAATATTGTAAAATGTGGTTTAAGAAGGTGGTATCACATGAAAAGTTTTTTTAAAGGGTGTAAGTAGAGATAAGAAGGCCATATATAGGGTATGGTAATGAGACTAAGGATAAATGAGAGCTCATTTCGAGACTAAGCAAGGGAGAGTTTCAGGACCCATGGTAGCTCTCTCTGGTGGTATTAGAAGCTGTTAGTTGCTCCAGAAGACTTCAGGCCTCCATGTTTATTGAAAAATCAGACCTTGAGTTAATAAGAAATCAAGACCCTTGACTTGTGGCTAGGTCACTAGGAAAACCAGAACAACTTCCCATGAGCCCTGGCACTGGTCAGCACTACTCATAGAAGCAGCAGCTGATAACAGAAGAGGGGAGCAGTCCCAGGTCTGGAAAAGGGCCAGAAGGGAATCTCCGGGAACTTGCAAAAGGTTCCCACTTACAAACAAGCACCAGAGCACTCATAAAATGCTCAAGAAACACACTCAATCCAAACAAACTCAACCCCCTCACTGCCCACAGAGTTGTGTGAGGTGTCTCATGGCTCCATTTCAAACTTTTGTCATATCATCAAACTTTCCAGACTACCAGGACATTTGGCAAAGGTCGGGTGTTACATCTCCTGTCAGGGGACTCTCTCCTGCCAGGAAGGGTGGAGTGGCTGAAATGAAATAACCCAATCAAGTCTTTCTCATTCCCACTTCTGTGGTCTCCTTCAGACTCTCACCACATCATCACATGAATCAAAATAATCCTGACACACATGGTTATACTAATGTCCCAGCATGCCTTTTGTCCCTAGTGGACTCTCTCAGGCAAAAAAAAAAAAAAAAAAAAAAAAAAAAAAGCAGAAAAACAAAATACCCCTAAATAAATACCATTTGCCTTGGAATCTTCAGGAAAGAGCCGCCGAGCTGCTTCTGCTCATCCATGCACAGTCATGTGGCACTTTGTTTTTTTCTCAGCTTCGACCAGCATCTTAAGTAAAGGTATGTGACTAACTCTTTCGAGCTTGCGCTTATTGTTTACTTTTCCCTGACTGTCAAATCCATTATAAGCGTCTCTTACTATCTTTCTCGTAAATACACCAGACTCAGTGGAAAGAAGAACATTTCTCCGGGCCACTTAACAAGCAAATTATTTTTCAACTACTTCATCCCCTTCCTCTCCACCCTCTTTGAGTAAACATTTGGGAGACACAATCCTGTGGCCTAGCAATTTGCAAAGACACTCTTTGTCCTCACAAAGGCAAAACAAGATGGACGAGGTTAATGGAGGAGATGAGTTATCTTGGATAATCAGTAGAAATATCCACATCTCTAATTCAAGGCTTCCTTTGATTTATCAATGTCATATTTTACATTAAGGCCCCCAACATCCATTTTCTTCATTTCCTTTCTAATTATTGCTTCCCAACTCGATAATTTGCTGTTATATAGTTTCTGAAATCTTGCATCTAGTTTGTTCAGCATCTTGGAATGTGATGAGAAAAATGGGCTCTCTGTTAGAAGAACCCTATGGACTTTTTGTTCTTTCAAGATACTCTGTCTGTCCTCTCCCACTCATCTGTAAATAAATCCAGGCCACTGCCTAATGAAGCAGAAAACACAGCGTAAAGAACTTTTCCGAGATTGTTGGGGGGAGATTCAGAAGGAAAGGAGGCTCAGGAGTTGGGGGTCGGGATTAAAATTCAGTTTTACAATTTACGGGGGAAGAAATTTGCATGAGTTCTTTAATCTATAACATTCACAGTTAACGTGATCTGTAAACTCTGAGATATTTTAAACTCTCAGGTAATGTAAACTCTGAGGATTACACAACAAAAACCACTCACCTTGCTGGGGGCTGAGAGAATCAAAAAAGAACATATATCACCTCTTAGCCCTTCACCGTGTCTCACCCAGTACAAACCATTATCATCCCTCATATGGATTATTAAAACAGCCTCCATAAAAGTGTAGCTCTCCTCACTATCCCCACAGACAGCCCATTCTTAGCCTAATACCTAAGGAGCCTTTTAGAACATACATTAGCTATGCACCACCCTATCAAACCTTGTAAAGGTTCCACATCTCCTGCAGGGCCAAAACCAGAGTCGTTCTGATATCTAGTAGGTGCCGCAGGTCACCTCCTCATTGCCCCCCTGACCGCAACCCCTACTAGTCTCTCCCTTGCTCGTTCCACTCAAATACGGTGCCTTCCTGCCCATGTTCCTGGTATGCCCCGGGTATGTGCCTGCTCAGGAACTCTGCCCTGGGATCTCTACACCACACGTCCTGTCCTTGGTCCATCTGCTTCCAGACCACTCCATGGGTTGTCCCACAACCACTGGCAGCCCCGACATCACAAGGATGCCACCACATTCCCTTACTTGGCTGCTGCTAGACACTCTCCAAAGCCACAGAAAGTCACGGAGCCTGAGGGCAGGGACAGTGGGACTAGCAAGGAAGGCAATCTGCCTGGGGTGTCCCTAATCAGAGGGACAGCCTGGAGGTGGATCCTACAGGGGCCATCAGTGGACCCCAGAGCCCTGTGTCCCAGCTGGGCAGTTAGCAGCTTGTCAACCCACCTTCTGCTGCTTTTCTCTCTCTTCCATCTCACTCTTCCCACTCCTTACTGAATTCTGGAATCATTTTTCCAACCTCTTGTTTCAAAACTACATTACTTTATGGCATTGTAAGCTGAAAACCAAAAGGAAAGATCCCATGTCCTTTTACAATTTGATTGGCATAGAAGCTAGAAAAGGGTGCTTCTGAATTCTAGAAATCACACCAAAAAACATCTCATGCTCCCTTCCCAAATATAGCTAATTTTGAAAATGGGCAACCAGGGATCTCTCTTACTAATAGTAAATGTGGCGGCAAAACATGAAGCATGTGTTCCACGGGGTGAGTGATAGGTCTGTGGTTTGTAATCATCTCACTTTGAAATTTCTTCTCACATGAAAAAGACTTGAGTTGCAAGGTCAGAATCAGTAATCTCTCAAGAGTGACTCCTTCAGTAAGCTTCAAATACAATCCCAGTGAAAACTTTTTAAAAAGTGACAATTCAATAATCTCTAAGACCTGTACAGTATCTTAGAGTTTATTAAGATCTTTTACATATTCATTACATCTTCCCATAGCCCTGGGAGGAGGACATTCCATATTATATTTACAATAATAACAACTCAGGTAATTTTTGTTTTTAAAGTGCGTTTACTTATTTCTTCTGTGATAGAAAGCAACAAAGAGAGACAAAGAGGCAGATACCCCCAAGAGGATCCCGACATTTCAATCCACTCAGTCTCAGCTGGCCCAGATCACAGGCATGCATGCAAATGCCTGCAGGCTCAGGAAGGTCCCAGGACACAAGCCCAGGATCTTTCCTGCAGGGATGTCCGATGGTGTTACCACTGCACCACCACCTGACCCTTCAGGTGATCCTCGTGTGCATTTCCTAGGACCACAACAAAGTGCTTCAAACTAGGTGGCTTAAGACAATGCGAATTTATTCTCTCACAGCTTTGAAAGATGGAAATCCAAAAGTAAAGTGTCATCAGGACTATGCTCTCTCGGAGAGCTCTAGGAGAGACTCTTGTTCTTTCTAGCATTTGGTCCTTGCAAGAGACCCTTGGTGACATTTGGTTTGTAGACACACCATTCCAGTCTCTGCCTCCATATTCACTTGGCTGCCTTTGCTCTGGGTGGCTTCTCCCCTTCTTATAAAAACAGCGACTACCCAGTTAGGGCCCACCCTGGTCCAGGATCATCTTATTTCGATCATGTCTTCCCCACCTTATTTTCAAGCAAGATTACATTCACAGGGATTGGGTCTTGAACATACCTTCTGGGGAACACAATTCAGTCACAAGGCACAGAGACTGCACGTTATCACCTACGTGCTACAGAGACCTTGCAAGGCTTGCCGCAGGTCAGTCAGTGCTTCTCTAAGTTTGGCCCAGCAAGCACCTGCATCAGGTGGTTTATTACAGTGCACCTGGGGGATTATTATATAGCTCCTGGGCTTATTGTATAACATCTGGGGGTTTATTATATAGCAAATTCCCGGACTTCACAATAGCTGCAACACCAGAATCCTTGTAGGATGAAAAGCCCCATGTAACTCAGGCACACTTGATTTGGGGAATTGTCTTAACTATTGGGTCATCTGAAAAACATAGGATACTACATCATGACTTTTCTGACCACCCAACAGTAAGAATTACCAGAGGTCATAAAGCTGTGGCAGAAACTGAATGCAAGCCCACGCACTCGAACCTCAGAGCTTTATTTCCTAACAACCGGCCTTTGACCAGCCCTTTCTGGAACCTTCCTGTATTCCGTCATCCTTTCTACTACGCAGGCAGGTCAGCACTCACAGAAGAGAAGCTCGTTCGCACTCTGGTGCATGGAGCCTCTTCAGATGCTTATGTTTTATACTACTTCTTCCAGAGGATTAAAGCAACTTTATTTCTCTTGAGAAACATTTTTAAACAGTTGGACAGTTTCTTTTTAAAATTTTTTTTAAAACATTCAATTACTATACCTGATTTGGAAAGAGAATTTTGAGCAGTTTCTTTTTAGTCAGTTCTTGCAAAGAAAGAATGCTGATTTTTTTTTTTTTTTATGTTTATCCTCTATTCAAGAAGAAAGTACTACCAAGGACCTTGCTTCGAGGGTCACTATTATTCTCCTACTTTGTGGATGAGCAAACAAGATCGTTAAACCAAGGTTAGAATCGGGATATGAAACCCAGATCATTTGACTCCACTTTATGTCAATCTGCCTCCTTGGCCTGCCTAAATGACCCAGTCCCAGCTCCTCATCCTAGATTCCAGGCTTCCTATCTGACATTGTCTGTCATTGCCATCCTCCATTCTTTATTCAAAACCCCCCCCCTCCACACACACACACACCCCAACTATATCCTTTTGCTATGAAACACTGCTCATTCCCACTTCCTGGCCCTCCAGTGATAGCCCATTTTGGTCACTAGCATGCAACATCCCATATTGCCATTGTTTATGAGCAAGGACAAGGCAGTGTTCACATTCCTCACCCTGCTAGGAGGGCAGCAGACACAGAGTTACCTGTTTGGGTGAGCGAAGTCAGCCCATCCTGGAAAGATACCTCTGCACAAAGCGGATACCGTGTGGTGAGAGGCAGGAGCCTTGCTTTCTCTCCCTGGCCCTGTTTCTCCTAAGACTTATGCCCGGGCGTGTCAATTCATCTCCCTGGCATGTAGGAAGAAGGGCTGGGCTACATGATTTCTGAAGTTCCATCCAGGGCTAACACTCTAAATTTAAGTCCTACAGTTGTGAAGACACTCCTATAACTTTAGCCAGTACTGATCGCTTCTCTTCTTAATCAAGTCCATATTTCAACACCAAAAATCAGGACCCAATTTGACAGAAATATTTTGTACTACTGGATATGAGAAGCAATGAAATTGTAGCTTTGGTGCCAAAAATTCTGCTATGTCCTGGGATGTTTTCATAGCAGAAACAAAGGCACAGAATATTTGAAAACAAGAATGTCCCCCAAATTCTAAAATGTGTGTTTAGTCCTCGCAGCATATACATTTTTGCTTTATATTGAAGACCATTGTTTCCAATTTTTCATATGCTTTTCCATATTCTCTATTGGCAATGTGTATAAATCGTAGCTTCTTCACCAGATAAATTTCTTGAGACAGGAAACTACAGATAATGTCCCTTATACAAAATGCTTAAGACAAGACGTATTTCAGATTTTTTTTTTTCAGATTTGAAATATTTGCACTCAAAAAGTTTTGGATTTTGGAGCATTTAGGATTCAACCTATATCTGGTGTTATTTTGGTTCCCCAGCAGCTCTTAGCCCAAAGCAGCCACATGGCAGAAGCCTAATATATGTTTATAAATTCTCAAAAACAAGCTGGAAATACAATATAACATATATGGATCATGCATTAAATACTTGATACAGGCTGGTAGTAAGCTAAAACTCCAAGAAAGGGACCCTTTTCTTCTGGAATAGTTCAAAAAGGAGTCAACCCAAAGGCTGGGCAAATGTGCCACCTTACGTGTTCCATATTTATTTATTCATTGCCCTTGAAATCTTGCTGATTTTTACTAGATCGTCAGTTCTAAACAAAAAAATAAATTTTTTTGAGAGAGATTTTTGCTATAGGGCATGAAAAAGACGGAGAGAGAAAGAGAGAAAGAAAGAGAGAAATCACCCCCCGGGGGGATGGCCATGTCACAATCCCTTCTCCTCCATTCTCCTCTCGGGATTTGGGGCACTCACACACACACGTGCCCAGCATGAGTTTCTAATAAAGGCAGCGACTACCAAATGGGGCTCACTCTGGTCCAAGATCTTCTTACCTCGAGCATACCTGCCATGTCTCACGTTGGTTTGCTAAAGAGGAGCTGTCGGTCCTTGGGCAGCTGCAGAAGGCCCTGCCAGCCTGCTAGTCGCCTCTGTTTGAGGCACACATCTCAAGCTTGGGGGTGTCACTTGGACGCCTACTCCATATAACAGAGGCTCAGGTCCTGGGTCTGTCACGTATTGCTGGGGGGCTTTGGACCAAGAGTCTAATGTGTCTGTGCCTCAGTTTACTCTTCCATAAAAGTGGGGATTATAATAAAACCTAACCTTTAGAGGAAGTTGCAATGCATTTAGGTGATCCACCTAGCAGGCAAAGGACTCAGAACAGAGACCACTGAGTGGTAAGTACTCAGCAAATGACGCTCTTCGAATGAAATCTTCTGCCTCAGGACTCAGTTCAGCCCAGGTGGCCATGTGACCCTAGTCAGGCCAGTAGAATATGAGTTAAAGATCCCAGGTTGGGCTGTCAGGAGATTTGGTGAAAAGCTAGATTCGGCTCTGTGTCTTTTCAGGTCTTTACTTTTCGTCCTCCACTGTTGGCAGATAAAATTTTGGACTTACACTAAAACATTGTTCATTATTTATCTGAATTTAAAATTTAAGGGGGCATCCTTTTTTACCTTGTTATTATTTTGTTTGTTTTATGAGAGAAAGAGATAGAGGGAGACAGAACACATGCAGGAGGGTGGGGAGACAGAGTAAGAGAGAGAAATCCATGTGTTTTGCCCATGTGTTTCTGACATGGTCTTGCTGTTGCAATCCTCTGCCCCAACCTCCCAGTTTACTAGGATTACAGGAGGGCACCACCATGCACAGCCTGTTCAGGTTGGTCCAGGAACAGAACTGGGGCTTCCCATGTGGCCCCAACCTTAGCATAGGGGTGCTCTACCACTTATGCTACCATGGCTGGGCTCATGTCTGCATTTTCATGTACAAACCTAGCAACCCTAATTTCCATATTTCTGTTTTTCTTTCTGTCTACTGTGTGAACACCATGCCTGGAGGTGCAGGTACCATCTTGAGACCATTAGCCATAAACTAAGAGGGTAGAGAAAGACTGAGGAACTATGGGTCTCTGAAGTCGTTATAAGGTCACTCCATTAGCCTGGACTGATTAAGCCAATGCTTCTGTCACATACAGCTGAAAGTAGGCCCTACGTGGTTTACTCACAAGAGCATAGCTTTTGTGAAACCAGCAGTTGGAGTAATTGGCTATGTCGCTGGACTCCCATGTACTCGACCACGGTTTGAGTCCCGGATCCAGTGGCTTAAACTCACGCTGGGCGCATGTGCGTGCATGCCCAAGATCCCGAGAGGAGAATGGAGGAGAAGGGATTGCGGCGTGGCCATCCCCCCGTGGGGTGATTTCTCACTTTCTGTCTCTCTGTCTCTCTCTGTCTTTCTGGCAAGCACACATGCCCTATAGCAAAAAACTCTCAAAAAATAAATAAATAAATAATTTTTTTAAAAAAGAGCATAGCCTTTGTCTTCTTCCTTGGTAATCCCCTATAGCCCACTTCATGCGGAATACTGAAGTCAAGGTTGCAATGATCGCTTCCAGGCTAATACCTTGCCAAATTTGTTTCCTAGCTTACCTCTCTTTTTCTATCATTCTTTATGCTCTACAGTCATCCAAGTATGTTACATCCCATGAATCCATGAAAAAAAATCAACTGAACTTCCTTCCAAAGGGTCGAAAAGGGACTTTCAACCTATTTTGGATACAACTTTATAAATACATTCACACACTTATTCTTAGTGAAAAAAATTGACTGAAAAATTGAATGTGAATAACATAAAACTAAAACAACGGTGATTTTTGATAAGTTATTTTATATTTGGTATAGTTTACTTAATAAACTCCTTATTGTAAACTTTTAAATATTCAAATGCAAAACACAAAGTACTGATAAATGTTAGAAATCGTGGCCATGCTTATTGCCCTAATTTGATCATTACTCATGGTAAACTGCTTTGAAGAACCACACTGTTCTCCCACAAAGATGTACAATGATGATACTGAGTTAGAAATTACAATAAAAATTGTTTTAAAAGTGTAAAACGTTTCCAAAGTCCATTATTTCCTGCCCTCCCCCCTCCCACCATGAAATGTTAAACCAAATGTGAAGAGTGTTGTTATGAACGAATGTCAGTCTCCTGGCCCACTCAGGGCTCCCTCCAGCCCGGGCTGACTGCCAACTCAGAATCCGACCACTACCCTCAACTTCCAGCTCTTTCCTCTGTAAAATGTTTCCTATGCTGTGAACTGAGGAAGACTGCAAGATGGCTTGATTCAGAAGACCGAGTTGCCTGACTCAGAAATCCTACCAGTTCTCCAGTGCAGCCCCATCATCGGGCTCCCCAACTTCTAAGAAACAGCTCCATGATTTGGCTGAGGCCAACAAGGATTGGCCTCTCTCTCCTACCTGCCAAGGGACACAGAGGCTCATTCCAAATGGCCCACCCTTGCCCATGCCATTCATGCCTCATAGAAAACTCTCCTCACTACCTGTTGCTTTGCATCCTATCTTCCGTACAGGCACTGACTTCTTGGGCTGTCCCAGCTGGGGGACTCCTCCCTGCAGTTCAGTCACCTCTGGTCCTGCCTTGACTTGTACCAGTTCTCTTTGTGTTTATGGTGTTCCCAAGCCAGTGAACAGTAGCCCAACTCCGAGCAGTGCGACTTGCACAAGGCTTGCTTAGGAAGCTCTTATTTAACAATAAGCATTCTCTGTGCCTGAGATTCCTTTGACACTTGCAGAAAAAAGAGAGTCACTGCAAGGGTAGTTACTTTTATTTGCAGAAGTTCTTACTCTTATTTTGGGGGGAATAAATCTCTCACCACTTGTCTACCCCCACAGAGCTTCTGTTTCTCACTCACAGCTGCCCCAGTCTGCTGAAGCGAAGGGCAGCCGACAGCCATGGCAGTTCACAGTTCACACAGGAGCCCAGCCTGGACAAATCATGTCTTCACTCTTCAGCAGCAGCTGCACCCCTCGGTTGGTCTCTTCCTTCAGGGTTTCTTCTTAGCTAGTAAGAGGCAGGCCAGCCTGTGGCATGGTGGTTGAGGCAGCTGGATCCCATGTTGCTAACACCATGGTTTGAGTCTTGGGCCTAGTGGCTTGACAAACACGCTGGGCACGTGTGCCTGCATGCCCAAAACCCTGGAGGGAGGGAGAAATGGAGGAGGAGAGATTGTGGTGTGACCATGTCCAATGGGAGATGCTATCTTGCTCTCTCTCTTTCTCTGTCTCTCCTTGGAGAGCACATGTGTCCTCTGTCAAAAAAAAAAAAAAAAATTAAAGCAAGAGGCAACCAAAGTATCCCATTAGCTCTTTGCTTCAGATTCTTCCCTTTACATCTGCAGTTGGCGTACTACCTGTGGACCAAATCCAGTCCTGCAACCTACTTTTGTAAATAAAGTTTTATTGGAATGCAGACACACTCATTGGTTTACGTAATGCCCTGTCTTCTTTCACACTACAGTAGTAGAATCAAGTGGTTGTGACAGAGTCTACATGGCCTACAAAATCTAGAATTTTTACTATCCAGTTGTTTGGAGAAAGAAAAAAAAAAAAAGGCTGTCCAGCTAATTTGCCATATCATGGATAAAATAGCCATCACTAGTGGAACTTTCTCTCTTTGTTACAATATTGATATTGTCTTTTCCTTTGTAATTGTTGCTATATCTATCATTCTTGCCAGCAATATTGAGGCTACAGATAAAATAAAGGATGCCTACCTTTTAGCAAGTGGAGAGAGAAAAGCCAAGGATTAAACAGAAACTGAGAGGTAGAGTGGGAGCTGATATTCCTGATTAATACATTGTAAAAAAGTTCTCCTTCTAGTCGGGGCTGGATCAGGAAGTGTCAGATCACAGTGAAGAACAGCCACAACGTTATTTCCAGCTTATCTAGAACCAGCAGACCAGTCATTACCAACATGAAAAACACTGCTAACTCCTCCAGCCAAGGTAAAATAATTAGGTTGGTTGTAATCAAATAAACTCAATATCCCAATAGATTACCAATGGATTACCCATTTCTTCCTTTAAAAGACCTGGTCTTCTACACAACCAGAATAAAAAATAATGCATTTTTTAAACTCTACAGTTTAAACAAGATAGACATTTACTTATTTTGCTCTCATGCAAAAATCCAAATGAAGACCTAGTTTAGTGGTACCACAGTCTTCAGGGTTCCAGACTTCTGTGTCCTGCTTATGAACCAGAGTTGTGGCTTCCAGCCTCGATATCACCTCACAGTCCAAAATAGATGCCAGGGTTCCAGCCATTGTTTCTCACTTGCAATTTAAAAGGAGGAAGAAAGCTCAAGTGGCAAAAAGCCTATTTCCTAGCTGAGTCAACACCCTAAAGGAAGCTTCGTAGGAAGTACTACTTAACATTTTAGCTTCTGCATTAGTCAAGTTTTCTAAAGCAGAATCCATGGAACATAGAAGAGAGAGAGATTTATTTCAGAGATTGGCTCATGTGATCATAGACGTCAAGAATTTCTGCGAAAGGCCATTTTCATGCTGGAGAAACAGGGACACCAGTAGCATGGTTCGGGAAACCCAAAGGCCTACAAACCCTGAGGCCGAAGGCCCAAGAACCTGGGGAGCTGCTGGTTCAAGTTCCAGAGCCTGAAGCTAGAGAACCTGGAGAGCAGGTGTCCCACGGCAGGAGAAGGTGAGTGTTCCAGCTTAAGAAGAGCAAGAGCTGGGAACCAGCAGTTAGCATAATAGCTATGTCGCTGGACTCCACGTAGTCGACCACGGTTCGCGTCCCGGACCCGGTAGCTTAAAACTCACGCTGGGCGCGTGTGCGTGTGTGCCCAAGATCCCGAGAGGAGAATGGAGAAGAAGGGATTGAGGCGTGGCCATCCCCTCTGGGGGGTGATTTCTCGCTTTCTGTCTCTCTCTGTCTGTCTGGTGAGCGCGCGCGCCCTATAGCGAAAACCTCTCCAAAAAAAAAAAAAAAAAAGAAGAGCAAGAGCTGATTCTTGTTCTCAGCCTTTTTGTTCTGTAGGGACTCTCAACCAGCTAGGGGGTGCCCAGCCATGCTGGGTGGGACTGGATCTCCTTCAGTTCACCTAGTCCTCTGATAAAAATGTCAGTCTTTTCTGAACACATTTATGATATGTCTAGCAATACACTTAAACAACTATTGGGTGTCCCTTAACCCAGCTGAATGGACACTTAAGGTCAACCATCTCAGCTTCCCTCTCATTGGCCAGAATAGAATCATGTGTCCACACTTAGAGAAACTGGGGGTATAATCTTTCAGTTGGGCTCGTGGCCTTGTAGACTATGAGGGGCTCCAAAATATTCATGGAAGATGCATGTTCCAAAAAAAAAAAAAAAAAAAAAAAAAAAAAAAAAAAAAAAACTAAAAACTATGCATGGATTTTTTTGCACCAATATATATTTTTTCCATTGTTTTTCGCATACTTTTGAAGTTTCCACATAGAGTTAGAATTCTGCTACCAAAAAAGAGGGAGGGCAATTAGCAGTCTGCATCCTATCACCACATGGAAACTCCAAGAAGGACGCTCACTCCACTGGATTTCCTTTGAAGAATTTTCTCTGACTGTTGTCCTTGTCTACAGAGAATGAAATAAGTAAAAATAAAACTATGTACACTTCATGTGGGTCATTAAACCACATGTTTTTTCCTACAGGCCTGTCACCTGAGGGAAGGGATCAGTGTCAGTGTCTGTGGCTGAGAAGAGGAACTGAACTCTGCCTTGTTTTCATGCTCCAGAAAAGAAAATTCCAGAAAAACCAGAAGGACAAACAAGCTGCGGTTGGACTCTTCCTGTCCTTCCTACTTTCAGTCTCACTTGGCCTCATTTCTACAAGGGAGAGGAGAAAGCGTCTTCGGTGCCGAGGCTGGGTGGCTCGGCTTGCTCCTGCACGCCCCAGCGCCCAGCCAGCGGCTGTCTTCAGCCGCTCCCCAGCCCCCCAGAGCCATCTGATGGCAATGCAGTGGAATGTGGACACAGCTCCTGCTGAGCTACACTTGCTGTGTAAACAGGAGCTAAAATAGATCCCCTTGGCCAGGACGGCCAGGACGGCCAGGACTAGAGGTGCCGTAAGGTGAGCATCCCTGGCAGGAGGCTGTCTGTGAAGGCGGCACAGCCAGCACTTCCTCAAATACCTACATCCTCTGCCTTCAAGCCACCACCCCTGGCCATGCAGTCAATCAATAAATAAATAGAAAACAAAAGAAAGAAAAAGAAGAAGAACAAAGGACAAGGCCTCTGGGGTAACAAGATGCCAGGGGAAGCCCGGAAGGAAGGAAGTCAGAGAAAATCGAAGTTCCTGGAAGCAGGAGCTTCCCACGGAGCCCAATGCAGGAAAGGGATCCTATGCCCCCGGTGCTGGCAGTGGTGGCGGACGGGGCACGACCCCAGATTGTGCTGCCCCTGCCCCCCAGCTCCTGCATCCTCAGATTTCAGTCAAAGCCTTTGGAAAGGGGTGAATTGCAACACTAGAGCTTGTGCTGCAAGGGAGGGGCCAAATCAAAACCCATCTGAGCCAGGGGACTCCACTCCAGACCCAAAGCCACCTCCATCCATGTCCTTGTGACACCGAAGCCACTGAGAAGGCACTGCTTTCCGGCCACTCAGAGTCAGGAGGAAGCGGGAGAAAACCGTACAGCACCGTCCTCAGTGCCACAGGTCACTTTTCAGGGAGCCGTGTGCTCCACCCTGAGGGGCTCCATGACAGCGTCTCCAGAGGGCTGTGCACCACAGGTGCAGGGCACGTTTTTCTCCAGTTAGAGGTTGTCACAGCACATTGATAGGAAATGCTAGATCGAAGACCTACGGGTCCCCAGCCCAAAATCTTGCTATATTTGAAGGCATTTTTCTGACATGTGTCATCTTTTGCCAAATGGCCTGTGCTCCTCAGCCCTCCTCCCTCCCTGGTCTCACAGAACGTGTCTGTTCTTGGCACCAGGGAGACACGGGCCTGACTGTGACCACAGACGCACTGAGCCGTGGTCTCGAAGTGCGATGCTGGGTCTCCAGGGCCCTGTAGGTTTGGACTGAAGGAGCACAACGACCATGACTGCGCTGGGACCTGAGCTGCAGGTCTGAGGCTCTGAGCAGCGTGAGCTGTTCTGTCCTGGCGGATGGGCCCTCACTTGTAAGGGATGCCAACCTCTGAATAAGTCTCAGCCCTGCCCTCGTAATGTTGGCCACCTGACAGTGGACACAGAGACAGCTTCCACTTGATGTTTGACTCCTCTTAAATACGAACTAAGGATGCTAATCCTACCAGTAAGTAAATGGCCTGCCTTTGGATTATAATTGAACTATTTTGCTGCAAGCAGCACACTTGGAAAATTACAGTTCTATCACAATAAGGAGCCAAAAAGGGTTAATTGGCTTCCACAGGGAGTGTAGTTCACTCCCTGTCCGGAAGGAGCAGCTCCAGAGGTAATTATAAATGACTGATCATCTTATTTATATTTTTATTGAGCTATAATTAAACATTATAACAGTCATCCTCATTATTCTAGCAATTCTACTTTGGGTATATGCTCAGAAAGGAAATGTGGAAGTACTGAACCAGAATTTCTTCCCCTAAGAAGTTTAGCATTTTCAAAAAACTGAAAAGTTGCATGACTTAGGGACAAAAATTTGACTGAAATTGACAAGACCTACCCCAGAGTCCAGCACAGCTTCCAACCCTGGCTTGCCCATCCCAAGGTGCTGGGACCACATGAAAGCTGACACTATTCCATGGGCTTTTCTCAGTGACAAGGAAATCAGGAATCCTTTGCAGGACTCAAGAGCCACCTTCAAAAAGATATAAAAAATCCTATCAGACACAGAAAAAAATACCTAGGTTCATGTTTAAGAACTCCTTTTCTTTTTAGAGGTCTTTTGCTATAGGGCACATGCACTCATCAGAAAGACAGGGAGAAACAGAGAGACAGAAAGCAAGAAATCACCCCCAGGGGGATGGCCACACCACAACCCCTTCTCCTCCATTGTCCTCTCGGGATCTTGGGCATGCATGCACATGCACCCAGTGTGAGTTTAAGCTACCGGGTCCAGGACTCGAACCATGGTTGACTACATGGGAGTCCAGCAACATAGCTATTACGCCAACTACTGGTCCCCATGTTTAAGAACTTCTAAACGATGTGTTCTATGGAAAATGTTGGATCGTCACTGACACATAAAAAAAGACATATATCCACCCCACCCTTGTCTGACTCACAGTGGAGCAAGAAAAACAGTAAGTTCATAAAAAGACAGAAATCATGTTTCCAACCATGGCAAGTACATAAGTAAAGGAACATGATACAGGAGTAAAAAATAAAGGAGGATGAGGAACACGTTTAGGAAAGGCAATCTGAGAGAGCTTCTCTGAGGAGGTGACCATCAAATCAGGCCTGAGTCTGCAGAACAGAGAGAGAGCACGTGTAAAGCTGCAGAGGAGAAAAAGAGTTTTGCCACCTGCTGAGCCTTCTAGAGCAGACTAGTTCGGGAGCTGAATCCCACGTTCAAGACTAGAGAGAGATGTTCTCAAGTAGCAAATCATCACTCACTTACTGGAAATACCGTAGCAGGAATGTGTACAGAGTAGAGGATAAACTTGGTGGACCTTCCCAGTGTGGGGATGCCTAGCTTGCCATTTAAGGGGGCCTACTTCAAGGCAGGCCACATTTTGGCCCAGGTGGCAAGAGAACAGAAGCCCACCCCATGCATCTGTTTGGAGCACAGAGGGCACAGAGACACACACGCACATCCTGAGTGCCAGCCTGAGCCCAGGGGTCATCATTTCAAAGTCCCCTATTTTCCCCCCATTCGTCCTCATGTCTAATCCACTCTCCACATGCACTGGAAGCGGGTTTTCTGAAACTAGGTTTGATTAGATCCTCATTACCTGGGCTGGCCCTGTAGTACGGCCGTTTATCCCTGTGCACAGGGAGCCAGATCCCGCATGGCCAACCACAGGGCAAATCTGGGACCCTGGGGCTTGAAAAACATGCCAGGATCATATGTGTGTATGCTCCAAATCATGATAGGATGGAGAATCAGAGGGAACAGAACTGTGGTGTGACCATGCACTACAGGGGGAAGGGCGCTTTCTCTCTCTATCTCTATCTCTGTCTGTTTGGCTCTCTCTGATGAGTGCAAGTGCTCTCTGGAAATTAGAAATAACTCTCATTACCTACAAAATAAAGGCTAATCTAATAAGCAAATTTTTGGCTTCACTTCTTGCTGATTTGTCCTCTAAATCATCTAAACTACTCACCATTCTCTAAACTGCATTTCATTCAGACCCACCCACCTTCAAGCTGGACTTTGCTCCCAACGAAAGATGCCAACCCTACAACTGACTGCCTCTTAAGACTCTCCCTCAGCTCCATCCCTCCTTCAGCTGTGCGGTGACACTGAGGACTGCCCCTCACTCCTTGGCCGCCCTCCGCGTAGATGTGGATTCAGTTCCTAACGGTTCTGAGGGCCACAGGTGCAAGCCCAGCGTATTTCCTCACGGGCCACGCTCAGTGAGACCCAGGTCCATCATGCAGTCTCTGCTCTTCACATTATTCTTGCTCTTTCTTCTGCCTGGAACACCCTGTCCTTACGTCTTCACTCAGCTATCTGACTTTGACTATTTTGCAGTTTGAAATGTATTGCCCCACAAGACCATAAACAAGCAGTTTGGTCTAATTCTCCCTCTTCTCTGCTTCGTATCTTACATACACCAAATATAATCTAAGTATTTGTCAGTGCGTGCGTGCTCCCCACTGTAAGTTGTACTCCTTACCGTTAGCACTGGGTTTCATTCGATTCTGCACATACCCCGTTTCATCACTCTCTGTCTAACATTTCAGAGACACTCACTAAAGGCTTTAGAAGTATTGGGTCATTGGAAAAGCCACGATGGATTTTTCTGTGTTTTTCTATGCAAAAATGCATCATGTGACTTTTCCAACAACCCAATAGAAAAATAACCAAATAGAGAGCCAATTGTGAAAGAATCCTGGACTCCCCTGTCCTAGACAATGGCATGCACTAAAGATTTCCAATGTCAGCTTAGCCCATGTGATCCAGAGCCAGCCATAGCTCGGAGATGCAGCAGGAGCCTAGCACCATGTACATGAGAGATTTGAACTTAGTTTGTAGGCGTGAACTCACTCTTAGTTCTCATAATCATCTATCTGACTGACTTTCTACCTGTACACTCAGATTCTTTTGTTTGTAAATTTGTAGCTCTGTGTAGGTAAAATATTTGAACTTCTTGGTAGTTGTTAGCACAAAGTAGGAACTCTATATACTATTGGCAAACAAATGGTTTTTGCTGCATTCATTCCACCCATGCTGTGTCTCATAAGAAGGCAGGGTAAAGAATCATATAATGTGATCAATTCAATGTAATTCCAATCTGCAGTTATCTACCATGTAGTGAATACCAGTACATCCTAGCTGCTATAAATCTAATATTCAGATCATGACCAAACAGAAGCTTACAGAACTCAGAATGTCTCAAGAAGGTCATAACTAGATCCTTTTAACATTGGATGTGTGGTCATGTTTTGAAATATTTGCATAGAGAAATACACATTGGACCATTAATATTTATTTTTAAAATAATGTGATTGATTACATTCAAATTAACATCAGTAACAAACACCCTCACACAAACACATAAAACCACTCCAAGGTTCACACTGTTTAAGGATCTGTTCTGCATAGAAGGGCTATGTTAAGACAGAAACATGGTAGAATGTGTTGCCTATGAAATACGAACTGTACAATGTACTTCACGCCACAGTAATATTAACGATGACTGACATTTCAACTTGCATAGGACTTTTTGTCTACGACGATTACATCATTTGGTGCAAGTAACCATATAATTGCTCTAATGGGAACTGAGTTTCAGCCACAACACCAAGGCTTGATCTTAAACAATTCACCAGACCATTATCCTAGAGAGAACTTATAAAATGGTAAATTGGACTATTAGAACTCACTGTACTTGAACAATAAAAGCTAGTTTTCAGTTTATGAGTCATGAGGAAGATTAGAAATCCTACCTACATTTCCTAGGCTTCAATTTTGGGATACAGAATATAGTCCCGATCAGAGAAAATGGTGTCCCACCTTATCTTTTCTAAAGACAATATCAATCAAGACAGTACTAGTGAATGAGAAAAGAAAACATTACGCTATGTTTGTAATGGAATGAACAGTTCCCTTTAGAGCATGAATATTTTCCAGGCATGACCCCAAAAGTTTTCAGGTTCACTATGGTTATATATTTACTTTTTATTTTTATTTTAAATTCTGTGTATATCTACTCTTTCTTATTATGCATCCTGTACATGTGTCCATAACTGAACATAATCCATTTTCGTTTATTACACTGATAACTTGTAGTATTCCTTCTATTCTCTTACTTTATCTTTTTCTGCATTTTTCACTTCGTGACTGTTACCTTTTTGTTTCTCAGTCTATCGCTATGTGAAAGCTATTTTCTAACTTTTTTGCAGCCTGACAATTTTGAAGATATATATTCGGATTTTAGCTAACTGATAATTAATTCAAATGTAAATTTTAAAATGCTCCATTGTACATTTTTCCCTCAGGAGGAAGGCAAGAATGCTGATCCTTTGCCCTAATTATAAAAGGGGACACGAGCATTACCGCCTCTCCCTTTTCCTTCCCAGTTCTTCTTGAATAAAGGATATTTCTGCTGTTATGATGCTCCTTATAATTATCATTGTTAGACACATTATTCAAATTTTCTCCTCCTTTGTTATACTCTCATTCAGTTTTCTAACCACACATATAACCATAATTACTTAGATGTAACTCAGTATTATCTGGTTTTCATAATACTATTACTTCCCTACTTTGTGCTATTTACATTAACTTTATTGGCCTGTTATTTTATTTTTCTTATTTTTTGAGAGAGATTTTTGCTAAAGGGCCTGTGCACTCACCAGAGAGACAGAAAGCAAAAAAATCACTCCTTGGGGGAGGTGCCATGCCATAATCTCTTCTCTTCCATTCTATTCTTGGGATTTTGGACACGCACAGAAACACACCTGGCATGAGTTTCAAGCCACCAGGTCCGGGACTCGAACCACGGTCAGCCAGCACCTTAACCATTACACCGTCTGCTGGCCCCTAAATTTGTAGTCTTTAAAAATCAATTGTAGGGACCAGCAGATAGCATAATGGCTATATCACTGGACTCTCACATGGTAGACTGCAGTTCGAGTCTCAGACCTGACGGCTTCACAACTCATGCTGGGCACGTGTGTGAGTGCCCAAAATCCCAAGAGGAGAATGGAGGAGAAAGGATTGTGCTGTGGCTATACTCCCTTGGGGCAGGGGGTGATTTCTAGCTTTCTGTCTCTCTTTGTCTCTCTGGCAAGCACACATGCCCTATAGCAAAAATTTATTAAAAAAAAAATCAATTGTAGACCATGGCCCTTGTGAATTGATGAGACTGCTGCTCCTCCAGCCTGAGTATGTTACTCTAAAAAACACAACTTATTCACAACTAATTTGATGGTCTATATGTCTATCCTTTGCAGATCCAGAACTGCAACTCCCACACCATGGTCTTCTGACTCTTTTTCTATGTTGGCCTGTGTCCTAAACTTGGGCTCTATTTCTGACCTACTGCATTACCCAGATAGTACTTTCCAAATGGATAGCGAAAGAGAAGTCCCAATGAAAGGTTTTAGTTGGGTAAAACGACCTGAGCCAAGACATAAAGCAGTTGCTTCACCATCTAATAATTGGTGCAGGCTCCGGAATTCTAGAATACATAGCTCAGTAAAATGAGGTGGAAATTTCCTAATGTCTTTCTGCTTGATTCAGCTTGTCTCTCTCAGTCCCCATCCAAACTTTAGTTGGTAGAAATTCTTCCTGGCACCTAGCAAGTCATTAGTTTGTTTTCCTAATTTACACTTCTGTAGATGCTTTTATCTCATTCCATTTCCATAATTATTTCAGTGAGAATTTAAAAGGCATACAACATGCTCCTAACTCAACGCTTTTTTTCCTGGGAAGCTTATCTTCACAGTGAACTGCAGAAGGAATGCTGGACTCCATATTGGGGGAAAAAAAATCTCCTCTTCGACTTTCCTTACAGTGATGACAAACTATGCAAAAGTAAAAGAAAAAATAATAGAAGGCAAAAATAGGATAGTGATTCTACAGTCACACTCAAAGCAGACAACATCCATGCCATCTTGGACTAAGGGCATTTCTTAATAAAGGAGAGTCAACCAAAGCAACAGCCATTCTCACAAAGCATGGCTGCTGGGAGCCACTCAGGGGCTGCTGGGAGGGCCTGAGTTGGGGTCCGAATGCTAATCTGAGTCAGTAGAGCGGCTCAGGACACAGACTCTGGCCTCTGACTGCTTGTTTGCAAGTCCTACTCCACAGGAAAATTAGCTGCCGGTCCTAAGGCAAAGCAAGACGTTCTTACCTCAGAGACAGGACGTTATCTCAAAGGGTGGCTATCAGGAACAAATGACATTATACAAAGACTCTTCAGAAACTTCGTGGAAAATGCGTACTATGGAAAAGCTATACACAAATGTAAAAAAAAAAATAGTCTAACACTGAAATAAACTCGTACTTTATTCCACTTTCCATGCACTTTTTGAAGTCTCCTCATATATGCAAAATGCTTGCAATATATCTGGCCCATGGGAAGCACTCATTAACATTAGCTACTGTTATCCTCACCCATGGGTCTTCAGCAGAAAGATCAGATACAGACAAGGCAGAGCATGGCCAACAGACAGCCCCTGGAGCGATGCATGCAGATGGGAGGGCGGCTGTTGGTGCCAAAGGCCCTGGGTGCTCCGAGGTGGGAGGGGACAGCAGTAACCAATGCATGGAGAGGGGGCCTGTTGAGGCTGCAGGGTGAGGAAACCCTGGGCCAGGAGGCAGCGGCCTCTGAGGAGAGGAATGTTGCCTCACGTTCCACGAAATTGCTATATTTTCTGTATCTAGCCTGGAAGCCTGCACATACCATCTAATAAACATTGGTTAACTGAATGTAATATTGCAGAATGGGGACACACCTGGCTCAAAGGAGACCAGAAAGCGGAGTGAAATCGAGACGAAGGATGAGTTGATGGTCATGCTATTAGCAATATTAGTGTTTAAAATAGTAATTTGTTGTATTTACTCAGCACCTGAAATGGGCCAGGTGTTCTGTGTGCACGTGTGATTTATTTTCAAACTGTTCCCTAAAATTCCATTTTTTTTAATAACCAGAGCATGAAAGGATTCAGGCAGGTGGTCGAACTGCTCTCCACTAACATGTGTCCAAGTCGCCTCATGAGCCCAGGCGGGCCTGAAATGAAGGGTCAATCTCCTTCCCCTAACCACATGCCCTAGCCAACACCCTCAGGTAAGAGCCTAGGAAAGGTAACCGCGCACAGAGCCCACTGGGGGCTTTGCAAAGCACACTCACCTCAGCGTATGTGCTTAAGACTGAGGGAGAAACACAGGGGGAATGCACAATGGTTCTTCCTGGACAGAAGAATGACAACGGGTGGGATGCTGGGGAATCTATGTGGGAATCTATGTGGCTGGACCGAGATGCACACCATTTTGATTCTATCTTAGCCTTACTAGGAGCTAAAATAAGTGAAATAGCAAAATACTCCCCATTCTGCACTCGGCCTTTCTATTATCCTGCCGCAACTGCCAGAGGGACCGTCACCCTGACAGTCACGAGGAAGAGCCATGAATTTGGAAACTGCAGGGTCATTGCAGGGAAGGCAAGGGTGACAACCTGAACATGACACGACCATCTGACTTGAATTCACTTCAAATGAGAAATCACACACTGAAAGCGAGGGGTGGGGAAGCCCACGCGAATGCTGCAGTGAGCATGCGTGGCACATCCCAACGTAAAAACCTCCTGCTTCCCACCTCCAAACGACCATGATTATGAATCTAACCTTTTTGGCTGAGGACTCAAGAGAGAAAAGCCGGCCACGCAGCCGTTCCACGTCTCTGCACAGCAATGCCTGTTTGCATTTTGCAGAAGCTCTAGTAACACGGAACGGGTCTGAAGTGCTCCGAGAGGGGAGAGGCGGACAGAACAGTGCCATCCTGCAGGCCCCTGACAACCCTTCCTAGGTGGGCAGGAGTGGAAATCTGTGGGAAATCACATTACTCTGAAAGAGATGCTTTTGCCATCCTGGGCCAGTGGGGTCAGCGTACTCCAGGGCCCTCGGGGGTCCCACAGTAGCCCCCTAAAGGAAAGACATCTCTGTGGTAAGACCGTGTTGCCCACCGGTCAGAGGCCACTGTTGCCCACTATCAGATGAGAGTTGACACTCTCTGCAAGACCGCAGCATTCTGCTTCTCATGTCACAAGCCCCATGCCGTGCACAGTTGCCACCAGAGCTTAGAACTGAGAATCCACTGGCAGCTCATGAGGCCACTCCCACTTTTATCTCAGAGAGAATACTGGGGCAACCTTGGCAATGCCTAGGCCGGGAGCTGGGGAGGGCAGCACCTCCCTCCTTGCGCATAAGCTTGCAGAGGGCTATAGTGTGTTCTTCCGCTGCGGGGTATGGAAGGACTAGGATCTTACCACTGGGTGGTAGGCAGGAGGGACGAGGCAAGATTCAGGGAGCCATAGACCCTAATCCACCTGCCCAGACCCTCTGCCTTCCACAGACATGTAGGGACTTGGAACAATCTGGAACTAGAGTTTCACAAGGCCAAGGTCTGAGGCCTGGGCTGGCAGAGGATGGCACAGAAAATCTTAGGCGTCTGGAGTCCAGATAAGCAGGCTCTAGGACCCGTGGTAAAGGCCGAGGGCTCCCCTGGATGGACCTCAGGCAGGACGCTGGGATCTGTGGCCAGAACAAGCCAGTCCAGGAGAACGAGGCCAGAAAGAAAAAGGGGCAAGTCGCTCTTGTTAAAAGGCTGGAGCCTAGAAATACCAAAGCGGGGTCCTATGGTGAACTAAGTACCCAAATTCCATGTCAGAATGCAGGTTCCTGCATCCCACCCCAGGCTGGTAAAGCCAGGTCTCTGGGATCAGCAGATTTGAAGGGAGAGGACCAGAAAAGGAAGCGAAGACTGGTCCCGATCTATCTCCGCGGAGGTGTCCTCGTTTCCCAGTCTCTGCCTGGACTGTCACCTCTGTCTTTTCTCCAAAGCCCGGCGTATGCAGGACAAAGCAATCTCAGACCTGAGACTCCACTGGGTTTCATGCAAGGCTCATTACCCTGTGCTAATCCTCAGCCTCTCACCTGCTGTGCTAATGAGCCCTGCGTGATTAGCCCATTCCCACATGGGCCAGGAGCTCGGCTCACCCATGATCACAAGCTTAGAGGCTCTAGCCCCAACCGAGTCCTGTGCCAAGTCCCCGCCTGGACTCTGTGGCCTCCCTTTCCCAGCTCCTCAGGGCTGCTGTGAGGCCCGACCGCAGGCTGCACTGGGCGCAATTAAAGAAATAACTGCAGGCCCAGACCCAGCTCAGCTCTCAGCAGCCCTGAGAGGCTCAGAAAAATGTTCTACAGCCTCACCTATCTTCTGGAGAATTTCAGACTTAAGCACTCCTGAGATACACCCCAGATCTCCTGGTCATGGGGTCTAGGCTGCAGGTATGTTATAAATATCAATGAAAGGGCCAGTAGGTGGCATGGTAGTTAAGGTGCTAGATTCCCACATGGCCAACCATGGTTCAAGTGCCAGACCTGGCAACTTGAAACTCAAATGGGAGTGTGTGTGTGCATGCCCAAAATCCTAGGAAAGGAATGGAGAAAAAGGGGCTGTGTCATGGTCATCTCCCCTGAGGAGCGATTTCTCACTTTCCCTCTGTCTACGTCTCTATGTCTCTCTCCAGTGAGCATACCTACCCCATGGCAAAAAACTAAAAAAGTACAGAAACAAAAACAAAACAAAACAAAAACCTCAATGTAAAGTTGCTTCATAAATGACTCCTGTGATGCTCTGTATCAGTGAACACCTCCGCTCTCTCTACCTCCGGGCCCACCGTGGGAGGCGGGCATCTGCCTTTCCCTTCCCTGTGGCCTGTCTCCTCTAGGACAGACCACCTTTCCTGAATTGTAGGCTGGCTCGTTAAGGCCCGGATGAACTGTTCTGTCTCCTCAAAGCTGGTTCTTCCTCTCTCCACATGCTCCCAGTCCCAGGCTGGGGGTAGACTAGATAAAGTGGGGGCCGTGAACTTATCTGTGGAAGGCTGCACAGTCCACATCTCAGGCCTGTAGGCCGCACATCCGTGGTCATAGCTGCTGTCTCTGCTGTGCAGGCCCGAGGCAACCACAGGCAGTACGGGAACAGTGGGCCTCGCTGTGCTCCAATAAAGCTCGGGTTACAAAACTAGGCAGAGAGTTGGGCTTTACCCACAGACCATACTTTGCCAGCTCCTGGGATCGAGGTTAAAGGAAAGGTTCAAGGGACAGATAATGGGGCTGCAAGCGTTGCCTCGCTGTGTGGCCTTACGTGAGTTACTTGACTTCTCTGAGATGCATTACTAGTATTTGTAGTGTGCTCTTCTTATAAGGCCTAAGTGACAGCCGTACTCCTGAAGTGTTTAGGAGGGTTTCCAAACACAGTCAGCAACCTACTGCTGGTGGTCTATTACTCGTGCAGACTGAACAGTTCTGCCCAGCACTTCCCCGCCATCGGCTCTGCCCTCCTCTGCCGCCATAGGCCGTCATACATTACCCCTTGTACAGCCCACGCTGAGCTTGCTCCACTCTCTGGGCGTTGTTTCCTTGACGGTCCAGCTGTCCTACAGGAGCCTCTGACGGGGTCACCTTTCCTGGCCCTCTCAGCTAAAGGCCAAGCAGGGCTCCTCCCGCTCCCACGGCCCCCATCTGCCCAGGGCTGCCGCCTGGTCCCAGCATGCCTTGAGCAGCAGCATCCTCCATTTTGGACAACCCGGACCAGCAAGGAGGGGCTGGATCGGCCATGACACCATCTTCCCACATCAGTGCTTCTTAAGAGTGTCCTGAGGAATATTTGCACTGCAAAATACTAGCAGCGCTTACAAGAGAAAGCGTCCTGTGGCCAAAGAAGTTTTGGAAACGGATGAAGCCAGTTTAAAATGTTTCCTACAGAGCTTTTCAGGGCCCTTAAGCACCTACTAATACATAAATAAATAAACACCTCGATGAATTGTTGAGGTTTTTGTTCATCTTCAAGAGAGGAATGAAAGCACTCTCTAGTGTTCCCAAATTTTATTTCAATACATAACCATTTCCAAAGACCATCTCACAATCTCACGTGCTCAGGATTCCAAGCAATTCATGCCAGGAAGTGCAAGGGTGGAAAGGGCCATGTACCTCTGACTCTGAGTTGATCGATGGCAGAGAAATCTTTAACATCCTTCCTGTTGTTACACTCGTGTCCATTTCTCATCACAACTCGCTCAACACATTAGTGCATGGGCCCTGCTCGCCGGCCTTGGGGAGGTAGGTTTTCCAAGCATAAGGGCTTGCTCCTTCTGTCAGTCGGACCAGCAGGATCTATAAAGAATTCCCTTAGTTAGTGAAATACAATGCCCCTTCCTTCCTGAAGCCACCCAGTCACCCCGGTCAATCTGTGTCTTTCCAAATGTTTCTCCTCTTTGACTCTTAAAAGCAGTTCAAAGTGGCCCACAATTCATGTCAAATGGACTGCCCTGCAGCTTCCTAATTTGTCCCTGTGGGCTCCTTTATAAAACGCTGGCTTTATTGGTTTTAGTCATCCCATCTCCTTCAGGGCCTTTGCTGAACTTAGTGAACTTATTTAAACATCCCTGGGGCTTCTCCTGTTTCCCTCAGCCCCCTGTCTGCGTGCCCAGAGCGCCTGGTGGGGCTGACCTAAGGAGGCACTGTGGAAATGCTCCATCTTTCTAGCAATTCCTGGCCTTGCCATTTGCATTCTTCTCTCTCCATCTGGGTCCACACAGGCGCAGCCTCTGCTCTTGGGGCCCAGGCAGAATCTCTCGGTGGGAGCTGGAGCGAAGAGCCTCCTCCTAGGAATATCCCCAACCACCACCACTGGGCTAATGCTTGCTCATGGGCAAGTACCTCCTCTTTTTCTATTTTTATTTATTTATTATTTTTTATTGCCAATCAGAGGTTAAAGAGCTTAGACTCGAACAATGCCTGGGAATTACCTTGAAGTCTCTGGATGAAAGGTGCCACAGAGGTACTACATGTTATTATTTCTGCAGACAAGAGGAATAATAGCTTGTTGCTTCATCTAATTCCCCTGAGTGGGCTCCGGCTCTGTAATTACCCGAGTTATAGGGCCCTTGCTCAGAAGGCTGCATCCGAAGGCACTGGTGGCCAGATGGTCCCAACACGGTTTCCCAACATGTTCCCTGAGTGTTCATCCAGGCGAATCTGTGTGAGACCGACTGTGGAGCTGGAAGGTCAAGCCAGGTTTTTAATATGTGGAAATCGACTTTAATAGAAAGGCCTACAGTCTCATCAGGCAAGTTTGTGCCAGTTTCTCCCCGAGGTCTGAGCACCCATGCAGAGGGATCAGACTCTGGATTTCCCAAGCTGGGGCTGAGGCCTGGAAACGTGGCCTGGGAGGGCCCAGGCATCCTCACCAGCTAGGGACCACCACTGACCTCTAACCTAATATTCATCCTTTTCCCTTGACACACATGCTTCACTCCCCTCATTTTCAAAATAAGAGGGTTGACAAAGTTCATTTGTTTCTAGAATGCTTCTCCCAAGCTCAGGTTCTTCACAGGACTCATTGTGGCCCTTCCATGGGCCAGGAGGAACCTACTCGGGTGAGGGGGCTTGAGTACCCAGCCCCCATTTCAGTCCAGCTGTCTATTCTACAAGGTAACTTTAAAAAAACTTGAGGAAAAACAGAATTCAAATACCAGTTTATGGGGACCAGTAGATGGCATAATAGCTACATCGCTGGACTCCCATGTAGTCGACTGTGGTTCAAGTCTCGGACCTGATAGCTTAAATTCACACTGGGCACATGTGTGTATGCACCCAAGATCCTGAGAGGAATATGGAGGAGAAGGGATTGTGGCGTGCCCTCCCTCCTGAGGGGGTGATTTCTCACTTTCTGTCTCTCTGTCTCTCTCTGTCCTTCCGGCGAGCTCACGCGCCCTATAGGAAAAACCCCTCAATAATATATATATATATATACATATATATATATATATATGTATATATATATATATATATATATATACACACCAGTTTATTTTGATGCAAAAACATTTTGGAATCCTTGTATCATTTTTTTAATAATTTTATAATTTTTATCATTTTTCATGAAGTTCTTTTTTTGTAATATGCACTCATCTTATACTTCCCTTCTCCAGTTCTGGAATTTTCTATTTTCTAAGAAATCTAGCTTGCTGTTAGACAATTGTTTATAACCCAAGATCTGAGTGTTAGCTGCGTTCATTGCTATTGGGACTCTCAGAGGACAGAGCTGGGGAACAAACACATGGATTTGTTTCTATGCCTGTGTAGACATATTCGTGTGTATTTCTCTGTATCTCTAGACCACATAAACTGAAAATCATGAGTTCACAACGATACCTCCGAGTCTCATCTGCTACCACAGGGTTCATTCTAGTTTTTGTCCTTTCCGTATCTGCATGTTCTTCCTCCAACAATGAGAAACTTTACCCTTAATATCTTTAATTCAATGATTCTATGAATCCCCTGAATATAATCCATCTCTGCTGACACGTCTTAAATACATGGACACGCGCCTCACCTGTGGATCATTCTGTGCCAGGCTGTCCCATCTCACCACAGCCTTTTACTACGATTGGCTGCAGGGCTCTGTGCTAGGCAGTGCCCACGCCTGGACGCCTGCCTCACCTTCGCTGGGCTCTGACAGCCCCCAGAAGATTCCTTCCTTTGGTGGACACTCTTCTCACCCACATAGGCTCGGACACACATGGGGGGCAGCCATTCTGAGTGGCCATGCGCTTGTTCTGTTTGAAAAGTTCTGACACCCTGGTCTGGGCCACTGTGGCGCTCTCCCTGGGGAGAGAGGCCTACTTTACTCTGACTCCATTGGTGGCTTTGCGACTGTGTTGTTTAGAAGGGAAGGGAAGGCAAAGGCAAAGGAGCCAGAAGAAGAGAGAAAATATAAGGCCTACTTTATTTATTCTTAAAATTTCTTCCTTTCTTTCATCAGTTATACAGAGAGAGAAAGCCCAGCAGGGGGCTGGCAGCCCAGTACACCCCTCGCCTCAGCCAGCCTCGGATCACGGCATACGGAGGCCCAGTGGGCTCAGGGAAGTTTCCAAACACGACACCCAGAAGCTTCCCCTAGGGGTCTGCCTCACAGGGTGCCGAACTTCACTGCTGCTCCTCCGCCCTGCCCCTCTGCTCCAACTCCTAAAATCGGAAAGAGATAACAATGTATACTATATGTATGTTTTCCATACAAATGAGAAATGAGGATTTCCTAGGTCTTTTTAAATATTAAACATATTTTTAAACTGTACATTTATTTTCTTCCTAGGGGACTGATGTAACGGTGGATCGTTAGACTCAGATTCCTCACTTATATTGCTATATTGGCCTAGAAGAAATGCAGTTCTAATCTGTGGTCGTCCTTTTTAAATATGCCTTAATGATGGAAAGTAATGGGAACTAACAATTATTTGTGGAGAGACTAGATCTTAAGGCCATGCTAGTGCAAAATAAAGGACATTTCGTATTTTGAACTAGAATTTTCCATGAACTTTTTTGTGACCACCCCCTTGTATTACCATTTATGGTTCCCTAAGAGATTTTATTTGCAGAAAGGGGAGGTTACTTCTACATAGAAACTATCTAGTTAAAATATCACTTATACCATTTTACTTTTATTATCTTTTGACCCCATTCTAAGCTTCTCTCATTTAGATGCTCATTCCAAACCCGCCTTCTCATTCACCCTGTTTTCCTTCATCTTTACCAAATTTGACTCAATGATCAATAAAAATCATTAGGCTAGGGGCAGCAGATGGCTTAGTGATTGAAGTGCTGGACTCCCACATTGTCAAGTGCAGTCTGAGTCCTGGATTCAGTGGCTTGAAACTCACAACAGGCACATGTACGTGCATGCCCAAAATCCCAGGAGGAGAATAAAGGAGAAGGGATTGTGGCATGACCTTACCCCCCAGGAGATGATGTCTCACTTTCTCTGTCACTCTCTCCGGTGAGCACACATTCCCTACGGCAAAAACTTAAAAAAAGAAAAAAATTAGGATGTAGTTATAAGAATAAATAAGGTTATGTTTTGTATTTAATCTAGGTACATGGTGGGAATAGAACCCATTCTTTCAGTGTGTGAGTTGTCCATAGCTATTTGGCCATGTCTCCTCCCTGCTGTTTTCAGAATGCTCTTAGTCCTTCCACCTTCACAGGCCTGCGTGGGCCAATTCCACCAGTCCAGCACGGATGCTGACACCTCGCCTACATCCAGCCAGAGACCTTGACCTCACAGGGCTTCCATCCCAGCTCTTAAAGCACATCTGTACGATTCATTGCAGTAAGTGCCACTCTTCAAGGTGTTCCCTCGGCCACGCCTCCCTCTCCGTGCTTTCTGTCTCTGGCAGTTGTGGAGACTGAGCAGCCACGCCCAGCCCACGCCCAGCCCAGACCCACCCAGGGCTCACGTGGGTCCTGAACGTGGCCTCAGAAGGAGCACCTGGGAGGCCTGCCTGTGTCTCCAGGGCAGTTCCTCTGCTTCTCCTTGCTTAACCTTCACCCCTACCAGCCCTGTGAGCCGTTCTCCAAGTGCGTCATTTTATTTTTTTGTCCTGTTAGTTTATTCATTCGTATGAGAAAAACAGAGCGACGGGTCCCCTCCCACACACAGGTTCTTCACAACACAGTTTACCCTCAGTCTCGGCTGGCCTGGATCACAGGCACACCCAGCATGCCCAGGGAGGTCCCAGAGCCACCCAGGACCCATACTGTGGGTGCGCAGACGCGTTACTGCTGCACCATCATCCTGCCCGTCTAAGAGCTTCTTTCTAAGCTTCTCATAATCAGAACTGCCAGTGTGCTTACCTCTCCTAGTCTGACCTGTTTAAATCTATCAGAACTTTGGGAAAGACTGGGACCAGCAGATGGCTTAGTGGTTACGTCACTGGGCTCCCAGGTAGTCGACTACCCTTAGAGTCCGGACTCAGCTGCTTGAAATTCAGGCCGGGCACATGTGCATGCATGCCCAAGATCCCAAGAGAAGCATGCGGGAGAAGGCGTTGCGGCATGGCTGTCTCCCCCACGGGGTGATTTCTCACTTTCATCTCTGTCTCTCCAGGGGATCACACGCATCCTATAGCAAAAACAATCTCTCCCAAAACAAAGAACGTTGGGGAAAAAACAAACACCCACCCTCTTCCATCTTGTCCCCTCCCTGAGTGTCTATGACGGTCAGAAGGACACAGCAATGCCGACCCCCATGGTGCCCTTGAAAAGGACAGGGGGAAGGCTGCAGCCTACACCTGTGAGCTTCCTCAGCCGCTCCACGCCTGGACGTGCTAAGGACTCTTCCTCTGCCATCTGCCCAGGACCCTAGATGGAGCCAGAGTTTTATTGTCCCTGACCTACGAGTTCTCTGGCCACGAAACCCGCAACTCCTCTTTGCTCACTGAGGCCCCAGGGAACCGTGCGTGCTGCCTGCTGCTCCCTTCGTCCTCACTGTCAGTAAACCACACGGAGTCTCGGGAGGCCAGCAGGCGTGATGGCTTAGCCAACTCTGCAGAGCTGCAAATCCTCACGGAGAGTGAGAGATGGCCTTGTGGCTGCTGCTTCTGGGAGAGACACAGCTTCTCAAGATGTCTTCTCCTTTCCGGCCTTCCTCCCTGCCAAAACTTCTCACAGCTTCCCACTGCCCCCACCTTGAACACAGCTCGCATCCCTCCCTCTGCTGGGCCACACTTGACCAGATCCTTGGACACAGCATCCTTCTCCAGGGTACCTCATTTAGGCTGGGACCCCACGCAGTCCAGGGGCTCCTCCCTTCTAAAGCCTGTACAACAAGGCTGTTTGTTAAGACGTTCAAAGCCACAGTCTGACCCCACATTTTCTGGAAACTCCCTTGCCTCCCTCGCTTTCTCCCAGCTCCAGGCCTCCCACACATAGATTTCTCATCAGAGCAGGAGTCTGAGAGCAGCTTCCCTCGCTCTGGTTCCTTTCCTTCACAGGGCCCACCCCAGCCCATGGCTGCAGAGAGTCTGAGCAGCATCTGGCCTGGGCTGGTCTGTGGAGATCTGGAATCCAAACAGTCTTTAAAGAGTTATGACTCCAGGAACCGTGGACGGCAACGTTTTCTGTTATTAACAGTTCCAACTTTCCCATCTGGCTGTTTTCAGAATGAAAGCTGGAGATTACTGTCAGCATTAATTACAATCAGGTGTACTTTTCTTCTACTCCATTTTGCCCCACTGGTTTCTCACACAGCAAGAAATCCTGAAAATGCATGTCTTTTGAAATGTGGCACATAAATCCTTGTTGCTGGTGAGAGCTGCTGTCAGCCCGCTGGGCTCTCGCTGGATCTAGGTGAACGCTCGTGAAGTTCAGGGAGCTTCCTCAGGTTTCCAGTCTCACCCAAGCGCCTTGGATCTTCAGGGCAGGAAATGTCAAGAGAATCTGCTTTCTTGCAAGATTTCTGGCACTTCCTGCTTCTAGTCTGACCAGGGCTACCTCCAGAACTGTTTTGTGGAGTGTGTCTTCAGAGCCCCAGCTGAATCACACAGGCAAAATTGCACAGGGAGAAAACCACACAGGTAAAGCCAGTCCACACAGTCCCTCGAATGCCCCACTCAGTCTCCTCCCCACATCTCATCTCTCACGTCCTGTCCCCCTCACCCATAGCCCTTAGTCTAGCCAATGTTTAAAAATCATTCTCACATTCTGAAACTCTCTCTCCCTCCTGTATGAGTTTATGGGATGCCACGTGACCAGGCCCCGTATGCACATGAACATACATGCTACTTGTCTTATATTTTCTGGAAGGTTTTTTTTTAATCATTTCTCTCCTTTTTCACATGAACTCTCCACAAATATTAATCTTCAGAATTAATTAAACATCAGGACCATCCTTCTTTTGAAAAGACATTTACATTTAATTCAGATAGGCTGTTCTAGTAGTTTAGTTATTCCTTGTAATAGTTCTGCTATTTAAGGCAGTGGTCTACCATTACTAATTGGGTGAACTTGGTAAGCTGCTTAAGCCTACTAAGCTCCTCTTTCCTTATCTGCAAAATGGGGATACTGTGTCACCACAGGGTTGCTGAGTGGATTAGAGGGGACAATGGCATCGCAGCACCAGCAAGAGGCTCACCTAGAAGATCCAACAGTGCTTCAGGCAGGAGTCTGAGTCTTAAACACATCCTGGGGCAGATCTCCCCTTCGGGGTAGAAGAAGGTGGAATTGTTATAAGACTATAAATATACAAGTAGCACGAGAGCACCACCCGCTTTTCTCACGATAGAGCCGATCTTCATGGGTTCCTTCTGACGTATGTGGCTCATCCCATTTTCCAAGTGGGCTTGAGATTTGGGTTTCCCCCTGAGCCACTGCAATATAAAGTTCCCGTGTTTGAAAAAGAAAACCATTACCCTAGAACTTTGGTCCTGTCCCACCCTCCCCTGACACACTGCCCACAAAATAATAAACCTGGGGGGAGCAGAGAGCGGAGACAGTAGAAAACTTGGAAGAGGCTGAGCAGAGCATGACTTATTTCCTCAATAAAAACGGCATGGAGGAATTTACCACGACCACATTGGCTGTGCGGCTAATCCGGGCCTGGCCGCGACTTGCCCCAGCTAGCTGCTTCCTAGTCACTTGCCTCTTCGGGCTGGCAGGGCTGGCTCGGTGTCATTCCTTTCATCCCTGGCTTCCTTACCTCAGTACCTGGAGACCTTCCACGGTGGGAATTAACTGCAACTCCCTCCGAGCTCCTGCAAGCCATCCTTCAGAGGGATTCTCCAGCTGCATTTCATAATCTCAGTAGAACAAATGAAGTTTTTGACAGTTCATTTATTTCCTTGATGTATTTCAGATGTCTCTTCAGACAAAGCGCTGGGTTAGTCCTGTTGGTTGTCTCAAATCGGATATTAGGTAGGAACACTTCCTGAGCACCATTATTGAGATGTGCATTAATTGTATTTGCACACAGTCACGGAGCTCCGCGACCTTCCGAGGGCCTAATTTTTCTACTTCATTAAACTCAATGGGTGTGCTGAGATTCATAAAGGAGACAGTTGAGAATGCGGTTGCAACTGTGTGGGTCTGTTTAAAACTGGCGTGCTCATCCCTGCACTTGTGCGTGTACCAAAATCATCCGTTACAAGCAGAATTAAGGGAAATACATTACGTAGACAAATGGTTGTGTCAAACATCCTCTTTTACAGATTTTAAATGCTTTTTGTCCGGTTGTTCTTTACTGTTAACCTTGGCAAGCCCCATTTCTTTCTCTGTGGTCTAAACTTTCAAAGTATCTCCACTTCGGCCTCTTTCCTGGGCACAGACTTCAAAAGCATAGCAGAACACATTAGAGATACCCTGCCGTCAGGCGGGCCCAAAGAAAAGGTTGTGGGTCGAATGAACACAACAGGCTGGGAGTGTCTGCTACCCCTGCATGTTTCCAAACTCACACCATCACAGATCACACACAGGGGAGGTCTCAGCCACCCTTTGGGGGACCCTTAGACTACCCCAAGTGCATGGCCCCCTTCACTTCAGGGTGTTACCCTCCTGCTCTTAGGGTGTAACTTTTGGAGGCAGACAAAAACATCTATCAATCTTGGCCCAGCTACTTAACAATCTCCAAACGCCAGGACATTGCCTAACATGTTAGGACCTCCATTTCGTTGTCTGCGCAATGGGCTGAAAGCTTTTTAAGTATTCAATACTATAACGAATGTAAGACTGCGGAGACAGTTTTGATGCCTGACGGACAGAATGTGCTCTGCACGTGGTGGCTTTGGTATAATAGGCGGAAACCGAGAAGGAGACATGATCGCATGGCATCCGTGAACTCGCCTCTCGCCAGGGGTCACCTCCATGTAGCCCAGTCTCTAGGCCATGCTGCTCTATGGCTCTCTGCCGCAGAGCCAATGAACAAAAGGTAGTCACTTAACAAAACGAAGATTTGTCTACTCACAGTTTAGATGGGTCAGGAATCGGGACAGCTTAGCCAGATTCTCTGTTCAGAGTCTCACAAGGCTGTTACTGAGGTGTCGGTTGGGCCGTGTTCTCAGCTGGAGGAAGTGGACTGGACTGGAAATTCATCTGCCACATTCATCTGGATGCCGGCAGACATCAATGCCTTACAGCTGTGAGGCCGCGGGCTCTGACCTCTGGCCACTCGTCAGCAACTAGCAGCCACTCTTGGCAGCTCGAGGCTGCGCATGGTTCCCTGCACGTGGCCCTCCCCACAGTTCTTCTCACACCACGGGAACTGGCTTCTTCAAACACAGCAGCAGAGATAAAGGGCAAATCCACCAGCAAGACAGGCTTAGCCATCTTGAAATGACTTCCTCTTACTTTCGCACGCTCAGTTGGTTAGAAGCAAGACACAGCTCCACCCACAATGAGAGAGAACTATACAAGAGGTTATCAGGAGAAGGAGACGGAGGTGGAGGTGGAGGTGACGCTAAAGTCTGTGCACCACAGCTCTCAGAGCGCGAGAGGTACAAGCAGAGTCTACGTCTGTAGTTCTCAGCATGTGACCCCGTCTACTCTGGATCTACGACCTTAGTACTCTGTTGCTGCTGTGACAGAGTATCACACATTTGATAGATTAAAAAACATAAATGTATTGGGTTGTAGGAAAAGTCATGGGGATCAGCAGTTACTGTAATGGCTATGTTGCTGACTCCCATATAGTTGACCACGGTTTGAGACCCGGACCTGGTGGCTTAAATTCATGCCGGGTGCGTGTGTATGCATGCCCAAGATCCCTAGAGGAGAATGGAAGAGAAGGGATTGCAGTGTGGCTATCCCCCCTCGGGGGTGATTTCTTACTTTCTGTCTCTCTGTCTCTCTCTGTCTTTCTGGCGAGCACATGTGCCCTATAGCAAAAACTTCTCCAAACAAATAAATAAATAAGTAGGAAAAGTCATGACATGTTTTTCTGTTTTTCTATGTAAAAATACATTATGACTTTTCCAATGACCCAATCTTACAATCTTACAATGACCCAGTTTCCAGAATCTTACAGTTCTGGAGGTCAAAATGGGTCTTCCTCAACTAAAATAAATATATCAATTTGCAGAGCTTTTGGAAGTTCTAGACAAGAGTCTATTCCATTGCCCCTTTGAGCTGCTAAAATCCATCTCAATCTTCAACCCATGGCTAGGTCACTCTATTCTCAAAGCCAGCAACAGTAGGCTGAGTTCTTCTGTTATATCACTCTAACCTCCTCTTCTGTCTTCCTCTTCACACATGTAAGGGTCTTGTGATTACAGAGAGTCTGCCTTTTAAGATTAGTGCATCAGCAGCCCTAATTTTGTCTGCAAACTTATTTCTCACCTGCCATATCTACAGGTGACTGGGGTTAGAATATGGACATCTTCAGAGGCCATTATTCTGCCGCTGCACCTACCGAATCAGATGAGGGAGGGGTCCAAGTACTTCCGGTTTAGCAAGTCCTTTGTGTGATTCTGATATGCCCTTAAGTTTGAGAGCACTGGCCTACTTCCACAGGATTTTAAACAATTGCTTTATAAAATAGAGATGTCACATTTCATCACTGGAAAGAGTTAAGAAACTGGAGATTGCGATGATGGTTAAATTGTGCTAAACAAGACATTGTAGCCAATCAATGATAGGGGACAGGGATTCTCTTTCTGTTTAGTTTCTAAAATCTGTGTTCTATGTACAAACAGTTAGGTGCAGTAAGCCCTAGCCCTCAATGACAATGTGGGATGAAGACCACTCTAGAAGAGATGGAGCTGGGGGATTCTCTGTAGCGACCGACGCTTTGCAAGGATGTGAACAGGAGGAAAGCAAGCTTGCCATGCCACCAGCAAGGATGGATGACTGCAGATAGAACACCTGAGAGACTTCCGTGGGTGGTAGTAAAAGCCTACAAGCAGGAAGTGAGGAATGGATTCCAATGATGGGGATCTGAACGGTGTAGGATACAAAACAGAGTCCCTACGTCCGGGGATGTTGCACTGGATAGAAACCTTCACCTTCGTGGCACCTGGCCAAGTTGTTCCCAAGTATGATCTGATAACGTGATGGAAGTTAGTTGTACTGGATACGACATGTAGTTTATTGCATTATTGCAAGGGCTAAAGAGCTAGGGAAATAATGAGTTCGCTTTTCTTTTGTCCTTTCTAAGAGCATAGCTTTCCTGCTCATTGGCCCAGGGTAGCCAATTGCTTGGGATGATGAGGGAAGGTGTAAGGAGATCAGGATATGTTACAGAATTCAACATTTAAGCCCCACTGTCAAAATATAGAGATTGCAGGACCAGCAGTTAGCATAATGGCTATGTCGCTGGACTCCCATGTAGTCGACTGCAGTTCATGTCCTGGACCCAGTGGCTTAAAACTCACGCCGGGCGCATGTGCGTGCATGCCCAAGATCCTGAGAGAAGAATGGAGGAGAAGGGATTGCGGCGTGGCCATCCCCCCTGGGGGGTGTTTTCTCACTTTCTGTCTCTCTGTCTCTCTCTGTCTGTCTGGCAAGCGCACGTGCCCTATAACAAAAACCTCTCCAAAAAAAAAAAAAAGAAAAGAAAAGAAAATATAGAGATTGCTTGAGATCATTTGTATTTTGCTGTTGTTTTGGGGGTTTTTTTGATTTTTGGATTTTTTTTTTCCCCTTCTAACACATTAAAAGTTAACCATAGGACTGATCCCATGGCCTAGCAGTTGCAGGACCCTGATCCCACAAGGTCAGTTGGTGGTTGGAATCACAGCCCTAGCAGCTTGAAAAACACCAGGCATGTGAGCCTGCCCAAAATCCTGGCAAGATAGAGAAAAGGAGGACAAGGGCTTGCGGCATGACCATGTCCCGCGAGAGGGTGTTTTCTCCTTTCGCCCTTTCTCCCTCTTTCTGTCTCTCTCTGACAAGTACACACACCCTCTGGCCGAAATAAAAAAATTTTAAAAACTTAAAAATAAAATAAAAAACCATGAAGGACTTAAATTGTAAATTTCTCTTTTGGGTAAAAATTACCTATTTTTTCTTAAAGCCCAGCCATGGTGAACTAAGGAAGGAGGTGAGATGGCCTGTCAGTTGTTCTCAAATATTAGCTACATCAGAATCACCTGGAGAGCTTGTTAAAATTCCAGTCCCTAGTCCTCCCCAGAGATTCGTGCTCCGAAGAAGAAAACCGGACTGAAGAGTTTTGGAAGAGAAGTAGAAAATGACAGAGCAGTGATATATGTCTCAATCTTTCTCTTTCCCAGGTTCAACCCACAGAAGATAAAATGGATTAAATTAGGAATTGGGGGAGGCAGAGGAAGGAATCATGTCCCCAAGTTACCCATTCAAGGTGTTTTTTTTTTTTTTAAGAATTATTTATTTATAATAAGTTTATTAGGTTTTTTAAATTATTACTTGCTATATTGCATGTGCCCTCACAAAAGAGAGACAGAGAGAAAGAGAGAAAGTGAGAAAGCAAGCCACCAGGTCCAGGACTAAAACCACAGTTGGCCATGTGCCTTAACACCGCATCACCAGCTCACCCCACCCCATTCATGATTCCTGATGATCAGTGACCACTGTGGTGCATTCTAACCCAGAAAGGAGAACTAAAGAGCAAGGTGAGGCAGGCAGGAGCCCTGGTTGGCACCTCCGAGCTTCCCCAAGCTCTAGGAAGGATTGTACGGTTGCAGTAGGCCCCACATGGCTTGGTGAGCTGAGGTTACCCACCCTGGAAGACTGCTGGGTATTCGCTGGATGGAAGTGTGTTACCAAGATTTGGTGTTCCACAGCCACCAGAAAGGAGACCCGATCAGCCAGCGGGAGGAGGTGGTGACTCCCACAAAACATCAGCTGAGCTGGAACCACAAGCCACAGGTTCACCAGCTACTGAAATCAGGCATGGGTACCAACAGGGCAAGGGCCATGCATACACTAAGGACATTGAGAAGCTAAGGAACAGCCTCCACAGACCTCCTGCTACGCAGACCCACAGGCCAGCTCACTTCCCACAAATTCCCAGACACCCCTCAGTGAGCAGCCAGAAGAGACAGGAAGGAGAAGACTGCAGACCCAGAAAGACAGCTCAAGTCACTGATGTTCTTTCAGTTAAAGCAGGTAGGGCTAAAAGCTAATTTACTGACAATAATCAAGACTGGACTATATATGCAAATGAATTGTTTCCATGTTCATGAGCCAGTGGCAGCCAGAGGTGCTGTAGGAGGGTTCAAAAGTTTCCAGACAGGTTGGCCATTTAGTAGGACCATTGAGTAGAGAGGCAGGTGATGAACCTTATGCCACGTGGTTGCTGTCACTAGGATATGCTATGATCCACGTTTTTGTTTTTCTTTTATTTTCCCAGAGGGCACATATACTCACCAGAGAGAGAGAAAGACAGAGAGATAGAGAGAGGGAGAAAGTACCCCCCAATGGGACATGGTCACACCACCATCCCTTCTCTTCCATTGCTCTGTCCTGTTGGAATCTGAGACATGCATGCACATATGTCTGGCATGTTTTTCTTTTCTTTTATTTTTCTTTAGATGTTTTTGCTACAGGGCGTGTGTACTCACCAGAAAGACAGAGAGAGACAGAGAGACAGAAAGTGAGAAATCGCCCCCCAGGGGGGATGGCCACACCACAATCTTTCTCCTCCATTCTCCTCTCAGGATCTTGGGAATGCATGCACACACGCTTAGCGTGAGTTTAAGCCACTGGGTCTGGGACTCGAACTGCAGTTGACTACATGGGAGTCCAACAACATAGCCATTACGCCAACTGCTGGTCCCATGTCTAGGATGTCGTTCAAGTCTTTAGGGCTAGGATTTGAGCCACAGCTGGCCATATGGGTTCTGGCTCCCTTAGACACTAGACCATAGGACCAGCCCACATTCCAGTTTTAATGAATGAATATTGGCACAAATTCACACAAACAGGCAAAGAACCATTCTTTCTCTGGCCCTAAAATTGAATTTAACAACAGAGATAAATTGAAATATCCAAACTTAATTGTGTCCTTAGCAATCAGACTACATAATGGTCATTCTTCTGGAAATTGAGGCTAAAGTAATGCACCCCTTCTTTCTCTCCCTGTCGCAAAGAACAGCAGAGAAAGGACAAGAGAATATTTTCAACAGATGTGTGTCGTGTGGCTCACCACCCACGCGAGGCCACACTGGGTTCTGCAGGGAGCGAGAGCCACAAAGGTACAGACATCCTCTCGGAAAAGCACCGTTACCCTGACCAGCAAGCCTTGAAAATATGGATGACTTATGTGTGAAAGGCAGGTGAAAATGACAGCAATAGCAAAATGCCTTTTATTTCCTGTTGTGCTATGAACTCACACCCCAGTAAGAACTGCAGTCTTCCCTTGGGAGCTGACACATCGCCAGGGTTTCGGGAGCGCTGGGTCTCCTCACCAGATGCATGATGATATTCTAGCAGAGCCTCAGGAAGACATGCTTGGTAACTAGTGGTTTTTAGAAGACCACCAATTTAACCTCTTGGACATTCCAATTATGTGTCGAACCCCTAAACACTGAGAAGGGGACAAATGAAACCTCTCCTGGGCACACCTGGTGTGAACATTGCACAGTGTTCCTGCCAGTATTAACAACTGGGTGAAAATGTATTTATTCTGGTGTATTTCTTCTGGTTATTGGATTATTTTTTCAATATTTCATAGGTTTCAGTGTAACTTAAAAAAAAAAGTCTGAAAGTATTTTTGTTTGTTTGTTTGTGTTTGTTTTTGTTTTTGCTATAGGACACATGCACAAAAACAATTCCCCCAGGAGTGATTTCTCACTTTTTCTCTCTCTCTGGATTAAAAAAGTGAAAAATCACCACTGAGGGAATGACTATGTTGCAATTGTTTTTCCTTTTCCTCCATTCTCCTCTTGGGATTTTGGAAACACACGCAAACATGTCTGGCATGAAAGTATGTTTTAAGTTAAAAAAGGAGTATTTACTGAAATGTACATTGTATAAGTGTACACTTAAATTCTTGATATTTAGAATCACAAATAAATTGTTTTATGTCTGACCCTTTATAAAATGCATTCTTGAAGGTTTTTTATTTCAGAACCCCACAAAACTTATTATTAAATCAAATTGTAATGAATTTTGAAGATCATTTACAAGTGATTCTCTTAATGCCACGGTTTAATTTTAAAATATGTAATATTCATGTACATTAAAATTTTGACCAGGGAGAAATTAGACGGAAAAGGTGTGGCAATGCAACCTTAGTTTGAACTGTGTATACGAAAGAGTCCGTTCTTTTGTTTGGCCTTCTGTAATAATTTGGTCATTTTGAGGGATTCAATAAATACAACATAATTATATTTTCATATTTAATGCAAGTGCACCAGAAGCGAATGAATATACTGTAGACTATCAATTAATCAAAATGATTGAAAATAGAATGTTCCTTCCAGTTATTTGAATTTACCAGTAAATTCAGACTTCAATGGCAAATCCTTTTATTTTTACACTTATAAAGACGTCTTCTGAAATGCATTAGCCCACATTCGAGTGTACCAAGGCTTACCATTTGATATCCACAAAGATTGGTTCTTGATGTGCCTTTTTTCAGTCAATGTAAACACCAGTTCTCCTTACAGAGAATTGGAAGTAGGGGGATAGCTGTTGCTTCGACTCTGGGGTGTGTAAAATTTGCTTCTTTTCCTTAACAGTGAAAGAGAGAAAAACATCTACTTCCACTAATTGGAAGTCTTCATTAATTGAGTTTCTCTTTCATGTCTTTTGCTAGATCTTGCAAGTTTGAAATTACAAAATAAGAAATTTTTATTTTCAGGAACAAAAAGATATTTCCAGGTAAAAATGTTGTGCCTTGTGAATTTTCAAACAGGCGCCTCTGTTAAGGGAGAGCTTCATTCTTGATAGCTTTATGACCACGGCTAGAATTACATCCAGTGAGAACGTGAGCCTTCCTCTAAGACAGGTGTTTCCATTCTTCTCAGATGCTAATCTTAACAGTTGAATCTATAAAACAGGGGTGGGAATTTCACTGGAGCAGATTTGGGCTGGACTATAAAATGCCCCCATCCCTGTGCCTCTGCTGCCTGTGTGTGAGCCCTTGAAAGAACCTTCTAGAAATGTGACCTAAGACCTCGGTCTCCTTGGTGCATGAGTGCATGCCTATGTGTGTTGTTAATACATTATAATGAATTAAAATTCATGTCGAATTTTGAACACCTATCTTATGCCTTTAATTCTACTATGAGAGGCTGAAAGTTTTTGCTAGTGGCAACAAAAGTTAGTCCTTATCCTCAGAAACATTGTTCCTTCGTACCAAAGAAAATGAGCCAGTGTAAAATCCATAGCGAACATTTCATTGTTGGAACTATAGGAGAGATGCTCACAGTTTTTTGAAACTAAAGCCAGGATGTGTGTTCGTGACCTCTGTAAATGACGAAGCCATGTTTGAAGGTCTACATTGGATTGCGTAACTCCCCTGCATAAATCCTTCCAGGCCCCTCCCTCCACGTCAGAATGCTGTGATGCTGTGTGTGTCCATTCACGGAGTCAAACTCTCCTTTGGGGCCACCAGCCTCTTCCTTCCCTAGCTCCAACCACACTGATGTTTTAAATAATTCCCCTGAAAACACAAGCTTTTCCCTTTTGGAATCTCCTCAAATGCCATGTTCTTTGCCCTGTTTGCCATGGCAACTTTTCCATTCAGGTGTCACACGAAACCTCACCACCCCCAAATCCTTCCCTGCTTGCCTGCTCCATCCACCCAATTACAGGCTACTTTTACTCTTAAATTTTTCTTTATTAAACTTCTCAGAATTTGTACCTAAATATATGTTGGAATATTTTGAGATTTTACTTTCATTCGGCTATATAATCCATAAACAGAGGAATCATATCATTTTAATTTACTTCTGTATTTCCAAGGCCTACTCCAGTTCCCAGACATGGAAAGTTTCCAACAAACACCTGTTGAAAAGTTAATAAATGCATGGAATAATATAAGATAGAGTGAGACATATACATGTGCCCTTAAATTGTGATGTTAGCAGTAAACACTAACAAGTGATTCCTATCACTCATCAATGTATTCATTAAATGTTTGCTGGAGACTGGCTCTGTGTCACAGCAGTACTGCACTGCTCAAGAGAAGCTGGGTTCCACATGGTGACCACAGTTCGTATCCCTGGCCCAGTCAGCGGGAGACATGCTGGGCATGCACACAGTGTCCAAGTGCAGAGTGGCTGGAGGACAGGCAGGAGAGGATTGCAGTGGACGGTGTTGGCCCCCCACCCCGTCTCTCTCTGTCTCTCATGCACGTGTATATGCTTTATTATTAATAAAGAAAAATGCATTTACTGAGTGTCAGCTCTATGCTGCTGTGTGCCAAGTAATGGGCCAGAAATTCGGAATTCATTAGTAGCAAAGTAGAGCTCTCGAGCTGAAGTTTTTGGCTTTAAATCCCGACTCCATCAGTTATGAAGTCACATGGCTTCAGATACCTAATCTCCATAGACCTGAGCTTTCTCGTATGCATGATATGATAATACTACCTACTTCTGAAGTTGTAAGACTTAAAATAGTCAATATATATAAAGAAATTAGATCAGTGACTGGCACATACTCTTCAGGATAGAGTTATGGTCTACTGGGTAAGGTTACTATGTTGGAAGGAGCAGTGGACCCACAGGCAGCAGATCTATGCTTTGGTTCTCACTGGATCATACACTAGCACTGGGTCTCAATTTCTCCATCCACAAGTCACAGAGCAGAGTACCTGCTATACGTAGGTACTCTACGTACATCGATGAGATTGTGAAAACTACCAAACACGGTGCTGGTATAAACTAGTATTTTTTTTCTTTTAACTTGTATTTTAAAACTCATGCTCAGCAGTAGGGTGCTATTGCACCAGACTAGAGCCACATGGGAAGGCCTTGGGTATGGTTCCTTGGTTGACCTGAAAATCCCGCATGCCCATGTCCTGGACAGCCAGGAAGCTTGGGACTGTGTGGAGGGGAGTGGTGATTGTGGACTGACAAGACCTTTTTTTTGTGTGTGGGGGGGAGGCTTCTGTCTCTCTCCTCTTGTCAAAATAAATAAACAGAGACCAGGAATTGATGTAATGGCTACATTGCTGGATTCCCATGTAGTTGACCGCAGTTCAAGTCCTGGACCCGGTGGCTTAAACACATGCTGGGCACGTGTGCGTGCATGCCTAAGATCCCGAGAGGAGACTGGAGAAGTAGGGATTGTGGCGTGGCCATCTCCCCCAGGGGGTGATTTCTCACTTTCTGTCTCTCTGTCTCTCTCTGTCTTTCTGGCAAGCGCACGTGCCCTATAGCAAAAACCTCTCTAAAAAATAAAAAGAAAATAAATAAATAAACAAACAAACAAAACCTCAGTGTTCTAATATCGTTCATTCTTTTTTAAGTGCTTATTTGATTTTATTTGCTGTTTTATACTTCATATACTGTACTGGGGCACTTTTCATCTTTTGCCAATGTTTGGTTTTTTTTCATTTTCTGTGTAAATCTAAATAGAAATTGATATCTTATCTGTCATATTAGACATTACAATAATTTGAACTCAAACAGGAAAACTAAGCTATATTTTTGAGGAAGTAGGTATATTTTCTCAGTAACTTTTTACACAGGTCTGTTGTTATTATTATTCATAATTGAGCCCATTTTCTTTCCTAAAATTATAAACTATATCTTCAAACCCTTGGTCAGAATGGTCATTGTTACCTATTTGTCCAGTAAATTAAAATGTGAAAGCATGTATTCTCCCGCTTGGGTCCTGGGGAAAATGCACAATTTCCCTGGAGTGTAAGGAAGGGTGGGGTGTTGAATTACAGAGCTGTGATTTCCAGATAAAATTCGATATTTCCTCACTGCACTGTACTGTGCATACCTGTTTCACCAGTAATGTTCTATTTGCTCTTGCATCTTTTTGGGTGTTTTGTTTATTTCACTCATGTTGCTAGAATACAACAAATTTGAAATTGACCACTTCTGGCCTGTATTGCTTAGTACTTCATAAAGTGCTTCATAAATACACATTTCACAGGGCCAGCTGGCGGTATAGTGGTTACGGTAGCTGGACCCCATGTGGCTAACAGTTTGGTTTGTGTCCCGGACCTGGCAGCTTCGAAAACACATTGGGCACATGTCTATGTCTGCCCAAAAGCCCAAGAGGAGAATGGAAAGAGGATTATGACGTGGCCATCCTCCTCATGAGTGCTTTGTCACTTTCCTTCTCTCTCTGTCTTTCTCTGGCTCTCTAGAGAGCACACATGCCCTATAACAAATTTTAAAACAAATAAATATGCATTTGATAAAGTTATGCATTTGATAAAGTTATATTATTGCTGTAAAGTTTCCTAGCTTAGCTACTGAGAAACATCACACTCTTATTCATCATTTATTACTTTACTATCTTTCTTTTTTTTCAGTTGTTTTCATATTTTTCCAGAAGGTACATGCACTTGCCAGAGAAACAGAGAGGCAGAGGGAGAAATCATCTGCAACCCCTTCCCAGTTTCCCATCCTGTCAGTATTTGGGACACTCATGCACACATATCTGGCATGTTTCTAAAGTTGCTAGCCTAGGACTCACACCATGGGGTCAGCCATGTGGGATCCAGTGACCTTAACCATCTGGCCACAGAGCCAGCGTACTTTACCTTCTATACAAAAAATGCTATCTGAGTTTTTAAGGTATTTCACCTATAAAGTAGTTACATGGGCCGAAAAAAAGAGTAGAAATCTGTTGTTATATTATTATTGGCATTCTTCTCATTATTTATAATAACCATTCCAGGGAAGAACTTGCCATTTCTAGATGGCCTATAATCCCAAAATAATAATCACAGCAACTGCCATAATAATGAGCAATATAATAACCATTCATTAAGTTAGTGATTCATAATCTTCACCATTATCATATTATGTTTAATTATGATGATGGTGGTGAAAATTACTATTTCCAGCTATTGAGAATGCAAGGAATTTCAAGACTCAAAGAAGAAATGTAGAAACAAACAAACAAAAACTTGATGAAGCTATTTTCTTACAAATCTCAATATAAAGCCATTTAATCTCTCACCTTTAACAAAAATCAATTTAAAATGGATTAAGGATCTAAACATTAAATCTTCCTATAAAAGTACTGGCAGAAAACACAGGAAAAACTCTTGAAGACATTGGAGTAGGTAAAAACTTCTTAAATAAAACTCCCAAAGCACAGGCAATAATCCCCCAAATTTAAGATTACATCCAGTTAAAAAGCTTTTGCACTCGGGCCCAGCAAGTAGCCTGTTGTTTAGGGTGATGGACTCCCATATGACCAACCGCAGTTCAAGTCCTGGACCTCGCAACTTTCTCTCTCTCTCTCTCTCTCTCTCTCCCTCTCTCCATCTCTGTCTGTGTCTCTCTAGTGAGTACAAATGGTTTATGGCAAATTTAGAAACTAATAATAATCATCATAAATAAAATTAAATAATTATAAAAATTAAAACTTCTGCCCACAGCAGAAGAAACAATAGAATGAAGAGACAACCCTCAGAATGGGAGAATATATTTGCAAACTCTCCCTCAGATAAGGAACTGATAATGAAAATATACAGGGAACTCAAGCAGATTACCCACAAAAAAAAATAAGCAGTCCAATTAAAAGATGGGCAAATTAGTTAAACAGACAACTCTCCAAGGAAGACATATGAACAGCCAAAAAGCATATGAAAAAGTGCTCAGCATCCCTTATCATAAGAGAGATGAAAATCAAAATTGCAATGAGGTGGCCAGCAGGTGGCATGGTAGTTAAGGCACTGGATACCCACATGGCTGATTGCAGTTCAAGTCCTGGACCCAGCAGCTCGAAACTCATGTTGGGCATGTGTACATGCATGCCCAAAATCCTTAGAAGAGACTGGAACAGAAGGGATTGTGGCATGGCCAAACCCCTAGATAGTGATTTCTCAGTTTTTATCTATCTCTCTGGCAAGCATATGTGCCCTACAGCAAAAATCTCTGGGGAGAAAGAAAAAGAAAACCACAATGAGATACCACCTAATGCCAGCCAGAATGGCTGATTTAAAAAATCAAAGCGATAAGTGCTGGCGAGGCTGCAGTGAAAAGGGAACTCTCCTATGCTGTTGGTGGGAATGTAAATTAGTACAGCCACTGTGGAGAACAATTTGGAGGTTCCATGAAGACCTATAAATAGAACTACCATGTGACCTAGCAATTCCACTCCTGGGTATCTATCCAAAGGCTAGGAATTCACTCAGTCGGAAAACACTTGCACATTCATGTCTGTTGCAACAGTATTCACAATTCCTTAGACATGGACCAAACCAAATGCTCAAGAACAGATGAATGAATTGAAAAAGTATGGCACAGGGACCAGCAGATGGCATAATGCTTATGTCACTGGACTCCCATGTAGTAGACCGCGGTTCAAGTCCCAGACCTGGCAGTTTAAAAAACTCAAGCCATGTACATTTCCATGCACGTCCAAACTCCTAAGAAGAGAATGGAGGAGAAGGGATTATAGCATGGCCATCCCCCCATGGGGGGTGATTTCTCACTTTCTGTCTCTCAGGCAAGTGCACAGGCCTTATAGCAAAAATCTCTCTAAAAAGAAAGAAAAAGAAAAGATATGACATATACACACTATAGAATACTACTCAGCCATAAAAATAAAAAAAACAATAACAACAATAAAAGCCTGGTATTTGATAGAAAGTAGACAAATATGGAAAATTTAATGCTAAGCAAAGCAAATCAGACCATAAAAGAACGGCATTGTATGTCCCCACTCAATATATACCGAATGTCTGCATTCTATGGCAGAAACTAAGACTGGAAGGTATAAAAGCCTGGGGAACAACGGTGGACACTAGAGACAGTGTGAGAGGAGAAGGGGAAATAGGAGGGGGCATGGTAGGGAATCAAGGAGGAAAAAAAAAGAAGAAAAATATTTAACAAACACAAAAATGGAAAATTATCTGTAGATGATAAGGTGTATCATAATATCTTTGACTGAATTAATATACAATGTATTGATGTTGGGTAAATTCATTTTGTATGCTGTAAAGATGCACAGTGATCGAATGTTTAAAAAAATAAGAAAAAAAAAAGCTACTTAAAAATAAAGCTAAAAATTCAAAACTTTTCTTGATTTATCTCACACTCATTTGCCTGATCTCCAATGGAAAGATATGAAGTTTTTACACTGTTGAAAGCTCCTTATTTACACTATTTCTCTCTCCAAAATTTCACTGAAAATGTTTTTGCTCAATTCCAAAATAAGAAATTCAGGACTGGGGCCAGCAGTTGGCGTAATGGCTATGTTGCTGAACTCTCACGTAGCCGACCGCAGTTTGAGTCCCTGACCCGGTGGCTTAAACTCATGCCAGGAGCGTGTGCGTGCGTGCCCAAGATCCCAAGAGGAGAATGGAGGAGAAGAGATTGTGGCGTGGCCATCCCTTCTGAGGGGTGATTTTTCACTTTCTGTCTCTCTGTCTCTCTCTGTCTTTCTGGCAAGCGCACGCACCCTATAGCAAAAACCTCTCCAAAAAAAAAAAAAAAAGAAAGAAAGAAATTCAGTACTATTCTTCACAGGTGGATGTACTTGACTTTTATTATTATTATTATTTTTTAGAGAAAGATTTTTGCTATAGGGCATGTGCACTCCCTGGAAAGACAGAGAGAGACAGAGGGATAGAAAGTGAGAATCACCTCCAGGGAGGATGATCACACCACAATCCCTTCTCCTCCATTCTCCTCTAGGGATTTTGGGCACACGTGCGCACGAGCCTGGCTGAGTTTTAAGCCGCCCAGTCTGGGACTCGGACCACAGTCAACTATGTGGGAGTCCACAATGTAAGTTTTACGACATCTGCTGGTCCCTATGCTTAACTTTTGAAAGTCAATACTAAATGTTTTATATTAAGATTGAAAAGCAGTGTCTGGTCTGACCATTCTAGGAAGCATCCCATAAAGACAAAAGAAGAAGGAAAAAAAAAAAAAAAAGACAAGAGAAGAAGGGCTTCTTGGCTGTGCTGATGCTGAGGTATATGTGCTTAATGGTCTTTGTGAAGAAAACAAAGGAAAATATTTTATACTTCTTGAGTGTTGTGGGTCCTTTAAGCCTGACAGGAAAGTCACTAATTATCTGATTATGATTGCATTATTAAAAATATACATGCTATCATGTATATATATATATATATATATATATATATATATGTAATATGTGTATGTATTATTTTGTTTACAATTACTATGTTATTACTTAATGCTACACATTTTGGAAAACATAGACTCTAAATGATGTACATAGCATTCATACTCCCAGCCCAGACTCCAGTACCAACTTTCCCATCCAGGTAGAAGAAGGAAAAAAAAAAAAAAAAAAAAAACAGATTTCCCTCTGTTTTTGGCAGGCAGTAGGAATACATCAGTGAGCAAGATACACGATCACTGCTCTACATTCCTCTCTCTCTCATACACACACACATTCTGTTCAAATTAAAATAAGTAAATAAAGTTAAATGAAATAATTATTTTTTAAGAAAGAGAATGAATAAACATAAAATTACAATGAAATGTGCCCCAATCCTAGCACTGAAAACCCCGAGGGTGTCATCAGGCTTAGCATACTAAAAAAGTCATAGCAATTGGGACCTGCAAAAGGACAGGGATTTTTCAAGCAAACGGGAGTAAGCTACGGCTAGAGCAGAGATTTCAAGGGAAGGAAGAGCATTTGTAGGGTGCTCAGGAGCAACATAAAAGACCTTACAAGACATGCAAAGAAGTTTTAATCTTGTCCTTGGTGCAATTGAAAATCCTAGAAGAGTTTATACAAGGAAGTGACATTACCATATCTGTGTCTCTGAAAGATACACAGTTCTGGCTGTAGCAAAGAATGAAGCAGAGGGGAGTAGCGGATTCCTCATGGCTCCTGCAAAGTAGTCATTTCAGGGGACAGGAAAAATGAAGATTTTCTACTGATAATTCAGCCTCCAACAAACAAAGCTAGCGTGATTGAACTTCAAGCATTCGAAAGAAACACACCATCCATCAGATGACAAGAAATCACCACAGGACCACAAGAAATATGAGAAAGCAAGAAAATACCTCTCCTCCGAGGGAAAAGAATAACTCCTCTTCATCCACCAGCAGTTCAATGCAAATCATGGAAATGTCTGATAAAGAATTTAGAACATTCATAATGGCAAAGCTAACTGAGGTGGAAGAGAAGAGAGACAAAGAACTGCTAAAGAGAAAGGAGAAAGAAGTTGACGAGTTCCAGGAGGTGAGGAAATCCTTGCAAGATCTAAAAGAGGAATTACACACTTTACAAAAGAGTCAAACGGAACTGCTAGAGATGAAGTCTATAATACAGGAAGTCAAAATCTCCCTTGAAAGTATTAAAAGCAGACTAGATCATACAGAAAATAGAATCTCAGACATAGAAGAGCAAATGGCTGGCCTAGAAAAATCCACCATGAAGACTGAGAAAATGGCATAAAAATTTGAGAATAATATACGAAAGGTACTAGATACTATCAAACGTCCAAACATCCGGATAATTGGCATTCCAGAAGGTGAAGAGACCCATAAGGGCATTGATAATCTATTCCATGAAATCCTGCAAGAAAACTTTCCAAACCTAGAGAGGCATTCGAAGATCCAGTCCCAAGAAATACAAAGGACCCCAAATAGAATTAACCCAAGAAGATCTTCTCCAAGACACATTATAGCCAGATTGACCAAAACCACAGACAAAGACAAGATACTAAGATTGGCAAGAGAAAAACATCAAGTTACCTACAAAGGACATCCCATCAGGCTAGCAGCAGATCTCTCATCAGAAACAAGGCGGGCGAGGAAGGAATGGGAAAATATATTCAAAGGGTTAAGAGAAAAGCAATTCCAGCTGAGAATACTGTACCCGGCAAGATTATCTTTCATGTGGGAAGAAAAGACAAGAACATTCTCAGATAAACAAAATCTGAAAGAATTTACCAGCACCAGACTAGATCTCCAAGAAGTTCTCAAGGGTGTGCTATACCAGGAAAATTAAATACAGACACATGGAAAGAAGAGTTCAAAAACTAAGAAAGCGGCCAGCTTAATCGTAGGGACAAGTCTGGAGTTGAATATTATATCCCAGAATTTAATAGAAAAATGGAACCAGAACAGAAGATAAAGTACATGAGACTGATAGGTTCATGCACCTACCATTTGAACAGAATCCTACCTGTTTCCTGGCTTTAAGAAAAGTTCCTTAGCATTTCTATAATTTAAGTTAAAACTGGTTTTCTTAATAGTACCATATGAAGTTACCATTGAAAGTAGTTAGATTATTTAAGAAATTGTGTGATCAATACAATGTGGGTGGAAAAGGAATAGAAGACAATTGTAGACAACAGAGACAGTGGGAGAAGAGGGTGGGAAAGGACAGAGGGTCAGAAAGAGGGGTAAAAAATTCTAGGAAGTATAAATGGAAAATTTTGAATAATAATATGTATGATTAAGTCACTATGCAGTATATTCTGGATGGGAAATCATATTTTGTATGCTGTGATGATGCTTAGGGTAAGAATGTAAATTAAGTTACAAAAAAAAAAGAAAAGTTTCAGGAAAAAAAATCCATTCGATGACCGCAGTTAATACATAGCCCCAGCTAGGTGGTACTTTATAGGATGCCTAAAGTTAGATTTGTGTTCATGGAAATGTACATATCACCTGCGTTTGCTATGAAAATATTTAGATTAATTAAGATCTTTAGTAATTCAACAAAAAATGGGGGGAAAACAGTATAGAAAGTAAACATAGATACCAGAGACAGTGTGGGAAGAGAGTGGGAGATGGCTGAGAGTAAGAGATAGGGAACCAAGGATGGGGGGGGGGGAAGCAAAACATACAGGAAACAAGAAATGGAAAATTATTTGTTGACAATAACATGTATGTTGATGTGCTTGATTGCTTGATTGAGACAATACACAGTGTACTCTGGATGGAAAATCCCATTTTGTATGCTGTAATGATGTACAGTGAATGAACGTAAACAAATAAATTTAAATAAAAATAAATAAATAAATAAATAAAGAATGAAGCAGAGGGCCAGGGCCGTCACACAGCAGTTAAGTGTTCTGCATGGAAAGCTGAATCCCACATGGTCAACCCCAGTTCAAATCTCGGCCTTGGCAGCTTGAAAGATATACTGGGTGCATGTACATACGTACTCAAAATCCTGAAGGGATGGATTAGGGGATGCTTCCTCTCTCTCTCTCTCTCTCTCTCTCTCTCTCTCTCTCAATCTCTCCCTTACACATGTACCCTCTGGCAATACAAAAAAAAATTAATGAAATTTTTAAAATGACACAGACTTTCATTTTTTTAACAGCAGGACTGAATCTATTTTGGGGAGCTGGCAGGTAGTGTGGTGGTTAAGGTGCTGGACTCCCACATGGCCAACCACAGTTCAAGTCTTGGACCTGGAGGCTTGCTTTCTCACTTTCCCTTTCTCTCTCTCTCTTTCACTCTGTTCCTCTCTGGTCAAATTAAAATAAATAAATAAATAAATAAATAAATAAATAAAGTAAAATAAAAAAATTCTTAAAAAAAAAAAAAAGAATAGAAATAGATTTTGTATTAAAAACTAGTTTCATGAGGCCAGCGAGTGGCATAGTGGTTAAGGTGCTGGACTCCCACATGGCTGACTATGGTTTGAGTCCCAGACCTGGCGTCTTCCTTTCTCTCTCTCTCTCTTTCTCTCTCTCTCTCTCTCTCTCTCTCTCTCTCTCTCTCTCTCTCTCATTTCTCTCTCTCTCTTTCTCTCTCTCTCTCTCTGGAACATATGTACCCTATAGCAAGTCAAAACATAGTAACAATAATAAATACAATTTAATACATAATTCTTTTAAAAAATAGTTTCATATATATAAATATTTATTCACGCACACATATATACACATTTTGTTTAACTGCCGGACTTTCAGAAAATATGAGAAGGAAAAATACTATACAATGTATAGTATCACAATATCTTAGGTTAATGATTCTCAAAATATGGTCTATGGGCCTCTAAGATTTTCCAAAAATTTTCCAGGGCGTCTAAGGGGCCAACACTGTGTAACAGGAAGTCGTGTGCTCTTTTCATTGTGTTAGCATTAGCTCTGATCGTGCACGCCCAGAGCGGGGTGAAATTGCATCAAGGCAGCTGCATAGACCAGTATTCCCTTCTCCCCCACATCCCAGAGTGTGCTTGGGGCCCACAGCAGTGACACAATGCTCTGTGAGGCTGGACCCACATGGGAAGGTCCCAGGGTCATGTCCCAAGGTCTCCCCATACATGCCCAACACACATGCATGCCTCTGATCAGGGCGGCGAAAACTGGGGGTGGATTGTGGCACAAAGACTCTGTAGGAGTGCTTCTCTCTCTCTCTCTCTTTCTCTCTCTCTCTCTCTCTCTCTTCCCCTCTCTGTCCATCGCTGTCTCCTAGAAGAAATAAAATAAAACAAACTTTAAAAAGGCGAATGTCCTTGATGAGGTGGTACAGAAGATTTTACTAATCTTTCTACCTTAATAATCTTACTCATCTTGACCCTGGGGGATCAGTCTTTCAATGATATTCTCCGGCAATTCTGCTCCCAGAGAAATAGGAAATCGTCTCAAGGAAAAACACTCATGAGATTGCTTCAGTTGTGAGCTCAACTAGTCACTTTTTCTTTGGAGAATCATTTTCACTTGAAAGAATAACTGAAAAATCTCTAATTATCCAGACTTGGGTATTTGTCATTTTCTTGCAAATGAACAAGATGAACTTGTCACTTCAAGAAAAACAACCGACAGTTTAAGTTTTGAAACAAAAAATAAAAATTTGAAAGACTTTGCACCCACCACAGTGAGCTTGGCAGCTTCCCAATAATTAGACTTTTCTGATGCAAGCAGGGGGCTTTTAACAAATGCGCTTTTTTGAAAAAGCTATATAATAAAATGTGTCAATATTGGAAAGATCTGAACAGTTCTCATATTGTTCAAATGACCAATTTCTAATCTGTAAAACTACCCCTGGATAAAGATGCATCCAAACTGTTAGAAAAATTATATAAATTTTAATGTAACAGAGAACAAAAAAAATCATTAGTAGCAGTACAGATTCCACAGTGCAACTAACCTTTAAGAAACTACCACTTGGTGGGGGCCAACAGGTGGTATAGTGGTTATGACGCTGGACTGCCACATGGCCAACCGCGGTTCAAGTCCTGGACCCCGTGGCTTGAAAATCACACTGGGCACATGTGCTTGATGGAGAAAGAATCGTGGCATGGCCATCTCCCCTGGGAAGTGATTTCCCACTTTCTCTCTCACTGCCTCTGTCTCTCTCCAAAGAGTGCACACGTCCTATAGCAAAAACCTTAAGGAAAAAAAAGAGAGAGAGAAGGAAAAAAACTACCACTTGTTAAGTTTGGGTGCTGTATCAAAGAAAAACACCTATAATTATCTGAAAAGACTATTAAATACTCTTTTCCAACTACATCTCTGCAAAGCTGGACTTTTTTTCTGATACAGAACGTGATCTAAAAGAACATATCATGAAGATCACAGCAGCAGTAGCTATAAGACTCTAGCTATCTTTTGCTTAGTCAGACATTAAAAAGATTTGCAAATATGTAAAATAATGCCATACTTCTTACAAATTTGTGGTTCATGTTGGAAAATGTAGCTTCATTTTCATAAGATGTTATTTTTATTAGCCTGAAAGTGATTTTTTAATATTGGATTTAAGAGGATTTATGAACAAATGAAAAAATTTCAAATTTTCACTTTTAATGTTGTAAATACCCACATTAAGAAGCTCTTAGGGTCATCAATTTTTTTTTAGAGATTTTTTCCTTAGGACTCATATACTTACAAGAGAGAGAGATACAGTGAGAGGGAAAGTGAGAAATCAACCCCCAGGTGGGATGGCTATGCTGCAACCCCTTCTCCTCCATTCTCCTTCCAGGATCTTGGCCACGTGCTTGGCCCAATTTCCAAGCTACCAGGTCCAGGACTCAAACTGTGGCAGGCCATTTGTGAGTTCAGCAAAGTAACCACTATGCCATCTGCTGGTTCCTTAACATTATACTCTTAAAGTATAATTCTAAAACCAAAATCCTCCAGAAAGGACCCTCAAAAAGTATCTTATAGAGTTCTGAGGTCAAAACTTGAGAACTGATCTCTTGCATATCTGAATTAAATTGCTGTATTTCGAGTGTCTTAGTCTAAAGCAGTCAAGGGTAAAGATCTGTGTGCAGGTATTTTTTGGCAATAAGATTTTAAGGACACAGAGAAAGTGAACAGAAAGGGAAAGACAGCCAATCACGTCGAGCACTCAGGGACCCCAGGGAAGCTCGTCCAGCTTCATGAAATACTTCTCAGAACTGTGCCCAGAACACGAAAGGCAGAAAGCATCAGTCCATTACCTACGTTTCCTCTTTGGTCAAAACTGTCTTGGAGGGAACCAGCAGTTGGCGTAATGGCTATGTCGCTGGACTCCCACGTAGTCGACCGCGGTTCGCGTCTCGGACCCGGTGGCTTACAACTCACGCCGGGCGCGTGTGCGTGCGTGCCCAAGATCCCAAGAGGAGAATGGAGGAGAAGGGATTGCGGCGTGACCATCCCCCCTGGGGGGTGATTTCTCGCTTTCTGTCTCTATGTCTCTCTCTGTCTGTCTGGCGAGCGCACGCGCCCTATAGCGAAAAAACCTCTCCCCCCCCCAAAAAAAAAAAAAAAAAAAAAACTGTCTTGGAGACCTTGCCCTCCTGCCTTTCTGGGTTGTCAGAGCATGAGTGCTAGTCTAGGCCCCCTGACTACCTCATTCTTCAGCATCCTTAAAGTCCCAGGGCAGGAAGGAAGAGGTATGTGGCAGATATTCCGAGGTGTGGTTATGTAGACTGCACCCCAGTGGAGCCACCTGACGCCTGTGTAGCCCTGGTTGTTTCAGAGGTGGTCCGACTTAGGAGATAGGAGTCAAACGATAAGAAGGAACTGTACAAAAAGTGTAATATGCTGGGAACCAGCAGTTAGCGTAATGGCTATGTCGCTGGACTCCCACGTAGTCGACCGCGGTTCGCGTCTCGGACCCGGTGGCTTACAACTCACGCCGGGCGCGTGTGCGTGCATGCCCAAGATCCCGAGAGGAGAATGGAGGAGAAGGGATTGCGGCGTGACCATCCCCCCTGGGGGGTGATTTCTCGCTTTCTATCTCTCTGTCTCTCTCTGTCTGTCTGGCGAGCGCACGCGCCCTATAGCGAAAAACCTCTCCAAAAAAAAAAAAGTGTAATATGCTCTATGACCTTGAAGAACTACTTCATCTCTTCATTCTCTCCATTCAAACCATTCTGTTATGGACCCCCCTTCAAGACAGTGGTTCACTTTAATCTCTTTAAAAACTGAAACAAGGGGCTAGTGGAATGAACGATGGGCTGCAGTCCCGTCTGCCGCAGCAGCTCCCAAGACCGTGAATGCCAGTCATCATCTCCCTCATCTGCCTGCTATCCTACACTTCCCTAAGCCTTGACCAGTAATTGAGGCTGGTCCCAACTGCTGGTCCAGTAGGGTAACCCAGACCTTCATCACTGTTATATTTGTGTCCTGTCACCTTGTCTCCGTCAGGCAATGATGGCAGTCAATGCTGACTCAATCAACTCACCAGGCACAGAAGCAACAAAACACATCTCAGTGAATACTCCTGCCCCCCTGTAGCAGCAACTCTAGCTGTACATGACAATCAGGTCAATACCTGTCCATCCCGACGTCACCCCTTTTAGCTTCAAGTTCAAAAGAACTCATACTCTATCTTCAGGTAGAAATATACACTCCCACCTCCCTGGGGAGACAGGGTATTTAATCCAGCAACATATTAATAATATTCTACAAACAAGGGAGCCAATCCCACTCCCACATCTGGCTGCTAGCTAATAGGGTTCTAGAAGCACAGATAAGCCATTTGTCTACTACATATACTGCAGCTTGGGAGAGAGTCCAATCCATAGGGCATTGTCCTCAAGCTGATCCATTAGTAGACCTTAACAGACTACTCCAACCTTCTGTAAATCCTACTGATTTTGAGCATTGAGATACATCGAGTGGATCCTAAGACAATACACCCAGTTTTGCAATACTTTTTTCACATAATCAATCTCTTTATCCAGAGCTCTATGTAGGGTCACATGTTAGTATACCTACTATACTTTAAACCACTGGACTACAGTGATGGCAGAGGCAAAGAAGACATACTCACATCTGGAGTAGAAGACTTATCTACATTCCAGATAGAAGGACTTCAGTGAAATTAACCTGCCACTAAGAGCCTGGCTGGTTTCCTTAAGAAACCAGACTCCTTCTTGTGTGGTTTTTGGCCATTGAAGTCTTTCCAGCGTAAAAGTGCTTTTTTTTTTTTTGCCATCCTTGATTCCCTATCCCTCACCCTCTGCCGTGTCCCACCCTCCTCCCACATTGTCTCTGGCATCCATGGTTGTTCTCTATGCCTTTCCCCATTTAATTGATTTGCTAATGAACTCAATTAGTCTAAATATTTCCAATAGCAAGCACAGCTGACATATACATATACCCAAGTCTGACTTTAGACATAAACCTCAGTGAACAGAATGAACATGCTATAAAATAGTACCTAGCTGGGGCTATATTGCTCACTGCAGTCATCAAATACGCATTTTTTAAAAATTTTCGTTAAGAACAGTTTTAGTGTTTTTCTTTTCTCCTGAAACTTTTTTTTTAATTAATTAATTTACATTCATTCCCTGAGTATCGTCACAACATACTAAATGTGGTTTCCCATCTAGAATAAACTGCATAGTGGCTTAATCATGCATGTTATCATCAATAATATTCCATTTCTAGTTTCATATACATATACATTATATTTTTTTAAATTTTACCCCATGTCTGACCCTCTGCCCTTTCCCACCCTCTCATCACACTATCTCTGCTGTCTACAGTTCTCTTCAATTCCTTTTCCCCCACCTTTTTGTTGATCACACAATATCATAAGTAATCTAACTACTTTCAATAGCAAGTTCAGCTGGTGGTTTCAAGAAAAGCAGTTTTGAACTGGAAAGGATATTTCTTTGAAACTTAAAGCCTAGAAACAGGTTAGTATTCTGTTCAAATCATAGGTACATGAAGTTATTGACGGCTCAAGACAGGACAAAAATCCTTAAAACCAGACAACAAAGCTTAAAAGAAAAGCAGCAATATTTTAGTCAAGTCACAGAATGCTGTTTCACCAATTCAGTTTCATGTACTTAATCTTTCTGTTGTGGTTCGATCTTCCAGATTGAATTCTGGGATATAATATTCAACTCCAGACTTGTCCCTTCAACTAAGTTGCCCATTTTCTTAGTTTTTGAACTCTTATTTCTGTGTGCCTGCATTTAATTTTACTGACATAGCACTCCCTTAAGAACTTCTTGGAGATCTGATCTGGTGCTGGTAAATTCTTTCAGGTTTTGTTTATCTGAGAATGTTCTTGTCTTTTCTTCCCAAATGAACGATAATCTTGCTGTGTACAGTATTCTCAGTTGAAATTGCTTTTCCCTTAACACTTTGAATATATTTTCCCATTCTTTCCTCCCTTGCATTGTTTCTGATGAGAGGTCTGCTGTGAGTCTGATGGGACACCCTTTGTAGGTAACTTGCCATTTCTCTCTTGCCAATCTTAGTATCTTGTCTTTGTCTGTGGTTTTGGTCAACCTCGCTATAATGTGTCTTGGAGAAGATCTTCTTGGGTTAATTCTATTTGGGGTCCTTTGTATTTCTTGGGACTGAATTTTTGAGTGCCTCTCTAGGTTTGGAAAGTTTTCTTGCAGGATTTCATGTAATAGATTATTAATGCCCTTATGAGTCTCTTCGATTTCTTGGGACTGAATTTTTGAGTGCCTCTCTAGGTTTGGAAAGTTTTCTTGCAGGATTTCATGGAATAGATTATTAATGCCCTTATGAGTCTCTTCGCCTTCTGGGATACCTACTTGTCCGGATGTTTGGACGTTTGATAGCATCTAGTATTTCTCATAAATCATTCTCAAATTTGGGGGCAATTTTCTCAGTCTTCATGTTGGATTTTTCTAGGCCAGCAGTTTTCTCTTCTACATCTGAGATTCTATTTTCTGTATGATCTAGTCTGCTTTTAATACTTTCAAGGGAGATTTTGACTTCCTGTATTACAGCCTTCATTTCTAACAGTTCCATCTGATTCTTTTGTAAAGTGTGAAATTTCTCTTTTAGATCTTGCATGAATTTCCTCACCTCCCAGAACTTATCAACTTCTTTCTCCTTCCTCTTCTGCAATTCATTGTCTCTCTTCTCTTCCATCTCTGTTAGCTTTTCCATTATGATTGTTCTAAATTCTTTATCAGACATTTCCATGATTTCCATTGAACTGTGTGTGGATGAAGAGGAGTTATCCTTTTCCCTTGGAGGAGAGGCATTCTCCTGCTTTCCCATATTTCTTGTGGTCGTGCAGCAATTTCTAGTCATCTGGTTGATGGTCAGTTTCTTCCCAAACTTTGAAGTTCAATCACGTGAGTTTGTGTGCTGGAGGCTGACTTATCAGTGGAAAATCTTCATTTCTCTGTTTCCCCCCAAAATGGCTAGTTCTCAGGAGCCATGAGGTGTCTTCCAGCCATTCTATCTTCTACATCTGAGATTTGATTTTCAGTATGATATAATCTGCTTTTATTACTTTCAAGGGAGGTCTTGACTTCCTGTATTATAGCATTCATCTCTAACAGGTCCATTTGATTCTTTTTTATAGTGTGAATTTCCTCTTTCAGATCTTGCAAGAATTTCCTGACTTCCTGGAACTCAACAGCTCCTTTCTCCTGCCTCTTCTGCAATTCAGTGTCTCTCTTCTTTCTCTTCAATCTCTGTGAGATTTTTCACCATGAAAATTCTAAATTCTTTTCTGACATTTCCATGAATTTCATCATACTGTCTGAGGATGAAGAGGAGTTACTATTTTTCCTTGGAGGAGAGGTATTTTCTTGTTTTCCATATTTCTTGTGACCCTGGGGTGATTTCTAGTCATCTGATGGATGGTGCGTTTCTTCCTAATTCCTTTTTTATTTTTTTTTTGAGAGGTTTTCGCTATAGGGCGCGTGCGCTCACAAGACAGAAAGAGAGAGACATAGAGACAGAAAGTGAGAAATCACCCCCCAGGGAGGATGGTCATGCCGCAATCCCTTCTCCTCCATTCTCCTCTCGGGATCTTGATTCTCCTCTCGGGATCTTGGGCACGTACGCACACGTGCCTGGCATGAGTTTTAAGCCACCGGGACCGGGGCGTGAACCATGGTTGACTATGTGGGAGTCCAGCGACATAGCCATTACACTAACTGCTGGTTCCCTTCCTAATTCTTAAAGTTCAATCTCAGTCAAAAAGTCTTTGCCCATACTAAAGTCCTGAAGTATTTTCCCTATGTTTGCTTCTTGTATTTTTATAGTTTCGGGTCTTACCTTAAATCTATGACCCATTTTGTGTTTATGCATGTGGTAAGAAAACAAAGGTCTAGCTTAATTGTTCTTCAATTGGATATTCACTTTTCTCAGAACTATTGGGTTGTTGGAAAAAGTCATGGCACAATTTTGCATAGAAAAACAGAAAAATATATCATGACTTTTCTGAGAACACAATATTTTTTCAAGAGCCTGTCCTTTTCCCAGTGAATGTTCTTGGCATTTTTGTTGAAAATCAGTTCCTAAATATACATGAGCCTATTTCTGTTTTCTCTGCATATACATGGGCCTGTTTTTGTGTTCTCTGTTCCATTGATCTATGCCAGCACCGTGCTATTTCGATAGCATATCATTTTTTTTAAGATTTTGCCATAGGGTACATGTGCTCACCAGAGAAACAGAGAGAGGAAATGAGAAATCACCCCCAGAGGGAATGGCCACACTTCAATTCCTTCCCTTCCATTCTTCTCCTGGAATTTTGGGCATACAAGCACATGTACTCAGCATGAGTTTAAAGCTGCTGAGTCCAGGACTCAAACTTCAGTCAGCCATATGGTAGTCCAGTACCTTAACCACCACACCACCTACTTACCCCAAGCTACCATATCCTGATAATGTATTTTGAAGTCCTGTAACATGATGCCTCCAGCTTTATTCTTTATCATCATCCTTTATACTTCGACTATTTGGAGCCTTTTGTGGTTCCATACACATTTTGGGATTTTTTTTCTACTTCTGTGAAGATTGTCACTGGCATTATATCTGTAGATCTTTTTGGTAGTATGGATTTTTTTAAATATTGATTCTTTCAATCCATAAACATGGGATTTTTTATGTATGTGTGTGTGTGTGTGTTCTTCCATTTCTTTCATTAGTATTTTATAGTTATTATTGTAGAGATTTATTTATCTCCTTGGTTAAATTTATTCCTGGGTGTTCTTTTGTAGTTATTGTAAATGGAATTGCTTCCTAAAATTCTTTTTTTAGCTAGTTTACCATTGGCATATAAAAACAGTACTTATTTTGGTATGTTGATTTTGTATCCTGCAAGTTTACTAAACTCACTTATCAGTTCTAAGAGTTTGGAGTGGATTATTTAGGTTTTTCTATATATAACTAAATATTGTCTATAAACAGAAACAATTCGACTTACTCTTTTCCAGTTTGGAAGCTCTTCATTTTTTTTCTCTTGCCTAATTGCTTTGGCAAGAATTTCCAGTACTACGTTGAGTAAAAGTGATGAAAGTTGGCATACTTGATTCTTAAAACAAAAGTTTTAAATACAATATTACAAAACAGGGGCCAGTAGGTGGTGTGGTGGTTAAAAGGCACTGGAATCTCACATGGCCAACTGCAGTTCAAGTCCCAGACCTGGTAGCTTGCTTTCTCACTTTCTCTCTTTCTCTCTCTCTCCCTCCTCTCTCTCTCCCTCTCCTTCTTCCTCTCTCTCTCTTTCACTCACTATGTCCCTCTCTGGTCAAATTAAAATAAATAAATAAATAATAAATAAAGTTAAATAAAATAGATATTTTTAAAAATTACAAAACAGGGGAACCAGCAGTTAGCGTAATGGCTATGTCGCTGGACTCCCACATAGTCGACCGCGGTTCGTGTCCCGGACCCGGTGGCTTAAAACTCACGCCGGGCGCGTGTGCGTGCGTACCCAAGATCCCAAGAGGAGAATGGAGGAGAAGGGATTGCGGCGTGACCATCCCCCCTGGGGGGTGATTTCTCGCTTTCTGTCTCTATGTCTCTCTCTCTCTGTCTGGCGAGCGCACGCGCCCTATAGTGAAAAAACCTCTCCAAAAAAAAAAAAATTACAAAACATTAACGGAACACAAAAAAGAACATTAATGGATGTAGAGAATCAATGTAATATGGAAGTCACTCTCTCCAAACACATACATAAATTCAATGAGTTCCAAAAATTGTAGTTTTGTGGTATTTGAATAACATTCTAAAATTCATGCAGAAGAGGAGAAAGCCAGTGTCTCTGTCATCTTCCCTTCTCCCCTCAACACTCCTGTAAACTCTGCCATTCTGAGACAACTACATATCTGATTTTTGTCACTATAATTTGTTTGTATTTTCTAGACATTTATGTAAATTAAATCACATGTCAGTGACAGATACATAAATACATATGGGGATGATTTATGTTTGTTATTTTTTATCTGATGGGTGGTGATGGTTTCATATGTACACATATGTACGTATGGCAAACCCTACTGAATTGTACACTTTAAGATATGTGCAGTTTATGGTATGCCAATTATACCTCAATAAAGCTGAGAAAGAAACAAGGTTAACATCTATTAGTGAAAGAACGCCAAATGTGCAGAGTACACAGGCAACTTCACATACAATTAAAGACAAGCAGATTAAAACAACAGTGATACACTACACATACCAAGTCTGCCAAAAATAGAAATGTGGAAAATATTAAGCACTAGAAAAGATTTAAAGAAATAAGTTGTTATTTATTGCTGGGTATAACAAATACTTAAGGGATAATCTAGCAATGTTCACCTCAAGTAAAAATGCATATACCCTAATGTACAACATGACAAAATTCTAACTATATATGTTAGAGAATTTTCACAAAATTGTTCAAAATGATGGGCACAAGTGTGTACAGCATTGTTTGTAATAGCACATATTTACTTTAATAGTATAAAAGAGTCATATACAATTTAATTTTTTTTTAAAGTATATAGGCTAACTCTTTAGTCTAGTAGTTAAGTGAGGTGGACCCCACAAAACTGACTATGGTTTGAATCCTGGCCCTGGTGTCCTGAGAAACATGCCAAGCTCATGTTTATTCATATCTAAAGTCCCAATGAGATAAAGAAATGGACCAGAAAAGATTGCAACATGACCACACATAATTGGGAAGGGCTCTCTCCCTCTCCTTCAATATCTCTGCGTGTCTATCTGGAGAATACACACAACCTCTGGCAATCTAAAAATAACAAAAGGAAAGAAAAATATAAAAACAACCTATTGGAGCATATCTAAAAATATTAAATAAAAACGGCCAGAATATTTATGAAAAGACATTCAACCTCACTAACAAAGCAACTTTTCTTCTATCACATTGTAAAAAGAAGTGTGTAAAGATTGGTACTACTCAGTGTTGGAGAAGACAAAAGATGAAACAAGAGTCCTTCTCTGTCATGGAAGTGAAAGAATCAGAGACACAAATTGTGAGGGACTGCCTGGGAGGAGAATGGAAAAAAAGGGCTTGGGGTGTTGCCATCCCCGCTGGGGGGGGTTATTTCTCACTTTCCCTCTCACTGTCTCTCTCTCTCTCTCTCTCTCTCCAGCAAGTATCTAAACCCTAAGGCCAAAACAAACAAACAAACAAACAAAAACTCTGAAAACATTGTTTGGTTTCAAAATTTGATTATAAATAGGTTCTGTAGGTCTCCATGTCATGCTAAATCCCTACTAACCCTATAGATTCAAATTAGTGTAGATAATGGGAAAATGTGTAAATATGACAAATCATTTGGTTTCACTCTAAAAGCCTTTCTAGAAACTGAGGTATGGTTTTATGACCATCTTCTTTCAAACCCTCAAATAACATTTTTATTCTTGTAAAACAAAGCAAAACTTTTCTTCAGTATTCATTCTTTTCCCACCTGTTCTTTATCCACAAAATGAAATTCAAATGTTTAACCAAGGTACTGGAAACATAACAAGAGAAGACAGAAAGAAAACTAAAGTTTTAGAGGGAAAACAATAATTCAGACTGCATGGTGGGCCAACCCTGAAGTTCAGGTGAAGCACGGCGCATCAGGGTCTGGATCTCAAATGCTGAAAATCCCAGCTCTGACACCTTGAAAACATACCAGGTCCATGTGCATGTGTGCCTCAAATCATCCTAACAGGAAGGAGAAATGAAGGAAAAGGGATTGTGGCATGATCATGTCCCTTGGGGACCTCTCTTTATCTCTCTTTTTATCTCTCTCTCTCTCTCTCTGCACTCTGGTGAGCCCATGCATCCTCTGGCAATTAAAAAGAATAAGTCTGTGTGAAAAAAAATACATACCATACTATTTTACAATGTTGCTAAAATTAAGACATGTAGCTTGGCTCCAATAATCCTAAAACCCGCTGAGAAGAGAGGCCACAATCAGTTACATCATTCATTGTCCTTGGGACAGTGCACGTCAATCACTCGGGAGAACCTCATCCTGACCTTACGCTAAAGCATCAATTTCCCCAGAGTCCTCAGAGGACAAAGAACAATGTAAAAATTGATGGCCCCATAACAACCTTACAAAGAACAAAGTGACTCATGTTGTTAGGATTGGTCTTAAAACTTCTCCTAATAGAGGAATATACTGCATTCTATAAAAGCTATTACATGAAGATGCAGTTCTATGCAGCCCAGGAGCACGGCTCTCTGGCAAATCAGCTTCTACCAAGAAAAGATGTTGCAGAGGCTGCGAACAGGCTTCCCTTCACCTAAAAGTTAGCTTGAAATTTTGTTTGGCCACAATAGTTGGGTAAGGACCTAAGTTAAGAAAACATGAAAATTAGGCAGCTACACATAAAAATCCAAGATTTTAAAACATTCCTTAAGGAATCGTAAGACCTGGCAACATTGAGTTTTCATGGCCACAGCTAGCTGGCACCAAGCAGTTGTCGCCCCTTTGGGTCAGGGAAATGGTAATAGATCTTCCTCACTCATCCACTTAATCCATGATGTTGCTTGCTTAACTCTCTTCAGCATTTTTGTCTATGATCAAATTCTTAGGCTACCTTGCAGTAGTTCTCAACATCGACTCTATAACCAAAACATCCATGAAGATGCTTAAGAATATAGATATATGGGTCCCACACTGGGTCTGCTTAATCAGAATCTCAGTGAAAAGCCAGCAAAAGTCCCAGGCATCTATATGTTCATAAACCCCCCAGAAGAGCCAATACCCAGTCAAAGTTGAGAATTATAAATCTAGAGAAATTATTTACTAAGGAGATCTTTCCTAAAAATCGTTTTTCTCAGCTGAGCATTTGATAGCTACTGAAAACCCATGAAGTTAGCCCTCGGGGACAGCCATTTTATGCCACCAGTTAAACAGTGTCATAAACTGTAACAACCAGATAAACTAGGGGCCAGGCTGATATCTGTCAATTGCACCTCTGAAAATAATGCCACATCTTCTTAGACCCAAGAAAGCACTCATGAGTCAAATTTCTAAGACAGAATTTGGGGCTGCCCCAAAGCAGGGACAGGAAGATGATGCCTACTCATCCTTCCCTTACAGGAATCCCGAACACACATTCTTCTACCAGAGCCTGCTGGCCGGCAAGAATGTATCCCCAGGAGCAGTCCCTGCCTTCGCAAACACACGGACAGAATCACCACTTCTGGTGCTCCGTGGAGCTCTTCGATATCCTCCCTATCCTCGTACGCCTTGTCCCCTCCCACCACCTATTCCATATGGGACCTGGAGATACCAACACTGGATGGGGTGGGGGCTCCAAATGGCCCCTTCACACTCTGTGGTCTTCATTTCCTCTCAAAGCAGAACCATTCCATTGAGAAGAAATAGCAGTCTGTTTAGTTAGGTTTCATTTGGGGCCTTTATTCAACATCTACTATGCTAAGCTCTGGGATACAATAGTGAAGGAAGAAAGCAGGAACGCCTGCCCTCTGGATGAGAAAATTCTAGTGGGACGTAGGAAGGTGGATGAGATGCAAGATACGCTATTCCCTACGGTGGTAAGTGTTTTTTGTTTTTGTTTTTGTTTTGTTTTTTGTTTGTTTGTTTGTTTGTTTGTTTTTAATGAGAAAAGGATATAGAAAGGGAATATGAGGAAGAGAAATTAATTTCAGGCAGTGTGACCAGGGAAGATGCTATGGTTTAATTGTATCTCCCCTCCCTGCCAAATTCATGTGTTAAAATTTTATGAGCCATTCTAAAGGTATTGAGAGGGTGGAGATTTAATCAAATTATGGTGTTGAAAGGTGGGGCCTTTGGGAAGTGATTAGGCACCAGGGTGGAGCCCTAATTATTAGGTCCTGATGGATTTATAAGCAGAGGGAATGAGCAGACAGAAACGGGCTCTGCTCTGCACTTGTCCCATCTCACCTTCCAGCGTGCTCTCTCTCAGCAAGACCCTCACCACCTGTGGTCCCTTGACCTGACGCCTCCAAAACTGTAAGCTACATAAGTCAGTATTTTCTCACATGTCAGATGGACGTTTCAGGTATCAGCTGATATGGCGGATTAGAACTCATCGTTGAGAAGACATGTTAGGAAAGATCTGAATGAGGTTAGGATGAAACATGCAAATGTGGAGCTGGGGGGCGGTGGGGAGAGTGAAAAGAGCATCCCAGGCAGAATAAATAGCAAGCAGGTCACAACAGGAGGGTGACTCCCCTGACCTGGCACGACAATTAGTGATGGGAAGACGATGTTAGGAGACTGAAGTGCCTACACATAAACTGAAGCTCGGCTACACAGGTATGGTCTGGACTCTTTCTTCATTAACTTTTTTTTTGTTTTTTGTTGTAAGGGGTATGCACTCACCAAAAAACATAAAGGGAGACAGAGAGATAGAAAGTGAGAAATCACACACACACACACACACACACACGTACACATGCACTCCAAACAAGGAAGGGCCACACCACATTCCTTCTCATCCATTCTCTTCCTGAGACTTGGGCATTCACACACATGTGTCCAGTGTGATTTTTTTTTTTTGGGTGGGGGAGAGGTTTTCGCTATAGGGCACGTGCGCTCGCCAGACAGACAGAGAGAGACATAGAGACAGAAAGCGAGAAATCACCCCCCCAGGGGAGATGGCCACACCACAATCCCTTCTCCTCCATTCTCCTCTCAGGATCTTGGGCACGCACGCACACGCGCCCAGCGTGAGTCTAAGCCACCGGGTCCGGGACTCGAACCGCGGTCGACTACGTGGGAGTCCAGCGACATAGCCATTACGCGAACTGCTGGTCCCTGTCCAGTGTGATTTTCAAGACCCTGGGTCCAGCACTCGAACTGCAGTCAACCATGTGAGAGTCCAGCACCTTTACCACCATGCCACTGGCTGGTCCTCCTTGTTCACTTTTGGAAACTACTTATGCTTCCCATCCTCAGGACAGAGTTTCAAAAGTGATTTTGGAAAAATCTTAAAAAAAGAAAAAAAAAAAAAAAAAAAAAAAACAACTTCAGGAAATCCTGACAACTAGGTGCTTATCAGTGGAAACACAGATTAAGGCGATGAGGTGGGGGTCCACTTCATCCCAAAATAACAGCAATGACATAAACTGTATGTGAAAATGCAACTTGCAAAATATCACTCCGCCTGGAGTCTGCACATGGGCTACTAAACATCCTTAGTAAACCCTCAGCACATTTAGTTTCGGAGGCCCTGCCCCAGGACATAGTAAACACATGGACATGCACACACCTCCCGCACATTCCCTTCCCAAACACGAATACACGTTTACATTTTGATTTTCAGATTCTTTCTTACTTTGAGTTGGTATTTGGCTTTCTTTTCATGTTTGGCATTCAGTTCTCAGCCACACTTCTATAGACCTTTGAAAAGCAATCCAACGTAGGCAATGAGTCTATGGGCGAAAAGCACTTGGTCTGCAGAACCAACAGATAGCATAATGGTTATGTCGCTGGACTCCCATGTAGTCAACCACTGTTCGAGTCTCGGATCCAGTGGCTTAAAATTCATGTCAGGCACGTGTGCATGTGCCCAAAATCCCAAGAAGAGAGTGGAAGAGAAGGGATTGCAGCATTACCATTCCCCCTGGAGTGATTTTTTGCTTTCTCTTTCTCTCTCTCTCTCTCTTTCTCTCTCTCTCTCTCCAGCAAGTGCATGAGCCCTATAGCGAAATCTCTCTAAAAAAAGAAATAAAAAAAAAGCAGCTGGTCTGCATCTGAGGGCTGCTCCACCCCAGAAAGGCTGCTGACCCCTGATGTTGGCCGTATGGGGTGGGGGTTGCCTGCCTATTCCCTCCTCACTGTCTATCTCCCTCTCACTGCCTCTCTTTATCATGAAAAAAAAAAAAATCCATAAACTTTGTAAATAATTTTTTTAAGTAATAAATATTTGGATGGGACCAAAAGTTAAATTTTTGAGATATATTGAGTGACTTTTTTAGTGCCTATGATTGAGACTCTGTGTTAGGTATTAGGAAAAAGGGAACATTTTCCTACTGAGGTTCACTCACACATAAAGAATTAAATTACAGCTAATGGCTCAGGGCCGCCTCTGAAGACTACATAATTTCGTTTTTAAATTTTCTTTAAAAGAACAGTTCAGTTTTTTCTTTTAAAGTTAAGAATTGGTAATGCTTCTCACTTTGACAAATAAGCAGCTCCTCCTTCAATTTTGTGCGTGTCCCAGTGCAGAGAAAGGGAAAGCTGAAGAAGTAAATAGCAAACACAAAAGCAGGCAAGGATCCGCGGAGCGGGAGAGCGCTCCACGGGACCAAGGGCCTCAGTGAAGGAAGCACTGCGGAGGGCGTGCTCCAGGCCTCACGCGACAGCATGGGCAGTGGATGAGGCCACAAAACACCCCCAGCAAAGCTCTGCATTTCAGACTGCTCCTCACGCCCCCCTCTGACGGCTTTGCACTCAGTAGGCCCGCCTCGCAGACTCCAGGCTGAGAAGTAAATGTGCCGTGGAGCAGTCCTCCCTAAACGGAAGCTACGGCTTCCAGGGGCTTTTTGGTTTTATTTATTTTGTTTTTAATTTTTTAAAAATGGGCTGGTTTTTGGTCATTGGTCTTGCCTGAAGAAAAGGGTATGCTTCCACCTGCACCTTCTTTCTCTCTCAAGGCCTCCTTTGTGAGTAGAGGATTTGTAGTAATTGGTCAGGGAGGGCATTTCCTGACTCTTGGAACTCAGTGCTGCACCTGCCCTGAGCCCTACAGCTCTGCATGCCAACTCCCCGTAAGGCCTTTCCATAGTGAGCCTGTAAATCACCTCAGCCGGCAACATTGTTTTAAAAATCAGCTTCCCACCTCAGTGCTTGTGGCACGAACCTCGCCCATGTTCTTGCTTTCACCGTGTATGAGGATGATTTCCGTCTCTGAAATACTAAATCACAGTTCGCTAATAATACCTCCTCGGCTCTCCCACTCCTCACCCTGCGTCGTTCACTTCACCACCGCCGCCAGACAAGGTTGAGGCTTATTGCCATCTGCAGCTTTGCTTTTCCACAATCTCAGTTACTCACAATCAGCTGCAGTTCAACTATTGCTAAATATAAAAAGTCCGGAAATAAAGGATTCATACGTTTTACATTGCATGCTGGTCTGCCTAGCAGTGTGACAAAATCTCACATTGTTCCACTCCATTCTGCCCATTCTGCCCCTTCATCCGGGACATCCACACTGTATGTACTGTCCATTAGTCACTTAGCGGACATCTGTTACCAGATCAAAAATGTCACTGCATATATAGATCCGCTACTGTCTGTAGTTTCAGGCATCCACTGGGGAGTATGTATACCCCATGGAAAGGGGGAACTACTGTGTGCTCTTATAGCATCCAGTTTCCCTTTATAGCAAGGGCTGCCAGATTTAGAAACTAGAAATATGATACACCGATCTGCATTTGAATTCAGTGAATTTTTTTAGTATTAAAAAAATCGCAAATGTTTATCTGAAATTCACATTTAACTGAGTATACCATACCTTATTATCTTCACCTGGTCACTTCATTCATAGCCCATATTACAATTGTAATTAAGCACTATGTAATTATTTGCTTAAGTTCAGTTTTCTCCCAATAGTTTGTGTCGAAGACTCTTGGTCTTAATCACGGTCGTAGTCCTAATACTTACCCGAGGTAGCCAGAGTGGAACTTTGCAAGGAATTCATGAGACAAGTGAACATCCACTCTGAACGTGATGGACGGGACCAGCAGACAGCGTAATAGTTACATTGCCAGACTCCCACATGGCCGACCATAGTTGGGGTACCAGACCCAGAAGCTTAAAACTCATGCCAGGAGCGTCTGTGTGAATTCTCCTGTCCCAAAAAAAGAATGGAGGAGAAGGGATTACAACATGGCCATCCCCTCTGGGAGGTGATTTTTCGCTTTCTGTCCATCTCTCTGGCAAGTGCACATGCCCTATAGTTAAATCTTTCAAAAACATTAATTAAAACATTTTTTTTAAATTCATGGTCATTGTAGATCCCAGCAAGAATATTATCCTCTCAACTTCTCAGTTGGTGACCAGAGCAATGTACTCTAAGATTCAAGCTAAGTGGTAGGTTTTGTCCAAAGTCCACCTATTTCCCACTTTTAAAGAAGTGATGCTTCTGCTCCATAGAGTATAAAGAAGAGAAGTGCCGATCCCTTCCCATACATGCAAACAGTATGCCACAATAGAAATGCTATGCCTACAGGACTGTCCATGGCTCCCAGGCTAATAGGAGTGAGGGGGGACCATGCACACCATCTGAACCCAGGTGTTCATCAGCACGTCAAGGGTCTGGGTGCCCGACCCACAAAGAAGAGACTCTGCTTTTGGTTCATCGTCAGCATGTGCCAGGTGACATTAGGCTTCCCGACACTTTCCCAGGAAGAGTCCTGGCTTACCCTTGGGTGATCGGAGCGAGCCAGGTCACTGCTTCGTTGTGCAGGAGGGCGTGCATGACTGTAGAGGCCATCAGGTCGCTGGCTCAGCTCCCCAAGCCGTGTGCCTCTTCTGTGAATAGATTCCCCTCAGAAGTCCACAGAACTGCTGTCTGAGGAGTAAAAGTATCACACAGGCTCATCTAGTGGCATGTTGGCGAAGGGTCTGGATCTATGTGGCCAACTGTGTGATTTGAGCCTCAGACCAAGAGGCTTGAAAATAATACGGGGCACTTGTGCATGCATGCCCAATTTCCCAAGAGGAGCAGCTTGTCCATCCCCCTCACAAGGATGCTTCCTTAGTTTCCTTCTCTTCCCTTGCTCTCCAGCACATGTGCCATCCAGCAAATTTTTTTTCAAAACAGAGACAGAAGAGTATAAAACAGCTGGATCGAGGCCATGGAAGGCAGCTTATAATTTACATATCTTGCTAACTTTCAAAACTTCTCTTGATTTAGCTCATCAAAGCCAGCTCCATGCTAATGATACCTATCATCTCAGGGGCCCCAAGACGTTTTTGTAATTCCTATTTACAGAGATGCATCACAATTCCAAAGCTCTTCTACATGTATCGTTCTCAGTTACCACCGCAGCATCTTTGGCAGAAGGGCACCAGGTCTTTCCACAGATGGGGACATGGAGTGTTTTGAGAAAGTATTTGGGACTTAGTAACCACGGCTTCAGACGCTCATGTCCAAGCTTGTATCCCTGTGCAGCATCCTTCAACACCTTTTTGCTTTTCTCATACCCATAGAAACTGACCCAGCTCCCGACTTAGCTCTAGGGTCCCTTTTCATAGGCCAGGGTGGCAACCTCCTGAGGTCGATCTATAGAAGACTCATGGAAGATGTATTAAATCCCAACCACAATCATCTGAGTGTGAATTCATTCATACTGAGGATAAGTGGCAGTTACGTCTCTGTTTTATTTTGTTTTCTGTGGACTTCATTTCTTCTTTTTCACCTCCCATTCCGTGTGAAAACAGAACTCAGACTCAAAGAAACAGCCCTCCTAAAGGTGGAGCCTGCAGATTCTCAGGCCCCCGCTTGCTGCCCGTAACTATAAAAGCCTGTGGTTACCCAAAGAAAGTAAGAACTGGGACCAGCAGTTGGCTATGTTGCCAGACTCCCATATATTCAACTGCGGTTCAAGTCCCAGACCCAGTGGCTTAAACTCACACCGGGCGCATGTGCGTGCGTGCCCAAGATCCCGAGAGGAGAATGGAGGAGAAGGGATTGCAGCGTGGCCATCGCCCCTGGGGAGTGATTTCTCGCTTTCTGTCTCTCTCTTTCTGGAGAGCGCACATGTCCTAGAGCAAAAACCTCTCCTTTATTAAAAAATAAAATAAAATAAAATAAAATAAAATAAAATAAAATAAAATAAAATAAAATAAGAAAGTGAGAACCACAGGGATGAGAGCAGAATATGGGGAAGGGACAGAGGCTTTTCACTGGGAGAAAAAAGTACGAAGGTTGCCAAAAAGACCAGGAAACAGAGAGAAGTGACTCAGGTACAGACTCCTAGGACACTCCACCACCAAGTTGTCATGTTTGGGAAACATTCTGAAGAGAGGATGAAAGTTCTGGGCATTTGTCTGACAATGCGACTGTCAAGAGAAGACATCATCTCCTGTCCGAAAAATGTAGTTGAATAAAACAAGCAAACTCACAGCCACCATCATAGGTGGGTCCTGAGATAGGGTCCTTCAGGACCAGGGCAAAGCAGTATTCCTATTTCTGGACTATAATAAACCAGTACTGTCAAATGGAGCCCTTAGAATAGGAGCACAGACGGAGGTAGGAGCAGGAATGAGGCTGAAGATAAGACTCCAGGCAGGACTCAGTCACTCAGTCTTCACCAAGGACACCCCGGAAGTGGTAGAAGACGAGGCTGAGTGTATACTTCCTGTGGGCCCAGGAACAAAAGTGGTGGACGAGAGGATGCAAGTCCTCCAAAATAGGCTGGATGCAGCCATGAGCACCTGGGTCTCCAGGGACAACTGAGACCAGCTCTGTCAGCTGAGCTATCGGCCAGCCCTCCCTGGGTCACCCTAAGGGCCATAGACACAGAAACCCTCTGGGAAGGAAATGAATGCTCCTGTCCTAACTCAGAGTCAACCTGGTGGAGGGCAGTGCCCCCTTCCTTTCCACTCATCATAGGAGGTTCAGAGCCGTTCTCTACCACAACACAGAACAACAGCTATTATTGTTGTAAGGAGGGAAAGCAGTGGACATCTCATCTGGCAGCCTGGGCCCCTCCTGTGCTGTGGACTTGCTGCCCTGCTCAGGAGTAAGGAGAAGGCGAAGAGCAGACAGTTCATCTTGGTTCTATGGACCCATCTACACTTGCACCCAGAGAGCAGGATCCTGAGGGAGATTTTTTCTCACTCACCAGTGGCTTTCTCAGTTTCATTTCTAACATCTTGTTTAGTGTAACTCGGTGTGCATATTTAATCAGCATAGGAACTACAGGACAGTTTAAACCTTTTTTAAAAAGAAATTCCAAACATATCCCAACGTGGAGCATCTTCAGGGAGACTGCACGCCCCCATCACCCATCTTCAGCCACTATCACCTCCTGCCGATCTTACTGCGTTTACACCATCACCCAACGCCTGCTCCATCATGGTTCCCTTCACATCTGTTGTAACAGGCCTCGGACATATTTCTCAACAAGATAGGGAGTCCAGAATTAAATTTCACATTGACCTGTAAAAATGTTACATGGATATTTATATTGAGCTGGACTCCATGGACTCTCCCTGAGGCATATGCCTGGAGGATGGAAAAGGACATTTCCATAGCGAGGGTGGAAGTCAGGTAAGAATATAATAAACCACTTCATGTATGTACTCCACCAAGGGCTAGGCTGCTCAACAAAGTCATTACGGCTCAAGTATAAACTCCTTTATAAGATGCTCACAATGAGTCGAGGAACAAGGGGTCGAGAACCTGAGGCCCTGAAGCAGACAGCATTGCCTTGACCTTGAAGATGGTGCTGACCGTGCTGGGGCATGACAGGATGGCCCAGACAAGACAACAGGCACGCCACCTCACTCTACTGGGGAGGCAGGAGTGTAGCTGGCTTAGATTCTACTCTATTTTACATTTGATCCTAAATTTATATTCAACATTTATACAGGCTTTTCAGGGTAATGTTGTCGTGTCAGGGAATAGCGTGCTACACACTCAATCCAAAAGAGAAAATAAATCATTTCTTCATGTTTTATAGACTGAACAAATTATAGTCTCCCGTAAATTATACTCTTCCACAATTCTACACATGTAGAAGTAGAGTTGATTAATTTTTAAGCAATTTTTAAAAATAATTAGTGGAGGGGACAGTGATACAGCCATAAAACATGATGTTTTACAAGGAAATCCTGCTTCGGAAGGTTCCCGGTACGAGTCTGGTGACCTTCCCTAGTACTTGGACATGTGCTCACCCATGATCTGGGGACGACTGAAAGATGGGCCAGATCATGGTTCTGAGACCTGTTGGGGTCTCTCTCTCTCTCTCTCTGTCTCATGAAAAAGAGAAATGAATAAACTGAAAAACATAAAATAATTACTTTTTTCCTAGTACTCTCTCTCAATCAGTATCTATTAAAAATGATATTTTCACCATGTGAGAATCAACAAGGCAGTCCAATGTTTAAAGAAGATTTTATAACAAAAGATACAAGAAGTCAAAGATTACCGTGGACTTCAAGAATAAGCACCGAGGCAAAAATATCTTCCTCAAAAGCCTCCATTACCAGACAGCAGGCAAGTAGAGGGATGATACACACACACACACACATGCACACAAGAAGTAGCTAAGCACGTGATTCTGATAGGGGACACAGCCTAGAGAAAGAAACAGCAAACATCAGTTTCTGGATTGGCCAGAGCTCACAGCAGTAGCTGTAAAAATCTGGGGGGTTGATGCTCCTCCTGTCTAAATACAAACAGTGCCTGGAATGGGCTAATTACTGTCTAAATATCAGAGCCTTTCATTGGGTGGTAGAAAAATTGAGCAACATTTATTTCCTTCTTTAACCTGTTCTTTTTCTTATTTTATGAGAGTATGCATCATGTAGTTCATCATAAAAATCAATACTTCTGTTTTAACTTTGAAAAATAATAGTCTCTGTGTTGAGTGAATACTTTATTGCTTTATGAAAGCAATTCAGGCCAGTGATGGGTACTTGAACAGTTAGACTTCTAAAACAAGGCAAAAAAAATGAAACTTACACAAGCCAGGGACTCTGTTTTAAGCTTGGAGAGTTTTTTTTTTTTTTTTTTAATTGCCCCACATGCACTCCCTAAAGAGACAAAGAAAGAGAGAGAAAAAGTATCCCCCACTGGGGTATGGTCACAATTTCTTCCATTTCTCTATCCAGTCAGGATTCAGGCACACTTTTCAAGCTCTCAAGGCTGAGATTCAAACACAGTTGGCCATATGGGATCCAGTTCCTTTAACCAGTAGGCTATGGGGCTGGCCCAAGAATTTGGAAATTTTAAAGAAAATTAGGTTCACATATTTTTAAATCATAGTATAAAATCTTCAAATTGTTTTTTAAAGTATTCTCTGATATCTTAGAAAGAGGGACATTTCTTGAAATAATCTTCACATTTTACTGACAAATAAAGGTAAGTGGGTTAGCACCGTAAATTGTCACCATAATGTAAAGGGTTTTCCTCTCTGTTGTTCATTGGAAAGAGCATACCCACCGCTGCTTTATAGTAGCAGCTGAGAAATAAACCGCCATCTGCCTCCTGTACTGGGAAGAACATTGACTCAAATGGAAATAACAAGGGTTTGCATTCCAGATTCACTACTTACTGGCAGGTAACTTCTCCCTGAAGCTCAGTGGCCACAAGTAGGAAGAAAGATACTTACGTCAGAGTGTTGTGAGGATCAGGAGCACCGAGTGTGAAAACCCTGGGGGCAGAAGTAAGTCTGGGGACTGTCAACCACAAGTGCCAAAAGCCAACTGGAAAAGGCTATAGCAAAAAAGAATGTTTTGGCAATCCTGGCCGAGAAGGGAGCTGGAAGAACCCCGTTGGGACTTGAGTTCTGTCCAACCAGCTCTTGGCCCCCCTTTGTCATGGCGGCCTGTAGTATCCCCAAGCTTATACCCTCATCCCCTGCATCATGAGTCCCCCCCCCATTTCCCCAGGTGCCAAGAGCAAAGTTCTGGGCTGGATTCTCACTGGCCCAGTTAGCATCCGCTGCCCACCATGGTGGGTGTGTGGATGTGGCGCTCACTGTGGCCAGGTTACGTGTCCACCCGATGTGGCTGGAGTGAGCTTACGTGAACCCGGAGTAGAGAGGTCCCAGCGGAAAATCAGCACACTTCACTAGAGGGGAGAATGGATGAACAGGTCAGGGTGCTAAAATACATCTCAGTTATACAGTAATGATATGCAGTAGTTACTGTTTTATTTTATTATTATCAAGCAAATTCTATGTAGCTGTTGGAAGTCCAGAATCACTGTACAGGGCCAAGTAGTGGCATGGCAATGACTCACCTGGGTCCACAAGGGAAAGGCCCTAAGTCTGTGTCCCAGAGCTCCCCTGAGCATGCCTGGCTCATGTGCACATGCTCATGGTCTATCTGAACTGGATGGAACTGAGGTGATTGCAGTGTTAGGAACTCTGTTGGGGTACCCAAGCCTCCCCCATAACTCTCTGTCATGGAGGAAATAAGTAAATTCTTTTTAAAAAACCCTGGGGACCAGCAGATAGCATATTGGCTATATCGCTGGACTCCCGGTTCAAGTCCCAGACCTGGTGGTTTAAACTCAGACCAGTTACATGTGCGTGCGTGCCCAAGATCCCAAGAGGATCCATTCGGAGGAGAAGGGATTGCAGCATGGCCATCTCCCCTGGGGGGTGATTTCTCGCTTTCTGTCTCTCTGTCTCTCTCTGTCTGGTGAGTACACACACCCTATAGCAAAAACCTCTCAAAAAAAAAAGACCCTGTTTGACTGTTTGATACTCCCCATGATGACTTGCTGACCATTACAGAGTACAGCAGCATATCTTTCAGACCCTTATGAACAAGAGTGATGCACCATTCCCAGGGAGGGCCCCAGCAGACCCTGAGGTGCAGGTGTGCACGGCAGAAGTTGTGTACTGGGACTTTTGATGCTCATGTTCACAGGAAAGGGAGAGACAGGGTGACGCTGCTCTCTGTAGTGCAGGACAAGTTCCAGAAAGGTACTCAGTTGAGAGCTGTCGTCTACAACGCTCTCAGCACCTGGGGTAATGAGCACCTCAGCCCTGAGGGGGCACAGATCCACAGTATCCTGGCAGGCATCTGTTATATCTGATTCCCCAGGACATCCACATTTTGATGACAAGAAGATTCCATTATTTCCAGAGTGCACTTCCTGGAAGTGACAAACAAATGTTCAATTCTATACAAAAAAAAGAAAAAAAAATATGAAAATGAAGTAAGTTATTTGGGGCTGCCATCTTTTCAAGTCTCAACTCAAGGAGGAACTTGCTTGCTCCCAAGAGTCTGTGGTTCCCTGTACATCCCACCTCACTAACTTCACTCTGAACCAAGGTGGAGATTAAGTTTCCCCACACTCTGAGAGGACAGGCTAGGTTAGAAGTCTAGTGCTTACAGCAGGTGTATCAAGGAATTGAACCTGCAACCCGTTTATTTCTTCTAAATATTGTCCATTTCTCACCACCAAATCTTCATTTTTTTGATCCTTCTCACAAAAACTTGCCTCAACCAGTGCTTTCCCCAGCCATTTTCAGCCATTGAAACAATACTCCATTTCAAAATTCGACGTATTTCTTTTCTTAATGAGGCTGTAGCTGTAGTCAGGGTGAGGCCAAGACCAGGCACTCCCTCAGCCTAATATGGGTGCAAGCATTTATTTCTTGTTTTTTCAATTTTATTATTATTTTAATTTATTTTATGCATTCAGTAACGACAGCTGGGCACAAGCATTTCTAATTGTGGAAAGAGGGAGAGAGGAGAGAAGGACAGAAAAGGCCTGGTCCTGTGTCCCTCACCTGAGCTTGAGGAAAGCAGCAGTGGCTTCACAGGCCTCCATGACAAAGGGCTCAGTCCTGTGCAACAGTCACCCCTGGTCACTGAGGCCTCACACCACACCTGGAACAGACCTTTGGACCTCAAACGTCAACCATCTACCAATCTAACCTCTATAATGCTCCAGAACCAAGATAATTCTGGCCTCCTCAGCACTGGAGGTCTAGCAAAATGACACCTCTTCTCCCTTTCTTTACGGTTCTCCCAGCACTAGTAGTCCAGGGACAAGGCAGGAAGCAGCCTGGCTAAACAACCCATCAAGGGGTAAATGTTCTTTCCTGGTTTTACAGGAATCCTCTTTCTGAGCAATTCTTATGCTTACTTCTCTCAAATTTACCTAAGAGGAATTAACAGCAACTCAAACCTATTCCCAATGCAAGGATAGAGAGGAGAAAGCAATCTGTCTTCAGACAAACTCAGGATTCCACTAACAAATACCTTTTCCAAGCCTCCTCTTGGAGTGGTGTGAGGGTGTTGGGTATAGGCTGTTTCTCCCTCCTGCTGACTCTCCGAATGCCTTCTGGTAAGGTGGCTGGCCAACTGCTGGCAATGCTCTCAACTTAGAGTGTCAGGATCTTAGTTATCATTTGTCCCAAATTTGATTTTTTGTTAAAAAAAAAAAAAAAAAAAAAAATCCTATTCCTCAGCCCCGCCCAACTTGGGGCTTTGACTGCGGTTCCTGCCAATTGGGACGATCCCGTTCAACAGCCTCTGTTTTTGTTTTGTGTCATTCAGTTTGGTTTGGGTTGGGCTGAGTTGGTCTCATAGTTGTTTTGGTTTTTTCCTTTGGTTTGTTTTGCTTCTAGCAAGTAAGGATGTACTACCAGAAATTTATTTTTAAAAAATAAAATAAAAAAACACTCCTCTTGGAAAGCCCATCTTTGCTTTTCTAATCCCTTCTTGGCAAGTCTTCTGGATTACATTTAATGGCTGTGTGTACTGGGCTTATCCTTGGGAGAGGCAACATCGTATTTGCATAGATGATTGCCATCTTTCAAAGCTTCTTATTTCATGATTGACTTTAAACTTGAAATGAAGTTCTTGGGTGCAAGGAGATGAGTATTCCTTTTCAGATCTGTCTTAAAGTCTGAACTCTGCATTTTACTTCTGAAATTGGCCATTGCACAAAGCCTGGCACATACAGCTAGGGAGTCGGCCTCTATTGGGGATAGTACGTAAACACCTACTGAATACAGATCTATGCACATGGGCTTGTGTGGGCACAGGCTCCCACTGAAACATAGCCTGCACTTAATGGAAATGGGGGAAAAGCTTTCAGTGGGATGTTAACACAAGGGGGACAGTAGTTGTTAGGAGCAGAAATACAAGTCCATGTTATTTCTCCAGAGGCAGAGATCCCAAAAGGGACTGATAAGTTCAGACACGCAAGAATCAATGCCCTCAGAATTCAGACAGACTTCAGGGGAGCGTGGATGCCAAGTGGCCCCAGCAAACAGGAAGAGAAAGCTTAGAGAGAATCCCCTCACTGGTTGTGGGTAGTCACCTGTAACAAACCCCAGAAAACATTCCTCTTCACCAAACCATTCAAAAAAAAAAAACAAAAAAAAAAACATAGTTCCTTTTTTGCCCTCACCTCTTCATACATGTGCGGCTTTTAAAAGGGAAAATTATGTCCATGTTCAACTTCTTGGAAAACTTATTACAGAGCCTTATTTCTTTTTAACATTCGAAAAAGCAAAGCTCTATTTAATTCTGTCCAACCCACAGTGAGAGCAGGAAGCATTATCACTTAAAATCTGTCTGAGGGTAGGCTTTTGCCAACAGCTCCTGGAGTCTCTCCAGAGGATTCTCTGCCTTCCTGTTTGATGCCTGCTTCAGGTAATTCTAATCTAGCCCAGAGATCTGAGACACTGCTGACACCAGCCCAGCAGAACAAGCAGGGGGCATGTTAATAAGTCAGACCCCATGACTTTCTCCTGGAATAAGTCTTTTGCTCTGGCCACCATATGGACTTGATTCACCCCCTGGAGAGGAGTCTGCTGCTCATGTCCTGCAACTGCTGGGAATTTCATGCCTAATAAAGGCTTCATTAACACACAAGCATGATTAGACCACGTATGTAATGTCTGGGAGGTCTGTAGGTTTGGTATATTTTATATTAAAACGTGCACATTCTTTCATCTGTGCTTTTTCAAAAAAAAAAAAACAGGGAATCATGAAAATATGTCATTCTCTAATGATGAGTCCACTTGCAACTCTTTACAAATGAGATACCATATTGAGGGCCTTTTGCACATGGGTGTGAATTTATTTAATGAACAGGAATTAAAAAGTGAAGTGTCAAATTCTATTAGTATGGGCCCCATCTCCTCCTCCAAGCAATCTTTGATTTTGGAGGTGAATTCCAGAGAGATGGGTTGTTCCAGAGACACAGTTTACACATTGCTAGCTGCTCCTTGATGAGAGTACACCGCCGTAGGGGAGATAGCCAATACAGCGATGTTTTTGCAGTGATTTTATTCCAGGTCCCACCAAGCACTTCTGTTACCTCTGCTGGCCCCTCCATTTTGGTTTCCTTGAATGATTTGCCTCTCTGGCTCAGAAAGAGAAGTCTTTCCCATTAGTTTTCACTCTCATCTCCTCATTAACCCTTCACTTTGAAATAAAAGAAGAAACTGGCAATCTCCGGAAACATGCTGTTTGGGCTTTTGTGTGGTACTTACAGGATGCCTCGATTATCCCAGAGGATTCTTGCCTGGCAATCCTTACTATCTATAGTTAACTCATCGGTAGACCAGAACTCCGTAAACGGAGTTTTCCATTCAATAATTAGTCTGTGGTTTTATTTGGTGGTTTTTTCAATCAACTAATTGTAGCCTTCAAAAGAATGATATCACTTCTTGGCCAGAGGAAAAGCTAAAGTAATCAAGAGCCATTTTCAAAGATGACCAGAAAGAAAGAAAATGAATTTAAGCAATTAAAAAAAGCACGCTGCCAATTTCAGGGAGACAGTGAGTCCTCAGATTTGGAATTCTGAAATTAATCTCTAATATTATGCTTCCTTGACTAAATTGTGGAAATACAAAGTTAGGGATATCAATGACTGTAAACCATTTAAAACCCAGCCCAAAGTCTTCAGGTTACAAATGAAGAAGTGCAGTCTGGAAATTTAAATCCCTTGAATTACATTAAAACCTTGGTCCCTCTTGAGTTTCTGTTGAAACTGTATAGAGTTTTGTGTTTTACTGAAATCAAATCAAAGAGTATGGAGAAAAAAATTATCTTATACTTACTTGAATATATCCAGCCATTTTAACCATAATAAGTAGTCATTAACGGATAGTAGTTTGCAGAGGTGACTCTGTTTACCACAAATTTCACAGAGACAAGCCAGAATTTGTGCTTTTGTGTATTTAATAGGTTCTGTTACAGCCATCGCAGGCATACATGTCCCACTTAATTGGACCTTGTAGAATTGCACATAGGCACACTCGGCATCACTCCCTAGGGACTGACAACCTCAACGTGGTGGCTGTCCTGGCAACGTAGGTCTTTGAGTGTCTAAAATAAGGAGATCTCCCTGCCAAGCCTCTAGGAAGTGCAGCAAATCTTGGTGCATATACCTTGGCTGTATAAATTGTGAGTTCAGAAATTATTTAATACCCAGTAAAAATCTTCCTTTTTTTCTTATATTTTTTTTCTTTGTACACAGCTTAATAAATCATTTTCTATTCTAATGTCTTTAAGGTACCCTACACTTGCTTTTAAAAATTTTTCTGTTGGGGCTGGCAAGTGGCATGGTGATTAAGGTGCTGGACTCCCACACAGGTAACTGCGATTCAATTCCTAGACCTGGTGGTTTGCTTTCTCACTTCCCTTTTCTTTCTCTCTCTCTCTCTCTGGTCAAATTAAAAAAGAACAATACTAATTAATAAAGTTAAAACAAAAACATTTTCATGAAGAAAATTTACTGTTTTCTTCACTCTAGTGTTTAGTTTGCTTATAAAATGAAAGACCTAATGTTTTCTTTATTCCAGATAGAACACCCAGTATTTTATTTGTTAGTTGATTTATTCTTTGTTGATATGACATTCCATCTTCCTCACAGACTTCTTAAGATGTGTTTGTGGGGTTCTCTGTGCTCTTTATTTCATTCCCTTAGTTTATTGGTCTAACCTAGAAGTGGCACTACACTGTTGTAATGACTCTTGCCTTATAATAAATTTTCATATCAAGTATGACATGTCCCTCTTTATTTTTACTCTCATTAAAAACTGTCCTAGATATACCCAGCCATGTGCTGGTTGAATGAATTTCAACATCAACTTACAAAGTGAAAAATCATGCTGTGATATTTTTGTAATTACATAGAACTTACAAATTTATTTTGAGAGAATATCCATTGAGTATTTTCTTCTCTGAAAATAAAACATTCATTTTTTCTCAAACTTTTGTTCCTTGTTACCTAACAATTTTTATTTCCATGCTAAATTATGTCTTTTTATTTGTGATTTATTTAAAAATACCAAAATGAGAAACCTATTAAATGTTAACATACATAAATAATGTAGTTTTATATGTTTTCCAGAAGAAATATATTTTTGAAAAGAGTGGCATTGCCTTACAATTCTACAAATCTTTTTAACAGCTGGATTCATAAAAAATGTTTTTGTTTCTTAATATGCTTCTGCATTCAGTCTGTTGTGGTGTGTTATTTAAGTAAATATATGAAAAAAATAGCCTCACACAGATAGATAGTTAGAAAAAGGAGGAGTTGGGACCAGCAGTTGGCATAATGGCAATGTCGCTGGACTCCCATGTAGTCAACCGTAGTTCAAGTCTCGGACCCAGTGGCTTAAACTCATGCTGGGGACATGTGCGTGCATGCCCAACATCCCAAGAGGAGAATGGAGGAGAAGGGATTGCGGCGTGGCCATGCCCCTGGGGGGGGGGGGGGGGGGGGCAGGGTTCTTACTTTCTGTCTCTCTGTCTCTCTCTGTCTTTCTGGTGAGCACACACATCCATAGCAAAAACCTCTCAAAAAAAAAAAAAAAAAAAGTATTATAAAAAAAAAAAGATAATGAAGGAGTATTTTGGTAACCTTATTGGATAGTGAAATATATTCTTCCTTAATATCATACCCAAACTCATCAAGAGTACTTTCTGAGACATTGCTTAAAAATGGAACCTGAAACCGTGATGATTGATAAATATCTCACACTCACCACAATGAAACACATATAGCCTACCTTACAATTGGGTTAGGTCTTTCATGCATGATTTTATGCATTTAAAAATATATTGGCTCATTGAGTTTTGCTAATCTTCTAAATGCTGATACATTTCATTCTATAGTGGCCCCCCCAAAAAAAAACCCAGGATCATTAATATCATCAGCAATCTCTTATGTATTCCTGTAAAAATAGTATAACACAGACCCTTAAAAGATATTGGGGGGGGAGGGAGAATCCCAGATCACACTTTGAGAACCACTGCCTAAAATAATACATTACATTTTATTCACTATTTTAAAGGCTTCAGCTCTTTTATGTCTGCCATTTTTTATGAACCAGAAGCCAGAAACCTTTTATGTCACTTAGGAAACATGTGGCAGTGGAAAATTACAAAGAGCCTTCGATTATCTCAACAGCTTCCTCAAGCACACATGAACGTACCACGGGCCATGCACTGTTATAGAAAAGCATCTAGTGAGTAAGAGGGAATAACGAAGCTCATGCAATATGATGGCTTTACTGGCTTCTCTCAGAGATGCAGTTTTGTTTCTCTCCCAAACAATCCAACTGCTATCTACATCAGTCATGTTCTAGTATACATCACATCATTTACACTTCCATTTTAAAATACAAGTTGCCAAACGTTATCATGGGAACTTTGTGCCATTTTTACAAATTTCCTGTAAATCTTATTCCAAATAAAGGCTTCATTTTATTTTTATTTATTTCATTTTTTTTAGAGTGATTTTTGCTGTAAGGTGTGTGTGCTCGCTGGAGAGACAAAGAGACAGAAAGTGAGAAATCACCTCCCGGGAGGATGGCCATGCTGAAATTCCTTCTCCTCCATTCTCCTCTTGGGATCTTGGACATGCATGCACGTGTTCCAGGTGTGAGTTTTAAGCCAGCAGGTCTGGGAGTGGAACCATGGTTGACTACATGGGAGTCCAGCGACATAACCATTACACTAGCTACTGGTCCCAAGGCTTAATTTTAAATTAATTAATACAGAGTGCTTCCATTATAATTGTTTTTAAGTTAAAAAAATATTAGATTGAGAATCAGTTTAGGGGGACCAGCAGTTGGCATAATGGCTCTGTCACTGGACTCCTATGTAGTCGATGACAGTTGGAGTCCTGGACCCAGTGGCTTTAACTCATGCGTGTGTGTGTGCGTGCGTGCCCAAGATCCCAAGAGGAGAATGGAGGAGAAGAAATTGCAGCGTGGCCATCCCCCTGGGGGGCAGGGGGAGGTGATTTCTTGCTTTCTATCTCTCTGTCTCTGTCTTTCTGGCGAGCGCACACGCCCTCTAGTAAAAATCTCTTCAAAAAAAAAAAAAAAAAAGAAAGAATCGGTTTAAACTGGTATTTTCTCTTTTATAAAGAAGTCCATTTTATTTGGACATGTGACTCCTAAAACAGAGCAATACATTTAGTCAGGAAGGAATAAATGAGTTTAGAAGGAGTATAAAAATATATTCAGGAACACTACAAATGAGGGAGACGAATTCTATTACCTTAGCATGCGGCGTGCTTCACGCCCTCACTCTGTGTCAGTCTCTGAACTAAATGCTTCTTGTAACTTTCACCAAAAGCCTCTGCATTAAGCATTATGATTCTGCGTCCCTTACAGAGCAACTTGTCAGTGTCAGGGCCAGAGCTAGCAGAGTCTCTCCGTGCCAGAGCCCCTCATCGCAGCTGCCTGGCTCTGCTGCTCTTACTGATGCGATTTCCAGAAGTGGAAAAATTCGCAGTCACTGAAGCCACAGGAGTGAACAGAGAAACGCTTTCATTACGCTTGGACTCCGTCCCTAATTTTCATGCTACTTTTACCCTTGAGCCAATTATAATGATGTGGCTGTGGATGGTCTGGCCGAGGGTCTGGAGCCTGGTTTTAAATGAAGGTGTCGTATATACGCTGGGTGATAAATCAAGATATTCACGGGCAGGAACAGAAATCCAAAGAAGTTCTCAGAGAAAGAAAGGAGATTTAACGTATTTCCCCTACCAGAGGTAAATCAAACAAGTAAATCTAATGCAGTTACTGTCTTCTTTAAAACAACTATCGGATGTTGAATTATAAAGTATACCCTGCAAAAATAATGTTTGATTCTATATATTTGTTTATCCACAGCCTTATAAATTTGCAAAGCATTTTATCTTAGTGATTTCAAAATATAGTCAAAAGCAGAGAGATTAGACATACAAGCCTTCATCAACTAGATTAAACACTCACTGGCATTTCAGCTGTCTAATATCTACCCACATGCTTTCGGGGAGGTTGCCTAAGGTATTATAAACAAATTCTGTATCTTAGATTATTTCATGCATAAAAACTTTGTATCTTTCTCCAATTTGATAAATTCTATGTCTGGTTTTTGGTTTGGTTTTGTTTTGATTTAAGGGCACATGGACTTGTAGAGAGAAAGAGAGAGAAAGTGAGAAATCACCCCCCGGGGGGATGGCTATGCCACAATCCCTTCTCCTCCAGTCTTCTCTCAGGATTTTGGGCGTGTACACGGATGCACCTGACATGATTTTCAAGCTGCCGGGTCCAGGACTTGAACTGTACAGTAGGGATCCAAAGCCTTAACCTCCATGCTACCTGTTGGCCCAATAAATTCTATTTTTAAGATAACTTATAGTGCAATGATCTCACTTTCCAAAGTGAACAATTTCTCAGCATCATTAGCACTCAGTTTGGATTTATTTCTTCACCTTTTCAAAAATCTCATGATCTCGAAAAGAACACCATCTAGTTTATTTAAGTCAGGAGCCAAATAGATTCCACATATTGCATTTGGTTGATATTTCTAAAGTTTCTTTTCATCTCTAATAACTTCCCTCCCCCCATCTTCTCTTATGCTACAAATTTGCTAGAATAACCAGGTCACTTGCTCTGTTGCACTGCCTACATTGTAGAGTTGGCTAGTCGCTTCTTACATGGTCTTCTATTTCTTCTAAACTGATAATTAGATAAAGAGATTTTAAAAGATATTTGCCTATTTTTTCCCAAGAATATATCATAGCTATCCCATTCTGGATAATGCTAGATGTCATCAATGAGTTCATAAATACTGGCATGGTGAACTTGGCCAAGCCATTATAAGTTACCCATCAACCCTCATTTAATGGTTTTTGCAGGCAATTTTGATGGCTGCATAAATTCAGTTTCTCATGAGGAGCTCTGAAATTATAAGCTAATTTTATCATTTATCCTGCACTTATTAGCTAGAATTCTTCTACATATGTCACTTTGAACTATAAAGTATACCCAGCAAAAATAATGTTTGAGTCTATATATATTCATTTACCAGTTATTCAAAATCATGAGTCAGCATCATTTGAAATCATATATTCTCATTTACTCAAATGTTTCAAGCCATTACAGTCATTCTTTTTTATTTTGAATGGTTCCACTTTAGATAGGAAAGTCTCTTCAATCCCTGTATCCTTCTGACACAGTCTCAGGAGGATCCAGACTTACACATTCCCAAATGTAGGAGTCAGATTAGAGTGGACACCTGTTCCAGGAATGCCTGGCACCCTTACATGGAAAACAGCATTTGGAGAGCAATATCTAGACATGTTATAATTTATGATTTCTGATAATTAACCTGTCGTTTGGCTGAACTGCATTGGTAAGCAGTTATGCTAACTTCAATTACAACCACCTGTTAAAATACAAATAAGTATGGGTCCAGCAGTTGGTGTAATAGCATAATATGTCACTGGACTCCCATGTAGTTGACTGCAGTTCGAGTCTTGGACCCAGTGGCTTAAACTCACTCCAGGCACATGTGCGTGCATGCCCAAGATCCCAAGAAGAGAATGGAGGAGAAGGGTTTGTGGCGTGGCCATCCCCCCAGGGGGTGATTTCTTGCTTTCTGTCTCTCTGTCTCTCTCTGTCTTTCTGGCTAGTGCATGCGCCCTATAACAAAAAACTCTCAAAAACAAAAAAGAAGTACAAATAAGTATGTAGAAATAGCTTTGTGAAAACAGACTTTGAAACAGTCTTGACTTTTTTTGGTAGTCTTTTAAATATGGGGTAGGTAAAACTTAGAACATTTGGTAACAGAAATCAGTAGATAGTTGTATTACGACATGTAAAATGACTGTCTTGTTAGAGAAAGTGTAAGGTGAAAGTAACATGGCTGCCTTATCAGCTCTAAGGCACAGACGCTGAAGGAATGGTTTCTCTGGGGCACCATATTTGCTACAAATACGTTACACACAACACTGCAGAATCTGGACTACAGGGCCACATCCTGTCTGTCATTCATTCATTTGCCTTGCATGTACCATGTGCTAAATGCTTTATTGCCACCTGAATTTAAAGCTGTTAAATAAGTTTCACTATTTTTTTCCCTTTGGCAAAGTAACTAGCTATGCTGAAGGGAAACGTATAGTTGGCTCCATATGTTTTCTAAGTCCCTGCTGTTTTCAGTGCCGTATAGCTAAAAACCTGTCTACTTCAGAAAATATTTTCATGTGTGATTTAGGAAAACAAAACAGAAAGCAAAGCATAAATTCAGGTCATATTTAGTTGCCAGATTAAATATTAAAGTCATTAAAAGATAAGTTATTTGAAACAATAATTACTCCTCAGGAAATTCATGACAAATAAGAAGAACAGTAGGGAAAGTACTTTTAATATACTATCTTTCTTTTTTTGCTTTAATTCTGCAAGCCTTTGTTCTTAAGGAAGCAAACTGCTGTTTCACTTCCCTGAAGCCACTGATAAAACCATGCAAGAACATCAGAGAAAAAAACGAATCCAAGATAGGTACCATCCCCAAGGGAATGGAGCGCTTCTTTGTTTTATATTTCCATTGGAAATCTGGAGATTTTGCATGCAAACATCTTATTTCATGGCACTGCTTCTCAAATTGAGAGATTAAATCTAGCTCCGCATAAAGGTTTTTCAATAAAGTAGGTTGCACAGTCTTCTGTTTATGGAAAATTGATGCATCATCTGATACGCTTTCCATTGCTAACTTTGGTTTCACAAAAGCTAGAAGGAATTTCAACCAACCATTATCTAATCAAGAAAATATTTCCTACCTATCTTGTCTTCAACATAACTTGCTGCCAAATGTAGTTTTGACTATTGTAAATCACTGTGCATTTTAACAAGCAAAACAGACTCTCTAGTTTGGTTGGAAAGGATATAAATTGTAGAAACTATCCATCATTATCAGTGGAATGCCCCCAAAGCTCATGCATGCTGTAGAATGAGTATTAGATGACATAATTTAATGTTATCTTGGTTATACTATTTTATTCAAGTAGAATTTTTACAGTCATGAGATACAAACAGTTAGATATTGTAATAATTTTACTCAGTCTTCCCATGTTCACACCAAACACTTACCACAGAGTAAAGCCCGGACTGGAGTGTTTAGCTATAAAATTTACAATGACTTGTAACATCGAAATTCCACTGGAGTTTAACATAAAGTATAGGAGGAAGCAAACTAAACCTGAGTCGTTCTTTTGTATGGGTTTCATGTAAGGAGAAAGTTACCTCAATCCAATCAATGACCAATTCCTCACAGGCACAAAACACGCTTCAGAAAACATTCCGTACCCTGTAAGGAAGGGGTCTTCTTTCTCCAGTTATGCTTTTACCTGGTTTTCCTATTTGCTCCCAGTGACGAGGCAGCAATATATGCTGAGGAAAGAGAAGATGGGCTGAGGAGGACTTCCAGAAATGTGCTCTCGAGCCTTGTGAAATGGGTCAGTTGAAGGCCCTCTCCTCCCTCAGGTCCTGGGCATGTTCGGAGAGGCCGGGAGAAAAGGGCTGAACCTTCAGGCTGCCTGGGCTCAGATCCTCTCCCAGCCCCCCTGGTTCCGTGACCTGGGGTGACTTTCTTGTCTCTTTGCCTGTGGTTCCAGAGAATAGGAAGTGGTTTTAGTCAGAAGGTTTACATGAATAATATATAAGGTGCTTCACCGGGGCCCAGGACACGCAAAGCACCACATTCATGACAGTAATTATAGAAGTTTCCATTGGGAACTGCCACCGATGGTGTTCATTCATTCATTCATTCATTCAGCAAACATGCATTTGTGCCTCCCCTAGAGATGTGTACTATGCACTTTATGGAAATGCAACTATCCAGGCTCAGAGAATCATCCAATAGCTCTGACCCAGCTGTTGGCTCACTAGCAATTGCCCCAGAGAGACATGGGAACCCTGAAAGGGGAAGACACTGCTGTTCCCTCAGGTGGGTCTCAGGCCCCGGACGTCTCTCTTCATGTGGGCAACAGGCTGTGACTAGCGTTTGAAGTGTGACTGTAGCCACTGGTAACTGCTTTTTACAGCAAAAGCAGGGATCTGTTTGTTTGAAAGCTGATGAAAATTCAAGCTGTGCTAAAAGGAAACACACACACACACACACACACACACACACTATGGGCTTTCCTAGGAATGTGCAAACCTCATGCTCTTGTACCTGTTGTCATCCCCTCATCCCCTCACTCTGGAATCTATCCCGTGTGGTAGCTCCCACGTGTTCCATAGCAGATGGCGGAGATACTCTTGTCAACAGCACACAGCTGTCCTCAGAAGCTAGGCACCTAATATGCATATCTTCAGATGTAGTGTACAAGAATTACCTGGGTGCTTATTAAAGTGCACATTCTTGTGTCCTGTCGCTGGGGTTTCTGACCCAGGAGCTCTGGGCTGTGTCTTGACAACCTGATGCTGAATAAGCACCCCAAGTGTGGGAGACGATATACACACACACTCTAGATTACCCACTGGTCTGATGGTCAGCAAGACTTTGGTTGCAAGAGGTACTTCCTGAAGAAAACAGGAATGTGGCATAGACCCTGCATGCTGGAAGCAGAGCCAGATCTAAGGAGGGAGTCAAACCAGAAAAGAGTAGAGCTGCAGTGCCATTGCTCTGAGGGGTTGTGGAGGTTCTGGTTCGGAGAACATTTCATGCAGCCCCATCCCTGGCTTCAGTGGACCCCTCCATCTGGGAGCCCTGGAGCCTCTGAAGGAGGCTCCTTCAGGACCAGGTTCTTTATGGTCAGAGGTGCTCTCATTCCTCCGCTCCCAGGATCAAAGCCTACAAGAACCTCGAGGCACAGAGGCTTTGCCCTCCTCCTTATTTGCACTCACAGAGGGGTCCACTGTGCAGAGTCTGAGGCAAAGCTGAAAGGGCAGAGCATTAGCATTGGGTAGAGGGTCAGATTTGGAGTCCCCTCCCCTCATTCCTGCATGGCAAGCTCACTGGCTTGAGGACCTACGGACTGGCCATGGCTTATGCTGGTGGGTACACAGTGATGCCACTGCAGAGGCAGAGGCAGGGTCCAGGAGCTTGTGAGGAATAGGTGAGAACAAAAAGGAGACCAGGTCCACAGGCCAGGCCACCAGGCCCTGCATGAACCCAGATGACAGGTCCCAGGCAACACATGTAGACAAAAGCCTCAGACACTAGCAAAACCCTCTGCAATGGGTACAAGGTAGAAGGCACTGAGACCAGGACCTGAGGGAGGAGAAGGCCTTCACCTGACCCATGCAGCTCCATCTTCACCAGCAGAGAAGAATCTGCTTTCTTCTAGTGGGTGAATTAGCTCCCAAAGTGCACTGAAAGTACTACCTGAAACTAAGTTTCTCAATAGTGAGACAGTAGTTCTCAAAATATGGTCCCAGGGACCAGCAGTTAGCGTAATGGCTATGTCGCTGGACTCCCACGTAGTCGACCGCGGTTCGCGTCCCGGACCCAGTGGCTTAAAACTCACGCCGGGCGTGTGTGCGTGCGTGCCCAAGATCCCGAGAGGAGAATGGAGGAGAAGGGATTGCGGCGTGGCCATCCCCCCTGGGGGGTGATTTTTCGCTTTCTATTTCTCTGTCTCTCTCTGTCTGTCTGGCGAGCGCACACGCCCTATAGCAAAAACCTCTCAAAAAAAAAAAAAAAAAAAAATATATGGTCCCAGACCAGCAGCATCAGCAGCACCCAAGATGTGCAGATCCTTGGGTCCCACCCCAGAACTCCTGAATCAGACACTGAGGGTGGGGCTGGCAGTTGATGCTTAAGCCCTCCAGGGGAGTCTGAGGATCTAAACTTTGAGAATCACCAGTCTAGACTTGAGGTCCTCAAACTTGTCCACACATTAAAATCACCTGGGGAGCTTCCAAGTCTTCTGAGGCCTGCTTCCCATCCCCAGGGACTGATTTAATCAGCCGAGGGTGTGGCCTGGGCTCTGAAATTTTTTTTAAGATTGAAGGAAATATAATGTGCAGACTAGTTTGGGAACCACCAGGCCGGATATTTGTATTTTTTATTTTTCCAAGTCAACTTTAAAATCATAAAAGTGATTTTTCCACACACATAAAAGTCATCAGCTCCTCTCTCTTCTTCTAATCATTATTGTCATTTTTGTTTTCCCTTGAGAGCATTTCACTGATTTAACTTAAATGTCTAAAATGATGAGAAGGGAATTGACTTAGCTATATTAGTTAGGGATCCCCCAAGAAACAGAACCAATAGGATGTGTCTGTATATGGAGAAAAAGATTCATTTTAAGGAATCGACCCCTGTAACCGTAGAGTCGGCAAGTCCAAAATATGCAGGACAGGCTGGAGAAGCAGGGAAGACCTGCTGCTGCAGTTTTGTGCCCAGAGTCACTCTGGAGTCTTAAGTCTTCTTCCTTAAGTCTTTCCTTTTAAGACTTTCAACTGACTAGACAAGCCCCATACACATTTTGAAAGGTAATCTGCTTGACTCAAAATCTACTAATTTAGGGGTCAGCAGATGGCATAATGGTTACACCACTGGGCTCCAACATAATCGACCACGGTTTGGGTCCTGAACCTGGCTCCTTAAAACTCACACCAAGCACGTGTGCATGCATGCCCAAAATCCCAAGAGAAAAGGTTGTGGTGTGGCCATCCCCCCAGGAGGCAATTTCCTGCTTTCTGTCTCTCTTTCTCCACCTCTCCAGCAAGTGCACACACCCTGTAGCAAAAATGTCTCTCTAAAAAAAAAAAAAAAAAAAAAAAAAAAAAACCCCTACTGATTTAAATGTTAATTACATCAAAAAAAAAAAAATAGCTTCACATAAATATCTAGTGGTGACTGAAAAACTGGTTTTCATGATCTAACCAAGTTGACATAAAATTAACCATTGTAATTCTTGTAATATTTTTTAAGTTTATTTATTTACTTCATGAGAGAGAGCAAGAGAAAGACAAGCACCTTCACCAGGACCTCATGCAGCGACTCCTCCACCACTCACGCCCAGCCTCCTGGCTCACAGGCACACGCACGTCTTGTGCAGGTCAACCAGGGAACCAAACCCACTGGCTTCTATATGGAGTCAGCATCACTTGAGCAGCACATACCGCTGCACCATCGAGCTAGCCCAAGATTTTGTTTTCTCTTACTGAAATGTAGTATAATTTAGAATTTATTCCAATTTTCTTTAATATACATTAATAAAGTTTTATCATTTTTCCCCTTACTGGCCTAACAACTCCTGTAAAGGTAATTTCTGAGTAGTTAATAATTGTCGTCATCATTACGAGTGTGACTTTTTTTCTTCAATTTGTTTATAAGTTATTGCTGATACACAGAAAACTATAGGTCAGAAACTGCAAACTATTTGCTCATAAGTATGGCAACCCCCAGCCGGGGTGATGTTGTCGTTAGTCCTTGCAGATGGAGCTTATGGTCTCTGAAGAAGCACTGGCAGCTGATGCTCTGGGTTTCTGGACATGGAGATTGAATATCGGTGCCACTTATTGTTTGACTTCCAATATTGTTTTTCTTAAAGTTATCAGAGTGTCATCTATTCCTAATACCCACATCTCTGTCAGAATCTGAGAAAATAAAAGACAGAGGATAAGTTTTTAATAGAAAAGGAAATGATGATATTTAGGGAGAGAAAAAAATGCAATTTTGGGACCAGCAGTTAGCGTAATGGCTATGTCGCTGGACTCCCACGTAGTCGACTGCAGTTCAAGTCCCGGACGCGGTGGCTTAAACTCACACCAGGTGCGTGCGCGTGCATGCCCAAGATCCCAAAAGGAGAATGGAGGAGAAGGGATTGCTGCATGGCCATACCCCTGGGGGGTGATTTCTCACTTTTTGTCTCTCTGTTTCTGTCTGTCTGTCTGGCGGGAGCACGTGCCCTATAGCAAAAACCTCTCCAAAAAAAAAAAAAAAAAAAAAAAAATGCAATTTCAAGTGTACCATGCAAATTTAATTAAACTTTTTTTTAAATTTGCTATAGGGTGCATGCACTCACTGGAGAGAGATAAAGAGAGAAAGAGATAGAGGGAAAGTAAGAAAGTATCCCCAGCAGGGGAAAAGATACATCGCTATCCCTTCTCCATTTCTCCCTCTTTTCAGGATTTTGGGCACACATGCATCCAGTGTGTTTTTCAAACCACCGGATTTGGGACTCAAACATTGCAATCAGTCAGGTGTTATCCAGCCACCTTAACCACCTCACCACCAGCTGGCCCTAAAATGGCATTTTATAATGAGAATTTAAATATATATACTTATATTTTGAAAGTAGAGATTATTTAAATCCTAATGAGTTGAAATTAAATGATCACAATTTTAATTTCAGAATTTGAATAAAGTAATTGTGCTGCAATAAAATGAAGGCCTGTGTTAAACAGAAAAAAATGCCTGGGCATTAATACATTCTCTTGATAAGGAGTTTTTATAGGGGTGTCTATTCAGTGCAGCAAAAGGTGCATGCCTCTGATGAATAAATATCTACAAATGTAGACTGTTGGGAAATACCATTAAGCTGTCTGGGAGAGCCTGATTATTTTCCACCAAAAAATTACACAGAAATTGTGCTAGGGACTACATTTCCCAGCATCCTTTGTGTCAACGGAAGCCATGTGACTAAGATGATGCCTATGTAAAGTATGAAGGTAAAGAATGTGAGCAAAAGGGATAGATAGTAATTCTGTATCACTTGCTAAGAAAAATGCTTGCCTTGTACTTCAGCAATTTCTCTTCTTGCAATCATATTCCCAGTAACCACTTTAAATATGTGGACAGGTTAAACATCTCCAGGGAAGCTCAAACAAGATGGAATTTGCGTTTCCAAATGACTGAATAAAGCAGAGCAGCCAGCCCAGATCCTGCACACCTTGTAACATAAGAGTGAGATCAACTTATTCCTTTATGCCGCTGTATTTTGGGCTTCTTCATGATAGACCCTTAAATTTTGCCTAAATACCCTCAATATGTTAAAAATATGGCTAAGGACCTATAGAAAAAGTTGCATATAATTTTAAATCACTTCTGGCATTTTCTATTATAGCTGATACACATGAAAAATAGTCCCACCTCATTACCTGTTTTAATTTATGATATCAATGAAAAATTTTATGCACCAGAAGAAATTTTCCACACAGTGTCCATGACAACACAACATCAGGAAATAACTTATTTTGTGTGTTGAAAGGATTTTAATACGACTTGTCAAAATTGGTAAGCCTACCTACAGTTGATGTTCCTTCCGGGCTAGTTGTTAGCACCCTGCTTGTCGGGAAACCTAAATGTAAGGGAGCGACTTTTTTTTTTCTTTTTTTTTTTTTTTTTTTTGGAGAGGTTTTTCACTTTAGGGCGCGTGCGCTCGCCGGACAGACAGAGACATAGGGACAGAAAGCGAGAAATCACCCCCCAGGGGGGATGGTCACACTGCAGTCCCTTCTCCTCCATTCTCCTCTCGGGATCTTGGGCACGCACGCACACGCGCCCGGCGTGAGTTGTAAGCGACCCGGTCCGGGACGCGAACCGCGGTCGACTACGTGGGAGTCCAGCGACATCGCCATTACGCTAACTGCTGGTTCCTGAGGGAGCGACTTTTAATTCTACATGTTACTTCATTTACCAGGAACACATGTTGCACTAAAGAATTAGAAATGGAAAATAGCACGGACCTGGAGTAACTGCCACCATAACCTAAATACACTCAAGTCGCCTGACCCCTTGGACAAAGGTTCATTGCTGTCTTCATTGACTTCTGTACACAAGGTAATCTGCAGTTCTACATGGAGGGGTAGTGACTTAGCAGATTGGTAAGGCATTGGCTTGTTAGGTCATCCTAGGAAAACATCCCACCTCAGCTCACAAAATCTTGCCCTTTGCTTTGATGAATATAGTCCTCCATATTTGAAAAACAGTCTATTAGAGCCCCTCTAGACACATATCCAGTTATATCTGGAACCCTCAGACATGATGAAATTGTGTCTGGCTCACTTTTCTACATTACATTGAGCTTCCAAAAATGAAAATATAGCAACATGAACTACCTTTCCTAAATAGTGGGGTTTAAAATGAATTCAGAAACAGGTTCTTCCTAATAATTACGTAATGTGCTTACTATGCACTGGGGTTCATCCTAAGAGCTTCGCATCTATTAAGTAATTTAATCCTCCTCCTGATGTAGCTGCTGTTGTTGTCATCACTTCACAGATGATGAACTGAGGCCCAGAGAGGTTGAGAAATTGGCCCAAAGTCACAATTCCTGTGTATCGGAGCCAAGACAGAATCCAAGCAGTCTGGCTGCAGACTCAGTGCTCTTAACCTACACCTGTGTCCTAACTTCACATTGGAGAAAAATAACCAAGAGTGCTTGCTTCATCTTGCTGTGAAGACTGAATGGAGAGGTGCAGAGGAACATTTCTGAACTCGGTAAAGTGCCGTGGCACGTGTTTACATCATCACATCAGAATTCCATACCTCTGTAGATATCCGGGTGTCATTGCAATGAATAGAAAAATCACTGTAGAAAGATTATGTTAGGTTAGGAATTGCCTAAATTGGGGAGCAGCTGTTTTCAATTATGAAATATGAAACTTTAAAAAACAAAATATTGCTCCCAGTTAAAGAATTCAAGGTTGAATTCTGCTCTGCACATTACAATGGAAATATAAAACTTGATATTGATATCTTAATATAAAATGCATCTTTTTTTCAGGCTTAACTCAGCATCCCCAAGTGAGAAAACGTGTGTACAATAAAACTGATTCTATTTGTAAATGTGTAGTTTTTTTATTTAAAATTTAAAATATAATCTTTAGTATCACAGATCTTTAATCACACATTTAAACCAAAATTCAATGAAATAAATAAGAATCCGTATTACCTTCCTAACGGTTTATCTTCTTTCATCCATTTTCATTATGTGAAAATGCTGTAAGTTTTCAAACTGCAACCTCAGTTACAGATCAGTATGGATTTATTGATTAAATGGCAAAATTACTAAATTCTTAGTAGTTTTTGTATTTTTTTCAGTGAGTTTTTGGGGGATGCTAGAAGAAAAATAAGAAGCACTAACAAATATGACAATATTACATCTTTCTAATATTTATACCTCCAATTTAATTTGATCTTAATAGTTATCTTTTCCAGATCAACATACAATAACAGTAAAATAAAGAAGACGGTGGTGAAGGTTTTGTTATGCTTAGTTATAATTTTCATAGAATGGAACACAGATTTCTAGTGTACAGTGCAAAAACTTTGACACTGTATACCCAAAATGAATCACATGCCAATCAAGATATAGGACACTAGGGGGACCAGCAGTTGGCATAATGGCTATGTCACTGGAACTCCATGTGGTCGACCACAGTTCAAATCCCAGACCCGGTGGCTTAAACTCACGCCAGGTGCATGTGCGTGCATGCCCAAGATCCCGAGAGGAGAATGGAGGAGAAGGAATTGCAGCGTGGCCATCCCCCCAGGGGATAATTTCTCACTTTCTGTCTCTCTGTCTCTCTCTGTCTTTCTGGTAAGCGCACGCGCCCTATAGCAAAAACCTCTCCAAAATAATAATAATAATAATGATATAGGACACTGGGACCAGCAGGTGGCATAGTGGTTAAGGTGCTAGATTCCCAACATGGCTTACCCCAGATCAAATCCTGGACCAGGTAGCTTGCTTTCTCACTTTCTCTCTCTCTCTCTCTCTCTCTCTCTCTCTCTCTCTCTCTCTCTGTGTGTGTGTGTGTTTCTCTCAGTGAATATAGGACAAAGAGGGTTTTAAGTTCTGCTGTTGCTTGTCCCATTCAGCCTGAAGAGTGATGCAGGTTCTATTTCCATAATACACCTCACAATCACAGGAAATATCAGATTTACATAGAAGTCCACCAGAGCCGAGGAAACCAGGTCTAACAACCAACCTTAGCCTTTGGCATCTCCTATTCTCCATCCTCCTTCCAAATCCCAGAGCTAGTGGGTTGCTATTTCTTTGGATGAGTTTATAGATGATTTTCTGTCTGGAGAGTTGACTGTGCAGTGACAGCCAAGAGTTACTGATGAGCAGAGTGCTTTAGGTTCACTCTTTCCTCTCCCTAAACTAGGTAGCACAACGGGACCTAGAGTGTGTGTTTTGGCCCTTCTCTTATGCACATTACAGGGTAGGATAGCAGATATTCCTGGGAAAAATTAAAATCACAGGATAGGGGCTGGCAGGCAACATGGTGGTTAAGGTGCTAGACTCCCACATGGCTGACCATGGTTCAAGTACTGGACCTGGTGGCTTGCTTTCTCACTTTCCCTTTCTCTGTGGTCAAATTTAAAATTAATTAATTAATTAATTAATTAAAATGAAAATGAAAATCACAGAAAAAAGAACAGATAAGAGAAGAAAGCAACTACCTTTAAAAAATTTTAAAACCACATTGCAAAGAGGAGAATGATTAGATCTTTGCACAATCAATTTAAAATAAGCATAATCATACCTCTAAGGCATAAAAGGACATATTATTAATATGAAGTAGGAAAAAGTCATAAAAAAAACGAAATATAAAAAAATAGAAGTTGAGGTCCAGCAGAGATTGTGGTGCTTAAGGCAGCTGGATTCTACAGGGCCAACTCCATGGGTTCAAGTCCCAGACCTGATGGCCTGGAAAACACATCGGGTTTATATGCATGCAAGCATGCATGCATGCCCAAAATCCCAAGAGGATAATGGAGGAGAAGGAATTGTACGGCCATCTCACACCCCCCGGAAGTGATTTCCCACTTTTCCTCTCCATCTCTCTCTCTGTTTCTCTCTGGCAAGCACACATGCCCTATGGCAAAAAAATCTTAGAAATACAAAAAGGAACTGAAATAATAAGCATAATTCAATGTAATATCAATAAAAATGAGAGCTGGAAGCTTTATAGAGAACTTGACAGATTTATTCTAAATGTCTTTTGAAGAATAAATATCTATGAATAGCTAAGTTAACTTTGAACTAGGAGGTAACTTGAGAGGGAGAATTTGTTCTCCCTGATATTAAGACTTCCCAGAGAACCATAGTAATCACCACATAAAAGCACAGGCAAAAAATAAAACAGCTTTGGGAAAGTGGAGTCAGATCCATGTGTGAAAGAAAGCTAATGCATTATACAGAGAAAAAATAGGTGGTGGCACAGCAGTAAAACATGACTCTGTGAGGCTGACCCACCCAAGAAGGTTCTAGATCTGGAGACCTTCTGAGCACTCTGGACATGCGTCCGCCCATGATCTGGAGCTGCCTGAGCCTGGGGGTGGATTGCGGCATAAAGAACCTGTTGGAGGAGCTCTCTCTCTGTCTCTCTTGTGCATGGAAGGAAGAAATAAATAACTTTAAAAAGAAGAAGGGGACAGTCTATGACCTATTGGTTAAAGCAGTTGGATCCCACATGGCCAACCGAGTGGTTCAAGTCTCAGACCCAGTGGCCTGAAAAGCACACCAGCCACATGTGTGCATGCCCAAACTCCTGAGAAGAGGGAGAGATGGAAACTGGACAGTGGCATGACCAAGCCCAGTAGGGGGTGCTTTTTCACTTTCCCCCTTTCTCTCTCTGTCTCTTACTGGCATGACCTCTGACAAATAAAGGAGGAGGAAAAGGTAGAGGAGGAGGAGGAAAAGAAGAGAAGGAGGCAGAAAAAAGAAGAGGAAGAAAATTAATTCAAACAAGATGATCACTACCTATACAAAGAAAAATAAAACTTGATCCTAACCTAAAAATCACATACTAATGTCCCCTCTAGGCAGATAAAAGATCTGAAAGTGAAAGATAAAATTTAAATGTTAATGGGACCAGCAGTTAGCGTAATGGCTATGTCACTGCACTCCCATGTAGTCAACCGCCATTGGTGTCCTGGACCCGGTGGCTTAAAACTCACGCTGGTCACGTGTGCGTGCGTGCCCAAGATCCCAAGAGGAGAATGGAGGAGAAGGGATTGCGGCGTGGCCATCCCCCCTGGGGGGTGATTTCTTTCTTTCTGTATCTCTGTCTCTCTCTGTCTGGCGAGTACACGTGCCCTATAGCAAAAACCTCTCCAAAAAAAAAAAATGTTAATAAAAATGGTTATAAAAGTAAATCTTCAGGACCGCAGTTGGAGTAATGGCTATGTCGCTGGACTCCCATGTAGTTGATCGCGATTCAAGTCCTGGACCTGATGGCTTAAGTTCACACAGGGCGCGTGTGCATGTGTGCCCAAGATCCTGAGAGGAGAATGGAGGAGAAGGGATTGTGGCATGGCCATCCCCCCTGGGGGGTGATTTCTCGCTTCATTCATATGTGCCCAAAATCCCAAGATGCTAATGGAGGAGAAGCAATTCCAGTATGACCTTACCCCCAGAGGGTGATTTCTCACTATTATTCTCTCTGCCTCCCTCTGGCAAATTCATGTGCTCTTTAGCAATAAGCTAACATATATATAAAATCTTCATGACCTAGGGATAGAAAAAAATTTTTTTTCTTATTTTTAGTACCACAAATTAGTACTGTACTGAAAACTTGTTAGAGTACATCGTTAGTCAAAATTTGAGGATAGGACCAAATCTTTTTTTGTGTGTATGTTTCACTGAATAGAGTTCTATGTGTTCTCTGAAATAAATTAGACCTATTTTAATAGTGTGAAAAATTAATTACTTTAGAGTAAAAAATTAATCTGAGTAAAGATTACCGTATTTTTTTTTACCTTTTGTGTTGTTTTTCTTTAAATTTTGGTAGAAGGCATGAGCACTCCCCAGAGACACAGAGAGAAATGGACAAGGAGAAAGCACCCCACGTGGAGAATGGTCACACTACAATCCCTTCTCAATTTCTCCTGTCTTTTGGGATTTGGGGGCATGCACACACATGCACAAACTCTATTCTAAAGTCCAGCACCATTAACATTTTGACTATTCTTTTTTTTTTTTTGGAAAGGTTTTTGCACGTGCACTTACCAGAAAGAGAGAGACAAGAGAGACAGAAAGAGAGAAATCCCACTTGGGGATGACGGCCACGCCGCAATCCCTTCTCCTCCATTCTCCTCTCGGGATCTTGGGAACGCACACACATGCGCCAGGTGTCAATTTAAGCCACCAGGTCCAAGACTCGAACCACGGTCGACTACATAGGAGTCCAGCAATATAGCCATTACGCCAACTGCTGGTCCCAATATGTTGACTATTCTTGAATATTATATAAATGTAACTAGGCAATGTATTCCCTTTCGAGTCTGCCTTCTTTGGGTTAACAAAACGTTTTTGAGAGTCACCTATTTTTGTGTGTATTAAAGTTGGTTTTCTTCGTCATCGTGTAGTACTCTATTGCATGAAAAAGCACAATGTGTTTGTTCTTTCTCCCGTCGACATTGTTTTTTCCCTGTTTGGGGCTAGTAGAAGTTACTACAGCCATTCTTTCACACTTCTTTTTGCGGACATACATATGTACTTCTCTTGTTTACACCTAAGGGAAGACTTACAGGCCCTTAGAGTAAGCATGCATTTAGTATTATTGAAGTGCCAAACAATAATCCAAAGTAACTGAATAAAGTTACACTTCCTCCAACCATGCCGGGACAGTTGCCACTGTTCTACATTCTAAGGGATACTTGGTGCTTTCAGTCTTTTTTGGTTTTGGTAATGGAGTGAGAAAGCAAAAAAGGAGTAGTAAAGTATTTTAAATTAATCAGGCCTTAAGGGAAATGCAGATAGGAGATTTCCGTCATGCCTGCTGGTCATCAAGGAGTTAAAACTGCTTCCAGTATTCTGGGCTGTGGCACAAAAGATTGTAGTCATGGAAACTCAACCTTGAAGCAATGCATAGACAGAGAAACTTTATGCTAAAATGGTTAACTAATGTGAATCACATAAATCCTTGGGATACAATTTTGTAACTTTCCCCTTTCCTCTGTCTCTTCTTTGTTCCCCTTCCCTATAAAAGGAAACCCCAAACTCTGCCATTTTGGAGCATTAGTTACAGTCCTCTGAAGCTTCTGCTCCAGGGTGCATCCTCCCGCTTTGACCCGAAGAAATCTTTTTTGCTTGCTTAACAAGGTTGGGTCAGAACTCTCTATTTCAAGTTGTCAAAAGAAAGAGAAAAGAAAAGAAATAAAAGACACAAAGTTTCTCACCAGGGTCCTACCAGGGAACAGCTCACCCTTTTCTCCAGTCCCAGGCCTACTAGCCAGCTATACTCACAGGAGCACCTGAGTGTTCAAGTTAACCCAGGATTAACCCTGGGCCTTCCCATACGGCTCCAGTGTTGCACAAAGGCAACATACAGCCTGCATGAGTACAGCTGGGGCATTATTTTTTTAATTTTAGACATTCTTATTGATGGGACCAGCAGATGGCATGACAGTTACGTCGCTAGACTCCTACAATGCCGATTATGGTTTGAATCCCGGACTTGGTGGCTTGAAACTCACACTGGGCATGTATGCATGCGTGCTCAAGATTCCAGGAAGAGAAGGGAGGACAAGGTGTTGCAGCGTGGCCACGCCCCCAACGGGTGATTTCTCACTTTGTTTCTCATTGTCTCTGTATCTCTGTCTCTCTATTTCTCTCTCTCTCTCTGGCTAGCACATGCTCATAAGGCTAAACCTCTTTAAAAGAAAAGAAAAAAGAAAACTTGTGAATGTGTAGAAGTATCACACTGTGCTTTAATTTTCATTTCCTTAAATATTAATGAATTTGGTTACCTTTAAATATGTATATTGACAATTTAAATATTCTCCTGCTTGAGATGCCTATTTGAACTTTTCTTTATTTTTAATAAATGGTTATCTTTCTTTTCCTTTTTGATTATAAGAGTTCCTTACCTTATCTGAATAAAAATTCTGTGACAGGTAAATATATTGTAATTATCTTCTCTTAGTCCTTGACTTGCCCATTCATATTCTTAATGACATGCTTTGATAAACACAAATTGATAATTAAACTAAAGTCAAAATTACATTTTTTCTTTTATGTTTAGTCCTTGTGGTATTCTATCTACGATGTCTTCGCTATTCCAAAGTCATGAAGATTCTCTTCTATAGTTTCTTTGAGACGATTTAAGTATTATTTAAGAATAATCTACCATGAGTTAATCTTTGAGTATTGTTTGAGGTAGGAAGTCAAGGTTCATTTTTTTTCCTAAATATATGGACATATAATTTCTCTAGTGCTATTTTTTAAAATATTCTTTTCCCACTGATTGCAATAATGGCTTTGCTGTAGATTAAGTGACAGGATATCTGTGAATTTATTTCCGGACTAATTCTGTTCTGTTGGAATATTCGTATACTTGTCCTAATACTGTTGTATCTAAATTATTATAACTTTTTAGCAAGTTTTGGAATATGATAGTGAAAATCTAACGTTATTTTCTTCAAAACCGCTTTGCCTTGCGTCTGCTTGGTCCTTTCATTTTCAAATTTAGAAAATTAGATTGCTGTCAACATCCAGAGGGAAAAATTGTAGGGATTTTAATTATGATGTTCTGAAGGTATAGATCACTTGAGGATAACTACCACATTAATAATTAGTTTTCTAATCCAAGGCAAGGCATAGCTCACCACTTTGGCTCCCGTGAACCCTGTTTCCTAGGTTCATCCTCTTATATAATCCCCTTCATTCTAGTCCAGATGAGACCTGGAACTTGCTTCTTACCAATAGACTGTGACGTGGTAACGGGCTGTCACTGCTGTGGCTATGTTACTTTATATTAGACTCCATCCTGCTATCAGATTGGCTCTAGCCCTTCTGCTGACCTTGAGGAAGCAATCTGTAAACTGCCTAAGGAGAGGGCCACATGGCAGGGAAGTGTGGGCAACCTGTGGGAGCCGAACAGGACCTCCAGCAGACAGACAGCAAACAGGCTCACAGCTCTACACCTACAAGGAAACGAATTCTGCTAACAACCTAAGTCAGTGGACAGTAACTTCTCTTCATCAGGGCTCCAAATGAGGACACTGCCTGCTCTTACTTGGCTTAAACTATGCCCAAACTCTTGACCCACAGAAACTGAAATGATAAATTTACCCAAAGTTACTACGTTTTTGTTTTCCTTTCATTCAAAGCAACAGATAAATATTACATTTATTTAAGTCTTTTAAACTTCAGTAGTGTCACAGCTTTCAATGTGGAGGGGTCCTGCATATCGTTCATCTTACATATGGCATTCTATTTTGTTTTCTGTTTATAGCAGAGGTCCCTAACCCCTGGACCGTGACTGATACCGGTCCATGGCCTGTCAGGAACCAGATCACACAGCAGGAGGTGAGCAGTTAGTGAGCGAAGATTCATGCATATTTACAGCTGCTCTCCCTTACTGCCTGAGCTCCACTTCCTCGTATCAGTGGCAACATTCGCTTCTCATAGAAGCACAAATCCTATTGTGAACGGAACTTGTGAGAGGTCTCATAACCATTGCCCCCCTCACCATCTGTGGAAAAATTATCTTCCATGAAACTGGTCCCTGGTGCCAAGAAGGTTGGGAACCATTGGTTTACGGTATATACAAATATTATTTTTTATGTTGACCCCGTATTCAGAAATCCTGTTCAATTCATTTATTGACTAAAACAGTTCATTTTTAGACTCTTGAATTTTCTATTGAATCATACTATTGATTATTATATATTGTTGCCCTGTTTTTCTAATCTTTACACATTTGTTTTTCCTCACTTTATCGAACTGTGTAGAACATCTAGTACAATGTTGAATGTAAGTGATAATATAGGACATCTTTGTCCCATTCCTGAAATAAGGAGTAAAGAGTTCAATATTTTACCATCGAGTATAGTATCTGTAATTTTATAGTTATACTTTATCAAAATTAGAAAGTTCCTCTCTATTTCTAATTTGTTGAGAGTTTTATGATGAGCCAGTATTTAATTTTATCAACTGCTTTCTCTGTATCAAATGAAATAATTTTGCAATTTATTTTTCTTTTAATGTGAAGCCATGGTACATTGTATTTATTTTGTTAAGGATTTTTGCACATAGATTGAGGAGAGACATTGGCTTTAATTTTTCTTCATTGTTATGCCCTCATATGGTTTTACTATCAAGATTATACTGGCCTTGAGACTCACGAAATACTCAGACAAGAAGCCATTTTAAATCTGAGGTGTGGCCTGGCGTATTCAGGGAAGCTATGCTCTAAACTCCATCTTTTAGACTCCTGAAATACTCAGACAAGAGTCATTGAGATCCTCAACACTTACTGAACCTCCTGCTTTAAGGAAGAAACTTCTTTTTATAAATTTGAACTCATAATCTCTTTCTGTGGATACCACATTGCAAAGCATAGTAGAGGAGAGATTTTTCTCACAGGATGAACAGAAACCACTGCAGAGGCACAAAAAATATGAGAAATGAAGAAAATATCTCTCCTCTAAGGAAAAATAACAATCTTTCATCATCCACAGACAGTACAGTAGAACACATGGAAACATCCCATAGAGAATTCAGAATATTCATAATGACAAAACTAAATGAGATGCAAGAACTGAGAGGGACAACAAGCTCCAGAAGACACAGGGGAAAAGACACAATGAGTTCTAGGAGGTGAGGAAATTCTTGCACGATCTCAAAGAGGAAATACACACCATAAAAAAGAACCAAATGAAGCTATTAAATATGAAGGCTGCCATTCAGGAAATCCAAACCTCCTTCGAAAGTATTAAAAGCAGATTAGTCCATGCAGAAGATGGAATCTCAGACATTGAAGGCAAAACTTCTGATCTACAACAAACACCCCAAAAAATTGAGAAAATAACCCAAAAAATGAGAATACTATATGAGAAATACTAGACATCAATAAGTGCCCAACATCAGGATAATTGGTATCCCAGAAGGTGAAGAAACTAATAAGGGCACTGATAATTTATTCCATGAAATCCTAGAAGAAAACTCTCCAAATCTAAAGAGGCATTCAAATATTCAGACCCAAGAAATACAAAGGGCCCCTAATAGAATCAACTCAAGAAGAAATTCTCCAAGGCACATCAGACCAGACTGGCAAAATCCACAGACAAAGACAAGATACTAAAATTGTCAAGAGAGAAACATCATGTTACTTATAAAGGTTGTCCCATCAGGCTAACATCAGACCTCCCATCAGACACAATGCAAGCAAGTAAAAAATGAGAAAATATAGTCAAAGCATTAAGTGAAAAACTGTTTCAACCAAGAATACTATATCCAGCAAGATTATCCTTCATGCGGAAAGAAAGGATAAAAACATTCTCAGATAAACACGGCCTGAACGAATTTGCCAATACCAGACCCACTCTTCAAGAAGCTTGGAAAGGAGTCCTCTACCAGGAAAATTAAAGACACACTTACAGAAATAAGAAAGCAAACAGCAAGCAAAAAAATGAGAAACTTAATGCTAGGGACAAGAAATATCAATAACGTTGAATGTTAACTTCCAGGATTTAAACAGAAAGATTGAACCACAGTAACACTGCAAATTCAACAGAAGAGAGAGTGGACATAAGACTGAACTGGTGAAATAGAATTTTATGACTTTTGAGTAAAACATTACTGATTTTTTTTACTATGCTTTGTTTTCCCAATTTCAGAATTTTGCTTTCTATTGAGCTGTTGATAAGTTTAGCAATTTGTTAAAATATTTTTTCTTGTTGTTTGTTTGTTTCTTTAAATGGAAGCATAAACTTTTCTTTCTTCCTGACCCCTCTGGAACTGAAAAATATTTGGGAATATTCTTATTTTGTGATAGAAGAGTTATTTGTGTAAGTTCAATAATATCTGTTGCATTGAATCAAAAATTGGAAATACTCATTATTGGACAGGGCTTTGACTGGAATGGCATATCTGAAGATTAATCAGAAAACTATGGAACTAAGGTAGATCTCAAGGAAGCCAACAGAAGCTCTTGGAAAGCTGCCCTGGCACCATTAACAGTTCTGCCTGGCAGAGAGGATTAGAGAAGCTATATGAAAGAATTTGTACCATAAAATAACCTGGACTTTTCCAACCCAGCATTGTAATCAGTAGAGATTGCAAAAGAGCAACCACAACCAGAGGATTATCTCGAGGAAGACTTTGAAGGAAGAAAAAGAGACTGATCTTTGCTAGCAGATGGTATATCACAGAATACTTGGTATGCAGGACTGAATTGAGAAGGTTTACATGTGACTTGTGTGCTGGGTGTTAGCTTTTCAACAGTTTGAGTAGTTGACATGTAAATATTTTCTCAAAAATATTTAAAACCATATTGTCTCTATTGTTATAGAGTCACAAATTAAATTATAACAAATATTTTGAACATTATCTTTAAAATTCAGTTTTTTGAAAGTTGTTTCTCAACTGTCAAGACCTATGGAGTAGGAGCAAAAATTTTTTGATATGTAAAGTACATGTTTGTGGGAAAATGTAAAAATAAATTATTTTCTAAAAAATAAAAATATAATCTTTTTTTATACTGGCCTTGTAAAACAATCTTTTTATTTTGGGGAAAAAATAGGCAAGGCTGATATTATTTTGTTATTAAATATATAAGGGAATTCACCATTAAAGACATCTGATCCAGAAATTTATTTGTGGGAAGATACTATATTCATTTTATAAGGATATAGGATATTTACATTTTTATACTTCTTGTGTTCTATTTGATAAGCTTTCTTCCCAAGAAATTTATTCACTTCCTTTTAAATTTCAAATTGATTTCACAAAGTTATTTATACTATCACCCGTACATCATCTTTATATATTACAGCATCATCAATAATATTCCTTATTTACACATTACACCAGTAATCTGTGTTTTTTCTTTTTTCTTGGACAGTCTTACCAAAGAGGATTTTTTTAGTTTTTGTTTTTGTTTTTTGGTTTCTTTTTTTTTTCTCATGAAAACAACTTTTAGCCTGGTTGATTTTCTCTATTGTATATCTTTTTATTTAATTTATTTCTACTTTTGATTGTGTTATCTCTTTCTTATACTTTCTTCAGAAATAATTTGTTCTCCTTGTCTGACTTTTTTTTTTTTTTTTTGAGAGATTTTCGCTATAGGGCGCGTGCGCTCGCCAGACAGACAGAGAGAGACATAGAGACAGAAAGCAAGAAATCACCCCCCAGGGGGGGTGGTCACACCGCAATCCCTTCTCCTCCATTCTCCTCTCAGGATCTTGGGCACCCACGCACACACGCCCGGCGTGAGTTTTAAGCCACCGGGTCCGGAACGCGAACCACGGTCGACAACGTGGGAGTCCAGCGACATAGCCATTACGCTAACTGCTGGCTCCCCTTGTCTGACTTCTTGAAGTGAATGTTTAGGTCATCATTTTTAAAGCTATTTTTTCTAATACATGCATTCAAACTTATAAATTCCTTCTAAGCAACTGCATCCCACAACCCCTGAAACATTAATTTTAATAATCTTTCAGCTCTGAATAATTACTAAATTTTATTATAATTGCTTTTTGACCTATGGGTTATTTGTAAGAGTATTTTTAAAAACATCTTTTAGGGGCCAGCAGATGGTTTGGTGATTAAGGTGCTGGACTTCTTTTTTTAATTTTAATTCTGTATCAAAAAAATTCTTCTTTTCACTTTTTGTAGCCATTTTTCTGGGGGTTTTTTGCTTAGCATATTATCTACAGCTATTTCTAGTCCTTGTCTACAAGGCTAACACTAGCATGTGTCCAGGGAGGTGCCCAGAGCACAACATTGAAGGAGGCCCTTACTCTCAGGGTCATGAAAGTTTGCACTCTGGGACCTTGTTCAACTCACCCTCATTTCATCAGCTTGTTTTATTCCTAGGTTCATAGTCTTTTTTCACATGAGATAGTCCTTTCTGGACTATCTTAAGTATTTATCAATATTTTTCCAATCTGAGCCAGAATTTAAGTATATACCCATTCTGTGACCAGACTTCTAAAATCTCTATTGAACTTTTGGCCTCTTAGCAGATGCTAAATCCAGCCTTCTAGATTCTCACGTTGGGCATGTACAGCTTTGATGTTGCCAAGGAAACATACTTTCATACTGTCTTTTTGAGCTTCTTTTATGTAGTTTCCCCTTCTCCACTGCTCTGCCACCAAAATCTCAGCCATTTTAGCAATCTCAGACTCCCATATGTTTTCTCCATCCTTTGAGATTACCACTCTAGGCTTGAGCTTCATTTTCTTATGCCATGATTTGAAAAATACCCTTAGGGAGAAAGCCTAAGTAAATATGGAGCTCACTTTATGTGCTTCTCATTTCTCAGGGATTATAGCTCTTTGTTGTTAACACCTGTAAGCAGTAGCTCTATTTTTTTGTTTTTTTTTTACAGTTTATATAGTTGTTCATAGCAGATTCACCTGACACAGGTATCTGGCAAGGCCTTCTTAAACACAATGACAAAAGCATAAACAATAGAAAAAATGTGATATATTTTATTATTTAATATGTCAGGATCTTCTTTCAAAATAAGAGGATTGTCTAAGGAGTCGGAATGGAATTGGGTGATGGAAGGGAGTGGATAAGTAAGTAAAATAAGAAAGAGGGCTTTCCTGGAGCACCCTATGAGTGTGCCATGAACTCATCCCTCTGCTCCAGTTGTCCAGCCAAATGCAGAGGGCAGTCTCTGCTGGAACATAGGAAGATGACTGTAAGAGATGAGGTGGCTATAACAACTAAGAGGGGTGCAAACATAACATTCCGCCTGCTTCACAAGTGACACATGAGAATTATCAAGAAATGGTAGCTGCTTAAATCTTTCTCTGAGTCTTTGAATGAACAGATAAAGGTAAGTGAGACAGAGGAAGAAGCAGGGCATGCTGGCCAGCTCCACAATCAGCATCTCAGAGGTAGAAGAGTCTGCACCGTTTCTTTTTTGGTACAAGTCCTCAATCCTTGCCTCCTTGTATACATGGTAAGGGAGATGCAAAACACCTTCTCTTTGCTCAGGCAGTTTCTGCTTCATTAAGCAAAGCCGAAGATATTCCATGAGATAAGCCCTGATTGCCTTTTTCTCAGTCCTGTGTCATCTGACAAGTAATTAGTGTCAATTCCTGTCAGAATTTAACATTAGGTCAGCTGCCTGTCTTAGTTTTCAGTTTCATTTTATGTTTTCAACCTTTCCTGTGTCTTCATAGATATTTTAGGGAGACATCAAGGGAAAATACACTGGAGGCTGCTAGCCAGTTGCCCTAGTCAAACAGATGTCTCATTGGAATCATTTATTATGATTTCAAAGGATTTCATTTTTGAAATCTTCCCAAGCCCTTCTGATTTATATTGCCTTCTACAGCCTCACAGCACATAGAATCATTGAAAACTTTCTCTTTAAAATTCTCTGAAATTGAAAGTACATTTAAACATACTTTTCAACTAAGGGGATTTGATTTACGAAGACAAAAAATAATTTAAAATTTGTAAGAGTAGTTCTAACAAGAAACATAAAAAACACTAAATAAAAATAACTGAGGCCTAAATATAGAGTTGTCTAAACAGATTAGTGTCATCTAAAGATACTTATGGTTCCTAAATTAATATATATTGTATGAATAATGCCATTCTAATCGAAATCCTAATAATGAAATTTGAAAATGTTATTCTTAAACTCATCTGAATTAGCACACCAGAAATTGCAACATCTTTTCTAAAAAGGTGAAACAAGAGAGAAGAAAAAGAATTTATTCTACATTTTGTTTTTTACCTGAAGGTGTGTGTGCTCACCAGAGAAAGACACAGAAAAAAAGAGAAAGTAAGAAAGTACCCTACATGGGCAATGGCCATGCTGCAATCCTTTTCTCTCCACTTCTCCCTTTGGTCAGAATTTTAGGCATGCACACACATTCACCCAGTATGTTTATGAAGCCACTGGTTCTAGAAATCAAAATGGTAATCAGTCACGCAGGTATAGCTACCTTAACCACAATGCCACAGGCTAGCCCCCAATTTTAAATATTCAAAATTTGTATAAAAATATTAAAAATTACTGAATTAAAATGGCCCATGAGAAGACCCTTAAACATATAAAATCTTAAATATAATTACAGTGCTATTTTTAGTTAGAGGAGACAGAAAAGATGATTCAATAAATGTTGCTAAGAAGTTAATTAATGCTTTCAAAAAATAACTTCTCACTTCATGCTTTAAATAAAAAATGAATCCCAGTTGGTCAACTAAATAAATTACACATATATATAATATAAAACATATTTTATATTGTATATATGCATATGTATAAATAAATAAATTACATATATACTGTTTTATATAATGTTACATATATAATATATACTTGATATATATTATATATATATAATACATAATGTATTTTATAAAGAAAAAACATGTTTAAGAAAAACAAGTGCAGGGCCAGCAGGTGGCATGGTGGTTAAAGGTGTTGTAATTCCCACATGGCTGACCATGGTTTGAGTCCCGGACCTGGTGGCTTGCTTTCTCTCTCTCTCTCTGTCTTTGGCAAAATTCATGTGAAAAATAATAATAACAATAATAATAAATAAATAAACAATTCTTTAAAAAAAAAAAAGAAAAGAAAAGAAAAACAAGTGCCATCTTGAGAGATATTTTAAATCCACCTTGAGAATAAGCCATTAGTAGTGGCCACCACTTGTTGCCACCACCTTCACACTGGGCCAGAAGGCATGGCCCTACTACCAGGACTCAGGGTCCAGGAACTACAGTATTTTCCAGGGAAAAAGCTGTAGTCTCCCTGTTCCACACCACTGGAACCATGAATCTGAGAGACTGAGCAGGCCGTGGTATGGCCCCACCACAAGTCCCAGGGCCTGCAAACTGAGATACTTGTCTGGGAGGGGTCTCCACCCCAGGCCCTGTGGGATTACAACCTAAAGAGAGACTGACCAGACTGTAGCATGACCAGGAGCCAGGAGTACCTGCCAGGAGTAGAGAGAGAGGGCCAGGGAAGTGTTGCCTACAGATTTGGTAGCTAGAATTTGCATATCATACAAAAGCCCAAATTTTGCACTCACTAGAGGGAGGCATATGAGCACCCCACCATTAACCCATCTGAGAGGAAAATCATGATGCTTGCTAGAAATATTTATCTTAGCCTCTCTCTGAGAAGAAAGCCTAATAAATTCCTCAGGAGTGGGGTGAGACTGATGAAGTACAAGAAAAAGATGACAGAAACCTCTGGGACACATAATTTCTACTTGGAAATATAATGAGGACTCAACTGCCTAAAGCTGGTGAGACTCCAGAACAGCTCCCACCCACATTCTGTTCAGAACAAAAAACAAGAAACTCTCCTCTAAAACTCTGAACCTCAATTGAAAGATATAGCTGACCTCTGGACCACTTTGCAGAGGTACGCTTGGGACTTAAGGCTGTCCTTCACCCCCTGGTATCACCAAACTTACTTTAAAAAATAAAAAGAAGAAGAAGAAGAAAAAGTGCATACGGTTCAAGTTGCCTAAAAATCAACACAGAGACACAAAAAATATGAAAAAACAAGGAAACCTCTCTCCCATAAACAATCACAATAACTTTTCACCAACAATGGATAAAAAACAGAAAATTACAAAAATACTAAAGAAGTTCAGGATATTCATTGTTACAAAACTAAATGAGATGTAAGAGAAAAGAGATAATCAGTTCAAGGAGACAAAGTCATTCCACAATGTAAAGGAGGAATCTATAAAGAAATTGACACCTTGAAAAGGATGAAACAGAACTTCCACAGATGAAGAATATAGTATAGCAAATAAAAATCTCTTCCAAATGCATGAACAACAGATTGACCATGCTGAACAAAGAATCTCTGACTTTAAAAACAAAACCTCCAATTTGGTACAAGTCACCAAAATAAATGAAAAGTTAATGATTACAAATAAAGATAACATACAGAAATTTTTTGACACCATTAGGTCACTGAATAGCCCTATAATGGATATCCCAGAAGGTGATGAAGTGGGTAAAGGCATAGGAAAAATATATCTTTCATGAAATGCTCTCTGAAAACTTTCCAAATCTAGAGAGACATACAGATATTTAGATCCAGAACACCAAATAGATCCAACATAAGAAGATCTTCTCCAAGACACATCATACTCAAATTGGCAAAAGTCAAAGACAAACACAGTATTCTAAAAATGGCAAGAGAGAAACATCAAGTTACTTGCAAAGAATACCCATCAGTATTAACTAACTTCAGCCTCTCAACCGAAACAATGAAGGCAGGGAAAGAATGGGATGACAGATTGAAAACTCTGAAAGGAAAAAAATTTCAGCCAAGAATTTTACACCCTGCAAGTTTATACTTCAAAAGGGAAGAAGAAATAAAAATCATTTCCAGAAAAACAAAAACTCTCTCCAAGCAAAACTCAAGGGATACTACATTAGGAAATACTACATTAGGAAAATGGAACGGAGAGAAATATAAATAAAAAAATACAAAACAGCTAAGAAAATAACTAACAAAATGGCAGGGATAAGTTCACACATATTGATAATAACATTGAATGTTAATGGATTAAATTCCCTAGTTAAATGATACAAACTAGCTGAACAGTTTAAAACAAACAAAAAACAAAAACAAACAAACAAAAAAACAGGAGCCTTCCATATGCTGGTTACAAGAAACACTCCTCTTTGATTAAAAAGAAAAAAACAAAACACAGAAACAGATTGAAAGTAAAGGGCAAGCATCAGCAGGTTGCTACGTGGTTGAGGCCCTTGACTACCACATGGTCAACTGCAGTTTAAGTCCCAGACCTGGCAGCTTGCTTCCTCTTTCTCTATCTCTCTCTGGTCAAATTAATTAATTAGCTAATTAATTAATAAATAATTCTTAAAAAAATGAAGAAGAAAAAGGAAGTGAAGGGCTAGAAAAAGACATTTCATGGAAAGAGAAACAAAAAAGCAAAGAAAGAAAAACCATAAATGGCTGGAGGAATGAGACTGGTATCAGACAAAATAGTCTTCAAGATAAAAACTGTAAAAGGAGACAGGTGGTCACTTTTTTAATTTTTAATTTATTAATTTATTAATTTACATTTTCTCACATTTACTTTATGTATCAAAAAATTTTTGCTCAAACTCCATAATTCTTGAGAGTTAATAAACAAATTTCAAAATTTCCAGAAAAACCTGAATTTTAAAGATAACTTTCAAAATATTTGTTATAATTTTGTTTGTGACTTTATAACAGAGACAGTATGGTTTAAAATATTTTTGAGAAAATATTTACTTGTCAACTGCTCAAACTATTGAGAAACAAACACCGAGCACACAATTCACACATAAACCTTCCCAACTCAGGTCTGCCCAGTAAGTATTCTGAGATTTACTACCTCTAGCAAACATCAGCTGCTTTTTCTTCTTTCAAAGTCTTCGTCAAGATAGTCCTCTGGTTGTGTATGCTCTTTTGCAGTCTCTACTGATTACAATGCTGGACTGGAAAAGTCCAGGTTATTTTATGGTACAAATTCTTTCATATAGCTTCTCTAATCCTCTCTGCCAGGCAGAACTGTTAATGGTGCCAGGCCATCTTTCCAAGAGTTTCTGTTGGCTTTCTTGAGATCTACCTTAGTTCCATAGGTTTTTGGTCATATCTTCAAATGTGACATTCTAGTCAAAGCCCTGTCAATAATGAATATTTCTAATTTCCAATGCACAGCAGCAGGTATTATTCAATTTATGCAAATAACCCTTCTACCACAGAATAAGAATACTTCAAATATTTTCCAATTCCAGAGGGATCAGGAAGAGATAAAAGTTTATGTTTCAAAATAAAAAAAAGCAATCAAAAAATATTTTTAAAAATTGCTGAACCTACCAACAGCTCAATCAAAAGCAAAATCCTTAAATCTGAAAAAGAAAGCATAGTAAAAAAATCAGTACTGTTTTAGTCAAAAGTCATAAAAAATTCTGTTTCACCAGTTCGGTCTCATGTAATTAATCTCTTTTCTGCTTAATTTGCAGTGTTACTGTAGTCCAATCTTTCCATTTAGATCCTGGAAGTTAATAACTGACATTATTATCGATATTGCCAAACTTGTCCCAAGCATTTTCTTGGATGCTTTTTGCTCTCTTATTTCTGTTTGTGTGATTTGGTTATCCTGGTAAAGCATTCCCATCAGAACTTTTTGCAGAGCTGGTCTGATGTTGGTAAATCTTTCAGGTTTTGTTTATCTGAGAATGTTTTTATCTTTTCTTCCCATATGAAGGATAATCTTGCCAGGTATAGTATTCTTGGTTGAAATTGTTTTTCATTGAACAGTTTGAATATATTTTCCCACTCATTCCTCGCTTGCATTGTTTCTGATGAGAGGTCTGATGTTAGCCTGATGGAATAACCTTGGTAAGTTACCTGACATTTCTCTCTTGCTAATTTTAGTATCTTGTCTTTGTGGATTTGGCCAATCTGACTATAATGTGACTTGGAGAAGATCTTCTTGAGTTGATTCTACTAAGGGTCCTTTGTATTTCTTGGATATGGATATTTGAATACCTCTCTGGATTTGGAAAATTTTCTTCCAGGATTTCATGCAATAGATTATCAGTGCCCTTATCAGTTTCTTCACCTTCTGGGATATTGATTATCCAGATGTTTGGGCACTTAATGGTATCTAGTATTTCTTATATATTATGCTCATGTTTTTGGGTTATTTTCTCAGTCTTTTTGGTGATTTTTTCTAGGTCAGGGGTTTTGTCTTCAACATCTGAGATTCGATCTTCTGCATGGTCTAATGTGCTTTTAATTCTTTTGTGGGAGGTTTTGATTTCCTGTATTACAGCCTTCATCTCTAACAGCTCCGTTTGATTCTTTTTCATGGCATGTATTTCTTCCTTCAAATCATGAAAGAATTTCCTCACTTCCTGGAATCCATTTCTTTTCTCTTGCACCTTCCTGAGTTTATTGTTTCCCATCTTTTCATCTCATTTAGTTTTGTCAATATGAATATTCTGAATTCTTTATTGGACATTTCCACGAGTCCCATTGTACTATCTGTGGATAATGAAGAGTTGTTCTTTTCCTTTGGGAGAGAGATTTTTTTGGGGGTTTCTCATATTTCTTGTGCCTCTGCAGTGATTTCTGTTCATCTGGTGAACTACACGTTTCTCCCTCTAATTTCTTGGAGTTAATTCTAAGCATTCAGAGGTATGTGAGAGGAGGTAGTCCTCAATCTCTCTGCAATTCTATTTCCCTGAAGTTCACCAAGCAACCTGTGCTTTTGACCTTGGAAATGGATATTACAAAGGCCTCACAGTTTCTAAGGAGTAAGTGCACCTGGACTGAGCTGTAGGATTTCAACTGAGAGTGTGGGAGATGAGCCATGCTCTCTGCAGCTCCATACTTCTCCCTGCTGCTCACTCTGCAGTCTTTTGTCTCTGAATTTTAGTCATTTGGTGGTGTATTTACTTTAGGCTAATTGCTTAGAGAAAGTTTCTGCAACTGTCAGTTGCCTTGGTCCCAAAACATAGCAGGACACACCTCAGATTTAAATGCTTCTGGCTGAGCTTTCTGGAGGTCTCTCAGTTGTAGTAGCACTGGTCTTGTCTCTTGTGATTGGTCCTTCCAGTTTTTGCCACCCCAGCAAGCTGAGCCCTCACAGCAAAATCCTGTCTGAGCCATCCACCCACCCACTGCACAGTGCAGGTACTCAAAATGATTTGTGGCTGGCAGCTGAGACAAAGGAAGGAAGGTTTGAAGGTCACTATTTTTAAACTGTTTTACTCACCGAGAAGATATGACAATTATAAATATATACACACCCAATTCTGGAGCACCCAAATACATAAAAGAAATACTGCTAGAGCTAAAGAGCAAGATAAATTGCAATATACAAAGTGGTAATTTCAACTACCCACTGTCACCACAAGACCAGTCATCTAGATGAAAAATAAATTAAAAGACACAGGAGCTAAATCATACCATAAACCAAATAGACCTGGTGGGCATTTATTGACTATTTCACTGAACAATTATTAAATGCACATGTTTTCTCAGCCCCACATGGAATATTTTTAAAGACAGACCACACAATAGGGCACAAAATAAGACTTTACAAATTTAAAAGTATAGAAATTGCATCTAGCATGTTTTCTTACAACAGTGGGATTAATATCAACAACAGAAAGAGTCTTCGAAAATGCACACATACATGGAAACTAAACAACTTAATCATGAATTACTTCAAAACTACTGAAGAAATTAAGACCAAAAGTTTTAAATTTCTTAAAACCAATAATAATGTAAACACAACTATGCATAATCTTTGAGACACAGCAAAAGTGGTCCTAAGAGGAACATTTTAGCTATTAGTGCTCATGAGAAAAATAATGGAAAGATAGCAAATAAATAACATCACAATGCATCTCAAGAAACTGGAAAACAACTAATAAATCCCAAAAGTACTAGAAGAAAAGAAAGACTAGAGCATAAATAAATTAAGTTGAAAATAAAAAAGCAATACAAAAATCGACACAAAATAAAAAGCTGATTCTTTGAAGCTGATTCTTTGAGAGAATAAACAAAATTGACAAGCCATTAGCTAAACCAAGCAAACAAACAAACAAAACAGAGAAAGGAACCAGATACATAAAGTCATTAATGAAACAGGCAATATCACAACAGATATCACAGAAATGCAGATCTTAAGAGAATATTATGAGCTACTTATGCCAACAAATCAGAAAGCCTAGATAAAATGGACAAATTTGTGGACACACACAGTATTCCTAGATTGAAGCAGGGAGAAATGAAAAGCCTGAATAGACCAACAACGAACAATGAGATTGAATCAGACCAATAACAAATAATGAGATTTAATCAGTAATAAATAGTCTAACAGGAAAAAACTCAGGTCCTGGTGGCTTCACTTCTAAGTTCTATAAAAATGTTAAGAAAGACGTAATCCCAATGCTCTTCGATCTACTTCTAAGATCTTAGTGGAAGAAACCATCCCAATTCTATTCTATGAAAACACCATCACCTTAATACAAAGGAAAAAAAAATAAAATAAAAACCTTCCAGACCAAAATCCTTGATGAATAAAGATGCAAAAGTTCTCAACAAAATACTAGCAAATCAAATCCAACAACATACTAAAAGTATTATATAGCATGACCAAATAGGCTTTATTCCAGGAATGCCACTATGGTTCTACACTGAATGTAATACATCCCATTAACAGAAGGAAAGATAAATTTTATATGATAATATTAACTAACACAGAAAAAGCATTTGTTAATATACAACATCCACTCATGGTTAAGACTCAATAAATGTGTAAGAAAGGTATGCTTCTCAATACAATAAAAGCCATACGTGACAACCCTATTATTAACATCATGCTAAATGTATCATTATACAAAACTGGATCAAGATAAGATTATCCACTTTCTCCACTCCTTTTCAACATAGTCTTGGAAGTTTTTGCCAACACAATCATGCAAGAGAGAAAAATAAAAGACATACAAATAGTAAAGGATGAAGTGAAGTTGTCTGTATCTGCAGATGTCATGATTATATAAAGAAAATCCACAAGAACCCATGAAAACACTCCTGAGTGATAAGTGAATTCAGTTAAGTGGCAGAATACAAAAGCAATATACAAAAATCTATCCAAAGAACAGACTGAGAGAGAATTGAAGAAAGTAATCCCCTTTATAATAGCCACAAAAAACAAAGTAAGAGTAAACCTAGCTAAAGTACTGAAGGACCTATACAAGAAAAACTATGAAAAATTTAAAAAGCGAATATGATACAAAAAAATTGAGACATTACCTGTTGTTTCATTGCAAAGATTAACATAATTAAAATGCTGGGGCAAGTAGGTGGTATAGGGGTTAAAGTGTTATACTCCCATGTGGTTGACCGTGGTTCAAGTCCTGGACCTGGTGGCTTGAAACTCAGGCTGGGTATGTGCATGTGCATGCCCAAAATCCCAAGAAGAGAATGGAGGAGAAGGAATTGCAGTGTGGCCATGCCCCTCGGGGGTGATTTCTCTTTTTCTCTCTCTGTGTATCTCTCTGTGTCTCCAGTGAACACACGTGCCCTATAGCAAAAATCTCTCCAAAAGAAATAATAATGCAAAATATAACTAAATATCAATTCTACCAAAATTAATTTACAAATTAAATACAATCCAATAAAATTAATAATGACATTCTTCATAAAAATAGAAAGAAATCATAATAAAATTAGTCTGAAATTAAAACACACACACACACATATACACAATGCCAAGGCAATACTGTGGACAAAGAATGAAGCAGAAGTATCTCAATACTCAAGCTCATGATACATTATAATGCTATAATATCAAAACAGCATGGTACTGGCACAAAAACAGACAAATAGACCAATGGAACAGAATGAAGAATTCAGAAATAAATCCCAAGACATGTAGCCAACTGATTTTTGACAAGGGGTGAAAAACAATCCAGTGGAGGAAAAAAAGTCTTTTCAGAAAATGGTGTTGGAAGAACTGGATATACACCTGCAGGAAAAATTAAATTGAACTCCTATCTCCTACCATTAACAAAAATAAAGTTCAAATGAATCTAGTTTCTAAATGTAAAGCCTCAAACTATAAAACTACTTGTGAAAAACACAGGGGAAAAAATGAAGACATTGTATTAAGCAAAGATTTCTTAAACAAGACCCCTAAAGAAAATGCAGCAATTTTAAAAATAGACAAGAGGGGTTACGTCAAGCTTAGAAGCTTCCACACAGCAAAGGAAACAATAAATAGAGTGAAGAGAACCTACAGAATGGGAAAGAATATTTGCAAACAATGTTTCAGATAAGGTATTGAGACAGAATATATAGACAACTGAAGCAGTTCAATTACAGAAAAACAAAAATTCAATTTAAAAATGAGCAAAGAGGGACCAGCAGTTGGTGTAATGGCCGTGTTACTTGACTCCCATGTAGTTGACTGCGATTCAAGTCCCAAACCCGGTGGCTTAAACTCACGCCAGGCGCGTGTATGTGTGTGTGAGTCCAAGATTCTGAGAGGTGAATGGAAAAGGGATTGCGGCGTGGCCATCTCCCCGGGGGGTAATTTCTCGCTTTCTGTCTCTCTGTCTCTCTCTGTCTTTCTGGCGAGCACATGCATCCTATAGCAAAAACTTCTCACAAAAAAAAAAAAAAGATCAAAGAGCTGAACAGACAGTTCTCTGAGGAAGACATTGCCAAAAAGCACATTTAAAAAAATGTTCAGTATCTCTTATCATAATGGAAATGCAAATCAAAAGCACAATGAAGTATCATTTAATTCCAGTCAGAATGGCTATAATCAAAATAACTAAGAATGACAAGTGCTGGCAAGATTTGTGGTAAAAAGGGAAAACTCCTGCATTGCTGGTGGCAATGTAAATTAGTAAAGCCACTATGGAATACAATATGGAGGTTCCTTAAAAGTTTACGAAAAGAGCTACCATATGACTCAGTAATCACACTCCTTGGTATTTACCCAAAGAACAGGAAAACACTAAGTCAGAAAGACACTTGCTCATCCATGCTTACTGCAGTATTATTCACAATTGCTAAGATGTGGAATCAACTTAAGTGCCCAATAACTGATGTCTGGATTTAAAAATTATTGCACATATACACTATAGAATATTACTCAGCCATAAAGAATAGTGAGACTGCCATTGTATACAAAGAGAATGAATCTACATTTAATTCTAGATGGAATAAGTCGGACTTTGAAAAACAAATCGGTATGCACCTCCACATGCCCCCAATACATACTAGTATGTCTGCACTCTATGGTAGAAATTGAAAGAATCAAAGACATAATAGTAGGGAGAATAAATGTAGTTACTAGAGGTTGAATGGGAGGGGGATGAATAGTGAAGGATGAAAAAGTTTTAACAGATGCAAGAATTTAAGATTCCTTGTTGAAAACATTGCAGATGGTAATATCTTGATTTGATTATCACTCATTGCACGCATGCTTTGAAAACCCATATTATATGCCATAAAGATATATAATAATTAAATTTAAATAAGAAAATATAAAATAAATTTAAAAGGCAATATATTGGGTTGTCAGGAATGTCGTGATGTATTTTTTCTATGTTTTTCTATGAAAAACTGCATCATGACATTTACAACAACACAAGAGAAGATAGAAAAATACAGAGAAAACAAAAACTTTTCAAATTTGGGCGTGTGTGCGTGCGTGCCCAAGATCCCGAGAGGAGAATGGAGGAGAAGGGATTGCGGCGTGGCCATCCCCCCTGGGGGGTGATTTCCTGCTTTCTATCTCTCTGTCTCTCTCTGTCTGTCTGGCGAGCACACGCGCCCTATAGCAAAAACCTCTCCCAAAAAAAAGAAAAAGAAAAAAAAAATTAATAGAAAGGACACAGTGTCTATGGGGCCAGCAGTGTCGTGGTGGTTAAAGGCACTGGACTCCCACATGGTCAACCATGGTTTGAGTCCTGGACCTGGTGGCTTGGTCTCTCTCTCTCTCTCTCTCTCTCTCTTCTGATCAAACTGGAAAATAATAATAGTAATAAAGTTAAATAAAATAATTCTTTTAAAAATGTAGGGACCAGCAGTTAGCGTAATGGCTATGTCGCTGGACTCCCACGTAGTCGACCGTGGTTCGAGTCCCGGACCTGGCGGCTTAAACTCACGCCGGGCGCGTGTGCGTGCGTGCCCAAGATCCCGAGAGGAGAATGGAGGAGAAGGGATTGCGGCGTGGCCATCCCCCCTGGGGGGTGATTTCCTGCTTTCTATCTCTCTGTCTCTCTCTGTCTGTCTGGCGAGCGCACGCGCCCTATAGCAAAAACCTCTCCCCAAAAAAAAAAAAAAAAGTAATAGAAAGGACACATTGTCTATAAATTAATGCTAAATGCTGATAGTATTTTTTAGATGGATGACAAGCTAAAACATAATCTCCATATTAGAAAGGAGTTTTTGTATATTGATAATAAGTAGGCAAAATTCAAATTAAAAATGGACAAAAATAAGAGAGATATTTCATAGAAGTAGAAATTCAAATAAAGCAACAATACGAATAATGAAACCAAAAAATATTATCTACCTCCCACACAGTCAAGGAAATTACAAATTAATTTAACAACTAGTTGTCATTGGTTAACCATCAGATTGATAAAAACTAATGAGTGATAATGCCTACCACTGGCAGAGATGTGGGGGCAGAATTTTCATTCATTGTAATTGGAAATGTATATTGTTGTAGCCTGTTTGGGAAAGCAATTTGATAACAGTAATTAAAAGTGAAAATAGGGGTGTTGGCAGATGGCATGGTGGTTAAGGCACTGGACACCCACATCATGGACCACAGTTCAAATCATGGATCTGGGGACTTGCTTTCTCATTTCTCTCTCTCTCATCAAATTAAAATAATATGTAATAATAATAATAATAATACATATTTCTTTTTTTTTTAAAAAGTGAAAATAGATATGCCCCTTGACTTAACATTTCACTCCTAGGCACCTGTCCATAGAAATGTAAACAAACACAGGGCCAGTTTCATAGCCTAGTGTTTAAGGGAGTCAGAATCCACATTGCCAATCACTATTGAAATCTCAGCCCCAGAGGCTAGAAAAACACTGAGCACATATTTGTGCATGTTCAAAATCCTAACCAGAGGGGGAAATGGAGAAAAGGGGGTTGTAGCATGACCATATCCCATTGTGGGAGTACTTTCTATCTCTCTCTCTCTCTTTGTCTCTCTGGTAATCACATGTGCAATTTCAAGTAAAAAAAAATGTGGACATAAATATGGAAAAAATTTGGAATAAGGATCCTGATTACAGATCTGTGTATAAAGACAGAATAGGGACCAGCAAGTGGCATGGTGGTTAAGGCGCTGGACACTCCCATATGGCCGACCATGGTATGAGTCCAGGATCTGGTGGCTTGCTTTCTCACTTTCTCTCTTTCTCTCTCTCTCTCTCTCTTTCTCTGGTCAAATTAAAATAAATGAATGAATAAATTAATTAAATAAACAACTCTTTTTTAAAAAGAATAGAATGAATTTTGAAATATCAGAGAAACAGAATCTTATACGATCAATACAAAAAAATTAGGTCTTTATCAACTTCTTAAAGGAACTTACAAAGCATAGTCCTAAGTGAGTTATATGTGAGTGAGAATGGGCAGGAAATTGCAAATGGAAAAATACAGTGAAAAGCGAAGACAAATTTATTCTGTACATAAATTATATATGTATTTATCATGCCTTGAGACAGGGGTGAGAACTTAAAGTAAAAGAAAGACCAAAGGAAAAAGATTATTTCAATTTCAAATATATTTATTAATCTTCATTCAAAGCAGGGGCAGAGTGGGAAACTCCAGCCGGAAGTGATGGGGCAACAGGAGAAGCTAATTGTATGTCATGAGCGCTTTCATGCCTATGGGATCAAAGCGGGACCTGGGTGGACATCCACTGCTCAGGAGGGACAGCATGGGTGAGAAACGCAAGGGCCTCCAGCTGCTCATGTTCTGTATCACTTACATGACTCTGAGCTGAGCATGGTCTTCACAAGTATGCAGAGCTACAGGGCACTGGAAAGCTGACTTCTTTATAAGTAGTAATGTTTTTTGTTTGGGGTCTCAGGAAATGAAATGTTTATATGCTCCCCATCTCCACTCCTACCTCACCAAGATTAATCCATTGTCATAAAGAGGGCCCTTGAACCATTTGGCTCCTGGTCTCCCAGCCACAACACTTGGGGCTATGACTGGACTGTGACAGCCCACTCACCTACGGATGTGGCCAGTAACTGAACTTTTTTTTTTCAGGTAGGGTCCCCATTGTCACTGTTGTTCTTTTCATAGTAAATATGCAATTGCTTAAGCGATAGTACATTATAAAATGAGGAATTCTGGATCTGAAGGCAACAGATCCAGATAAATATCTCTTTGGGACAATTTTATTTTCTGCAGGATCATATTAACCCTAAATTATTACTGTAAAGATAAAAATGAAGTCACTTATCTGAAATCCTCTTGTAAATACTAAAGTATAGCCAAATGAAGACTCGTCATTAAGTAGTATTAATTTTCATCTTAAAAAAGAATATTAGGCCAAGTGAGAAGGAAAAAATTGAAAAATGAATCAATCTTTTAACCAGATTATTATGAGTTTTGGAAGATTTCCAACTGAACCTATTCATTAAATGTATTTTGGATAAATAATGGTCTTTTATTCTGAGTAAGTACATGGGACTTTAAAAATGTTGTGCATATGTGTATATTTTATTTGTAGAAATAAAATATCTGTACAGCTAAGCTATAGCCCCAGGGCAGTAATTGCCTTCTATTTCCACATTCCAAAGTAAAGGGCTGATCCTTTACACAAAACCTGGAAAGATTATGGCCAATAACTAGTTTCGTGACCGTTAGCTCAACACATTCCTGAAGTTCATAAAAATTTGAGGTTGGAAATTCCGGAGAGCATTACTATACAAAGAGTTATTGGGGTGCTGAGATGTTTGCCTTTCCCATGAGAAGAGATGTTTCCTTTAACCTCAAATGTAGAGAGATAAGGTGCAAAAAATCCCATGGGAAATACTCAGGGCTTCCTCCAGCAGCCAGGACGGTACAAGGCTAGGGTTGGAACATGACTAAACTCACACCTGCCCAGATGAAAGGTACATGTTTCTTGTGAACCATGTATGGGGCAGGCATGTGTGAAGGGATAAGCTAGCCGAGCATTCTTAAAGGGTGGCCCCAGGAAGGACATCAGGGGAGGTGATAGGACTTCAACAGAGAACATCTGAATGAGTGTGGACAACACAGAACCAGAAGCCAAAGAGAAGGGTGTGGGAAGCCATCTGAGGATGCATTGTGCATGACCATGAACTACAAGAATGGAGAATGCTCTTGGAAGCACTCAGTGAGAGAAAAGAGCCACTTTAAACATACACCATGGCCAGAAGCGAAACCCAGGTTAGTGCCACTAAAATACAGCTAGAGTATCTCACGGGATCTAAAATGCAGGAATCATGGAGGATTGGATTTAGGAACTGAAGAGTCACAGGTAACCTAGGAGCTCAGGCACGTTTCTCTGTCCCCACTCCCTGTCTCTCTTTATCCTTCTCTCTTTCTCTCTCTCTTTCCTATAATACTCTTGGATATATTTGCACCTCTGTTTCATTCTTTTCTTTCACCTCAGTTTCCACTATGAACGATGTAAAACTTCAAACACAGCTCCTGCTTGTATGTGTTGTTGTTTTCTGGAAAGAATTCTGAACTGATTGGCACATTTAATTCACATCTTGATTCCAGACTCCTGGGGGAAAGATGCTGATCAGCGCGGTTAGAGTCAGATGTCAGATGTTCACTCAACCAGGGTCAGTGCTGCAGAGCTGTAGCATATAAACATGGCTCCCAGGAGCTCACTCTCGTGGATGTGAAGAGTATTCACAGGCAAAGGGGCATAGCCCTAGAAGGTATGCCAACATCTGCCTACCATATAAATGTTCCAAAACAATGACTAACACAAAAGCAATAAAAGATAGTCCATACAGTAATATATAGAAAATGGAAACAAAAATATTGGGCTATTAGAAAAGTCATGACTCATTTTTGCATAGAAAAAATACATTATGAATTTTCTGACAACCCAATATAAAGAGCAAAGAAAACAAACAATAGAAATCAGAACATACTTACTGAATAGGCTACTGAACCTAAGGTCTATACTCTATAAAAGATGAAGATTCTTGTCTTTCAAAATTCAACTCTATGATGTAAACAGAATTTTTTGGAGAGGTTTTTACTATAGGGCACATGCGCTCGCCAGACAGAGAGAGACAGAGAGACAGAAAGTGAGAAATCATCCCCCAGGGGGGATGACCACGCCGCAATCCCTTCTCCTCCATTCTCCTCTCGGGATCTTGGGCACGCACGCACACGCTCCCGGCGTGAGTTCTAAGCCACTGAGTCCGGAACGTGAACTGCAGTCGACTACATGGGAGTCCAGCGACATAGCCATTACGCTAACTGCTGGTTCCCAACAGAGTATTTTTAAATTAGTAGGAAAAAAAGAAAAAGAAACAATAACACAAGATAAATGGCAATGTAAAAAAAATCTGAGGTCAAACTAATAATTCCAGACAATACACAATTCATGTTATAGGTGATAATAAAACATCAGGGTCGAGAACAAGGTTCCATATGGCACCAGCGAACTAGATTTTTCAGGAAATGAAGATTTTCTACTGATAATTCAGCCTCCAACAAACGAGCTAGCGGCAGGAGAAGCTAGGCCCTCAGAACAAGGTTCCACATGGCACTAGCAAACTAGATTTTTCAGGAAATGAAGATTTTCTACTGATAATTCAGCTTCCAACAAATGAGCTAGTAGTAGGGAGCCCCCACCGCACCCCCAGCCTTCTATCTCTCTTTCTGTCTCTCAGTTCCTGTCTCTCCATTTTGTGATTTTTTTTAAAAAAAAAGAACAGTAATTACAATTTTTAAAATTTTTTTGTCTTTTTTTCTCTTTTTGCTGTTGTTTCTCTCTCCCTTTTTCTTTTTCCTTTTTCCTGTCTCTCCACCCTCCAATATCCATTCAATGTGTTCTTAGACGGATCTAAGAGCACTGTACCTAAACATCCAAATACTAATAGGGTTAAAATATTCCCCAACACCTACTGAATCTTCTACACCAGCAATCACAACAGAACGGCAAAGAGATTCTAGATCACCTCCGCTTGCTCCTGAACATTTAGACTGAACTTCAAGAATTTGAAAGAAACACACCATCCATCAGATGACAAGAAATCACCGCCAGATCATGAGAAATATGGGAAAACGAGAAAATACCTCTCCTCCACGGGAGAAGAGTAACTCTTTTTCATACACAAGCAGTTCGGTGAAAATCATGGAAATGTCTGGTAAGGAATTTAGAGCATTCATAATGTCGAAGCTAACAGAGATGGAAGAGAAGAGAGATAATGAACTGCTAAAGAGAAAGGAGAAAGAAGTTGCCGAGTTCCAGGAGATGAGGAAATTCTTGCAAGATCTAAAAGAGGAATTACACACTTTACAAAAGACTCAAACAGAACTACTAGAGATGAAGTCTATAATACAAGAAGTCAAAATCTCCCTTGAAAGTATTAAAAGCAGACTAGATCATTCAGAAAATAAAATCTCAGATGTAGAAGAGAAAATGGCTGGCCTAGAAAAATCCACCATGAAGACTGAGAAAATGGCACAAAAATTTGAGAATGATATGCAAGAAGTACTGGATACCATCAAACGTCCAAATATCTGGATAATTGGCATTCCAGAAGGTGAAGAGACCCATAAGGGCATTGATAATCTATTCCATGTAATCCTGTAAGAAAACTTTCCAAACCTAGAGAGGCATTCGAAGATCCAGTCCCAGGAAATACAAAGGACCCCAAATAGAATCAACCCAAGAAGATCTTCTCCAAGACACATTATAGCCAGGTTGACCAAAACTGCAGACAAAGACAAGATACTAAGATTGGCAAGAGAAAAACATCAAGTTACCTACAAAGGACATCCCATCAGGCTAACAGCAGATCTCTCATCGGAAACAATGTGAGTGAGGAGAGAATGGGAAAATATATTCAAAGTGTTATGAGAGAAGCAATTTCAGCCTAGAATACTGTACCCGGCAAGATTATCTTCCATGTGGGAAGAAAAGACAAGAACATTCTCAGATAAACAAAACCTGAAAGAATTTACCAGCACCAGACCAGATCTCCAAGAAGTTCTCAAGGGTGTGCTGTATCAGGAAAATTAAACACAGACACACGGAAATAAGAGTCCAAAAACTAAGAAAGTGGCCAACTTAATCATAGGGACAAGTCTGGAGTTGAATATTATATACCAGAATTTAACCAGGAAAATTGAACCAGAACAGAAGATAAAAGTACATGAGACTGATAGGTTCACCTACCCTTTGAACAGAACAGAATCCTAACCTGTTTTCTGGCTTTAAGCAAAGTTCCTTGGCATTTCTTTGATTTAAGTTAAAACTGGTTTTCTTAGTAGTAATGAGTGAACTCACCATTGAAAGTAGTTAGATTATGTAGGAAATTGTGTGATCAATGCAATGTGGGTGGGAAGGGAATGAAGGACAATTGTGGACACCGGAGGTGGTATGGGAGGAGGGTGGGAAGGGACAGAGGGTCAGAAAGAGGGGTGGAAATATTTCTAGGAACTAGAAATGGAACATTTTTTGTAATGTGCATGATTGAGTCACTATGCAGTGTGTACTGGATGGGAGATCGCATTTTGTGTGCTGTGATGATGCTTAGGTAAGGGATGTAAATTGAGTTACATATATATATATATATATATATATATATATATATATATATATTCAATGACTGCAGTAGGATATGTAGCCCCAGCTAGGTGCTACTTTATAGGATGCATAAAGTTAGACTTGTGTTCATGGAAATGTGTATGTCACCTGTGTTTGCTATGAAGGTATTTGGATTGATTAGGGTCTTTGGTGATTCAATAAAATGTGGGGGGAAAACAGTATAGAAAGCAAACATAGATACCAGAGACAGTGTGGGAGGAGAATGGGAGATGGTAGAGGGTAGGAGATAGGGAATCAAGGATGGGGGGAAAAAAAGCTAAACATACAGAAAAACAAGAAATGGAAGACCATCTGCTGACAATAACATGTTTGTTGATGTGCTTGAGACAATATACAGTGTACTCTGCATGGAAAATCTCATTTTGTATGCTGTAATGATGTACAGTGAATGAATGCAAATAAATAAATTGAAATTAAAATAATTAATTAATTAATTAAAAAACCATCAGGGCCACTTTATGTTTTTAAGAGAATAATTCACAGTTAATAAAAATATTAGTCATAAATATTTACATGTCCAATAATTGTATGCCAAGATATTTGAGTCAAAAGAAAAAGAAAAAAATGACAAGAACATAATAGTGGGGTAAATGAGCACCTCTCTCAACCTTTGTCATGGAAATAGACAAATATTTGAAAAGATTATAAGAGTTTTTATTAATATAATAAATTTTTAGAGAGATTTTTGCTACGGGGTGTATGTGCTTGCTGGAGAGACAGAGAGTAAGAACTCACCCCCCTCCCAGAGGGATGGTCATGCTTCAATCCCTTCTCCATTCTCCTATCAGGATACTGGGCACGCACGCACACACACCTGGTGTGAGTTTCAAATTGTCGGGCCCAGTATTCAAACCATGGTCGACTACATAGGAATCTAGCAAAGAAACCATTATGCTGTTTGTTGGTCCCTTTCTTTTTTCCAATGAGGCATTTTATTTGTATATATGTATTACATCCCTAGAAAAAGAATCCCAGGATTTTCCCTCCTTTATGTTTCCATCTTGCTTCTTCATGGTCCATGACGCCAACTGAGGTTGTCAGTACAGTGAAACCAAAGGCGATGGGAGCAGATTATTCCGCCATTTCTCCAGATCTTTGAGTTGCTCATCAAATCTGGGGCTGATCACATCACACTTGTTTAACCTGTCAGTGGGGTTCACAGCAATTTTTCCAGCTCTGTGGTCATCAGTGATTTCAAATTCGCCCGTGTAACTATACTTCATCATCATAGATGGAAACCCGAGAATGACTTTGGAGCACGGCCTAATAAGAACCTGGCGTTTGCCTCGTTTTTCAGCATTGTTGATGCTCTTGAGGGCATCAGCCTGGACATTCATGCGCACCATGATGGCTGGGAACAGGCAATACGCCTCCTGGGCAGCTTCAGTCGCCCAAACTCACTGCACAGCCCATCCCAGTCATTGGCCATCGTCCTCCATGCTTCCCTCTGCCCAGAACCAAAGCGCTATCTTGGCTGCTAAGGAAAGGTCTAGGCCATGGAAAAGCCCCAGCTACCGCCTCTTCTGGCGGTCCAAAGCTCTGCTCCCCCCAGGTTCCCGCCAGCGTTGCAGCCTGCACCCCACTGGAGGAACTCCCCAAAATACAAAGCCTGAGGCCCCCGGGCATGGCTCTCCTTTACGCCTGGCCTGGTCCCCATGAGGCCAGGATCCTCGGCCAAGGAAGACCTCGGCGCCCTCGGAGGACACCGAGGCCGGCTTCAGAGTGAGGGATGGTGGCAAGAGCTGACAGATGATGTTGGAACTCTCAGTCTGAGATACTCACCCTGCTGGTCCCTTTAATAAATTATTTTTAAAAGAAATATTTTAATTTACCTTATGAAAAAATCATTTTGTTTACAGTGTCCACAAGTCATTTTTAGAAAATAATCCTTTTTTTCTTTAGGTTTTCGCCATAGGGCGTTTGTACTTGCTAGAGAGAGACAGGGAGAAGGAAAAAGATAAATTAGCCCCCCCAATCCCCCCACTCCTCCTACTCTCTACCCCACCCCCACCCCACCCCAGGCCCGGAGATGGCCATGCCACAATCTCTCCACTTCCATTATTCTCCTCCTGAGATACTGGGCACACATGCACACATGCTCAGCATGATTTTTCAAGTGCAGGGGCCAGAACGTGAACTAAAGTTGACTGTGTGGGAATCCAGAAAAAAAAAAAAAAAAACACCACCACCGGCTGACCCCAGGGGAAAAAAAGTTATTTTAAGTCACAAAATAAATCTCAATTTATTTGGAAAAACACATTCTCTGTCTTCAATAAAATAAAATTAGAGGTAACAGTGAGAGTTTAAATAAAGAATTCCTTCAATTAGAAATGTTATAATAACTCCTGGGTCAAAAAAAATAACTGCATGCATAAACAAATTTGTAAAAATTAAAATGGTGGACACAGCCATAGCGGTGCAGGCAGTAGAGCACTGCTAACAATACTGGGGCCACGTGGAAGGTCCAGCTTCAGATACCAGGTTGACCTGAACACATTGGGCACACCCATGCACACTTGCAATCCTGGAGGGCTGGGAGGCCAGGGGAAGGGTCATGGTATGGCAGGGCCCTGAGAAGAGTCTCTCTCTCTCACTCTCTCTCTCTCTCAATAAATAAATCTTTAAAAAGTTAAAATGCCAGTTTGAGAACGCCACACATCCAACACTGACAGAAACTGTCAAAGCTTTGCTCAGAAGCCATAGTGTGCCTTGATGGCGTTATCATCCCCAGAAATGGGATTATAATGTGAACGGTGTAATAGAACGTATTGTCCCAAACTCAAGAAGTAGAGAAAGGGATGCGCTCTAGACTCCTGTGGGGTGCTGGCCAGTATCTGTGGGCCTGCCAGGCTATCGCCCCACCCACCCATGAACTACCGGTCCCGCTGCTAGAGGAGCTGTTTCCCCCAGGAGGGCCCTTGCAGACCTTCCTGGAGCACCAGACAGGGTCTGAAGTCCAGCGGCAGGTCAGGAGGTCTGAGCTGGCCATGGTGGGCAAACTGCTGAATAAGGAGGAGCAGGAACGGCGGGGGACTGAGCACGTGCTGCACGACAAGAACAAAGATGGAAGGAAACTTGCCAACAATGAAATCACTTTATGTCAAATGAAATAACTCAGTTCAAGCACTAGATTATCTCACTTTTGGTTCCCTCAGAAGAAACAGATGAAAATCATTCAATCCTGGAGGTCACTGCAGGAGTTGGAGGTCCAGCGGCAATGTCATGTACTTCGGTGATATTTGAAATGTATCAGCAATATGCTGCATTTATAGTGAAAGATGGGATTTTGAAGCCCAGAAATATTTCGAAGTGAAGTAGGTGGCCTTAGACGTGCATCTGCCAGCACTGGGGGTTTGGAACCCTACAAACACATAAAGTATGAAGATGTGCAGAGTAGAGTGCCAGAAACAGAGAAGCGAGGCTCATCCACGCTCGCACCATGATGGTAGTAATGCCACCCCAGCCTACTGAGATTAATCCGATGATTAATCCTAAAGATTTGGGAATCGATACTAAATGAGCCAGTGGAGCTGAGGCAGCATGCAAAAACCACAGACAGTGCTGTCCAGATAGCTGATATTCCCACAAGAGGTGTTTCTGAATGCCAGCCAGAAAGATTTCAGCTGAAAAATAGAGACACGACCCTGAAAAAGTTACCTGCAAAACTATACGACATGCAAGTAGAAGAAGAAACAAGTACAAGATGCGATGCTGGAAAGATTCAGACTGGAACTACAAGAAGGTCAGAGAAAATAAGAATGTACAATTTTCCACAGAACCAGGTCACAGGTCACAGAATAAACTAGTCACTACGTGATCCTGAAACCTCTATGCACGGAGATGATCTACTGGATGAACTTGTACAGTCACTGAAGGACGATGTCAGCTATGACTCTTTAGTAGAGATTATTTCTGAAAAAGTTTAATGTGATTTGTAATTAAAGCCTTTTACAACTTAGGAAAATTCTACTACACCAAATCACATCGTACATAAACATTTACCAGTATTCTCTTGAGAAACATGAATTAACACAGTTGAAAGTAGTAGGCAAACTATTTTTTCTTTATTTTATTTTACTTTGTGTGTGTGTATTGTTTTTACTGGGGTTTAGGACATGGGCTGGAAGTACCACTTCAGGCATGCCCCTCCTCCCAGGGAATGAACGTCCATTCTAACCTTCCTGGGCACGCTTTGAGAGCTTTTTCTTTTTCTTAGAGGTGCTCCTGCTGCCAGCAGCCTCCTCAGGTCCACTGCTGACTGGCTCCTCCTTGGAAGATAATTGCCTTTTTTTCTTGGGGCCGCTCCTGTTGGCTGCCTCTTCAGGATCACTGGCTGTTGCTTCTTTGGGTGAAGATTTCTTCCTCTTGGGGGGAGACTTACACTGCCAGTCATTTTTTCATGATCCCTACTAACCACTTCCTCCTTGGAAAATGAGTTCTTTCTCCTGGGTTTGTCGGGGGAGAGAGCTGGGCCTTCCATTTCATTCTCCTGAGGAACCTCGGGGGGCTTTTGCCTTCTCTTCTTTTGAATTTTTCACCAGTCTCTTCACACTCCTCTGGAGTACCACATGGTGGTCCGAGATGCCAGGGAAGCGCAGCCAGTCATTTCTTCTCCTTCCTCCAGTGTTTCCTTCTCCTGCTTCTCCAGCTTCCTCGGATTCTCAGCGCAGCTCCTCTCCCTGAACCACTGCTTCCTTCATGACATCCCGATTCTTTCGCGGAATCGCTCCAGTCTCAGAGAAGGAGAGCCGCTTCTCGGCTTGTTCTTTTCTTTTTTTTTAACATTTTTTTTTTGGAGGGGGAGGTTTTTCCTATAGGGCGCGTGCACTCGCCAGAAAAACAGAGAGAGACAGGGAGATAGAAAGCGAGAAATCACCCCCCAGGGGGGATGGCCACACCACAATCCCTTCTCCTCCATTCTCCTCTCGGGATCTTGGGCACGCATGCACAAGTGCCCGGTGTGAGTTTAAGCCACTGGGTCCGGGACTCAAACCGCGGTCAGCTACATGGGAATTCAGCGGCATAGCCATTACTCTAACTGCTGGTCCCTCTTCCTTACTTCTTTTAGTTCTTTCAGGGCACCATCTCCCAGAAGCCTTCCTTCGCCACTCTCTGAAACCATGGCTTCCACTCAGTCCTAGTTCTCCAGCTTTTTCTCCACGACACTTGGATGTAGGGTGAATTCGCGGTTTACTTTCTGATCTCCTACAGGATAAAGTAAGTTTCTCAGGTTCAAAGTCATCTTCCGCTTTAAGGACTGGCTTCTCAAAGCCTAGAATTATGCCTGATATAGAGATATGATCAAAATATATGTTGAATGAAGAATAAACAAAATGAGATTGCTCAGATAAAGCAAGTAAACCCTGTAGGGCCCAAGGCAGACATTTTTAAAAATTAATATTTATAATAAATTATAAACATGCATTTTTCATTATGCTTTTGTATACATGTCCCTACCATGAATTACCAGGTCTCAGAAGATGCCACACACTCAGAATATTTGAGGAAAGTAATAATAAATTCCTAACAAAGGGTGACTTGGGTAGAGGGGGTTAAGGGAAACTAAGAAGGAAGATGATGCCCCTAGTTCTAGCTTCTTCAAGGAGCCCTTGTCAGTAGAAGGTCTAAGAGGCCAGGAGAGGGGTGACTAGGTAATGCAGAAAGAGCTGGAGGAGAAGGCTCTCTCAGGAATGCAGGCTTCGGTGGAGGAATACTGCCACACAGAAAATAAACATCCCAACATCACTATTCAAGCTAACTGGAGCCAGAAACCAGAGGACAGGGGAACCTCAGCGAGACAACTTAAAGGGCAAGCGTCTCAGGGAGCAGAGCAAAGCGGAAGAGTATAGAACATGGAACAATCCAGCTCCCGTAACACACAGTCCGACTGTATAAGTTTGAATTCTCAACATTCATGACATTTCACAAAGGGCTACCCTTCTAGGCCATCTCCCAGAAACACATTTTTTCCAGTTCTGTTTGTTCCTGATCTACTCGCTCCAGAAGGGTTCCTTGGCTGGGATACGTGCCTTGAATAAAAATGCCGTATTCCTCTAAGAGTCGATAAGGAGCACATTCACATGGAGCGTGGTGGTGCTCCCGGGCAATGTCCTGATTCTATTCTCCTGATTTGTATCTCTTGCCATGCAAGATACAGGAGAGCACTGAGCCCAGCGGCCTCCTGTGCTCACACTGCGGGACAGTATGTCTGTGCATTGTTAAGCAGCTGCCACAGTTTCCCCCAGAGGTTGCTCCATTTCAGGGCTGGATGAGGTAATGGGGATATTTAGCTCAAGTTAAGCTTGTAAAAGTGCTTTGGGAATCCTTGGAATGAAAAGAACTGTGCATACCCAAAGGGTGTGTTATTAATTACATGATGTATGCCCAGGGTTGGAAAAAGATCCCCATTTGGGTGTCTCCCACTGGTAAAGATGGCCACTTTTGCATAGACAAGATTAATCTGACAACCCAGATGCACTAAAAAAACTCTTAGCAGTGATTAATTATGGGAAACTTTTAGGTCATTTCCCCACCTACAAGATGGAAATACTGATGACTGTTACATCATCAAGATGGGGGAGGCTGTAATGGTAGTAACATATACAAATTAACTCATGAGTCCTTCTGTGATGTCAGCTGAGCTTCTTGGAATGGTGATTCGATTGTTATAAGGATCCTTGTAATGTCATGCTGGTCATGGAGCCACTCTCCTGCAAACGAAATGCAGCTTCTCCCTCCGTCTGGGTTGTATCTTGGCACACAGCCAGGCGTGACTCAATTAATTGAGTGGACTGAGGAGCGACCAGGACCTTAAACCAGTCCTTCCCTCCTGGGGTAGGACAGGTGGTAGGCAGCTTGACCCAGCTGCTGATGCTTGGAGGCAGTCCAGCCCAGCGGGCAGAGTTTAGTATCCAAGAGAGGTGCAAGAGATCAGGCCAACAGTCAATTTCAGAGAGCTTAGCGAGAAGTGTCCTCATGAGGCAGAGCAGTACAACCAGGACCTTGGGAGTGGGAGACACGGGATGCCCAAGCAAGCCGGAACCATGATAGATGCCCTTCAGCAAGGTCTTTGGCTACCAATGTGAGACTCCGGCTCAGATTTTTACTTTGCAGAAAGAATGCAAGAAACTGTAAATCAGGGATTTGGATAGAGCTAGGAAGTCCATGGAGAAAGACAATTACATTCAAGAACTATACTGCCCAAACCAGAAGCAAGTCCAGAATTTCTATAGAAAAGTGTGCTTTCGGGGCCAGCAGATGGAAAGGACGTTAAAGCAGATGGATTCCACATGGTCAATTGCATAGCTCAAGTTCCAGATGCACTGGTGTGAAAGACATGCCGGGCACATGCGTGCATATCCAAAATCCTGAGAGGAGACTGGACGAGGAGGGATTGCAGCATGACCGTCCCTCTGGTGAGTGATTTCTCACTCTCTCTCTCTCTCTCTCTCTTTCTGTTCTGTCTCTGATGAGTACAAGTACCCTATAGCAAAAAAAAAAAAAAAAAGATTTAAAAAAATACAGAAAGTGTATTTGGGGAATTTGGTTGGAAGGGCAAGTTACACACTGTGCTTACACAGAAATTTATATAAGGTTGATAGAACAATGGCTTTCCATATAAAATAGTGTTGTAATTATGAAAGAAAGGAGACTAGAGCCCTACATACATGTGCACATGTGCATTCACGCATGGTTACCTCCATGCACTACCACCGTTCAAAAACTAGCCATGAGTTCAAAATTAGGGCAGAGAAGCAGACAGCAAGATTGTGGCCTCTACCTCAGCTCAGTCAGCTAGCCAAGAGCCAGGTGATGCCTCAAAATCCTTTGTAGCATACTGTCTGTCTTTCTGAAGTCCATCCCTGAATGGCTCTTTTTACCCACATGAACAATACAAACGAAAGCCTTGTAGAGGAACATCTTTGCAGCATTTCCTGAGGCCCAATGCCATGCATATAGTAAGTGATCCATAAACCTCTGAAATAAGGTACTTGAACAGAATATCCGATGTATCTCAAGACTATATCCGATGTATCCCATCACCCTTCTCCCATTATTGCTTTCTCCAACAATCAAGTCTAAAATACCCTATTTGCCCAAGGATTTTTTTAAGTTTTTCTATTTAAAAAGAGAGAGAGAAAGACAACCCCTAATGGGGTCTTGATGCTGCGATCCACCCATCATCTCAGCCAGCTGGGATGATGGACACACACGAGCCGGCATGTGGAGGGAGATTTTAAGAAATGAAACTGGGACCCTCTCACATGACCTCAGCATCACAGAGTGCTGGGCTATCCCTGCACCACCACACCTGGCCCTGAGAACATTTCTTGAACTCCATTCAGTCTAGGGTTGTTGGTTTGTCTTTGTTTTTGTTTTTTTTTTTCTTCAAAGCACTAGTCAAATATTTTTAATCTCAGCCTTTTTTTGATCACCCTCTTAGGTTGAGCCAGTTTCCTATACAATCGTTTTGGCCAAGGATTGAAATGCTGAACCTCAAAAAGTTAGAAAACATTAGCTCCCTTTTCAGAGTTGGTCTCCTGTAACAATGACCACTGGCACAATGATCTCCAACAGAGATTTACAGAACCCCAACGAGATACCTCAGGAGAGCCTCATACCATAGGCTATGTCTGTGCATTAGGATTGTCTGTAGAGTTGATGCTAAATACAGGTGTCTCGCCTCACCTGGGGAGGAGAGCCCAGTATACTTTTATGATAGTATCTGGGCACTATACAGTGATTCTTAAGAACCAGAGGCAAGAATACAGTCAAATTCCAGTGACAACCTCTTAGAAATGGCAAAAATTCCTAAGAATTCCAACGAAATGTTATCCTTCCCTGTGAAACAATAAAGAGAATTCAAACCTGGAGAACCTGTCGCTCCCACTGTATGACATTCTATATGCGGAGCTGTGCAGCTCTCCACACTCTGCATGTGCCCTGAGTTCTCTCCCTGCGCATCTGAAAACCCAACAACTGGGATGGGATTACTATCCGCTGCTGGCTGGGCAGAGGTGCTGCTTCACAGCAGCCCCGAACAAGAAGGCCCTGGCCCTGTGTTACGCGTGCATTTCAGGGATCTATCCCAAGAGTCAACTAAATTCATCTTGACCTTAGAACAGATGTTTCCACTTAATTTTTCAGAACCATAGATGGTAATCAACTCACAGCAAATCTGACTCAAACACAGCCACCTGGCTTCCCAGAGCAAAGCCAGCAGCATTTCAGCAAATATCGGGCAGAAAACTTTAAGAAAAGCAGAGAAGTGGACTGCTTTGTAAATGCCAGTCATTTTAGGTGCACAGAAACAAAAACTGACTTAGATTAGAAAGAATGCAAGACACGTTCTGAGATCAAGGGCCCGGGAGGCCAAATAGGACCTGCACACCAGCATCCGCTTGGAGCCCAAGTTCAGACTCTCTGAGACAGTGAACCCAGATGCTAAGGTGCATACTAACCACCTGCGGTCTTGTTAAACGCAGCCTCCGAAGCGGTGGCGGGTCCTGAGACTCAGCATTTCCAGGTGTCCCAGATAAATGTTGATGCTGCAGGCCCAAGGTATGTTGGGTACCGCACAGCCTCTGAGTTCGGTTCTGTGGGTGAGTTATCAGCTCTGGTGGCTCACAGCCCCAGAGGCACTTTAAGGACCTAGAGGAACTTGACCTCATCAGGTCATCCAGGTACTGCTCTTTTTAGCCATTGAAATGCAAAGTGATTTCCTATCATCTCTCTCCCTCCCTTTCTGGTGAAAATCCAAGTGGACCTCTCATGTATACTCCAAGTGTTTCAAATCGCAGTTAAGTGAAGTGCTAAGATGATTTCAAATGTGGAGCAAAAATTAAGTCTGTTAGGCAATATTTGATGCACACTCTCTTGACTGCACTGAGGGGAGAGAGACTAGCTTCAAAAAATGGTCACTGTTGCCCGTTTTACATTCACATGAATAGTGAGATTTTAGTAGAACTAGGTGAGTGTCCAGCTCTGTGCCTCTGTTCAGACCGCCTTGTGACAAATGAGGAGTGTTTTTGAGGGGTCTGGCTCAGGTTAGGTCTGCTGCCTGTGCTCGTGGGCCCACGTGGGGATTGAACCCATGACTGGGGTTGCATTAGATCAGCTGTGCTAAAGCAACTGCGCAATCAACCAATGGATGTGACTAATAGGGAGAGCCAATTCAGTTAAAGTGGGGCCTCAAATCCCAGGGCTAAGAACATGTTTAACACTACCCAAATATGCTTCACAGTCGCTCAGTCCGTTCTTAGCGGGTAGAACCGTGTCTGCCGGTTTTATATGATGATCTGGGCCTTCCCTTCCTCCTGTTCTGACGGTACAGACTGTGTCATCCCCTTTACCACCGTATTTTTTTTTAACAAAGTTTAATGCATGTTTGTTTGCTGATTTTTTTTTTCACTTTTGTCATAAGGAGGAAAAATAATTCTTTCCAAAAAACTTGCTAGGATTTATGAATGGAATAGAAGATTGATCAGAATGTAGCTGTTAGAGACTACCGTGTAGCCCATCCCCCTGCTATAGGCGTGACTAACACTTCAATGCCCCAGATTAGGGCTTTTTATGCTTCTTCTAATAAGCGTTTGAGAAAAGAATTCTATAGCCTTTCTAAAGAATGCCACTTACAGTTAAAAGCATCCACAGAAAGGAAATTCTTCTGCCACCTGACTAATTCTCTGGACCAAGAGTTTTAAGAGAAAAAAGGAAACAAATGGTCACAACCCAACTATCATGAATTCCGCCTCCAGTACCACACCTGTTAGTGCACATCTTCCTTAGCACACGCCCTTACAGTCCTAGAACAAAGTGGCAGAACCATTACTCAGAATCACAGACAAGCTCTCATGAGCAAAGCCACCCAGTTCCTGGCCCCGGCAGTTCCTGGGCATTTCTTTTTGACCAATACAAATAAAATGTGCTTTCAAAAAGTCGATTTGTTTAGGGGGGCAGATGGAGGTGAAGTGGTAAAACATGATGCTCTTCAAGGCTGACCGACTCGAGAAGGTTCCAGCTCATGTGTGCAGACCCCCCTGCACACACCTGGCAGGCAGGTACCTGGGGCCAGGGCTGGCTGAAGCTGTTGGAGGATCACAGCATCAGGCCCAACTGTGGTGCCTTTTTCCTTGTGTCTTTCTCAGTCACTCAAAGAAGAAATAAATAAACTATAGAAAAATTTAAAAGTATAAAATAAAAATAGTAACTGTTTATATTGTGTATATAGGTCTGCACATTCATAGAAAAGATACAGATCTGTACTGCCTAACAGGGCAAACAGCTACATGTAGCAGTTTATATGTAAATCTAACGTCATTAAAGTTATTAAACAGGCTGGCCCTATAGCCTAGTAGTTAAGGTAGACAGATTTCACATGGCTGGCTATATAGTTCATATCTGGGCCCAGGGGCTTGAAAAACACATGTGCAGGAATGCCTAACATCTCAACAGGATAGAGAAATAGAAAAGAAAGAATTGTGATGTGACCACACCCCACAGGAGAGGGGTGTTTTCTCCTTCTCCCTCTCTCTGCCGCTGTCTCTGTCTCCCTCTCTCTAACAAAATTTAAAAAGAAACAAAAAGCAAATTATAATAACAGTTTGATTCTTCAGTCACAATAACCACATTTCAAGTGTTCAATAGTTATGAATGGCTAGTCAGGATTGTATATGAAACAGTACAGCTATAGAACATCTATTTGTTGCCCAAAGTTTTAGAAAACATTGGTCTAAGGACCAGCATGTGGAGTTGTGGTTCAGGAGTTAGACTCTCAGTGGCTTGAAAATCATGCTGAGCGTGTATGTGTGCATGCCCAGAATCCTAGGAGGAAAAGGGATTGCAATGCGGCCATACCCCCTAGAGGTGTTTTCTCACTTTCCCGCTCTTTATTTTACTCCAGTGAGCACATGCACCCTGTGGCAAAAAAAAGAAAAAAAGAAAAGAAAACATTGGTCTAAAAAAATACATACTAGACTCAAAAGTGGAAATGATCTCTAAAAATTGAGATTAGAGAGAGGCGGAGTGGGGGTTATTGTTTTTCAGTTCATGTTTTCATAGAGAATAATGTACTTTTTTAACACATGAGAAACTTAAAGTTTGTCTGTTTAGATTTTTGCCATTGGGTGCATGAGCTCTCCAGAGAGTGAGACAGAAAGAGGAAAAGTGAGAAATCACCCTTCAAAGGGGATGGCCACACTGCAATCCCTTTTCTTCCATTCTTCTCCTGGGATTTTGGGCATGCATACACACATACCTGGCATGATTTTCAAGCTACCAGGTACAGGACTCAAACTGAAGTTGGCCACGTGGGAGTTTAGCACCTTAATCACCACGTCACCTACAGGCCCCAAACTTAAAGCTTTGATTGGAACTCTCAACTTTTTTTTTAATTTACATTTTTTTAATTTCATTTTCTTTTATACATTCAATTAAAATATTTAGCTTACAAAGTGAATACTTCAACAGGTGAACAATTCTCCCTAGTCCACTTGATAAACCATAAAATATCTTCAACAGATAATACCACATTTCTTTGTCCCATTAATGCTTTGCCTCTCTATTTTTCTTCTAAATGTCCTTCCTCAGACTGTCCTCTTTCACACACACTATATCTGGAATTTACATTCATTTGCTGTGTTTCTATATCCTTTCGTCAATCAGTTTCACTCATAGAGTGCAGACACTCAGGATATATTAAGTGGGGACATACAATGTCTCTCCTTCAATGAGTGTGGAGGCCACAAACATCCTGCTTCTTTACATGCATTTATGAACAAATCCATTAAGGAGATATGGAGAATACCCACGTGAGCACTGTTCTGTAATCAAAGCAGAATTATTCTTACTGGTTTTTTCCACATATCCATTTTATCAATAAAGGAATTGAGCAACATGAGCTTCAAAACCACACCTTTAAGTTAGGCTGAGCTTAGTTTCACAAACTTCAATTATTTAGTTTCCATTGTGGACAGGCCCTGTGTTAGGTATCGCAGTAAAAGGATAAATAGGACCGTCAAGGAATTTCCAGTCCAGCCGAAAGACGGGCTATAAAGCCAGGAGGGCAGATGTGATGATGTGAGTGATTTTGGAATTCAAGAAGGTCCACTAGCTCAGCCCTGAAGTTCGGAAAAATCATAGTTCAACGCACTCAAGACAGGATGAGATTTTTTTTAAAAAAAAAAAAAAAAAAAGGAATTTGGGGAGAGGGAAGAGCATGCTTGGGAAGAAACACAACTGAAGGCAGGGGCTTACACTAGATGGGAGGTCTTGCAGATCTCAGAGAGGGTCCCATGGAAGAAGCCACCCTTTCATTAAACAGCTTATGTTCTGTGTGACTTGAGAAAGGGACCAACCTATACTCACAGTGGAAACAATATGAGCTGTCATGTCTGTCACACAGCCCTGGGTCTGAATCTTGGCTGTTGTGCCGCCCAACTAACTGACTGTGCAAGCTGCCTAATTTATGCCCCACAAAGCTTCCCTTAACATTATGCATGCACAGTTTTACATTTTCCTAATTCTAAGAGGACAGACCTACTCCACGGTCCCTAGGTGCTCTGCTCCAAGAGGCCTGGGCAGATTCCCATTCACCCCTTGCTGCGTCCAGGGGTTCTAGAGGGCTGCAAGATGTTTCTGGGAGAGATCTGCTCCAGACCCCAGGCTCAGCCACTGACCAATACTGATCAGACAAATCTATAAATAATAACCATTTTACTAACTACAAGCAGCCTCTTCATTTAATAGTCGTCCCCCAGGTCCATCTTCAAACGGGCAGTGCCTAGCCTCAGGCTCTGGGCCTCGTCCTCTCAGGTTGAGCTAAAATGCTGAGACTGCCCCCCCACACACCCAACTCCTGCACTGCCTTTTCCCATCACCCCTCTGAGGCTCTCTGCTCTGGTCAGTGTCTTCTTTAGAGGGAGGACAGAGGGAGCCACAAGCTAGGAAAGACATTATTATTACTATTATTATTATTATTTATTATTACGGTGTTTGCTATAGAGTGCGTGCACTCACCGGAGAGACAGAAAGCAAGCAATCACCCCCCAGAGGAAGGCCCAAGCAGCGATCCCTCTCCTCATACTCCTGTCGGGATTTTGGAGACACACGTGCTCATGCCCAGTGTGAGTTTTAAGCTGCTGGGTCTGGAACTCAAGCCGCAGTCAACTATGTGGGAGTCCAGTGATGTAACCATTATACCACCTGCTGGCCCTGGGAAAGACATTTTTAATCAGTTACCAGATTCCTTTGAACTTCAACATGAGTCTCTTCTGGGTGTGCTTTAAGGTTAGGGTAGAGGCTGCCAGAAGAAGGGGTCATGATGATCTGTACATAGGTCTGCACATTCATAGAAAAGATACAGATCTGTACTGCCTAACAGGGCAAACAGCTACATGTAGCAATTTATATGTAAATCTAATGTCATTAAAGTTATTAAACAGGCTGGCCCTATAGCCTAGTAGTTAAGGTAGACAGATTTCACATGGCTGACTATATAGTTCATATCTGGGCCCAGGGGCTTGAAAAACACATGTGCAGGAATGCCTAACATCTCAACAGGATAGAGAAATAGAAAAGAAAGAATTGTGATGTGACCACACCCCACAGGAGAGGCAGAGGTCAGGTCGGCATGCGTGTCACCCAGGCCCGAGCCCTGGCTCACCAACGCAGACCTCAAGTGCTGACTGGGGCTGGGACCTGTAGAGTTCCATTCTTACTCAGAGTTTTGCTTGTGCATCTAGTCAAGTGGGGTGAAGGAGCAAGGTGGGATATTTGACTGGGTCCCCAGTGGGACCACATACTTCTGAGACCCCCAAACCCAGCGAGTTTCTTATTGGCATGCCTGAAATTCTGATTATCACTTTACTTCTTTTTGTTTTTAATAATTGCCAGAGGATGCATGTACTCACCGGAGAGAAAGAGAAGAAAGTACTTCCCACAGGGGTGTGGTCTTGGCTCACTCCATTCTGCCCCATTTCGTCATACCATCAACATTTGCGCACACATGCACATACATTTGGTATGGTTTTTAGGCCCCTGAGGCCAGGATTCAAACTGTGATCAGCCATGTGGGATTCAGTTCCTTAATAACTAATTACTATGCCACAAAGCTAGCCCAGATTTTCATTCTTTTTTAAAATTATTATTTACTTTATTTTATTTATTCTTATTATTTATAACTTGCTATAGGGCATGTGTGCTTACCAGAGAGAAACAGACAGACAGAGAGAAAGAAAGCAAGCTACTAAATCCAGGAATCGAGCCGCGACTGTCTATGTGGGAGTTCAGCACCTTAACCATCATGTCACCCACTGGCCCCTTATGATTATTCTTAACAGTATTGTTTATTCCTTGTATTCCTGAACTATGCAATTGTGGTATTAAGCACTTTATTGATAGTATCTCATTTAACCTTTATGAAAAAGCTTGCAAGGGGGACCAGCAGTTAGCATAATGGCTATGTCGCTGAACTCCCATATAGTCGATCGCGGTTCAAGTCCTGGATCCGGTGGCTTAAACTCACACGGGGTGCGTGAGCATGCGTGCGTGCCCAAGATCCCAAGAGGAGAATGGAGGAAAAGGGATGGCGGCGTGGCCATCCCCCCTGGCGGGTGATTTCTCGCTTTCTGTCTCTCTGTGTCTCTCTGATTGGCGAGCGCTTGTGCCCTATAGCAAGAACCTCCCCAAATAAAAAAAGCTTGCCAGGAAGGCAGCACCGTGGTTCATTGTATGCACCGAGAAACCATGGTTCAGAGAGGTTCAATTGCCCCGGAGTACACGGCAGAGCAAGATGAACAGGGATTACTAAGGACGTGTTGGGATTATTAGGAAATAAGGGCTGGAGGGCAGTAGCCTGCATTTAGAGGAAAGGATGTTAATTGCCTTTAAGTGACATCTGTGCAATTAGCCTGCCTGTTGAACTGATCTTAATTTCCTCTGGGCCACAAATCTCCCATCAGGAAAATGGGACTCATGGCTCTGTCCACTAAAGACCGCCTCACTAATTAATTGACTCAACCATATCCCTTAGGTGCACGGTCCTGACTCTTAGCTGTGAAGCACTTCCATCTATCTGGTCCATACTGCAGTGTGTGCTTTACGAAGGACACAGGCTGTGTGAGCACATGCGTGGCTTGAGAGCCCATGCCCACCTCATGAGCATTCAACAACTCAGGCAGGGTGTTGGACAGCCGGGAAAGCAGACATAAGTAATGGAGGAGGCTAAACAGAACATATCTCTTTAGGAAAAACAATGAGGTCTTGTCTAATTGCTCATTCATCACAGATTTTATCTCAGTGCCAACGAGTAAAAAGGAAAGGTGGCAACTGATTTAGCGTTGTTCATCTATAACCGTAACCAGCATATGCTTCTAATGAAACCAAGACTTTCTGCTAACAGGATGTTCTATCACCTCTGCTAATTGAAAAGTAATAAAAACATCACAAACAGTGTCAATTACCCACCAAACGGTTGCTTTCCTCCTACTTACCTTTTAAGACATCAAGAGGTTCTGGAAAATAAATACTCCAGGTTGCTTCCCCTGCTCCCACCCCTGCAATGTTTCTTTATGAAGTGACAGTGGCGGACAGTATTCCTTGTTGGTGTCTGGTCATTAAATACCTGTTGGAATTTATGAATTAGGTGGAGTCCAGACATTCAAACACAAAATGAAAAAAAAAAGTCAAAATAACTGCAAAAAGTGTTGGTTAATTATGACCTGAAAGTCAATAAAGTTATCTGATGGCAGATTTAGGGGAACTCATTAGAGAGTGGAATTCCACAGTGGAGAGCTGCAAGCCGCTACAGCTCTGAAACCAGCCTGTTCCATTAGGGTCTTCACATAGGATGAGAGAAATGCCTCCGGGGCCAGGGACCACCCCCACCCCCCCTCCATCCCCTATTCTCCGTCTCTCCACCCTGCTCACAGCCTCACACTGGAAGGTCTGTGGAGCATTCAGCAGAGAATAAGGAACTCAGGTATCCCATAGGCGCTACTGGGGTTTTTCCATTTCTCAGACTGAAATCACAGAAATAATCAGCTTACTTTTTTAGAATTCAGCCAAATTTAAGGGTCTTAAGGATTTCACTGGGTGCAATGGCCACAGTCGCGCTCAGCCAGGCAATGGGGATGAAAATAGGGACTTAGAATTACATGATTTCCCTGAAGGGGCTGCTTTCCCTCGTTGATACTTCGCAAGTCAATGTGAAATGGAAAGGCCCCAAAAATGGACTTAGGAATTTGAAAAAAAAGAAATATATACAAATGTCTGAAGCACATTAAAAAAGAAAAGTCTTTATGCAGATGGCATAGTGGCTATGTTGCTGGACTCCCATGTAGTCGAAGGTGGTTCAAATCTCGAACCAGACAGCTCAAAACTCACACCAGGCACGTGTACATGTGTGCCCACCCACGAATTCAAGAAGTGTTTGTGGTGTGGTCATCACCCCCGGGGGGATGTGGTGGTTTCTGGCTTCCTGTCTCTCTGTCCCCAGCAAGCGCACATGCCCTATAGCAAAAACCTCTTTAAAAAAAAGACTTCAACTTTATCAACACTCAAATATTGTTAACATCCAAAATTGTTGCGGGTTGGGGAAAAGGGTAGAGCAGTCTGCTGCTTGGTGAGGTTATAAACTGAGTCAATCTTTTTATAGGGCCATTTTCTAATCCGCAGTCATAAAAATGTTCCTCCATAGCCTTGGCCTGGTAGCTCTCCTTCCAAGAATGCACCTCAGGAAATCAGCAGAGATGCACTTGAGGTTCTGAGCACAAAAAGTCCCCACTTGCACCCCCACCATGCCCGCTGGCAGGGCTGCCTCACCAGGGTCAGGCTTGGGATAAACCCCATTGCCCCACCTTCGCCTCCCCCACTCTCCGGGGTAGTTCGCACTTCTCAAACAAGCTGAGGGGATCCAGATGTTTCCCTGACCGCTGATGGTCTCACCCCGTGTCCAGCCCTTGCCCTCTAACCTGAGGCTATTGGCAGGGTGCCGCCTGCAGCCTGGCTGCTTGCTGCCTGCTCAGGACTCCCTTCCCGCTCGGTGCCAGTCAGGAGTTTGCATTTTCCTTCAATTCATTCTCTTCTAACAGAAATTCTTGGAGAGTTGGTGTTCACATTTCAGCCTTTCCAAGCGTCAGCACTGGTGCAGTTTTTCCTCTTGTTTTTATATCTATCAGTCATTTTAATGGGGATCTGTACGGAGAGGAATTAGACACTTATGCTGACATCATGTTCCTACCCAGAAGTCCTGGGCTGCTTTTCTAAAACAAAGGAAAATCCGAGGCTGGGAAAGACAGGAAGGCAGAGGGAGGGAGGGGGAAGATTCATTTGTGGGGCCCCCGCCCCCCTAATCGTACATAGCTCCCTGCACATTTGGCCTTCGGTGTGAATTATTTCAAACAGTTCTCCCTTTGCCTAGAAGTTAATGAGTGGGGCATGGCAGGGAGGGGGTTAGGAGGAAGGAAAATTAGTGAAGAATGCAGTCCTGGGGGAAGGACAGATCTAGGTGTGACATTGGGATGGGGCGGGTGGCCTTGGATTGCCTTGACGAACTTCCAGAAGTGGCAGTCAAGATAGCGGGCATCAGGGAGAGCCAAGTGAGTGAAGTACAAAAAAAGGTAGAAAGGGCGGGAGGGAGGGAGCATCTCATGTCCTCATCTCGGCAATCCTGCTATAACCAAGGGTAGCAACTGCCTCCTTTGCAAGCTCTGAAGCAAAGGCTTACCTTAATGTACTGTGCTGAGACATCTGGCTTCATGAAAACCAGGCCCTCCTACAGTGGTTCGTTGGCTATTTTAAAAGTACCCGATAGTCAGATCGGTCAGAATACAGTCATAGTTTTGTAGTTGGCATCCTAAACCCTTTGGAACACACTGAGTAGGGCGATTTTAGTAACAGTGCCTGTTAGGCCAGAGGCCTGGGCAGCTTGGATGTACAGGTTGGATGCCACGCCACAGTCGGCTGATGCAACCCAGATTTTGTCTGTCATCACAACTGCCCTGCACCCGGGTCTAACACGGATGTAGCACACAGGGCTCTACTCTGCACACGGCACCAGACCTTACATGGCACAGCAGTCTGTTCTTCTCTTAAACCATTACCATACATGGACTGTTTCTACCTCTAAGATACTCCCTATCCCTATAACCTTATAAAAATCACTAAAACCCACCCTAGGGCATGACTTCTCTGGCCCCCCTCTCTCTTTCTCTGTTGGACCAGCAAACCTCACCCAAGAATGCTCCCAATAAAGGCTCTACATTTCTATTTTCTCGCATGGTCAGCCCATTCCTTAGAGTACTCATGTCCATCTGAGGTCTACTGACTCTCTCTTTTCCATCTTCAGCACAAAACATATCTGATCCCACTAGGTGGTGTTTGGGTCTACCTGCCCCATTATAGTAAAGACACCATGCAGATATGGAATATCCATGGTTTCTATTGCTATTATTATTTTTTAATAGAAAGATCTTTTTTAAAAAGAATTATGTAACTTTATTTTTATTTATTTTTTTATTTGATCAGCAAGAGAGACAGAGTAGAGAGGGAAAGAGAAAGCAAGCTGCTAGGTCTAGGACTTGACCCACCATCAGCTACGTGGGAGTCCAGTGCCCTTAACCACAATGCCACCTGCTGGCCCCTATTGCTGTTATTTTTGAATCATTGATAACCCTAAAAAAATTATCTTTCCATTCAACAAAATTTCTTGTTATAATATTCACAGTATGTATGTATGTGTATAAGAAATAGTTCTAAAACCAGGCTGATTATAACAGGAAAATGCTTAAGAAAAAAAAAAGAAAAAGAAAGCTGATCAAGGATATTTTGGTGATGCGTAACAGCTGTTCCATGGGTACATATCTGTTATATATTTTTAGACCACAATTAAATGTGATTTTAATAATCATTTGGTATTTAAATAATATACTATGATTGTCATACGGAATTTTAATTAAATGCACATTTTCTTCTAAAATATGAAGCGTTACCACTGTGAAAGGACCTTTCTCTCCTAAGAACATTTTTTAAAAGTAATGTTCCCTGTGATTCGGTAAAGGAAAGATTCTTGTGCAATATTATTTACCCTTCTACAATAATCCAGCATTTGATGAGTCTTGAGGGAATGAAAGGCAAGCATTTTAAACTAAGGAAGTATTCTCATAATCTCCTAATGGGGATAATGAAAGCAGCACACAGAAGGATAAGTTTAAGATAAAACATGTTTCAAGTAAATAGTGTACAGGAAGCAGAAATTCCTTGCGTTTTGTCTCTGTTTGGAGCATTTCCTGCATACCATGTTTGGAAAGCAGCCACATTCCATGCCCTTTACCTTTGTTCTCAGTTTCTTCAGGCAATATTATATCTCAAAGGCCCCACCCCACCCCAGGATGCAGGGGCTAAGAACCAAGATGTTAGCTAGAAGCAAGCATGTAAATACAACTGTTCAAATCACCATCCACCCTTTCCGCAAACTCTGGAAAATGTCAGTACGTTAGTGCTCCCCAAATTTATGCTTTCTAAGAGCCATTTACTTCCTATAATCTATAAGATGACAGATTCAAATTATACTTGAAGTAGTATTTTCTGGCATTTCTTCTGGCAACAGAAGTTACGAAAGCGGAATCATTGTGACTTCTGCTGCCCCTTCACCTATTCTTACCTCTGCTCTAAGCGTCTATTTCTTACGAACACCTTATCTCAAGAGGCCCAGGTGTAAGGATTGGTGGTCATAAACCATAACTTGATAAACTCAAAGATGTTTTAAAAGTTAGAAACTTAAAAACAAGAATGTACAACTATTCCCCTCCATCTAGCAGCAACAACTCTCGCAGTCTCCTTTTCTCTTTGTCTTTGTGTTTGCTTTTCATCTTCCTGAGAGTCCAAAAGCCTTTCCTGTTAGAAGCGTGTTAACCACAGTTCGTCTGTTTTAAGGTGAGGGACAGTTTGACATCTCCGTGGTGAGTGCACACAACTTCCAGCTCTTTTTAAAGCCAAGAATTAGCTAACAAAGGGAAATCACTAAGCCTCCAGTTGTTAGGAAAATGCCAACAAGTTTCTCTCAAGTGTATTTAACCTTTAAAAGCTATCAGAAGGTCACTTTGGTTTCTAATATTTCTGGTCACCGTTTTCTAGCAGTAAAAAAAATGTATTTTCTGAGAGTCGGGGGATTTACATAAGACATAATCACATTTCTGCTCTCAAGTTTCAACTCTCTTAGGGGGAAAGTATATGTAAGCCAAATAGAATATGGCGGAAGCAACACTTATTACGGCTACATAACAGGTATGATGTAGGTGAAGTCAGCAGAAATAGCTAATTGGGCTTGCAAATAACCACAGACTCCCTCTGCCACAGCTAAAGGGGAAAGGGGAAATATGAAAGGAGGCAGACTCAATATGAGAAGGATTCCTTGAGCTCAGGTTAGGTAAGAGGATGTCTCTTCCCTGTGGCCAAAGGAGCTTGACACAGGTTGAGCTGAGAGAAAAGAGTGATGCTGACGTCTGTCATAGAAGGGCATCCAGTTGAGCCACCAAGTGGAGGGAGCAGAGCAGATGTCACAGGGTGGGATATGGAGCCTACGATCAGAAGGCAAGGGCAACAAGGACCTTGAATCATGTCAGAGGAGTCTCCAGAATGTCAGCTGGGGTCCTCAGTCTTTCCTTCTAGGCTACCTCATGGCCACCAGGGCAGTGGGCCAAGATGAGGTGTGGAGGGCAGATCTAGGATGTAGCAGCAAACCCAGAAGGGTTTCTGTGGAAGGACCACAGAGTCATATTTTGAGCATGAGCAGATGGTGCATAGATGTGAGAGGAGAGTTGATGTGTCTCCGATTGTCATATACTCCTCCACCACTTCAGTGGAGAAATGCGTACATAAAAGGCATAAAAATATGTGGAAAAAAATCTGCGCTGCGCTCTTTTGGACCCCTTACTGAACCCCGTTAATAGACTAAGGGACACTTGGCGGTACAAAGTTTCAGAATTCTTCCTGACACAGTAGTCTAAGTTTCAAAGAACTGGTAAGTGCTGGCACCCACAGTAAGCCAATTTGCCATCTCTGCTTCATTCTATTTTCTGATATGAAGGAAAATAACCCTTGCATCTTTACCACCTTCAGTTTCTGGCTGACAGCTAGGGAGATGGTCTACACTATGCCGGCTGGCTCATGCCCAGTCACAAGAGCCATGGGTTACACTTTCCAGAATCTTGTAAAACAGTTGTGAAACCCAGTCATTATTAAGAGTTTAATTAAAAGGTCAACCCTGTAGCCTAGTAGTGAAGGGAGCCAGATCCTGCATGGCAACTACAATTTGAAAAACATTCCAGGCACTTATGCATGGGCGCCCAAAGTACCAGCAGAGTGGAGAGGGGAGGAGAAAGGATTGCAGCAAAACCATAGGCAATTGAAGAGTGCTCCCTGCCCCCGAATCTCTCCTATCTCTGGTAAATGCATGCACTCTTGCAATTAAAAAAAAAAAAAAAAGTTAATTATAGGTGGCCGGATGGTTGCACAATTGTAACCTAATGCTCTGTGAGACTGATTCACATGCAAAGGCTCCAGGCTCATGTCCAGAGACCTCCCTGAGTGCACTAGGCACACATATGGACACCCTGTTCTGGGTACTATTTCTCTGCGTCTTTCTCTCTTTCTGTCTCTCTCACTCATGGAAGAAAGAAAGCAAGCTTGTGGGGAAAAAAGAAAACCCAGCGACTCAATTACATAATCTTACAATTAAATAAATAATATTAAAAATAGATAAAAATAGATACACAGAACTGACCACTTCCTAATTATTTTGCTATTACTCATGCCCTTGAAGTACTTGCACCCATTGTATCTGGATGCTGGAAAAGCTAGATGAGGCTCTGCCACAGTCTACCTCCTCCTCAGTCCGCATTCAGTGCAACCCTGGTGGTTTGAAACTGGCCAGGGTGTATAAACACAAAGATGGGCATCAGGGGTTTCGTCAGGAGAACCAGTTACCCGCACAGCACTGGGCACAGCAGCACTTGACGGTGTGGAAGGAATGAACCAAGTGGGAGCCAGGCATTTGAGAAGATGTCTTACTGATAGAACAGAGACCTTCTGTGAAGACTGGCATTTACACGCTCGTCTCAGCGAGCTCCGTGGGTGAATCGACAGCATTTACAGGGTCAGTGAAAGGGTGAACAGTCAATGCGCCTGGAATCACCATTAATCTTACCAAGTGAAAAAGTGCATCTCAGATGATGGATTTGTTCTGTAAATCATCATGGAGAAGAACCCTTGAGGTAATTCTCACAGGAGAAATGAATATAGTACAAGTAGCTAGGAAAAGAATGGAAATTAATACAAATCAGCATGAAAGAATTACAAGAAGAAAGTGCTGTAGATAAAATCACATATAAAAAGTAGGTACATGGGGCAGAAATAGGGGTAAGATATATATATATGTGTGTGTGTGTGTGTGTGTGTGTGTGTGTGTATATATATATATATATATATGTGAAACTAGTAATGGAAAATTATTGACAATAACGTGCACGATTAAGCCACTGTGCAGTATATTCTGGATGGGAAATCACATTTTGTATGCTGTGGCAATGCTTAGGGAATAAATGTAAATTAATTAATTTAAAAAAGGCTTCAGAAAAAAAAAAAAGCTCATGGAAATACGTGTGATGGGGAAACTGTATGAATTTCAAAAGTTTTTGCACCAAATAAATTCATACTTTAATTGTAAGAAAAAATAATAAAATAAAAAGTAGGCACATGGAAGTTTCCATAACATAATTATTTTTGAACAAATATGAATGCCAGTGGAAACGTCGAAGCCATGGCATCATTCTTTCTGTGTTGTTTGGTTTTTTAACAGTGCTTGATAGGTTAGGCCAGTGGATTTCAAGTGTGTTCCCTAGGTAATTTGGAATCTAGGTCAGAAACTAAGAACAAGATGAAGCTGACAGAAGACCAGATTCCGCTGCCCCTTCACCAGGGCAACTAATTTTTCCTTTTTAGGCTTACATTTGACTTTTTAATAAGATTCTATTTGAAGAAGAGCTTCCTCTGCTTTCAAAAAATGGGAGCAGGGGCAGGAGAACACACACATAAAATTGGACTTCTATCTCTTTAAATGAGATATGAATTTTATAATCAAAGACGTGACAATTATATAAGTTATATTAAAAATAAATACCCTAGGGCAGGCAGATGGCATGCTAGTTAGGGAACTGCACTCCCACATGGCCGACCATGGTTTGGGTCCTGGACCTGGCAGTTTACTTTCTCACGTTCCCTCTCTCTGTCTCTTTTTCTGGTCAAATTATAAATAAATAAATAAATAAATAAATAAATAAAATAAGTAATTCTTTAAAACGAATACATACTCAAAACTGACCACTTTCTAATTATTATACTATCGAGCATTATCTTTTAAAAAAATCTATTTTGAATACAATAACTCTAAATTTCCTACTGCCTTGAAATCCTGAAAAGCATTTGTTTCATTTTAGATGTTTTTAAAAAAACATTGAAATATATCATTTTATTAATAAATTGTTGCCATCTACTTATAATATTTGTAGTTATTTTTTTTTCTACAATAGAAATCAGGCATAAAAGGCAGAACAAGGAGCAGCAGGCCAGAATCCATAGGGTCTTATACAATTTGACTGTCTGGGTTCAGTAAAGAGTGGCATAATTGGATTAGTATTTTGAAAATGCAACCCAATTCAATGTGGAGAACAGACTTGAAAGGGCCAAGAGTTGATACAGGAAGATTAATTACGAAACTATTAAAATGGTCCAGATTGGGGACCAGCAGATGGCATATTGGTTACATCACTGGATTCACACGTAGTTGACCACAGTTCGAGTCCCAGACCCAGTGGCTTGGACCTTACGCAGATGCGTGTGCATGAGTGCCAAAATCCTAAGGGATTGTGAAGTGGCCATCCCTCCTGGGGAGGGGGGTCATTTCTCACTTTCTGCCTCTCTCTCTGTCTCTCTGGTGAGTACACCACAATATAGCAAAAAATCTCTCAAAAAAAAGTCCAGATTTACTGTGGTGTCGGTATGTAGATGTATGAAAGCAGGTAAAAGAGATACCTGGGAAATAAAATCAGCAAGCGTTTAAAAAGAGGAACATGTAAGAAATGACTTTGGGTTTCTCATGCAACTGACTGAGAAACCTGATTTGTGCAACTGATATCGGGAGCTCTAACAAAGACCCTGTGCGGAAGAGGTAGATTATGGGTCTGAACTGAACATGTGTCTTTAAGATATCAAAAAGAACTTTCAGGGAACCAGCAGTTAGCGTAATGGCTATGTCGCGGGACTCCCACATAGTCGACCACGGTTCGCGTCCCGGCCCCGGTGGCTTAAAACTCACGCCCGGAGCATGTGCGTGCGTGCCCAAGATCCCGAGAGGAGAATGGAGGAGAAGGGATTGCGGCGTGACCATCCCCCCTGGGGGGTGATTTCTCGCTTTCTGTCTCTATGTCTCTCTCTGTCTGTCTGGCGAGCACCTGTGCCCTATAGCGAAAACCTATCCAAAAAAAAAAAAAAAAAGAACTTTCAGATAAGCAATTGGATATTATGCCTCTGAAATTCACAAAAATAATTTTCATAACATGTTCATGTTCACATATCATAATTTATCCTTTCAAAGTGTACTGTTCAATGGCTTATAGTATATTAATAGAGTTGTTCAACCATTACCATAGCCAATTTTAGATATTTTCATCACTACAAAAAGAAATCTTTTACCTATTAACATTCAAACCCAATTTCAGCTTCATCCCTTCCCTAGGCAATCACCAATCTGTCTATCACTATAGATTTGCATTCTATGGATATTTTATATAAATGGAATATTGTAATATATATACATGTTTGTGTCTGATATCTTTCATTTTACATGTTTGCAAGATACATCCATGGTGTAGAATACTTTATTCCTTTCCATAGCAAAATAATATTCCATTGTATGTATATACTGGGTATACCACATTACGTTTACTCACTCGTAAGTTGATAAGCATTTGGGTGGTTTCCACTTTGGGGTTATTATGCAAAAGCTGATATAAATACTCATAAACAAGTTTTCGTGAGCACATATGTTCTCATTTCTCTTTGGTACATAATTAGGAGTAAGAATTCTGGATCATATGGTAACTCCATGTTCAGCTTTTTGAGGAAATGCCAACCCACACTCCACCACAGTTGAACCGTTCTCACTTCCCATCAGCAATGTGAGAGTTCCAATTTCTCCACCTCCATGCCAGCACTTGTTACATCCTTTTTTTTTTAAGTTATAACTATTCTAATGAGTCTGAAGTTGTATTTCATTGTAATTTGAATTTGCATTTTTGTAATGAATATAGATGTTGGCATAGTTTTACGTTCTTACTGACCCATTGCATGCTTTATGTAGCAAATTTCTATTCAAATCCTTTTCCCAATTTTATTTTGAGCTATCTTTTTACTGTAAACAATTTTCCAATCTGTTCTCTCGTTCTGTGGATTGTCTTTTCACTTCTTTGACAATGTCCTCTGAGGCACAAAATTTTTAGTTCAGATTAAATCAAATTTCTTTATTTTCATTTTTTTTTTGTTTGGGATAATTGTTTATTGGTAGTTTTATAGCAATCTAATTAATTTTAATATTTAGATCTTGTGTCCTACAATACTGTGAACTTATTTAGGAGATTTAATAGTTTTTATTTGCAAATGTCTTAGTATTATATTTATAAAAGATCACATCATCTGAAGACAGAAGTAGTTTTACTACTTTCTTTCCAACCCAAATGCCCTTTAGTCCTTACTTAATTTTTCTTGCTAGAAACTCCAACACAACGTTGAATAGAATTGAAGAGAGTGAGCATCTTTGTCATTTACTTCATTTTGAAGAATACTTTTGCTAGATACAGAATTCTTAATTAACAATCCTTTTCTTTCAATACTATGAACACATAGTCCTAATGATTACTCATGAGAAATCAGACTTCTTTGTACATGATGTTCTCTCTTGCTGCTTTCAAGATTTTCTGTCTTTTGACAGTTTGATTATGATTTTATCCTACTTGAGCTTCTTAGATATATAAATTAATGTTTTAATGTTTTTCATCAAATCTAGTAAGTTTTGAGACATAATTCTTTTTTCCTTTTTAGAGAGGTTTTTGCTACAGGGCACATGTGCTCACCAGAAAGGAAGAGAGAGACAGAGAGACAGAAAGTAAGATATCACCCCTCAGGAGGGGTGGCCACATGGCAGTCCCTTCTCCTCCATTCTCCTCTTGGGACTTTGAGCACACATGCACACATGCCCACGTGAGTTTTGAGCCACCAGGTTCAGGACTCAAACCGCAGGCGACTCCATGGGAGTCCAGCAATGTAACCGCTACATCATCCACTGGTCCTTAGACATAATTCTTTATTCTCCTTTCCCTCTTTCCTTTTGAGGCTCAAATTATGTATATATTGGTAGTCTTTATGGTATCTTACAGGTCTATGGGACTTTGTTCCATTTATTTTATTTTTCTTTCTATTCCTCAGACTAGATCATTTCAAGTGATCTCTTTTCAGGTATACTCATCCTTTCCTCTGTTTAACTAAGCTATTGGGCCCCTTTGCTAAACTTTTATTTCCATTATTTTGCATTTAAACTCCAGACTTTTTTTGTTCCCTTTTAATGATTTTTATCTCTTTATTAATAGTTTCTGTTTGGTGAGACATTACTCTCATACATTTTCCCTTTGTTCATTATAAATTTGTTTCCTTTAGTTCTTTGAATGTTTGGGTTCTTTTGTTTTGTTTTGTTTTGCCATGGGGTACATGTACTCTCCAGAGAGAGAGAGGGAAAATGAGAAATCGCCCCCCGGAGGGATTGGCCATGCTGAAATTTCTTCTTCTCCAATTTTCTCTTAGGACTTTAGGGATACATGCACACACTCCCAGCAAGATTTTCTATTTTTTAAAATTTTAATATTTTTTTAAATTATTATTATTATTGGGACCAGCAGTTAGCGTAATGGCTGTGTCGCTGGACTCCCATGTAGTCGACCATGGTTTGCGTCCCGTACCCAGTGGCTTGAAACTCACGCCTGGTGCGTTTGCGTGCGTGCCCAAGATCCTGAAAGGAGAATGGAGGAGAAGGAATTGCGGCATGGTCATCCCCCCTGGGGGGTGATTTCTCGCTTTCTGTCTCTCTGTCTCTCTCTGTCTGTCTCGTGAGCACACGCGCCCTATCACAAAAACCTCTCAAAAAAATTATTATTATTATTTGTAATTTGACCAAAGAGAGAAAGAAAGGGAAACTGAGAAAGCAAGATGCCAGGTCCAAGACTTGAACCATGGTTGACCATGTGCAGCACCTTAACCACCATGCCACCTGCTGGCTCCCCCAGCATGATTTTCAAGCTGCCAGGTTCAGTACTCAACCACACCACTGTCCATGTGGGAGTCCAGTACCTTAACCACCATGCCACCTACTGGCCCCAGTTCTTTGAATACATTTAAAATAACTGATTTAAAGTCTTTGTCTAGCAAGTCTACTGTCTGAGATTTGTCAGAGATTGTCTCTATTAGTCTTTTGTTTTGTTCCTATGTATGAATAATAGTTTCATGACTTTTTTTTCCGTATCACATGCTTTTTGTTAGAAAATTGAATATTCTAAATAATATGATATGGAAACTCTAGAAATCAGGTTCTCTCTCTCCAGAGTTTGTTGCTGTTGCTGCTTATTGTTGCTGTTTCTCCTCTGCAGTTTTATTGTGACTTCCATTAACTTATTCTGCAAATTCTTCCTCCCCCCCTTTTTTTTTAAGTGTATGCCACTAATATCCACTTGGTTAGTTTAGTAAGTAGCCAATAATGGGAAAGAGTTTTCCTTAAATGCCTAGAACCAATAAGTTTCCCAGTATTTGCCGAGGGCCTGAGTGTATGCTGAGGTACACTTTCCATACCTAGTCTTGCACTTTAGAATTGTGTCTCAGCCTTCACTTTCTGCATGGGCAACCCTGAAGGTTAAGCAGTGGTGAAAGATTAAGACCTGTTTGGGTATTTCCTGAGCATGTACACAGCCCATTACACAGCTTCTCAAAAGCTCTTTTTTTTTTTGGGGGGGGGGAGGTTTTTGCTATAGGACACGTGTGCTCGCAAGAGAGAGAGAGAGAGACAGAGAGACAGAAAGCAAGAAATCACCCCCCGGGGGGGGGATGGCCACGCCACAATCCCTTCTCTTCCATTCTCCTCTCGGGATCTTGGGCACACATGCCCACACGCCCAGGGTTAGTTTAAGCCGCTGGGCCCGGGATGCGAACCACGGTCAACTACGTGGGAGTCCAGCGACATAGCCATTACGCTAACTACTGGTCCTCAAAAACTCTTGGAAACATCTCATTTCCTGGTTTTTTCCTTTTAAGTTTTCTGGTTAGTGTATTGTTTGCCCCAAATGTTTTCTCTATTTCACTTGGTTCTGAGTTTAAACAATTGATACTGTTTTCTGATAAATTACCCCACAGAAAAAGGTATTGCTGTGGGTGAACTCTAGGTCAGGTCATATGACAAGCCCCACAATCAGGGTTTCCAAAGAATGATTTACATGCTCTGAGAACAGGGCTTTCAAAACTTTCCAATCCTTTTATGATACCTCCAGTATCTGCTAAGCTGCTGATTTTTCAGTGCTTCGAAAGGTTAGTTTAGACATTTTTTGCCAGTTTTCTCATCACTTTCATAGAGAAGACTTTTCAGATGTCCTTACTTTGCTATTTTAGGTGACATCTTCAAGGTCATTCTTAACTCCTTCAGACATTTGCACTTATTTAATAGTGAAATATTTCCCTATGGTCCTTGTGAAATACTTATCTTTGATTATATGTACCACACTATCATGTTTGTCTAATAAGTAAAAACTGAAATGACTTTAAATGAACTTTATATTGGCAGGTATTCTTGTAGCCCCCTTGGATTCAGAGAGCAAAACTCTATATTTATCATCTTAAAATGAATTCCATTCATTACAACTCCTCAAATGTTTTGTGGTATTAATGTCTTTAAATAAATAAATTCAAGCATGAAATAACTATAATATTTCACAAATCTTGTTGCCTAATCATAAAATAACTATGATATTTCACATATATATGTTCATCTGACCTCTAGACTAATTTATTATTATGAAATCATAAATATCAAATTTTAAGGAAAAGAATAAGATCTGATAAAATGAGGAGACTTTCAAAAGTTTGTGGGAAAATGGAATTAAAGTACAAGTTTCTTTTGGTGCAAAAATTTGAAATTCGTGTGCAGTTTTTTCATAATATATATTTTCTTTGAACTGTTTGAAGATCCCCTCAAAGAGGTAATTGTGTCTTTTGTGGACAAGCTTAGTTGAGATTATTTTATTTGCCACATTGAAAGTCCAGAATCCACTATATTTATTATCATCTTTCTCTTTTTTTTTTTTTTTTTTTTTTTTTTTTTTTAGAGGTTTTTGCTATAGGACGCATGTGCTCACCAGAAAAACAGAGAGAGACAGACAGAAAGTGAGAAATCACACACCCCCCCCCCCCCAGGGGGAATGGCCACGCCGCAATCCCTTCTCCTTCATTCTCCTCTCGGGATCTTGGGCATGTACGTACACGTACCCAGAATGAGGGGTCTTGTGTGTTTGTTTGTTTGTTTGTTACTTTTACTTTTACAAAATCTTTTATTGGGTACATTTGATGTTTACAAAATGTTGAGATAAATACAGCTACATACAGATTAACATAATTTTTTTTCATTTGTGTGATAAAAACTAAAATCTATTACACAAAAACTTACCTATTTATCAATCTATTTTTTCATTTTTTGTATCAATTAAATGGTTTTTCCCTGTTCCTCTCCCTCCCTCCTATTACCCACCCCCCATTCTCCAACACCCTGCACTATCTCTAGTATCTACAGTTGCCCTCTCTGCTATGATACCTTCCAATCTTTCAGTTTCTGTTCTTTCCTAAGTAAAAAATCAATTTTTTTGTTTCAATAGATCTTTTTGATCAGCCTCTGGCCTAGTGGTTAAGGCAGCTGAATCCCACACAGCTGACCCTGCAGCTTGTAAAACATGTCCAGAGAGAAAAATGGAAAGAAGACTTCTGTGGCATGACCATGCCCCATAGAGGATACTTTCGATTTTCTCCCACCTATCACATGCACACAACACTTGGCAAAATTTTAAAAGGAAAAAAAAAAAATACTGCTAGATCTTTTGTATTTATTCGATTACTTCTGCTGTCATCCTTAACTCTTCCTTTCTTTCTGAGTTTGGTATGTGCTTCATTTGCTAGCTCCTTGAGGTGCATTGTTAGGTTATCTGAAACTTTTCTACTTCTTAGATGAAGATGTTTATTGCTATAAACTTCCTTCTTAGCATGCTGTTCGCTGTACCCCATAAGTTTCCCTGTGTTGTGTTCTCATTTTCACTTGTTTTGAGAAATATTTAAATTTCCTACGTAAGCCCAGTGGTCCAGGAGCATGATATTTAATCCCATATATCTTTACAGTTTCCTAAGTCCCTCTTTCTACTTTCTATTTTGATCCACTGTAGTCAGAAAAAGGTACTTGATACAGATTTTAAAATTTTTGTTGAGGCTTAGTTTGTAGCCTTACATATAGTCTATCCTGGAAAATACTCCAGGGTGCTAATGAGCGTGTAACCTGCATGTGCAGAATGAAATGTTTTATAAATGCCAAATTAAGTCCATTTGGTTTAACTCAGATTCTTAATTCTCTGTTTAGCCAGACTACACAAGGTATTTTCAGGAGACAGAAAGAGGAAAAATAAGAAAGCACGCCACCTCCACACGGTGGGAATGATCACTCTGCAATTCTTTCTCCATCTCTCCCTCCTTTTGAGCATGCATATACACATGCTAGCGTGTTTCTTGGATCACTGGGTCTGAGGCTCTAACCATATGGAAGGCCATATAGAATCCAGTCGCCTTAACCACCATGCTATGAGCTAGCCCAATTCAGACTTTATCAAGGATTTCCTGTCTAGATGATCTCTCCAGTCCTGGGAATGGGGTGTCTATCTCTCCCCTTTGGATCCCGTAATATATGCTTTATACATTTGAGTGTATATGTAATTACCATCATTAAGTCATCTTGCTAAGTTGATTCTTGTATCATCATATAATGACTTCATTTCTACAAGAGACAATAGGGTGGTGTGTGTTCATCAGAAAGAGCACATCTCCCCCCAGTGGGGCATGATCACTCCATTTCCACATCCTGTCACAATTTGGGGCACACAAGGCTGGAATGTTTGTCAAGCCAGTAGGGCCAGGATTTAAACCAGTCAGTCATGTGAGACCTGACTTCTTTAACCATGAGGCTATGGGTCCAGTTTTCTTTTTACAAACTTTTTACTTAAAAGTCTATTTTATCTGACATAACAAATCCTGCTTACTTTTGGTTTCTATTTCCATAAAATGCTTTTCATTCTTTCACTCTCTGTTAATAAGTGACTACTACTGAAGTAAGATTTTTATGAAGTATACAGTTTGTCTTGTATTTTTAAATCTATTCCACAAGTATGTATCTAACCTATTTACTTTCAACTAATGAGGATTTTCTCCTATCATTTTATATATTCTAATTTTATATTTCACTTATTCCTTCATGTTTATCTTTGTGATTTGATGATTTTCTCTACAGTTAAGAATTTTCTTTCTCACTTGTGTATATTCCCAGTGAGTTTTATACTTTCATGTGCTTTGTTTATGATGGCAGTTATCCTTTTGCTTACAAATGTAGCACTCCCTTAGGCATTTCTTGTAAAGCTGGTCTTGTAGAGACAAATTCCCTCAGTTTTTGCTTGTCTGGGAAAGACTATTTTTCCTTCACTTCTGAAGGACAGCTTTGCTGGATAAAGTATTCTTGGCTGGCAGTTTTTTTCTTTCATTATTTTGAATATATCATGCCGTTCTCTTCTAGCTTGTAAGGTTTCTAGAGAGAAATCTGCTGTTAGTATAATGGGAATCCCCTTATATGTGACTCGTCCCTTTTCTCTTGCTGCTTTTAGAATCCTCTCCTTGTCTTTACATTTTGATAGTTTCACTACAATGTGCCTTGGAGAGGGTCTTTTTGTGTTCAATCTTTTTGGGAACCTTTGAGCTTCCTGAATCTGGATGTGCATCTCTTTCCCAAGACTTGTGAAGTTTTCAGCTATTATTTCATGAAATAACTTTTCTATGTCTTTCCCTGTCTCTTCTCCTTCTGGAACTCCCATAACACAAATATTTGTTCATTTAATACTGTCCCATATGTCCCGTATTCTTTTTTCTGTTTTTCTCTCTGACTTTATTATTTCAAATTACCTGTCTTCAAGTTTGGAAATTCTTTCTTCTGCTTGATAAAGTCCATTGTTAAAGCTCCCAATTGTAGATGGTATTTCTTTCTTGGGCTTCTTCTGCTCCAAGATTTCTCCCTGGTCCTTTTAAAGACCTCTACTACTTTATGGACCGAAACTTTCAGATCATGTAATAATTCAATTAATTTGTTGGGTTGCCTGTCACTACTCTCTTGTATCTCATTGAGTTTCCTTATAATAAAAATGTAGAATTCTGGGACCAGCAGTTAGCATAATGCCTATGTCACTGAACTCCCATGTAGCCGACAGCAGTTCGAATCCTGAACCCGGTGGCTTAAACTCACGCCGGGCGTGTGTACATGCGTACCCAACATCCTGAGAGGAGAATAGAGGAGAAGAGATTGTGGTGTGGCCATCCCCCCTGGGGGGTGATTTCTCACTTTCTAGCTCTCTGTCTCTCTCTGTCTTTCTGGTCAGTGCACGTGACCTATAGCATAAACCTCCAAAAAAAATGTAGAATTCCTTTTTAGACATTTCACAGATTTCCTTCATTGTGGGGTATGTTGCTGGAGTATTATTGTATTACTTTGAGAGTGTCGTGCTAGCTTGTTTTTTCAGGTATCTTGTAACCCTATGCTGATATTTGTTAATCTGCTGAATAGTTATCTGTATCAGTTTTATAGGATGGCATTCCAGGTGAAAAGATTTCTTTAGTAGTTGTGTCCTAGGATGCCAGTTGTATAGACTATGTTGACTTTCGTTCTAGCTAGTCACAGTGGCATAGTAGTATCTTCACCTGTAGTCAATATCAGTGATTACTAGAAGGGATGCAGTGACCTAGCTGGCTGTTCTTCGAATGTTTCAGGTGGGGCTTCTTAAGCAGCACAGTGTGTCTACACTCACTCTCCCAACCTAATTCTTGAAGATGCAGAGGGTCAGGCCCTCTCTGAAACTGAGCTGTGGGCAGGGTTGCTCACTCTACCACTTCCATGGGACATACAAGTATGTGGGGGTGGTAAGACTGTTTCAATAGCTCTTGGTGCTAGTGGTTTTAGGAGAGAGTGTTTGCCCAATTGCTCCTGCACAACTCAGGTAGATATGGTCACAGGACGGCTTTGCCACAACCTGTGTGGGGGATGGTACAACAAAGACTGGACTTCTCCCCTGTGGTAATTCAGCAGTGTGGCCACCCCAGTCACTCCCTAAATTAGGCTCAGGGCCCATGAAGGCTGTAGAATTCCTCTGTGGTAAAATTCAGGTGTCGAAGGTGTCAATGGGACTACTGAAGGTTTCTTGCTTATTCTTTCCCCAGAACAAGAAGTCCCTTCTAGTTCCTAGTTGATCTTGACTAGGGCGATAGGGCAGGAGATACTGAGTGCTTTGCTCCCCTCTCTACAAAGCCTTCCTGAGTCTCTGTAGTGTCTCTACCACACTCACACTGCACTCCGACACTCTCCCTCAATTCACAGAAATGAATATCAGTTGCTTATTCTTTGTTTTGGTCCTTTTATCTTGAGAGGGAACTACGTTAGGCAATTCTAGTAGCCATCTTGTCAAAGTTTTTACAAAAGGAAATTCTTTGAACCTGAAGCGTTCTGCAAATCAGGCTACTGGAAAGATCCCAATTTGTATGTCAACTGTCTTCTGTGAGGTGTGTTAGAAAAGTAATTTCACATCCAAATTCTGGGACAAGAAGAGTCCAGGACAGACTGTGCTAAGGTCCTGGCTCGCAGCCGCCTGAGGTTGGAGAGCTGACCATGCTCTCACTGCCTACCCACCGAATCCCCGCAGAGGATGAGTAGACCACACACAGCCCCCAGAATGAGTTTAAGCTGCTGGGTCCAGGACTTGAATCACAGTTGACTACAAGGGAGTCCAGTGACATAGCCATTATGCCAACTGCTGGTCCCCGTCTTTCTCTTCTTAATTAGACCAAATCTTCTATGTAAAGTTATATATTTAAGACTTTAATCTTAGTTTTTTAATGTTTTGACATTTTTGCCATAGGCAATTCTCACTGACCGATGAGAAAGAGAGTGAGAAAGTAAGATATTACCCCTCAGGGGGATGGCTCTGCCACATCCCTTCTTCCCCAATCTCCTTTCATGATTTTGGCACACACGCACATGCACCAACATGATTTTCAAACTCCCAGGTCCAGGACTCAAACTGCTATTGGCCAGGTGGGAGTCCAACACCTTAATCACCACACCACCTGCTGAATATCAGTTGCTTATTCTTTGTTTTGATCCTTTTAACTTGAGAGGGGACTACGTTAGTCAATTCTAGTAGCCATCTTGAGGCCACCTGCTGGCCTCAAAGATCTCAGATTTTAAAATAGTTTTTCTTTCTTTCTTCCATGACAGACAGAGAAAGAGTCAGTCCCAACAGTCTTCACACCACAATTCACCCCCAGCTGCAGTTGGCCCAGATCATGGACATGGGCATGCTTAACCAGCATCCTCAGAGAAGTCTCAAGATCCAAACCTAGGATATTTCTCATGAAGTCCTATTGCATTGCCATTGTACCACTACCTGGACCCAATCCTGGATTTTAATCAAGTTCCTCACTTCAAAACACTAATACTGGTTTGCTTTGTTGACTCAGCATCTTTGTTACCCACATAGAACTTCCATAGCACATTTTCATTTTCATTCTGTGAAAACATAATTCACCCTTTTTCCCATTAGCAGAACACTAATGAGTAAGACTCACTTGTAGAATGATAACTTTAAAATATAATGTTAAGTCTTCTATGAAAACATAGTGTAAAGGAACATCATAGCTTTCCAAAGACAAACCTAGAGGGACCAGCAAATGATGTAATGGTTACTTCACTAGACTCCTATGTAGTTGACTGTGGTTTGAGTCCTGGACCTGGCAGCTTAAAATTCACACCAAGCATGTGTGCGCATGTGCCCAAAATCCCAAGAAGAGAATGGAGCAAAAGGGATCGCAGGATGGCCACTGTTCTTGGGAGGTGATTTCTCACTTTCTGTCTCTCCATCTCTCCAGTGAGTGCATGTGCCCTATAGCAAAAATCTTTCCAAAAAACAAAGAAACAAACATACAAAACACCTACCTTAAAACCTTCCTTCTTTTTCTTTTCTTTTAAGGTTTTTGCCATAGCGCATGTGAGAGACAGAGAGAGATAGTGAGAGGGAAAAGGAGAAGACACTACCTAGCAAGGATGGCCATACTGCAATCCCTTCTTCTCTGTTCTCCTCCTGGGATTTTGGGCACTCATCCACACACACCCAGCATGAGTTTAAGGCTGCTGGACCTGGGATTCAAATCACAGTCAGACATGTGGTAGTCCAGTGCCTCCTGTTGTCCCCTTAAAGCCTTCCTACTTAAAAGGGTCTGTCCTTTCAATCTTTTCAGGGCTTGAATTTCTTATTCATAAGACATTTCAGAAGCACCAAGGAAAAAGCTTGGTAATACGTGGAGGGACAACCCACATGGGAAGAGGAGAACAATAGCATCTTATGTTTTCCTCAGGCCAGGTTTGTGTCAGGCCTATACTGATGATGTCTTACAAGTACACAACCTAGGTTAATATTAATGATCCTATTTTTAAATAGGGACACTATAGTTCGAAGAAGTTATGTAACATTGCACAAGTTTCATGAATGGTGGATATGAGATAAGAACTAGGAATTTCTGAATTCATAATCTTTTAAGACATCACACAAATTTAACATTAATCTGAAAAAGTTAATAAAGAGAAAAGAGGATTATCTACACTTACAGAGGTTCCATTAGCCATGTATTAGTCAACACTTGACATACATTATTTCATTTTATCTTTCCAACCATGCTGTAAGAAATCAGAAATATAGAGAAGTTAAACAGTTTGATAAAATCACATGTCTAGAAAATACCTAATACATAGAGGATGACCAATACCTATTCACTAAAGAGATGAATGAATGTGGGAGGAACCGGCCCTTGCTGTAATAGGCTGTCCATTGTACCATTTGCCTCCTTAGATGGCATATAGACATCGAGTAACACAGTGAATTCTTCATAGTCAATGTTTTGTGTTTTTGTTTTGTTTTGTTTCATTTTGTTTTTGACTAGTAGAGAACCAGATCCTGAAAGAATCATATCCTTGTTTTGATAGGAAAAGAAGATATATAAAGGCAGACTTCTGCAGTATCCAGAGCAATGAGCCAGGATAAGAGTCTGAAAAACCCTACAAGGTAAAAATAGCATCTGTGGAAAACAAAATTGGTACCCTCTACCTATATCTAGAGCCCCCCAAACACCCACTCTTTTGTTAGTCCTAAATTCAAGGAATGATTTCACAACAATCTTTCCTACTTTCATGATCACAAAAGATTAAAGATTATAGAGGAGGTGGGGAGAGAACTTCAAAAGTTCACATCACAACTCTTTTGAATCAAAGGAATTTTATTTTCCTGGCACTGAAGAACTAAAGAGTAAATAAAAAGCCATGATATTTTATAGGGTTCTTCATTGATGGGTTATTCTTTATATGCTGAGGACGGAAGCAAACAACACTCCTATTTAATTAAGGTGCATCTCAAAAGTGTTCTGCTGTGTTAGAGGCACCTTCTCAGACTTGTTAAAGAGTGGGTCAAAGTCAATCCAGAGGGCACTTCTACAAATGTAACAATTACCGGTTGCGTACCTCCAAACCCTCTCTTTTAATTTCCAAGACACAAATGGTATATGAAAAAGCACAGTAACTTGACTTACGCACAAGATAAATCTGGACAACAATGTTAGAACTTAAAACAACTGGTTTTAGAGACGTGGCCATTTTCAATAAGTAAAAAATAAGAAAATGTGAGTAGAAACCAACATAGGATCAGTAACAAAACTCTTCAAAGCTGGCCTGTGCCTTTTTACTGATCTCTTCCATGTAGGTATGTGCTTCCCCCATCTGCTATGGTTCTCCGATCCTGTGACAATAGTTATAAAATATTGCCTTACAAGTGAAGGCAATATTTTATAACTATTGAATTCAATCTCCTTTTGAATTCAGGGATGTGATTTCCCTCAGCTGATCTACTTCAATCTGTGCTTCAATATTCCCCTCTATGACTCCCTTGCTTCCCAAACCGTGAAAATGCTGTGTCCTTCCTACTCTGTGGGGTTTTTTGTTTGTTTGTTTTGTTTTTTGCTGAGACTTTCCGCTCCTTTCAACCTCTTTGTTCTGGCCTCATCCACATACTTACCAGAGCCTAATCCAATAGCACCTTCTCCCCCAGAAGTTTCACCAAAATAAATCTTGCACACTTGCCTTATCCCTTTAACCTCCGAGGACATAGGGCATTCTTGGTCTCACTCATAGCGTCCTCTGTGGTCATTTTTCCCACTTTGTGTGCTTAATGCAGGATGCAGATACACACTGAACTGACTACTGACTAGCAGGGCTTTATGATCACTTTCTGTGACTTGAGAACTCAGTCTTTCGTCATTCTGAGCCACATTTCTTTAAATGAAGAGAAATTTATTGTAAGCAATGACAAAGTACATGAATGATATAATTTTGTTCATTTGTAATCATGGTTGAAAACTTTAAAGTCATAAACATATTGGCTTATGATACCTATTTTATGTATTAGGTCTGTGTTGGTAAGTAATTTTAAAAGGGTTGAGGGCCAGCAGGTGGCATAGAGTTTAAGGCACTGAATGCCACATGGACAACTGTGGTTCAAGTCCAATCCCCGGTAGCTTGAAAATCACGCCAGGCATATGAATGTGTGCCCAAAATCCCAAGAGGAAAATGGAGGGAAAGGATTGGAGCATGACTATCCCCCTTGAGGGTTGATATCTCAATTTCTCTCTCTCTCTTCTCTCTCTCTCTCTCTCTCTCTCTCTCTCTCTTTCTCTCTTATGAACATACATGCCCTATAGCAAAAAAATTTTTTTAAAAAGTAAAGGGTTGAAATTTTCTCAAAAAACTTGAGAACTAATAGCGACTTTGAAGACCTATTCTGTGCTATGCCTGCACTAGACACAAGAGAAGACAAAAAGCAAGACACCTCGATGCAGTTAGAAATGCATTCATATGTATCAGCTGAAGTTTGGGGGATCCAACAAATAATACTCATTATAGGCTGAATTATGTTCCCCGCAAACTCCTAACACTCAATACCTCAGAATGTGACTAGATTTAGGTAGTGTCTTTTAAAGGTATTTAAATTAGGTGATTAGAGTGCCCCTAATCCAATATGACTGGCTCCTTACAAATAGAAGAAATTAAGATACAAACACAGAGGAAAGGCCAAGTAAAGACTCAGGGGGAGAAGGCTCAGAAGAAGCCAGTCCTGCTGACACCTTGATCTCAGACGTCTAGCCCCAGGACTGGTGAGAAAGCAATGCTGTTGTTTAAGCCACACAGTCTGTGGTACCTTGTTATGGAAGCCCTAGCAAAGTAATGTAATACTGCTGCTTTTGTTTCAAATTCAAAGTCAATGGAGAGACAGAAGCAGGAGTCAGATCAAGAGGAAAGCACTTAATTTATAATATAGCTGGTTAAAGATCACGGCTCTGGTTCTTTGGCTTAATAGGTTTGTTAGTACAAAGGAACTTCAAAATGTTTGTGGAAAAATTTAAGTATGATTTTGTTTTGGTTTAAAAACTTTTTTCAGTCAATATTTTTTTCAGGCAGTACTTTTCCATAAAATTCTGAAGACCCTCACATACTGCCTTTCTAAATTAGACAAACTTTCCTGGTCAGTTACTACTGTGGTCAGATACTTCAGGCCATGGAATTCAGTTCCCTTACTATGTAACAGAGAACACACCAGAATGTATGCCTTTTACAAATAGGAAATTCTGAAAGAGAAAGAAGGAGTTGAGCTCATTTTCTTCTGGAAAATCTGAGCAGGTCTTTAGGATCTTGCCTTTCTCCCCATTTCCCCAGTTTTTAAGTTCCGAAGAGCATCTCTTTGTATGTGCCTATGTAGTATTTCTTAGAGTAGTATTTTCATAGAGTAGAAATTTTCTTAGAGTGTAGTATTGTGTAGTGTAGTATTTTCTTAGAGTCCCAGCCTCTCAGGTAGCTGGGACTACAGATAAATACTGACACACCACGCTCTTTAAGACAGGCCAGAAACTGAACCCAGAGCTCCCGTTGGCCTTAGCCAGCATGAGCCTCCATGGCTATAACTAAGAGTACCTTTGACATTTGTGTAGCCTCATTCCAGAGATCACTTTTGGCCATTCATTTTAGCCCTCTTTCTTCCTCTGGCCTTTCTTAGTCCATTCTCCTAAATGTTTTCTGTATTTTGTCTTTAATACCGTTTTGATCATTAACTCAGTCCCGTCTTTCAAATTACCCCACTTGAAAGTTTCCCTGAGCCAACTTGGTCCCTAGAAACAGTGTGCTCTGAGCCTAAACTTTTAGTCTCCTTTGTCTTTAGTTTACACCAATTCATTGAGTTGTTTTGCTACCTCAATCCATAAAGATGGCATATTCTCTTCATATTAAGGATACCCGTTGCTTTGCATTGTTTTTTTTTAATATTTATTTATTTCCATTTGTTATTATTTTTTAATTTTTGACCAGACAGAGACAAAGAGAAAGGGAAAGTGAGAAAGCAAGCTGCCAGTTCCAGGACTCAAACTACAATCGGTCATGTGGGAATCCAGTGCCTTAAATCACTACACCACCTGCTGGCCCTGGCATTAGGTTATTAATAAAGTTTCCCCTATTTCTGTAGTCAAAGCAGCTGCTTAAATTTTGTAAGTCCAAAGCTATGGTCACAGTTCAGGTAATTACCAAACTGATAGTCAACTTGAGATCACAGAAGAAAGCACAAGCAATAATAAATTTAGTTTAATTTTAAAATGTCTTAACTAAAAATGATTTTAGAACATCTAATACGTGGGGCCAGCAAGTGGCATGGTGGTTCAATTTCTGGTTGAACCATTGTTAAGGGCGCTGGACTCCCTCATGGCTGACCACAGTTTGAGCCCCTGGACCTGGAGGCCCACTTCCTCACTTTCCCTCTCTCCTCTCTCTCTCACTCTTTTCCCTCTCTGATCAAATTAAAAATAAACAAATAAATAAATAAATTTAAATAAGATAATTCTTTTTAAAAATCTAATATGTTAATGTGTATTGAGATTTTCTGAAACATATGTATTCATGGAATCTGTTTGACAAGTATACCATGTGGGTTCCACAGTATATTCTTTGGAAACACTGCCATAGATAACTGGCTTCTCTCATAATATAAAATCTTGAAATGGAGGTCCAATTTTCTACATAAAGCCAGGAAAAGAGAGGTTCTATTCAATAGAAACAGTAAGCCAAATGTACTTGAAATCTTGGGTCAATCACAATAATAATCCACAGTCATTCTGTAGCAATTTCATCTGTTTCATTTATTAAAGAAGAACTGAAATAGAAAACTTCTAAGATTTCATTTGGGTCTGCATTCAACAATAAGTTTAATATTTTTATGGAAGGAGAAAAGCTCAAAATTTATTATAAGATTAATCAATTTAAGTAAACAAGATTCACTAGTATAGTAAAGCCTGACCAAGGAAAGATGACAATTAAACTATTAACAATAAAGCAACACAAACTAAAATAATATTAATCAAACATAATTTTTATATTTTTATACTTTAATTTGATGTGATTTTGGAACCAGCAGAAGGTATAATGGTTATGTCACTGGACTCCTCCATAGTCAACTGCAGTTCAAGTCCTGGACCAGTGGCTTGAAACTCACATCAGGTATATGTGTGTGAATGCCCAAAATCCTGAGAGGAGAATGAAGAAGACAGGATTGTAGTGTGACCATCCCCTCTGAGGGGTGATTTCTCACTTTCTGTTTCTCTTCTCTCTCTGTCTCTCCAGTGAGCACATGTGCCCTGTAGCAAAAATCTTTCTCTATAAAAAACAATTGGATGTGATTTTGAGTTTATTAAGTTTAATCATGGTAGAGAATGTGTGATTATTTTCTTTCTTTTCTAAACCTTTGCTAAAATGAGATTAAAAGTGAATGAAAGTGGGGCCAGTAGGTGGTGTGGTGGTTAAGGTGCTGGACTCCCACATGACCAACTCGGAGGATTGCTTTCTCTCTCACTTTCCCTCTCTCTCTCTCTGGTGAACACATGTGCTCTGTAGCAAATTAAAGAGTAATGATAATCAAATTAAATAAATATTTTCAAAATATCTTTTTAAGGGACCAGCAATTAGCGTAATGGCTATGTTGCTGTACTCCCATGTAATCGACCACGGTTTGTGTCCCGGACCTGGTAGCTTAAAACTCATGCCGGGCGCATGTGCGTGCGTGCCCAAGATCCCGAGAGGAGAACAGAGGAGAAGGGATTGCGGCGTGGCCATCCCCCCTGGGGGGTGATTTCTTGCTTTCTGTCTCTCTGTCTGTCTCTGTCTGTCTGGCAAGTGCACACGCCCTGTAACAAAAGCCTCTCAAAAAAAAAAATCTTTTAAAAAAGTGAATGAAAGCAAATAAATCCATTACAACATTGAAAACCAGAAGGAAGTCAACAAAACACAGTGCTATTGATCAACATTTTGAAGACAAAAAGAGATAAGATTGATTTTTGTTCATTTGAGAAATTTTTGCTATAGAGCATGCGTGCTTGCCAGAGAGACAGAGACAGCAATCGAGAAATACCCCTACTAAGGGGAATGGCCATGCCACAATCCATTCTCTTCCATTCTCCTCTCCAGATTTTGGGCACATACACACACACACACACACACACACACACACTCCTGGTGTGAATTTTGAGCCACCATGTCCAGGACTTGATCTACAGTCAGTTCATGTGAGAGTCCAACTCCTTAACTACTACGCAATCTACTGGCCCAAGATTGGTTTTTCAGACTTTTTTATTTCATTATTTGTTTCAATTTTGCTATAGGCCACATGTGCTCACCAGAAAGAGAGAGACAGAGAGGGAAAATGAAAAATAAGGACCAGCAGGTGCGTAATAATTACATTGCTGGATATCCACATAGTCGACCATAGTTCAAGTTCTGATCTGGTGACTTAAAACTCATGCCGGGCACATGTGCATGCATGCCCAAAATCCTGAGAAGAGAATGGAAAAAAAGGGATTGTGGCATAGCCATCCCCCTGGGGTTGGGGGTTGGGGGGTGATTTCTCGATTTCCATTTCTCTATATCTCCAGCAAATGCCACATCCTATAGCAAAAATCTCTCTCTCTCTCTCTAAAAAAAAAAAAAAAAAAAAAAAAAAAAAAAAAAAAAAAAAAAAAAGTAAAAAGAAGTCACCAGGAATCCAGCACTTCAACCACCAAATCACCTGCTGACCCCAATAAGATTGTTTTAAAACAAAATAGTACAGAAACCAGCAGGTGGTGTTGTAGCTAAGGTACTGGATTCCCATATGACCAAACACAGTTTAAGTCCTAGACCCAGCAGCTTAAAAATCATGCCAGGTGTACATATCTGAGTGTCCAGAATCCTGAGAGGAGAATGAAGGAGAAGAAATTGCAGGATGGCCATCCCCTGGAGGTGATTTTTTACTCTCTCTCACTCTCTCTCTCTCTCTCTCTCACAAGTATATGTGCTCTATAGAAAAAAAAAAGAAAGGTAGTAGATTAGACTATACTTAGGAGAGGTTGTAGTAAAGGTGGGAAGCACTGATTCTCCAGAGCTCCAAGCCTGCATGAACCTAGTACAGAGTTGAGGCATGAGACAGAAATCCATGGGGCAGGTAATAAAGATTGATAGAACCATTGGCCCTATTGAACCATCCACAGTGCCAAGATACTAAAAACCTGGAAGTTTATCTTTCAAAGATGATAAGTAGTCTACCCTAGAAAGACTGAGAATTCTAAATATTGACAACCCAAAGAAAAGTATCCCATATTCAGCATGAAGGAAAATTATCACCCTGCCTGTTTTCTGACCATGCACTCTAGAGCAGGATTTTTCAACACTGGCTCTATTGACGTTTTCAGCTAGATATTTCTTTGTCATAAGGAGTGGCTCTTTGGAATATAGGGTATTTAGCAGTATTACTTGGTTTCTACATGCTTAATGTCAGTAGTAACCTCATGTGTGACTACAAAAAATGAATTCGGGGAACCAGCAGTTAGCGTAATGGCTATGTCGCTAGACTCCCACGTAGTCGACCGTGGTTCGCGTCCCGGACCCGGTGGCTTAAAACTCACGCTGGGTGCATGTGCGTACGTGCCCAAGATCCCGAGAGGAAAATGGAGGAGAAGGGATTGCGGCGTGACCATCCCCCCTGGGGGGTGATTTCTCGCTTTCTGTCTCTATGTCTCTCTCTGTCTGTCTGGCGAGCGCCCGCACCCTATAGCAAAAACCTCTCCAAAAACAAAAAATGAATTCGGTTACTGCAAAATATTTTTTATTAAATCATTTCTAGTTTATTTGTTTATTGCCAAAGGGCAGGTGTGCCTACTGGAGAGGTATATAGAAAGACAGGGATCCAGCTTCCTATGCACTGTGCATAACTACTGTGTTGCAGGGCCAGCTCTATCCCCAGTTCAGCTTGAGGGTCGTGATTAAGGGGGCCAATCCCACATAGCTGATTACAGTTTGGATCCCAGCCCCACCAGCCTGAAAAACACACTAGGTACATGTGTGTATGAGCCCAAAATCACATCAAGATGGAGACATGGAGAAGAGATTGCATTGGACCACACCTCATTGGGAAATGCTCTCACTCTCTCTCTTCTCTCTCTCTCTCTCTCTCTTCCTCTCTCTCTCTCTCGTGAGAATGCATGCCCATTGGCAATTAGAAAGCAAAACTTCTGCTTGAGAGTGAAGACTAAACACAAACACAGAACAAGAAGTTGGGAATTAAGGAGAGATGGTAATTGGAGAAAAATATCTAAGCAGCTTTACAGAAAATCTCATAAGTATGAACAGACAACCAAGCTCACCAGATATCTGAGCAAAATTAAATACAAAAAAAAATACATAATCATACAACAATTGACTCTGGGAGAAACAGATATTTATTACTCAGAGACAAGAAGAAAAGTTTTCAGAAAATATAATTAATATCATCAGAAATTTTCAGAGATAAAGGATTTGTAAAATTTTTTAAAAATCATTTTTAAAAAATGAGCATCAGGGGGACAGGTAGCATGGTGGTTAAGGGTGCTGGACTCCCACATGGCCAAGTGTAGTTCAAGTCCCAGACCTGGTGGCTTGCTTTCTCACTTTCTCTCTCTTTCCCTTACTCTCTCACTCTGTCCCTCTCTGGTCAAATTAAATAAATAATAAATAAATGAATAAATAATGTTAAATAAAGTAATTGAGCATCAGAATATAAGAAAGAGAATAAGAAAATGTAAGTATGATCCTCACACTTCCGTTCAAAAGAAGCTTCACACACACTTTAGTTGAACCTCTAAAAATCAAATCAAAGGAAATACCCTGAAAGTAGAATAAAAATATCAGAAGTAGAAGGACCACATAGTGATGCAGCAGTAACACAGTACGCTTCAATGCTGGAGTCACATGGAAAGGTCCCTCGTTCTCATCCCAGGCTTCTCGATACACAACCAGGCATGTGTATATACATGCCTATGATCATGATCCAGGATGGCTGAGGCTGGGGGTGGATTGTGGCATAAAGACACTCTTGGAGATGTCTCTCTGTCTTTCCCTTTCTGTTTTTCTCTCATGAATGAAATAAATTTCTTTAACTGATATATCGGGAGTGTTGCAAAGAGACATCTACATCTGAGGTGCTCTGCTCATTTCTGGTACCAATGTGAGGGTAGAGCAGCCCCAAGTTGCAGATCCCCTCTTCCAACTCACCTCCCACAGCTAGAAAAGTAGGAGAAATAAAACTTCTTTTTTTTCCTATATTCTCAGTTTTTCTTTCTCTCCTCTCCTCTCCTCTCCTCTCCCCCACCCCTCTCCTCTCCCCCTCCCCCTCTCCCCTTTCCCCTCTCTCCTCTCTCCTCTCTCTCTCTCTCTCTCTCTCTCTCTCTCCTTTTGAATCCTTTCTTTTGCTAATCTTTCCTCTTCCTACATAGGGCAGGGACATTGAAGAGATACATCTACATCTGAGGTGTTCTGCTCAGTTATTTTCTGTTTGTTTTACTTTTTTAATTTCTTATTGCCTTTTGGTTTTTATTTCTTTTCTTTTTTCTGTATGTATTTTGTTTTTCTCCTACTTTATTATATCATTTTCCTGCTCAGCTTCCACCCAGTGAGTGTACAGACAAGTTTATGTGCATAGTAGCCAAACCTCTGAATTCTGCTAGACTTAGAGCTGCACAAAGGGAGATATTCCTCTTTATAAATCTGAACTCAGGTCTCTGTGGATACCACATTACAAAACATAGTAGAGGGGGCTGGCAGGTAGCATGGTGGTTAAGGGCACTGGACTCCCCCATGACTGACTGCGGTTCAAGTCCTGGACCTGGTGACTTGCTCCCTCACTCCCCTCCCCCTCATCCCTCTCTGATCAAAATATAAATAAATAAAGTCAAATAAAATAATTCTTTAAAAACACACATACAGTAGAGAAGAGTAATTAGCACAGAAGTATCTCATACTAAAGTGAAGCACATGAGCTTATGACCAGAAACCACCGCAGAGGCACAAGAATTATGAGAAACCAAGAAAATTTCTCTCCCTCAAGGGAAAAGAACAACCCCTCATTATCCACAGATACTTCAGTGGAACTCATGCATATGTCAGATAAATATATTAGAATATTCCTCCTGACTAAACTAACAGAGAAGCAAGAGAATAGAGACAACGAACTCCAGAAGATGCAAGAGAAAAGGGTCAATGAGTTCCAGGTGGTGAGGAAGTTCTTCCACAATCTGAAAGAAGAAATATACACCATTAAAAAAAATCGATCAGAATTGTTACAGATGAAGACTGTAATACAGGAAAACAAAACCACCCTTGAAAATATTAAAAGCAGATTAGAGGGGACCAGCAGGTGGTATGGTGGTTAAGGCACTGGACGCTCCCATATGGCCAACCATGGTTCGAGTCCTGGACCTGGTAGCTTTCTCTCTCTCTCTCTCTCTCTCTCTCTCTCTCTCTGTGTGTGTGTGTGTGTGTGTGTATGTGTCTGGTCAAATTAAAATAAAAGTGAATGCATAAATAAAATAATTCTTGTTTATAAAAAGGTAGATTAGATTATGCGGAAGGTCAAATCTCAGATGTAGAAGATAAAACATCTGACCTTGAAAAATTCACCAAAAGACTGAGAAAACAACCAAAAAAACTTTAGAATAATATACGAGAAATACTAGATACCATTAAACACCCAAACATCAGGATAATCTGTATCACAGAAGGTAAAGGAACTAATAAGGGCATTGATAGTCTATTCCATGAAATCTTGGAAGAAAACTTTCCAAACCTAGAGAGGCATTCAAATATCCAGACCCAAGAAATACAAAAGACCCCAAATAGTATCAAACCAAGAAGATCTTCCCCAAGGTACATCATAGCCAAATTGTCCAAAACCACAGACAAAGACAGCATACTAAAATTGGCAAGAGAGAAACGTCAAGTTACATACGAAGTTTATTCTATCAGACCAACAGAGGACCTCTCATAAGAAACAATGCAAGCAAGGAAAGAATGGGGAAATATATTCAAAGTGTTAAGTGAAAAACAATTTCAACCAAGAATACTATACCTGGCAAGATAATCTTTCAAATGGGAAGAAAAGACAAAAACATTCTCAGATCAGCAAAACCTGAATGAATTTGCTAACACCAGACCAGCTCTTCAAGAAGTTCTGAAGGGAGTGCTATACCAGAAAAACTAAACACAGACACACAGAAATAAGAGAAAAAAAAACAGCCAAGAAAATAGCCAACTTAATGATAGAGACGAATCCAAAAAGATCAATGATAACGTTGAACATTAACTTCCAGAATTTAAATGGAAAGATCAGACCACAGTAACACTGTAAATTCAACAAAAGAGAGGTTAATTACATGACTATACAGGAGGAGTAGAATTTTATGACTTTTTTTTTTTTGACTAAAACATTACTGATTTTCTCCTTTGCTTTGTTTTTCAGATTTAAGGATTTGCCTTCTTTTGAGCTGTTGACAGGTTCAGCAATTTGCTCAATTTTTTTTTTGAAACTGAAACATAAACGTTTCTCACTTCCTAATGCCTCTGGAATTAGAAAATATTTGTGGGTATTCTTATTTTCCGGCAGAATGTTTATTTGCATAAGTTCAATAATATCTGTTGCCTTACACCAGAAATTTGAAATACTGGTTATTGCCAGGGCTTTGACTGGAATGTCATTTCTGAAGATATGACCAGAAAGCCAAAGAGCTAAGGGAGATCTCAAGAAAGCCAACAGAAGCTCTTAGAAAGATTGCCTGGTACCATAAACAGTTCTGCCTGGCAGATAAGTAAAGAATGTCACTTCCTGAAAAGCCTAAAAAAACTTTCAAATACAGGTACTTAAAGGCACAGGCAGATGTGAGTCCCTAACTTGGCTCAGTAACCTTGGGAGGCTTTTTAAAGATCTAATCTGAAGTTTCTTATAAAAGGTTCCATCAAAGCCAATGAAATCAACTATAATTCTTATGGGGCTTTATGAAAATAATAGACAAATTAAAACTAAATTTATTTATTTATTGCAAATAAGTTATACCTCTTTGGTAAAAGGAGAAATGGAGAAAGAAAAAATGTTCCAGAAGAAAATTACAGTGCACTTATTACTAGATTTTACCTTTGACCATATCTGTTTTTTTAGTTTTTAATATCTGCCCACTGTTTGAACGGAATCCTAACCTTTTTCCTGGCAGTAAGTCTTAGGCAAGTTTTTCTTAACATTGTTGGATTTTGACTTATTAAAGCTAAAACTGCTTTCCTTGAAATTAAAAAAATACATAAAAATATGTATGTATATATTTCTTAATGACTACAGTAAGCTATATAGCCTCAGCTAGGTTCTGGTTTATAGTATGTTCATCCTATTCACTAAATTTTTTGCATAACGTCAGACATGTTTATAGATATGTTTATATCCGCTGCACTTTTTATTGAAAGTATTTAGATTAGTTAATTTTATTTGTGGGTCAATAAAACATGAAAAAACTATAAGTAACTATTAGTCAGGGATATTATCAACAGCTGACTAATATTAACCACTACTGACCAATATTGACCAAGGTCCTGGCTGTGGAGCGGAAGTCACAGTCACCTGTGGACTTTGCCAGGCTCTTCTGCTAAGGAAAAGAGGAGGATCCACATCAATCTGTGGCCCTAAAAACAGGGTCCACCAACTTTGGACCCAACTGCAGTTCCTGAAGCAATCTAATTATCAAAATCCAGTCCTACTCTATTGAGGTTTAAGGGAAGTCCTACCACCCTGGGACTTATTCAACAAACCTAGAAGTAACTAGGCTTCTAGGCACTGCTAGTAACAGGTGCACTGAACTTATACCTGTCTGTAGTCCCTGAAAAAGTCTAATGACTCATCTCCAGACCCACTCTATGAGGATCATAAAGATCTCAACAAACATGACATCACTAAAGAAAGCTAATACTGGTGAAACCAAAAGGAATGGAGATCTATGAAATGCTTAACAAAGAATTCAAAATAGAGGCCAGTAAGTGGCATAGTGGTTAAGGTGTTGGACTCCCACATGGCAAACTGTGGTTACAGTTCTGGACCCAGAGGCTTGAAACTCATGCCAGGTACATAGGCATGTGTACCCAAAATCCCTAGAAAAAAACAGAGAGGAAGAAATTACAGCCTGGCCATTCACCCTGGGGGAGGGGGGTGATTTCTCACTTTCTCTCTCTCTGTCTCTCACTGTCTCTGTGATAAATGCACATACAAAAATCTCTCAAAAAATTAAAATAACTGTCTTAATGATGCTCAATGACCTATGGAAGAACAGGGATAGACAACTAAAAAAAATAATAAAAACAATACATGAACAAAATGAGAATTCTGAGGAGGAAATTAAAACCATAAAAAAGAACCAAACAGAGACCCTAGAGCTAAAAATACAAAGGCTGACAGGAAAATTCACTAGGGACTTTCAGCAGTTCTCTCAATCATACAGAAAAAGGAATCTCTGAACTCAAAGATAGGTTGTTTGAAATTATCCAATTAGGAGGACAAACAGAAAAAAGGATGAAAAAGGCCTTCATGACTTATGAGACCATCAAGTGCACTAATATATGCATTATCAGATTTCTAGAAAGAGAAGAGAAAGAGAAAAGGATAGAAGACTTATTTAAAGAAATATTTATTTTTAAAAATTCCCAAATATGAGAAAGGACTCAAATGTCTATGATGTCTAAAAAAAATCCCAATAGGTTAAACATTAAGATGTCTACAGATACAGGGCCAGCAGGTGGTTTATTGGTTAAGGCACTGAACAGCCACATGGCTGACCACAGTTCGAGTTCTGGGCCCACCAGCTTGAAACTCACGCTAGGAGTATGTGCATATATACCCAAAATCCCAGGAGAACAGAGGAGAAGGCCATCCTCGCTACAGGGTGTTTTCTCACTTTCTCTCTCAATTCCTTTCTCTGTCTCTCCAGTGAACACAAATGCCCTAATGCAAAGACCTTAAAAAAAGAAATAAAAATAATTTTAAAGAGATCTACAGATTCAATGTAATCTCTCTCAAAATTCCAATGGCATTTTAAACAGAACTAGAAAAAAAAATCCTAAATTCACATGGTAGTACAAAGACCAGCAAGTGGCATGGGAGTTAAGGTGCTGGGTCCAGGGTTTCTGTTTGGTTCTTTTTTATGGTTCTCTGTTTGGTTCTTTCTTATGGTTCTTTTTTGGTTCTTCATCTTAAGATGAAAAAAAAAAGAAAAAAAAAAACAGAGTATTTACTCAAAAGAATTAAAATCAGATTGGCTCCATAGCCCAGTGGTTAAGGGGGCCAGATCCCACATGAGTGACTGTGGATCAAATCCTAGTCCTAGAGGCTTGAAAAATATGCTGGGCATGTGTACATGCATGCTCAAACCTCAACAAGATGGAGAAACAGAGAAGAAATTTTTGTGTGACCATGCCCCAGTGTGGGTGCTTCCTTCCTCTCCCTTTCTCTGTCTCTCTCTAATGAGCACATGTACCCTCTGGCAACTTTTTAAAAAAGTAGAAAAAGGAAAAAGAAAGAATTAAAATTATGACTCAGTGAGATACCTACAGTTGTGTTTTCATTGCAACTTTATTCACAGTAACCTAGATATGGAACAATCTAAATGCCTAACAAAGGACAAATAAATTTTTTAAGTTTATTCACTATCTCCTCCATAAGTGAGAGACAGAGAGACAGACACCCCCAGCAGGATCCCCATTCGGTGATCCACCTCCCGGCAGATCATGAGCATGCACATGTCCAATATAGCCAGGAAAGCCTTCAGGCAAACACAGAACCTTCCCATGAAAGTCAGCTTTGAGGAGCATTCTGTCAGTACCGTACTATCAAATCCTAGGATGGATATGTTTTTTGGTTCTTGTTTTTTTTTTTAGTTAGTTGCCATAGGGCATGTGTGCTTACTTGGAAAGGGAGAGTAATAAAGTGAGAAATGACTTCCCAAGAATGTCGGCCACACTGCAATCCCTTCTTTGCCATTATCCTCTCAGGATTTGGGGAACACACACACACACACACACACACACACACACACACACATGCCCAGTGTGATTTTCAAGCCTCTGGTCCAGGGTTTGAACTTCAGTCAGCCATGTGAGAGTCGAGTACCTTAACCACTATGCCATTTGCAGGCCCTGTTGGATACATTTTTTTAAAATATGTTATATATACAGTGAAGTATTTTTCAGTCTTAAAAATGAGGAAGATCCTGCTGCTTATAAAAACATGGATAGGCCCAGGGCTGGCAGGTGGCACGGTGACTGGGACAATGGAATGCTATGTTGTTGACCACAGTTCAAGTCTCAGATTTAGCAGCTTGCTTTCTCTCTCTCTCTCTCTCTCTCTCTGTTTCTCTCTGGTCGAATTGAAAAATAATGATAATAAATAAAATTAATCTTTTTTAAAAATGGATGGGCCCAGAAGACATTATGCTAAGTGAAATAAGCGAGACACAGAAAGACAAATACTGCAAGATATCACTTGTATGTTAAATCTAAAATAACCAAACTCATAGAAGAGTAGAGTGGTAGAATGATGGTTTCCAAGGGCTAGTGAGTTGGGGGAATTGGGGAGATGTTGGTTCAGTTAAGCAGAATAAATAAATTCTGGACATCTAATGCAGCAGATGAGTACAACTAATAACACTGTATTGTGTACCTGAAATGTGCTGAGAGTAAACCTTAAGTGTTTTCATCATGCACAAAGATGATATTATGTGAGCTAATAGATACGTTTGCTTGGGGTAACCATTTTTACAACATATATGTCTATCAATACATTATATATCTCAAATATGTAAATTTTCATCAATTACTTTACTCATTAAAGCTGGAAAAGCAATTAAAAGAAGGTACTATTCTTCAATATGAAATAAAATTCCACTCTTAGACACATCTTAAGCATAGAATGACAAAACATTTTTCAAAATATCTTAATTCCTGAAGAGGAAGATTGTCAATATTTTACACAAATAAGCAGAAATTGAATAGGACAGTCCTTCTGAGAATGCTAGGTGGAAATAAGCCAAGGTCTGAGATATATGAGCTTTGAACCTAGAATTCTATGGCCAACATAACATACACACACACACACACACACACACACATACACACACACACACACACATACACACACATACACACACATACACACACATACACACATACACACACATACACACACATACACACATACACACACATACACACACACATACACACACACACACACACACATACACACACACACACACTCTATGAAAAGTGTTGCTGTGGATGTGCTGTAAAAAATAAAACTAGGATCTAAGAAAGAATAGGCATGCGAACCAACAAAGTGTTAACTATGCTAGAAGTGAAATAAAAAGTCTCGAGGTAATAGCCGTTTAGTCCACTGAAACTGGAAGTGAAGACTGAGGCTCTGAAGTTATTTTAAGAAGAAAGGGGGTTGGGGGCGGGATGGCTGCCCGTGAGTCTGAGATGCTGCCAGAGGGGCCTCCTGCCGCTGGCGGCCGGCTGCGCACCCTCCAGACTGTCCACTGTGGCTCCAAGGCCGCTCCCCGCCACCACGGTGTGATGCACTTGGAGAGCAGAAGCTGATGGCTGTGACTGAATTTATCCCTCCCAAACCTGCCATCAACTCAAGATTCTGCCACCACCTCCCAGCACCCCGGAGGAGACAGGCCTCCTCTGGCTCCTGGGTCGGGCCATAGCAGCGGTCTTCCAGAACAACCGAATGACTGTGTTTGCCAGAACGCCGCTCTGAGTACAGAGAACAAGCTCCTTACGCGGCACCAGCTGCGAAAACCAAAGTCTTGATGAAGGTCTTTCCCAGCCAGGTCCTGAAGCCCTTCCAAGAGGATTCCAAGTACCAAACCTGCTGCTGCTTTTTGTGGGGCACAACCTGGTGCTGGTCAGTGAAGAGTCCAAGGTCAAGGAGATGGTGCAGGTCTTAGAGGGTGTGCCTGATAACCCCGTCCTAACCAGCAGGGCTTCATCAACTACTCCACGCACCCTGCCTGTCCCTGGTGCAGGGCGAGCTGGCAGGAGGGCTTCCCTGCCGTGGCTCAGACTCACTTCTTGCTGCAGCACCAGCCGCTCCAGCTGACTGCTCTGTTGGATCCGTACAGCAGACAGCAACGCCCAGGGGCTCTGCCTGGTCAGCCAATGGGAAGTCAGATCCTCCCGACCCGGTTCCAGACGCATAGCCAGCCTGTGCTAGCCATCCTGCCCATAAATACACTCTGCCCTTTGGCCTGCTGTCCTCCATCAGAGATGGGGAAGAACTTAGGGTGGGGGTGGCACTGATTACTTAGCCTCCACTGACAGCCGCCTCCCCACTCAGAGGCATGGAAAGACTCTGCTTCAGAATGAAGGCTGACACCACTGATTTTGTACTTTTGTACTTTTGTACTTTTCCCAGAGTCGTACCTGGTAGGAGCAAAGGCTCCTTCCCATCTCAGGTTCAAGGCAGAGGAGCCAGAAAGATGAGGACATTGCTCTCTCTGGTCACTGTCCCTGGCCACACTCATCTCTCCAGGCTGTCCCTTCATGCACAATCTGCCACAGCAGCCTAGCCGAGTAAGTGTGCTAAGAATGGCACCTGTCAAGAGCCTGCTGCGTGCCAGGCTCCAGGTGAGGACTGTGTGTGTTAAGCCCTTTATTCCTCACCATCTTTTCCCCACTACACAGAAGAAAATGAAGGGACAGAGACATTAAATAGCTTGCACGAGGTCATGCAGTTAGTAAGTGGCAGAGCAGGGTCCCGAGCCAGGCTCTCTGCTCTGAAGACCATGCACTACCTACACTAGAGCTTCCTCATTAGGTTACCAAGAGGTGGGTCCCAGGCGTGCTCGGGTGTGAGCTCTCCGTCCTTGGTGCACAGCGTTGTGGAAAGGCCGGAAACTGCTTTATGGTAAAAACCAAGTGCATCTTACTGATACCATTCTGTTGTTTACAGAGTTAGTCTTCCTGTAGGTTTATTCTCAGGGTCATCGCAGTCATCACTGACCCCTCACTTCTTTACCTAGAAGACTTTCCTCTTCCCCTGTACCTAGTCTCACAAATGGCATCTCTTACGTGCCTGTCCTTTTGAAGCCAGTTGGCAGCAGTGCTCAGCGGCCAACGTATCTCAGTTGGTTCTGAACAAAGGGGCTGGGAGGAAAGCAGGATTCTCTGATAACCAAGGGCTCTAGAGTAGGAGACCTGGTCCAAGTCTAGGGGAACCAGAGGTTCCTAATAGAGCAGATAGGAAGCTAAAAAAAAAAAGAAGAAGAAAGTGGATTCCACTCAATAGTAATTAAGAATCAAGAAGATCGAAATAATATGCTAGAAGTGTTTCTTTGTTTATTTTCCTGTAAGGTGTGTGTACTTGCCAGAAAGAGGGAAAGTGAGAAATCACCCCCTCAGGGGGGATGGCAGCACAGCTATCCCCCCCTCTTCTCCTCTTGGGGTTTTGGGCACACATGCACACACACGCACCCTGTGTGATTTTCAAGCCACTAGGTCCTGAACTCAAACTGCGTAGTAAGCCATGTGGAATCCAGCCACCTTAACTTCCGCACTACCTGCTAGCCTGCCAAAAGTTTATTTCACTAACAGGGACTAAATCAAGACAGAGATGATGATGACGATGACGATGATGTATGTGTGGGTGTATGTGTGCACACAGAAAGAATTACACAGTGGGTCTAGTGAATGGATGTTAGGATTAGATTAATCTGAACAGTTTATATTCTGTAAGAAGTGTGAAACCTGCAGGTTTAAAACAGATTGAAAACATCAAGAAAATAAAACGATGTGATAGTACTCAAAAGCAACAAGCAGGAAAGAAAGTTAATAGGAATTTCCAGGTAGACACGTAAGAAAAGTGTTAACATTTGCTGAGTATTTATGATTTATTTAGCTACAATATGAGCTGTTTTTCAGTCATTATCAGCTTAATCCTCACAACAATATGATGAGGTGGTTGTATTATTCCCATTTCACTTGTGAACAGATTAAATAACTTGCCCTAGGTTACACAACTGTAAACAGCAGAATCAGCCTTTTCAAGCAGTCCTGGACTTTCTGTGCTCTGTTCCACCTGCGTGAGCGACGTATAAACCTAATTTAGCAAAAGAGAGATTTTAATTATGACTGAGAGAGGACATAAGAGTTATCTCAAACACTTCTCTAAAGATCTGAAACCCACTACAACTCATGCTGGAACATCCCCAGGAGAGACTAAAACATTTCCCTTGTTCTGTACACAACAATAACATGTCACCTACAATTCTTATCCATATGTCTCAAGAAAAACTTCATAAAACCAGAGAAAGTCTGGGAAAAAGCATTTGAATAAACAAAGGCTAGATGGGCTGTTATATAAATAATAGATGAACTAAAAAGATTGTGAAATCATTGGTATAAAGAAAATCATGAAGACTGTAAGCAAGAACACTCTTTAGATCAAGCGGACATCTTGAAAAGCTTTCCAAGTTACCCAATTTTAAACTGGACAACTGATTTAAAATTCTCTAAAAGTGTACAAATGGGTAATAAGCCCCTGAAAAAGTGTTCAATGCCATTTAGTTATTAGGGAAATGCAAATCCAAACTATACTGAGATACCACTTCACATCAACCAGGATGGCTATCATAAAAAAGACAGACACTATCAAGCATTTACAAAAGGAGTCAGCAAGTGACACGGTGTTTAAGGTGCTGGATTCCCACTGGCTGACTGTGCAGTGTGATTCTTGGACCCAGTGACTTGAAAATCATTCAGGATTTGTGTAATGTGTGCTTAAAATTCCAAGAGGAGAATAGAGAAGAGATTTCAGCATGGCCATCCTCCCAGGGATTTATTTTTCACTTTCACTCTCTCTGTCTGTCCCCCTCCAGGGAGCACACATGCCCTATAGCAAAAAAAAAAAAAAAAAAAAAAAAAAAAGTGTTTGCAAAGATGTACAGAAATCAGGACCCTCATACATCGCTATTGGAAATATAAAATGGTGGTGTACGCACTTTGGAGAACAGTTTACCAGTTCTTCAAAAATATAAGTGTTGAGTTGTCATAGTGCTCAGTAGTTCCATTTTGAATATACATCAAAATGAAGTAAAATATGTCCACAAAGTAATTTGCACATGAATGTCCATAGCAGTGTTAATGGTTTGGAGAATAATTTGCTCCCACCAGGGTTTGTGTATTGGAATTTAGATGTTCCCTGAAAATCCATGTGTTGGGACTTAACTGTATTATTAAGTGAAACTTAATTCCTTCATGGTGTCTCAGGGCAGGGCCTTTGGGTATGATAATGTCATTGGAGCAAGGATCCCATGATTTAATTCTGATGTGTGTATAAAGAAAAACCAGACAGGGGCCAGCAGATGGCATGATGGTTGGAGCACTGGACTCCCACTTAGGCAACCATGGTTCAAGTCATAGACCTGGTGGCTTGCTTTCTCTCTTAATCTTTCTCTCTCTCATGTCTCTCTGGTCAAATTAAAAAAGAATAATAACAAGTAAAATTAGAGAAGATTCCTGCATCTGTACTGTGAACTATTCCTTTCAGGGGCTAAGACTATTGAAGATTTTCTGTGAGACTTCACCCTCCAGACCCCAATATAGAGAGTGGGAAAAAACAGAACTGCAGGGAGATTGCAGATCACCTCCTCTACGCCTCTGAACAAACAGATTGAACTTTAAGAAAATAGGAAGAAATGTATAACCCATCAGATGACCAGAAATCACCACAGAGGCACAAGAAATATGAGAAACCAAGAAAATACCTCTCCCCCAAGGGAAAAGAGTTCTTTTTCATACACAGACAGTACAGTGGAACTTGTGTAAATGTCAAATAAAGAGTTTAGAATATTAATAGTGACAAAGCTATGAACTCTAGGAGATGGAGGAGAAAAGAGCCAACAGTTCCAGGAGGTGAAGAAGTTCTTGCATGAGCTGAAAGAGGAAATACATAACATAAACAAGAATCAAATGGAACTGTTAGAGATGACAGTTGTAATACAGGAAATCAAAACCTCCCTTGAAAGTATTAAAAGCAGATTATATCATGCAGACGAGTAGAAGGCAGAATCTCTTCCCTAGGAAAATTCACCACAAAGACTGAGAAAATAGCCTAAAAATTTTATGATATACGAATAATACTAAATACCATTAAATGTCCAAACATTGGGTAATCAGTATCCCAGAAGGTGAAGAGACTAATAAGGGTATTGATAATCAATTCCATAAAATCCTGGAAGAAAACTTTGCAAACCTAGAGAGGCCTTCAAAGATTCAGACTCAAGAAATACAAAGGACCCCAAATAGACTCAACTTTAGAAGATCTTCTCCAAGTCACATTATAGCCAAATTTACCAAAACCACAGACAAAGATACTAAAATTGTCAATGGAGAAACATCAAGTTACTTACAAAGGATATCCCAGCAGGCTTAAAGCAGACCTCTCATCAGAAACAATGCAAGCAAGGAAAAAATGGGAAAATGTGTTCAAAGTGTTAAGTGAAAAACAATTTCAACCAAAAATATTATACCCAGCAAGATTATCCTTCTTATGGAAAGAAAGTCAAAAACATTCTCAGATAAACAAAACCTGAATGAATTTACCAACACCAGACCGACTCTCCAAGAAGTTCTGAAGAGAGTGCTATACTAGGAAAACTAAATACAGAAACACATAAATAAGAACTCAAAAACAACCAAGAAAATGGCCAACTTAATGGTAGGAACTAGTCCAAAATTGAATGTTATCTTCCAGAATTTAAATGGAAAGTTCAGACCACAACAGAAGAGAGATTAATTACTTGAGGCTGAACTGATGAAATAGAATTTTATGACTTTTGACTTAAACATTACTGATTTTCTTCTATGCTTTGTTTTCCAGATGTAAAGATTTTTGTGTTCTCTTCAGCTGATGATAGGTTCATCTACCTACTATTTGAAGAATCCTAACCTGTTTCCTGGCTTTAAGTCTTAAGCAAATTTCTCTTAACATTTTTTAATTTTGGTTTATTAAAGCTAAAACTGCTTTTCTTGAAATTTAAAAAATATATTCTAAAAAAATACCTATTTAAAGACTGCAGTAAGCTATATAGCCTCAGCTAGGTACTACTTTATGGTATATACATTCTACTCATAGAGAGACACACAGAGAGAAAGGGAAAGTGAGGAAATAAATCACCAGGTCCAGGACTTGAACCATGGTCAGCCATGTGGGAATGTCTAGCCCCTTAACTACCATGCCAACTGCTGGTCCCCATGCAATTAATTTTTTTAAAGAAATAAATGGTATACATATTGCAAAGGAAGAAATAAGTCTATTTTGCCACAGATAATATGATTATAGTGTACAAAATCCAAAAGAATTGGCAAGAAAAAAGAAAAACCTGGAACTAATAGGCAATTACAGCAAAGTTGTAGGTTATGAGGTTAATAAACAAACTCGATTACTTTTCCATCAATAGTCAAATGAAGTTTGAGATTAAAACCATAATATTATCTACATTAACACACCCAAAAATGAACTACTTAAGAATAAATTTAACAAAAAATATTTAAGATCTATATGGTCAAAGATATAAAATTCTGATGAAAGAAATCAAAGAACTAAATTAATAGTTATTCCATGTTCATGGAATCCCATGTTGAGTCAGAAAGACATTGTGAAGATGTCAGTTCTTTTCAACTTGATCTATAGAACCAATGCAATATCTATCAATATTCCTACAGGTTATTTCATGGATATCTATAAACTAATTCTAAAGACTATATAGACAGGAGCTATCGGGTGGCGTAGTGGTTAAGGCAATGGACTCTCACGGAGTCTTGGATCTGACACCTTGAAACTCATGCTGGGTGTGTGTGCATGAGTGCCCCAAATCCTGAAAGCAGAATGAAGGAGAAAGAATTGCAGCGTGGCCATCCCCCTGGGGGGTTGATTTCTTGCTTTCTGTCTCTCCATCTCTCTCAGTCATCTCTCTGGTGAGCACACATGCCATATAGCAAAAATCTCTTGGAAAAAATTATACAGAGAGACAGAAGACTCAGAATAGCTGACACAATGTTGAAGAACAAAGTTGGAAGACTGACACTCAATTTTGAGACTTAGTAGACAATTTGGGCAATGAAGACAATGAAGTATCAGTGAAATAATAGACAAGTTGGTCTATGGGACAGCCTAGAGAGCCCAGAAATAGATCCACATATACAGTCAACTGATCAGAACAAAGGCAATACAATGGAGCAAAGATAATATTTTCACCAAATGGTGCTGGAAAAACTGGACATTCACATGTATAAAAACAAATTTATTCCTATTAGCCAAGAAATGAAAGCAACCTAAGTGCACATCAACAAATAACTTGAGAAAGAAAATGTCGTATGTGAATTATTTATGCAATAAAATACTATTCAGCTTTTAAAATGAAGGAAATCCTGCCATTACCAACAACATGGATAAACCTGGAAAACATCATGTTAAGGGAAATAAGCCAAGCAAAGAAACTCAAATATTGCATGAACTCACTTATATGTGAAATTCAAAAACAATGAATTCATAGAACCAGAGGGTAAAATGGTAGTCACAGGGACTGGGAGTAAGGGGTGTATTAGGAGACATTGTGCAAATAATATAAAATTTCAATTAGATGGGAGGAATATGCCACCTGTAGGCACTATACAATCTTTTTAAATAAAAAAAGTTAAGTGAATATAGACACAGGCCATACAACCTTCACAAAAATCAATTCTAAATGGATCACAGGAGGCTGAAAGGTGGTGTGGTGGTAGGGGTGCTCAACTCGCCCATGGCCAACCACAGTTCAAGTCCTGGACCTGATGGTTTGCTTTCTCACTCTCTCTCTCTCTCTCTCTTTCTCTCTGGTCAAATTTTAAAAATAATAATAAATAAAATTGAACAAATAATTATTTAAAAAACAAGAATCTCAAAAAAAATTTAATAATTACTTATTTAATTTGATTTATTCATTCATTTATTTTAATTTGATCAGAAAGAGACACATAGAGAGAGAGAGAGAGAGGGAAAGTGAGAAAGCAAGCCACCAAGTCCAGGACTCGAACTGTGGTCAGCCATGTGGGAGTGTCCAGCACCTTAACCACCACGCCACCTGCTGGTCCCCAGAAAAAAAAATTTTTAATGGATCACAGTTTTAGATATAAAACCCCCACAAGATAATAGAGGAGAAAATCTACATGACATTGGCTTTAGCAATAACTTTTTAGATATAACACCAAAGTATAATCCATGGGAAAAAAACTTGATAAATTGGTCTTTACCACAATTAAAATTTTTTTCTTTTCTGCAAAAGATTATCAAGAGATGAAAGGATAAGCCACAGACTGGGAGAAAATATTTGCAAAAGACTGAGAATTCTAAAAGTACTTATATATAGGTTTTACAACAAAATGAAAAGTATCACAGTGCATGTAATAGAATCAAAGGAAATATTTTCTCTACAGTGCTTATGCTCTTTATCCCCAACAAAAGCGAAATGCCTTCAAGCACACACCCAAGACAAATTTTACATGAATGGAAAATCAGTTGTTGAAGTTTTTTTTTTTTTTAAGAAGTCATTGCAATATTATTTTATTACGGTTGGAAGATGATGAGCAATTGTTTGTTCAATGAACATTTAAGTAGCATAGTTTACCAAGGAGTCTCACCACAGAGCAGTTTTATGTGTGCAACACAGCTGGAAGTAAAAATGCACTCACAAAAGAAAAAACAAACCACATAACTGTTAAGCTGAGACAGTGGAGTAGCAATGAAAGCAGTCTGGATTTTATTTTTTTTTCCCCATTTTCCACATAAAGATACCATTTGGCTGAATAAACAGTGCATTCTTTGCATTTAAATAAACTTAATTTTTAAACAGCAGATGGAAAGGGGGAAATAAAACTAAACCGAACATAAAACAAAACCAGAGATCACTAAAAAGGGGACTTCAAACCAAATTTTTATTTTAATTAAGACAACACTCAACAATAGCAATCTGGGGAGGATGTTGATGAAACATTTCTTCTTCAAATTTAACTAATCAATTTATGGGAATGGCATCCAACTACCTCTCTAAATGGAAAAGATCATCATGTACCCGAGTAGAACGAGGCAACAAGGGAAGTTTTTACTGCTCAGGAGTTGTGGTGGTGACTTACAGAAAGCCTAAAAACAATATGTGCTTCCCGTCTCTCTAACTCATAACTAGAGCCCAGGAGGTTACAAAAACAAACTCGCATTCTTCTGGCTCTAAACACATTCCTTTGAAGTATCTTCTGCCACGTGAAATGCACCTCTGCTCCCTGCTGCAACGAGGGCACCAGGGCACCGGGAGATGACTGGGAGAACTCCTCTGAGGAAGGAGACGCTTTCTTGCATATTTTAGAAATCTGTAACTGCCTCAAGGGATGTCCATTATTCTAATCCTGCCAAAGCCTCAGCTGCTTCTCTGGCTCTGCCTGAAAGGCAAAGTCCTCCAACATGTCCTAATGTTTGGATTAATCTTTGTTCATTCTCTATTTGTTGACCCACCACCTTCTTTAGCAAAGGATACCAGTGTTAATCAGACCAAGATACTAGCATAATCTGCCTCTTTTAATGTAAGGAAATGTAACTTTGAAGCTGAGTCGTGGAAAAAAAAAACAAGAAAGGTGACCAACTTAAAGCTGGGGAGTGAAGGGCTTCCAAGATGTCTAATATCTTCAAGACTGTCCTGACCCCTATACTAATGAGAGGCTAGAGAGAAAGAAAATATTGGCCCAAAAAAACAGTAATGAAATGTCTCCTCTTTGGCTATAGGGACTTAACTGTATGTTTGAGAATGTGTCAAGCAACATGTGATATCTCTGAGAGGTGGAGATTTTTCTGGCAAGAGAAAATCAGGGTCCACTGGGGACAAAACGGAAGGAGAGAGGGAGAGGGGAAGAGTACAGTAAGGGAAATTTGGGAAAATGTGGAGAAGTAAGACATTTGTGTTACACAGATATGGTTTGCTGCCTGTTGGTGATGTCATGTATAGTAGTCTCAACTTGTCTGCTGTGTGGCATATAGCATGTTGGGTAAAATCTCTTTACAAACTAGATGATGTATAATGACTGAATGTAAAATAAATAAATAAATAATACTGAAAAAGAGAAAGAAAGAAAGAAAGAAAGAAAGAAAGAAAGAAAGAAAGAAAGAAAGAAAGAAAGAAAGAAAGAAAGAAAACCAGGGTCAAAATGGTGAATTTATGTGAGATTTATTTCTAGAACTATAGGCTTACTCCCTTCTCACCTTCCATTCACCTTTCTCTTTTGCTTATACAACACTGAAAAAGGAGGAGGAGCTAAGGATTTTAAAAATTATCTTTCTATCTTGTTTTTTAAAAAGTAATGCACAGGACGGACCAACAGGTGGCATGGTGGTTAAGGCACTGGACATTCCCACATGGTTGACCACAGTTTGAGTCCTGGACGTAGTGGCTTACTTCTCACTTTCTCTCTCTCTCTCTCACTCTCTCTCTCTCTGGTCAAAATAAAAATAAATGAATAAATAAATTAAATTAAATTAAATAATTCTGAAAAACAAACAAACAAAAAAAACAAAAGATCCCACGTAGCTGATCTTGTTTGAATCTCAGGACCTGTGACTTGAAAACCATACCAGGATGTGTGTGTACATGCCCAAGATCCCATGAGGATAGAGAAATGGAGAAGACTGGTTGCAGCACGACCACACCCCACTGGGGGTTGCTTAACTTTCTATGTTTGGTCTCTCTGGTGAACGCAAGCACCTTCTGGCAATTAAAAAAAAAAATACAGAATCAGAAAGAAAAGTAAGAAAAAATAAAAATCAATACAGAAATAATGAAGAACTAGGTCATTTTAATGCACTTTCTTGTTGAAAACCAGTTCATAATATATTTGAAAACATGAGAAAACTAACAAGATAGTGAAGAAATACCATGTCAGGATCTAAAGGAAACTGAAGACTGCAGAAAGCAAAACTAGCATTTAAAAGCCTTTTCCCGTGGGGGTATTTGCTGAAAATGGAGACAATGGCATAAGGTTAAATAGCATTTAAAATAGCATCACAGAAATCACATATCAGAGACTGAAATCTAGGGTCAAGAAAATAAATGGCCGTAGCAAACTACCAGTGCTTCACCTGGGAACTCAGGAGTTGTTCCTAAGTTAACAATGAACTGACAAAGATGGGTTATTGCAGGGGACCCTGTTCTCCTTAGAATTATCATTATATTAAGCGATCCCATTTTCCTAAAATATCAGGCTTCCTGTAACAGTGGTGGCCTCACTATCTAGCATAGACAAAAATGATCTGTGGGGACCTCATACTAAGCTTCAAATATTTTTTATAAACTACTTTGAAAGCGCATTGATCACAAGTAACAGGACTTTATTCCTTTTTAGGGCCAAATAGTATTTCATTGTGTAAACATATCACATTTTCTTTCTTTCTTTCCCTTTTAGGTTTTGCCATAGGGCATATGGGCTTGCTGGAGAGAGACAATGAGGGAAAGTGAGAAATCACCCCCCTGAGAAAGATGGCCATGCTGCAATCCCTTCTCCTCCATTCTCCTCCTGGGGATTTTGGACGCACACACACACATACACCCAGTGTGATCTTCAAGCCACCAAGTCCGGGACTTGGACCATGGTCAGCCATGTAAGAGACTAACACCTTAACCATCCTACCACCTGCTGACTCCAATACCACATTTTCTTCATCCATTCATCCACTGATAGATAGATAGGTCAATTCCACTTTCTTGGCTCTCATGAACAGTAGTGCTGTATCACCATGGGTGAGCAGATGGTTCTTCAACACATTGGTTCATGACAACATGGAAGAGCGTGGAGGACATTCTGTTAGGTAAAATAAGCCAGGCATGAAAAGACAAACACCGCATGATCTCACTCATATGCGGAATCTAAAAAATAGTTCTTCTCATAGAAGTAAAAAGGAGAGGGCCAGCCAGTGTCACGGTAGATAAGGTAGCTAGATTCCACATGGCTGACTGCATGGTTCGAGTCCTGGACCTGGTGACTTGAAAAACACACTGGGTGTGTGTGCATGTGTGCTCAGAATCTCGGAGAATGGAGACAGGTTTGTGGTGTGGCCATCACCCTCTGGAGTGTGGTTTCTCACTTTCCCTCTCTCTGTCTCTTTCTGTGAGGAGTGTGCACACCCTGTGGCAAAAACCTGAAGGGTAAAAAAAGCCTCTCATATGTGAAAAAGTGAAAAATACAGTAAAATTGCAGAACATCTTGCATATGATAATTGATAATACAAAATATTGAAGTAGGTAACATAAATGATTAGAGGAAAACAAATAGCATTACAACAATCAAAATTAATAAAATTTTAAGAATGAGTTTCTAACCTCTTCAAGACTAGGTAAAAATATAAACTGAACACGAAGAGAAATAATGATAAAAGCAGAATGAATGTGGTAGAAAATAGAGACATAAGACAACTAATCAATAAACCAAAATGCTGTTTTATTGAAGGGGAAAAAATCACCAATTTAGACCAATTACTGAGAAATTTATTTGACAGAAAAGGCAGGAAAGAAAAAACATATAAAGTGAGAAATGACAAGGGTGCTATAGCCATTAAGAAAAATGAAATTTTCAGAATTGCAGCGATTACCTTGCACAACTCCATGTGCATAAATTTGGAAACCAAAATGGGGTAAAATGCACAACTTCCTAAGAGATACAGTATACAAACATTCACCCTGTGTAATAGACATAAAGAATGAACTTCCCATGAGAAGATATTAAAAAGTTGTCACATAGCTGTCCCACAAAAAGTCCTAGTCCAGACAATTTCCTAGAATTCTATCAAATATCTAAAGGCCAGATCATCAAGGTGCTACATATATTGTTTTAGAAAATAAAAGGACAAAAATATGAAGACCTCAAAATATTTTATGAAATGAATATAATAATGATTCCTAAAACTGATAAGAATGATATAAACAAAGTCAATATTGATGAAAAATCCTAAATAAAACATTAGCAAATACACTACAATGTGTTAAAATATCCGTATATCAGGAACAAACAGAATTTATTCTAAGAATGTAAGGTTTCCTCAATGTCAGAGAATTCACTGATACATTTTAGCTTATGTTAAATAATTTGAGAAACATTTTGAGAAGGCCTATAATAGACAATACTCTAATCATTTATTAAGATAAATACTGGGACCAGCAAATAGTGTAATGATTACATCACTGGATCAACTACATGACCAACCACGTTCAAGTCCCGGACCTGGAGGCTTGAAACTCAAGCCTGGGGCTTATGCAAGCATGCCCAAAATCCTAAGAGAAGAATGGAGGAGAAGGGATGTGGTGTGGCCATCCCCCCAGGAGATGATTTCTCACTTTCTGTCTCTCCATCTCTTTCTGTTTCTCTAGCGAGCACACGTGCCCTATAGTAAAAATCTCTCCAAAAATAAATAAATACTAATGGATAAATATAAAATACTTGTTTTAAAACTGAAATAAAACTACTTAACAATAACTTATTTAAATATATACATATATGTATTTGGCCAGGGGGACCCCTTTAAGCCTCTGTCCAATTAACATGCCATCATCATTCTTTCAGAACTTCCTTTTTTATACTAGAATAAAAGTTTCTGGCTTACCTTGAGCTGTCTCTGCCCAGCCTGGAAATGAGACAGTTTTCCAACCACCTGTGGCTCATATAGGACCGAATATGAGATGATTGGAGCATTAAAAGGCACAGCCTAATAGTTAAAGGTGCTGGATCCCATACGGCCAACCACAGTTCAAATCCCAGCCCTTGCAGCTTGAAAAATGTGACAGGGTGTGGACGTGTGTGCCCAAAATCCCAACAGATTGGAGAAAAAGAGTGGAAGGGATAGCAGCGTACTCACATCTCATTGAGAGGTACTTTCTCCCTCTCTCTCTCCCTCTCCCTCTCTGTGTCTCTCTAATGAGTGTACATACCATTTGGCAATTTAAAAAAGAAAAGCATAATGATGGTTTATAATGTGATGACTGAAAAGAGTATCGATGAGTCATCAAGATAGAAAAAGAAACATTACAGATGCTCGCACGCTAATAAATGATGGGACTAGAAAATGACTTTAGTCAGTCCCCATGGTAATAACTGATGTAGGTCAAGGTCACCAATGGCTGCTAAAGCAATTTAGTGAAAGCTTTAGGGAAGTGTGTATTCACATGATCTCGGATTATCACCTCACATATCGCACAGATCACTTGTCCAGCTCAGAGGGGAATAACTCTGACATGACAAGAAGAACATGTGACACCACTTTTCCTGCCAAAACGTTCAGTCTGAATCTGATATTAAGTATTAGACAAATCCAGACTTGGGGACATTTTACAAGACTAACAGCCTAGATTCTTCAACAATGTCAATAGAGAAAACGACCAGGAGGACCAGTTCTGAATTAATGGAAACCAAAGAGATGTGCGACTCAGTCATCCATGATTGCATCCTGGGCTTTAAATAGTGGGTTGTGGGGCCAGCAGGTGGCATGTGGTTAAAGTGCTGAAGTCTCACGTGGCTGACCATGGTCTGAGTCCCTGACCTGGTGGCTTGCTTCCTCACTCTCCCGCTCTCTCTCTCTTTCTCTGGTAAAACTGAATAATAATAATAATTAATAAATAAATTAAATTAAATATATAATTCTTTCTTAAAATTTTAAAAATATTGGGTTGTTGAAAAGTCATGACGTATTTCTTTTTAGAGGTTTTTGCTATAGGGCGTGTGCGTTCACCAGACAGAGAGAGACAGAGAGATAGAAAGCAAGAAATCATCCCCCAGGGAGGATGGCCACACCGCAATCCCTTCTCCTCCATTTTCCTCTTTGGATCTTGAGCACGCACACATACGCGCCCGGCATGAGTTTAAGCCAGCGGGTCCTGGACTCGAACTGCGGTCGACTACATGGCAGTCCAGCAACATAGCCATTACGCTAACTGCTAGTCCCCCATGACGTATTTTTTTCTATGTTTTTCTGTGCAAAAATGTGTCATGACTCTTCTGACAACCCATACTCTAATGAACATTTTTGAGAAAACTGGGAAATTTTGGATATTATGAAATACTTACTCATAATATTAAATTCTCAATTGCAATGATATCATGCTTATGTAGGAGAAAAATCACATGTCTTAGAAAAGAAGTAGAGTTTAGAAAAATCATACTGATGTAAATGAAGGATAAATTAATGTCTATTGTACTAGTCTTTCTGTAGGTTTAAAATTTTTCAAAATTAAAATTTGGATAAAAAAAGAGAGCAATCAATAACCTAGAATTTTTTAAAAATGATATAGGGAACCAGCAGTTAGCGTAATGGCTATGTCGCTGGATTCCCACATAGTCGACTGCGGTTCGCGTCCCGGACCCGGTGGCTTAAAACTCATGCCAGGAGCAAGTGCGTGCGTGCCCAAGATCCTGAGAGAAGAATGGAGGAGAAGGGATTGCGGCATGACCATCCCCCCTGGGGGGTGATTTCTCACTTTCTGTCTCTATGTCTCTCTCTGTCTGTCTGGCGAGCGCATGCGCCCTACAGCGAAAACCTCTTTAAAAAAAATGATATAAATGTTTTTTAAGAATAACTGTAAATTTTGGGGTTTTTTGGAGAGGTTTTTGCTTTAGGGTGCATGGACTCACCAGGAAAACAGAGAGATAGAAAGCGAAAAATCACCCCGTAGGGGGAAAGGCCACGCCACAATCCCTTCTCCTCCATTCTCCTCTTGGGATCTTGGGCACACAAGCATACGCACCCAGCGTAAGTTTAAGCCACCGGGTCCGGCACTCGAACCACAGTTGACTACATGGGAGTCCAGAGAATAAATATAAATTTTGGGATCAGCAGATGGCATAATGTCTATGTCACTGGACTTCTATGTAGTCAACCATGGTTTGAGCCCCAGACCGGGTGGCTTAAAATTCATGCCAGGCCACGTATGCATGCATGCCCAAAATGCCAATGGGAGAATAGAGAAGGGATTGCAGTGTGGCCCCATCCTCCCAGAGGGTGATTTCTTGCTTTCTGTCTCTCTCGCTCTCTTTCTCTCTCTCTTCAGTGAGCATACACACCCTGTAACAAAAATCTCTCAAAAAAAAAAAACATAAATTTTAAACTTTTTTAGATATAAAAAGTCATGAGACAGGCTGCCTCTGTGGCCTAGCGGTTAAGGGAGTTGGATTTCTTTCAGAATCTACGAAGGACCCTGAAAGATTGAAAGTAAAGCACGGTCCATGACACAGCTGCTATTGATGGCTGACCACAGTGTGAGTCCCAGCACCCTGAAAAGCAAGGACACATGTGTTTGGGTGCCCCAGATTCCACCAAGATGTAGTCACGGACGACAAGGGTTTACGGTGTGACCACAGCCCGTTAGGAGATGCTTCCTCCTCTCCCTCTCTTTCTCTCTGTCTCTCTGTCTCTCTCCAGCAAGTGCGCATGCCCTCTGACAATTAAATAAAGGCATGAGAACTTATAATCAGCAAATTTACACTAAAGGAAATAATAAAATTGTGTTCAGAAGGAAAATAAACCTGGATAGAAGGTTAGATATAAGGAAATGTATAGAAAAATGTAAATGATAAATAAGTGAGAACATCTAAGTGAATATTTATGGTATAAAGCAATAATTATACCTATTTGGTTTAAACACCTATAGAAATAATACAAAATGGACAAAAACAGCAGGAGTCTGGTAAATGGAGTTCAAGTTTATTCTGAAGTCTTTACATTGTCCAGGATAACTCAAGGTCAAAATGCACACTGCAGACTCTAAAGTGACCAGCAAATTAGTAAAACAAGTATTCCTCCTAGGTCTATAGAAGGAAAAATAAAATAATAAAAATACCTAACATATCAAAAAAAGAAATTTTAAATATTGAAGAACAAGGCAAAAGAAACTACTAATAGTATGACGATTTAAACTCAAATATATCAGTAATTATAATAAGTGTATATGAACGAAATGCCCTAATTTATATAAAGATTGTTAGTTTGTATTGAAAAAAAAAAACAAAACAGTCATCTTCTGTTTGTCAAAAAATGCATCTAAAACACTAAAGATTCTGAGAGATGAAAGTAAAAAGATGGTCTATAAAACAGCTGCCGTTTATGGGAACAAAGCAATTCACAAATAATTCTAGACTAAAAAATCTAAAAATTGCTTTTTGAGCACAATACATTAAGTAAGAAATCAATAAGCAAAGTCAGCGTATGTTGGAAATGAAGCACTTCATTTTATTTTTCCATAAATGAGAGAGACAGAAAGAGAGAAACACACAGAGAGAGAGAGAGATACCACCCTCATGTATCAGTGCAACTCATAGAAACATGTTCATTGACACTGGGACCACCTTCAGCCTCAGCCAGCTTGGATCACAGGCTTGCACTCACAGAACGTGGTTAGGGAGGCCTCTGGACACGAACCCAGAACCTTCCCATGTGGGTCTGCTTTGCAGAGTGTCATATTTTACTGCTGTGCCTCTGTCTGCTCCCAAAGCACCACACTTCTAAGTGACCAATATTCCAAGAAGAAATCACACTGGAGGAAGTAAACATGTTGAATTTCACAGCAGTGAAAATTAAACATATTAAACTTGTAGGAACAGCTGTACTTGGAAAACTAAAGACGGACAGACATAAATAAGGGGGGAGGGAACCAATAAAAGTGGTCAATTTAATGGTAGGAGCAAGTCCAGAAATATTGATAATAACATTGAATGTTAATGGATTAAATTTTCCAATCAAGAGACACAGACTGGCTGAATGGATTTTTTTTTTTTTTTTTTTTTTTTTGGAGAGGTTTTCACTATAGGGCGTGTGCGCTCGCCAGAAAGACAGGGAGAGACAGAGAGACAGAAAGCAAGAAATCACCCCCCAGGGGGGATGGCCACGCCGCAATCCCTTTTCCTCCATTCTCCTCTCGGGATCTTGGGCATGCACACACACGCGCCCGGCGTGAGTTTTAAGCCACCAGGTCTGGGACACGAACCACAGTCAACTACGTGGGAGTCCAGCGACATAGCCACGGCTGAATGGATTTTAAAGAAAGGAAAGAAAGAAACCCTCTATGTGTTGCCTGCAAGAAATACCTCATGGTATAAGGCATACATAGACTAAAAGTGAAGGGCTGGAAAAAGATATTCCACACAACCAGAAACCAACAAAGGCCTGGAGTTGCAATACTGATCCCAGACAAAATAGACTTTAAGACAAAAACTGTAAGAAAAGGAACAGCTGTGCTTAGAGAAATATTTATAGCCTAAAATGTATATCTCAGGGGAAAAAAGTTGACAACAAACTAAAGATTAGAGAAAAAAATACATTGAATCAAACTGAAATAAAATAGAATGAAGTGATAGATGTAAGAGCAGAAATTAATAAAATAGGAAACAAAATATGCATGAGATCAACAAAGAGTGGAAGTGACTAATAAAATGAATCATGCCCAGAAAAGACTTCGAGAAAAAGAAAAGGAATCAAAAATCCAGCATCAAGAATTAAAGAAAATGAGGTGGGGAAGATATTCCTACCAATTCTGCAAACATTAAGAGAGAATAAGAATAATGATATATATATTAAAACATTATAGGGACCAGCAGTTGGCTTAATGGACTCCCATGTAGTCGGCCGTGGTTCGAGTCATGCTGGGCGCATGTGCGTGCGTGCCCAAGATCCCGAGAGGAGAATGGAGGAGAAGGGATTGCAGCGTGTCCATCCTCTCTGGGAGGGTGATTTCTCGCTTTCTGTCTCTCTGTCTCTCTGTCTTTCTGGCAAGTACACACGCCCTATAGCAAAAATCTCTCAAAAAGAAAAATTATTTGAAATAGACAAATCCCTAGAAGAATGTAGCCTACCAAAACTGACACAACTGTACAACTTAATTTAGTTTTTCTAACACTAGTAAAGAAATAGTTTGTAATTAGCAACTACAAACCTTAAAGTAAATAAAATTCCTGGCCTAGATGACATCGTCAGTGAATTCTTCCAAACATTACAGAAAAAAATAATCCCAATCTTTTTAACTCGCCAGAGGGTGTGTATACTTGCCAAAAAGAGAGACAGAGTAAGAGAAAGAAACAGAGGAAGTGAGAAAGCACCCCTATAGGAAATGGTCATGTCCAAACCCCTTCTTCCGCCTATCGGAATCTGGGCACATGTATCCATGCTGCCAGATCTGAGACTTAAACCATGCCGTCAGCCACGTGAGATCCAGAAGCTTCAACCACTACACCAGCAGGTGGCATAGTGGTTAAGGCGCTGGACTTCCACATGGCTGACTAAGGTTCCAGGCCTGGATCCGGTGGCTTGAAAAATCACTCCAGACACATGTACATGTGTGCCCAAAATCCCAGCAGGAAAATGGAGATGATGGGACTTTGGTATGGCCATCCTCCCTGGGAGGTGATTTTACGCTTTCTCTCTCACCGTCACTGTCTCTCTCTGGTGAGTGCACATGCCCTGCAACAAAAACCTAAAAAAAGTCACACGGCAAAAGTAAATGTATATGGAGATGATAGAAACTTGTGACCATATTATGTCACATAGCACACAGGGTGCTCATCATACGTTAATTGTGAAACCTCAGAGGCTGTCCCTTGCCACTGAGAGTGAAAGGAGGAGGAGTCACAGCGGTGACACGGCCCTGTGGAAGTGGTCCTGGCTGTGCATCCAGGCCGGCCAAGACTGGGGATGGATCATATTGCGAAGACTACAGCAGGGTTGTCTGTTTCTCTTTCTCTCTCTCAGAAGAAATAAACTTTAAAAAATAATAAATGTTAAACGTCAAAAAAATTAGGGGAAAAAAGCGGAGAAGGACATCCACTATCACCACCTTACATTGTACTGAAGATTCAGTTTAAAACAAGAAACAGCTTAAACCAAAACAAAACAAAAAGGGTAAGGACCAGCAGGTGGCGTGAAGGTTGAGGTGCTGGATCTCATATGGCCAACTTCAGTGTTTAAGTCCTGGACCCAGCAGCTTGAAAATCATAAAGGGCACATGTGCATGCATGCCCAAAATCCTAAGAGGAGACTGGAGGAAAAGGGATTGCGGCATGGCCTCCCCTCCAGAGAGGTGATTTCTCATATCGCCCCTGTCTGTGTTTCTCTGGTAAGCGCATGTACCTTTTAGCAAAAAAATTTTTTTTTTAATTTATTTATTTATTTATTTATTTATTTATTTGCATTCATTCTCTGAACATCATTACAGCATACAAAATGAGATTTTCCATCCAAATTACACTATATATTGTCTCAATCAAGCACATCAACAAGCATGTTATTGTCAGCAAATGATCTTCCATTTCTTGTCTTCTGTATGTTTTGCTTTTTTCCCCCCATCCTAGATTCTCTCTTACCCTCTGCCATCTCCCACTCTCCTCCCACTGTCTCTGGTATCTATGTTTGCTTTCTATACTGTTTTCTCCTCACATTTTATTGTAACGCCAAAGACCCTAATCAATCCAAATACCCTCATAGCAAACAGAGGTGATACCCACATTTCCATGAACACAAGTCTTACTTTACGCATCCTATAAAGTAGCACCTAGCTGTGGCTACATATCCTACTGCAGTCATTGAATATATATATATTTTTTTTTCTGAAACTTTTTTTTTGTAACTCAATTTACATTCCTTCCCTAAGCTTCATCACAGCATACAAAATGCAATCTCCCATCCAGTACACACTGCATAGTGATACAATCATGCACATTACAAAAAATTTTCCATTACTAGTTCCTAGAATTACTTCCACCCCTCTTTCTGACCCTCTGTCCCTTCCCACCCTCCTCTCACACCACCTCCGGTGTCTACAATTGTCCTTCATTCCCTTCCCACCCACGTTGCATTGATCACACAATTTCCTACATAATCTAACTACTTTCAATGGTGAGTTCACTCATTACTACTAAGAAAACCAGTTTTAACTTAACTCAAAGAAATGCCAAGGAACTTTGCTTAAAGCCAGGAAACAAGTTAGGATTCTGTTCAAATGGAAGGTGCATGAACCTATCAGTCTCATGTACTTTTATCTTCTGTTCTGGTTCAATTTTCCTGATTAAATTCTGGGATATAATATTCAAATTCAGACTTGTCCCTCTGATTAAGTTGGCCACTTTCATAGTTTTTGGACTCTTATTTCCGTGTGTCTGTGTTTAATTTTCTTGATACAGCACACCCTTGAGAACTTCTTGGAGATCTGGTCTGGTGCTGGTAAATTCTTTCAGGTTTTGTTTATCTGAGAATGTTCTTGTCTTTTCTTCCCACCTGAAAGATAATCTTGCCGGGTACAGTATTCTTGGCTGAAACTGTTTCTCTCGTAACACTTTGAATATATTTTCCCATTCTCTCCTCGCTCGCATTGTTTCCGATGAGAGATCTGCTGTTAGCCTGATGAGATGTCCTTTGTAGGTAACTTGATGTTTCTCTCTTGCCAATCTTAGTATCTTGTCTTTGTCTGCGGTTTTGGTCAACCTGGCTATAATGTGTCTTGGAGAAGATCTCCTTGGGTTGATTCTATTTGGGGTCCTTTGTATTTCCTGGGACTGGATCTTCGAATGCCTCTCTAGGTTTGGAAAGTTTTCTTGCAGGATTTCATGGAATAGATTATCAATGCCCTTATGGGTCTCTTCACCTTCTGGAATGCCAATTATCCGGATATTTGGACGTTTGATGGTATCCAGTACTTCTCGCATATCATTCTCAAATTTTTGAGCCATTTTCTCAGTCTTCGTGGTGGACTTTTCTAAGCCAGCCATTTTCTCTTCTACATCTGAGATTCTATTTTCTGAATGATCTAGTCTGCTTTTAATACTTTCAAGGGAGATTTTGACTTCTTGTATTATAGACTTGATCTCTAGCAGTTCCGTTTGAGTCTTTTGTAAAGTGTGTAATTCCTCTTTTAGAACTTGCAAGAATTTCCTCATCTCCTGGAACTCGGCAACTTCTTTCTCCTTTCTCTTTAGCAGTTCATTATCTCTCTTTTCTTCCATCTCTGTTAGCTTCGACATTACGAATGCTCTAAATTCCTTATCAGACATTTCCATGACTTTCACCAAACTGTTTGTGGATGAAGGAGAGTTACTCTTTTCCATTGGAGGAGAGGTATTTTCTCGTTTTCCCATATTTCTCGTGATCCGACGGTGATTTCTTGTCATCTGATGAATGGCGTGTTTCTTTCAAATTCTTGAAGTTAAGCCTCAATGTTCAGGAGCAAGCAGACAGAGGTGTTCTAGAATCGGATTGCTGTTCTGTAGTGATCGCACACTAGCTTTGCTTGCTGGAGGCTGAATTATGAGTAGAAAATCTTCATTTCGCCTGTGCCCTGAAATATCTAGTTCCCAGTATCCATGTGGAATCTTCTCAGAGGCTCAACTCTCCTGCCACACTAGCTTTGCTTGCTGGAGGCTGAATTACGAGTAGAAAATCTTCATTTCGCCTGTGCCCTGAAATATCTAGTTCCCAGTATCCATGTGGAATCTTCTCAGAGCGCAAAAATTTTTTTAAAAAGTAATTAATAAATAAAAAGAGAGAAAATCATTGTCATTATTTACACATAGCACATGTCAGATAGCCTAGTGAGCCTACAGATAAGTGAATAGAAATACTAGTAGAGGTGAACATGTAAAAATGTAGCGGTATGTCAGCAATAAACAGCAAGCACGTTTGTGATAACACCACTGTAATAATATCATTTTTCAACAATCTATAAAAAAATTATTTGTAATAACATCAAAATTATCAAATTGCTAAGAATATATCTAACAAGGAATGTACAAAATTCTAAGCAAAAAAAAATGAATAATTATTAAGCATTTAAGAGAGTGAGAAGACAGCAGAGAGAAAGTTTTGCAAATACAGATCTGATAAGAGACATGTATCCAAATTATACAAAGAGCTTTTAAGTACAGCAATAAGAAAACAAACAACCTAATTAAATGTTGAGCAAAAGATCTGAACAGACACCTCTCACCAAATAAGATATTCAGACAGCACATAAGCATATAAAAGGCATGTCAATACCACGTGACAACAGGGAATTGCAAATTAAGACCATGAGCTATTGCTCCACACACACTAGAACGGCAAAAAATCCAGAAAACAAAAACAAATACTTGGAAGCATAAACAGCAATAGAAATTCTTTTTCCCTGCTGGCAGGAATGCAAAATGGAACTTTGAAAAACTGTTTAGCATTCTTTTAGAAAACTAAACACAGTAGGACCATATAATTCAGAAACTGCCCTACATGGGTTGAAAGCACATCCCACAGACTTGCACATGAATACTTACACCAGTTTTATTTATAATCCTCAAAACCTGGAAGGGACTAAGATATGTTTCTTTGGAAAAACATAAAATAAAATAAAAAGAATAATGTATTTAATTGTTTTAGAAAGATTATTGTTGTAGGGCACATGCACTCACCAGAGAGAAGAAAAGTGAGAAATCACCCCTCAGGGGGATGGCCACACTACAAATCCCTTCTCCTCCGTTCTCCTTTCAGGCTTTTGGGCACACACACACACACACACACACACACACACACACAAAAAACCTTGTGGGAGTTCTAAGCCGTTGGGTCCAGGAATCGAACCACAGTCTACTATATAGGAGTCTGGCGATGTGACCATTACACAATCTGCTGGTCCTATTATTATTTTATTTTTAAATTTTGCTATAGGGTATGTGTGTTTACCAAAGAGAGAGACACACAGAGACAGAGGGAAAGTGAGAAAGCAAGCCACCAAGTCTAGGACTTGAACTGCAGTTAGCTATATGGAGAGTCCAGCACCTTAGCCATGCCACCTGCTGGTCCCAACTAAAATGTATGTCAATAGGTGGGTAAATAAAGACATCTGCTCAAATAAATATTACTTAGCAATTTCAAATGATCAAGTCAGACCAGCGGGTGGCATGGTGATTAAGATGCTGGATTCCCATACGGCCGACCATGGTTTGAGTCCCAGACCTGGCAGCTTAAAACTCACACTGGGTGCATGTGCATGCATGCCCAAAATCCCAAGAGGAGAATGGAGGGGAGAAGATTGTGGCATGGCCATCCGTCCTTTGGGGATGTAATGCCATGGAAATGGTTATTATACAGTATTGTTTAGGCAATAATGACCAGGAAAGCATTATATAGATGCGCAGCAGACACAACTTTTAAAAGTTAAAAAAAAATTTGCTTGTTCTTTCCAATTTTTCTGTGCCTTTACCAATGGAGATAGATACAGACAGGTTAGCTAGGTGATAGCTAGATGAATGATATAGAGAGGTGATATAGATAGATGGTAGATAGATAAGATAGATCATGGGTAGATGGGTATATATGAATGACATGGATGGTATAGATGATAGGTGAGAAAGAGATGATAGGTAGAGAGATGGATAGATACGGAAGATAGATATAAATGATAAAGGTGAATGGTGAGGGAAACAGATGAAAGATATAGACAGATAGATGATAGATAGATGGGGCAGATAGATAGACATAAATAGGTAAATGACAGATGATGGGAGCAAAGTAGGAGGAGAGGGCATAGCAGGGAGGGAGGAAGAAAGAAAAAGAAGTTCTAAACTATAAAAAGAAACAAACTGCATTCGCAACGCTCTGCATCAGAACTTTTTCACTGCACAGATATCGTGGAGGTTTTTCTGTATCAGCACAAACAGATGCCATATGTTCTTTTTCAGGACAATTTTAAACCTATATAAATGGAACACGAATCCTTCAACCGTAACTCCTTCAAGTTAGTGTGAGAGTTAGATTGCGTCCAGTCATTTGCCAATAAAAGTAACTGCAATGAACATGTTTCTATGAGTTGCACTGATACATGGGAATCACATGTGCAGGAAAGTTTCTGGACAATACATTGCTAGGTCATAGGACATGTGGATAGCTCCTGATCTCCAAAACACCGAATCCATTTATATCCTGTGAACAATGCAGAAGAGAACCTGCTTCCTGGCACTAATATGCATTATGTACAGCTTTGATTTTTGCCAACTGAATATGTACAAATTAACTTCTAGTTTAAATTTGCACTGTTTTTGGTAACAGTAAAGGTGTGCATCTTTTCACGTCTTTATAGATGTTGCTATTTCTTTTTCTGTGAACTGTCAACATATAGCCTTTGTCCACTTATATTAAGGATAGATAATTCATTCCCTTGGCTCCGAAGTCAAACGTTACAAAATAAGACAGCAAAATTTCCCTCCCATCCTTCTCTCTGCCCAGTAACCCTCTCTCATTAGCATACAATGCCATGACTTTCCTATGTACCCTGCCAAAGACATTCTATGCATGGCCACGCAAATATATATGTACGTGTGTGTTTCCCTTCCCTCCCCCCATGGTAGCCTACTATTTACATTCTTCTGTAGTTAAACCAAAGATTTCCAAAGACTTCTGAAGTTTCCTCCAACCTCAGCTAACCAAGTAGAGACATGTAACAGACACAATAATTCCAGCTCTCTTGATAACAGCAAGAGAGTGTTCACTGTGGACGGCAGGAGGAATACCGGGAAAAAGATTTGTTATAAGTGTTTTTCAGAAGGCTCTGCCCTGAAGCTATTTCTTCCCACCAGAAACCACAGCACTGGATAAACGGCCCCTCCCAAAGTACTGAGAAAAGCAAACAGCAGATGCGCAGAAGTGACCTAAGAACACTGAGAGGGGCCCACCACAGACAGGAGAGTCCTCGACAGCAGCAAGATGAAGGATGGTCCTTCTGAGGCCGCACAGGTGAGAACGTAGCTCAGCTAGCACAGCCAGGCTGGCAGGAAGCCAGAAACAGAATTCTGACCCACGAAGGCAGCTGGCGGTCCCTGCCGAACTCGCAGAGGCCAGAGAAGCATGACACATTGCGGGAGTGGGATGGGACCCACACAGAAAATGCAGAGCAGCACGGGAATTCTGGAACAGAGGGACATGACTCAGGCACCGAGGGTGGGGTTTAGTCCTACACCAGGATCCAGACTGAGACTGGCCTCTAGGCGCTGTGATTAACCAGTAGGGATTAGTGATTAAACAAGATCTCACCTGCACCCTGCATATTGTAATTAGCTCTGATCGTTTTAAATTAATTAAGAGGTAGATTTGTGTGTACTTTGCCCAGAGGATTGTTTGGTTCTGCTCAACTCCTTTCCTAATTTTCCTTCGTTTCTAATCAAACAATTGCATCAGCTGTTGGAGAAATGGAAGCACTGAGCTACTTACCCAAAATGACCGTTCAGTGTGACTACGAATGCCTCGTTAGGGCTGCCCTTACATTAGCTCATTAGTCCATTCTTCACACACCAATGAGTGCGAAGCACCTGCTGTGTGCCAGGTACGTGGTGGAACTGAGGTCTGAACAGTAAGGTAGGCACGGTGCCTAAGCGCCAGGAATCCAACCTGGTCAGAACGATAACAAGGGCAGGTCGTTCCAATCCAGTGCCAAACGTGCTGCTATAAAAATATGAACTGAGTGCTTTGGAAATATGGAGGAAGGAGCCCCCAATCCTGACTGAAGTTGTCAGGAAAAGATTCCCACAGGAAATGGCATCTGAGCAGGTCTTCAAAGGGATTGGTAGGAGTATCCTAGGCAGAGAAGTGGAGGCAGGTATTCGGGCTGGAGCCGTGGCACCGGAATGCAGTCACACTGGGGTACTGCATCGCCAGGGGACACTTGACAGCTCGTTGTGGTTGACGAGGAGGAGAGGGAACAAAGTCAGACCCATATTGCTGAAGCATCCAGGAAGCCAGCAATGCCTAGCCCCAGTGGGTTTGAATGAGGGGAACTAGAGACCAAGTAGCCACCTACGAAAGAAATGTGGTGGACGCAGGAGAAGCGTGAGGGCCACCAGAATGCAGACACATGTTTATGCAATCCAACTGGTATCTACCCGTAATGGGATTTCACAGGTCATCAAAATTTGCATACCACTGCTGAGAAGGCACTGCCCCTCCGGTCTTTCCCCTACACTAGTGGTTCCAACCAAGAGCAGGGCAGAAGCGAAACTGTCACAACTGGGCATGGAACAGGCATCCACGGTGGTAGGCAGAAGCCAGAGATGCACCTAAACGCTTCACAGTGCACAGCACAGCCACCACGCAGACACTTGTCCACCTGATCATGCGGAGGGGAAGAACCTGCCTTCTGCATAATAGAAAGATTTACCCAGGGATCAGGCAGTGGCATTGTGGTGAAGGCAGCTGGATCCCACATGGCTGACCGCACAGTTCAAGTCCCGGGCTGAAAAATCCTCTGACCCTGGCATTTGATAGAAAGTGGATGAGTATGGAAAATTTATTGCTGAGTGAAGCAAGCCACACCAGGAGAGACATTGTATGTCTCCATTAACACATGCCGAATGTTCACACTCTATGGTAGAGACTGAAAGGTGGGAGGACATAAAAGCATTGAAAATAGTTGTGGACACTGGAGACAGTGTGGAAGGAGGGTGGGAGAGGGGAAGAGTGCAGAGAAGGAAATTAGGGAGAGAACACAGAGAGGTAGGCGTTTGTGGAACATAGAAGTGGTTTATTCCCTGTTGATGATAATGTGCATGGTATTCTCAACTGGACTGGTCTGAGCTGTATTTTGCATTGGGTAAATTCTCTTTACAAGCTAAATGATGTATAGCAGTTGAATGTATAAAATAGTAATAATAAAAGCAAACACAAAAAAAGGCAGCTTTGTAATAAAACATGAATTGTACTGGTTGGGTTGTGTATGCATGTGTCTGCATTCTGGTGGCCCTCACACTTCTGCATCCACCACATTTCTTTCGTAGGTGGCTACTTGGCACTAGTTCCCCTCATTCAAACCCATCAGGGCTAGGCATTGCTGGCTCCCTGAATGCTTTAGCAATTTGGGTCTTACCGTCTTTGTTCCTTATATAACCTGGAAATTAACTTACACTAATTGGTAAGAAAGAAAAGAAAAAATTTAATTTGGTGAATATTACACTTAAAAAGAGCGTTTTCTAGTTTCATTATTGACCGACAAGTAAATGAATACAATTGAGATTTCAAAGTACAAAGAATAAAAAAAAAAAAAGAAAAACCCACTGAGCACATGTGTGTGCCTAAAATCCCAAGAGGAAATAGAAGGTCTTGCAGCATGACTATTTCTCCTGGAGGGTGTTTTTCCACTTTCTTTCTAACAAACATATGTGCCCTATAGCAAATTTAAAAAGAAAGAAAAAAATATACCCACAGATGAATCTCGCATTAAAGGCACCACTGCATAAAGGTTTTATCCTACTTAAGATACAAGATATGGGCCAGGAGGTGGTACTTGGTGGTTAAGGCCCTGGATCCCACATGGCTAAATCCGCAGTTGGAGTCCCAGGCCTGGCAACCTGAAAAATACTTTGGATGCATGTATGTGCATGTCAAAAATCCTGAGAGAAGGGACCAGCAGTTAGCGTAATGGCTATGTCGCTGGACTCCCACGTAGTCAACCGCGATTCGCGTCCCGGACCCGGTGGCTTAAAACTCACGCCAGGTGCGTGTGCGTGCGTGCCCAAGATCCCGAGAGGAGAATAGAGGAGAAGGGATTGCAGCGTGACCATCCCCTCTGGGGGGTGATTTCTCGCTTTCTGTCTCTATGTCTCTCTGTCTGTCTGGTGAGCGCACGCGCCCTGTAGCGAAAACCTCTCAAAAAAAAAAAAAAAAAAAAAAAAAAAATCCTGAGAGGAGAATGGAGGAGAAAAGATTGTGGTGTGGTCATCCCACCTGGGAAGTGATTTCTCAACTTCCCTCTCCCTCTCCCTCTGTCTCTGTCCAGTGAATGCACATGGCTTATGGCCAAAAAAAAAAAAAAGCAGTATAATCATTAATATCATCTTATTCCTTTTTCAGTCTTTCTGTCTTTTGCCTCCAGATCCCCGCCTTTAACTTCCTGAACTACCCTCTCACCACCTGCCTACACCATACAATGTCCTCTCTGAAACTCTTGGCCTCATGCCCCTCCCAATCCATGATGATGCTTGGCTCGGTGCGATGCTTCCAGTGCTTAGAGTGCCCTTGCCTGCATTACAACGTGTTTTATCATCACAACAGCCTGTGAAATAGACACGGCACACATCGTCACCACAGTTTGCAAGGAACTCACGGTCACACGGCTAGCAAAAGCCACCATCAGGCCTCCAAACCAGGCTGATCCCTGAATCAGTACTCTCCCGTCCCCACCCCTAACCCCACAATAGAGCAGATTATCCTCAAATTTTTAAAAACTGGCATCAAAGTGTGACTGAAATGTAACCAGTTTTATATTTGACACATCTGTGTATTCAATGATTCTTCATTTGAGCAGCTAGCTTTACCAGGCCTATGTGTTGGGTGTTGTGCCATTTGAAGGACTATTTCAGGTGAAAATGACCCTTACCTTCAACTTCCTCCTTCCACATATTGACTCTGATGCTTCCACGGTAACCACAGTTAAGCAAAGGATTCCTGTGCAGGTATCTACAGCCCCAAGGACTCCCTGTGATACTGCGATGAGTCAAGGGCCACACCCCTGAGCCCAGTTGAGCCAGTTAGTGTCCATTCCCTGAGAACTTGACATTGAGACTGTGAGTAGGATCCAGCCTTTCCCCAGGCAACTGGAGCTGGACCCTGTAAACTTGGGAGATACTGGGTTTCGTGTATTTTTTTTAAGAGAGGTTATTGCTATAAGGCGTGTGCACTTGCCAGAGAGACAGAGAGAGACAGAGAGATAGAAAGCAAGTAATCACCACCTGGGGCGGGGGATGGCCATCCCTCAATCCCTTCTCCTCCATCCTCCTCTCAGGATCTTGGGCACACACGCACATGTGCCCAGAGTGAATTTTAAGCCACCGGGTCTGGGACATGAACTGCAGTCGACTAAATGGGAGTCCAGTGACAGAACCATTGTACCATCTGCTGGTCCCAGTTTTTATGTATTTTTAGCACGTTGACAAATAAACAAACAAATATGCAAAAGAGAAAAATTAGTTTTCAGAAACAGGATAATGGATAATGATCAGGTGACCAAAAGAAAAAATATCTCAATTATTTTTTTAAAAGAACCATTTTATTTATTTATTTATTTATTTATTTATTTATTTATTTATTTATTTTCACATGAGTTTTACCAGAGAAAGAGAGAGAAAGCAAGCCATCAAATAAGGGACTCGAACCATGTGGGAATTCCAGTGCCTTAACCACCACGCCACCTACTGGCCCTCAATTAATTTTTTAAATAAAAAAGAAATGTATCTACACAGAAAAAAAAAAAGAAGATAGACTCTTGAAGGACTATTTCAGGTGAAAATGACCCTTACCTTCAACTTCCTCCTTCCACATATTGACTCTGATGCTTCCACGGTAACCACGCAAAAAATTAACTCAGTGCAAATCATAGACTAAATATAAACTAAAATAATAAATTTCTTAGGAAAAAACAAGTAAATTTTTGTGACCTTGGGGGTAAGCAACGTCATTTGTGATATGACACCAAAAGCAAAAGCAACAAGATTGAAATAAACTGGACTTCATCAAAACCAAAAAACTGTTATGCTTTAAATAACAAAAATGTAAAAGGTACCCACAGAACGAAATCAAATATTTGGAAATCATATATTCGATAAGAGAATTACATTCAGACTATACAAAGAGCTCTCTCTTAAAGAACCATTTATTTAATTTTATTTATTATCATTATTATTGTTGTTTATCATTTGCTACAAGGCACATGCACTTACCAGAGAGAGACAGGAGAGAGAGGAACGTGAGAAAGCAAGCCATCAAGTCCTGGACTTGAACCGTGCTCAGCCATGTAGGAGTCCAGTGCCTTAACCACCATGCCACCTGCTGGCCCCCTAACGAGCTCTTATAACTCAACAAAAGGACAACCCGGAACGAGGGCCAAAGAAGATATGAAAATGGTCAGTGAGTTCAGAAAAGATGCTCAACATCATTGGTCATCAGGGACTCATTAAAACCACAATAAGATACTGTTTCACGCCCACCAGAATGACAATCTTCAAAGAAGCAAAAGCTAGCAAGCACTGGCAAGGAGTGCAGAGATCGGAACACTCATGCGTCACTGGTGGAAATATAGAATGATTCGGCCACCGTGAAAACAGCTGGCAATTCCTCAAAGCGTGAAATGTGAAGTCACCGTCTGGTCCAGCAAGTCCACTCCTACTTACGTATCCAGGAGAGGTGGAAGCATAAAACAAAAACTTGTACCCAGCTGTTCATAGAAGTACTATTCACAGTAGCCAAAAAGTGGAGCCAACCCAAATGTCCATCGATTGACCAGTGGATATAAAACGGCATATCCACACAACGGAACACCATTTGTCAGTAACAAGGAGCCAGGTACCAATAGATGCTGCAACATGGATGAACCCGAAGACGTTACAGTGAGTGAAAGGTGCAAAACCCAGAAAGCCGCAGATGGTATGACCCCGGTTTTTTGAAATGTTCAGAATAGGCAAATCTATAGAGTTGGGGTTGCCTTCAGCTGGTGGGGTTTGGAGGGACAGGGGAGGGACTGCTATTATGTATTGGGGGCTTCTTTGGGGGGTAATGGAAATGTTCTAAAGTTTATTGTGGTGAGAGTTGTACAACTTTGAGAATACACTAAATACTATTAAGTGATTGGAAAAAGCAGTTGGCGTAATGGCTGTGTCACTGGACTCCCATGTAGCCCACCGCAGTTCAAGTCCCAGACCCGATGGCTTAAACTCACACCGGGCGCGTGTGCGTGCGTGCCCAAGATCCCGAGAGGAGAATGGAGGAGAAGGGATTGCGGTGTGGCCATCCCCCCTGGGGGTGATTTCTTGCTTTCTGTCTCTCTGTCTCTGTCTTTCTGGAGAGCGCACGCGCCCTATAGCAAAAGCCTCTCCAAAAAGAAAAAGAAAAAGAAAAAGAAAACTAGTAAGTGGTAAATTTTAAAAATACTATTTAAAAATGTAAGTTATAACTTTTAAATGGATACATTTCATGGCATGGAGACTGCATCTCTATTTATGTATGCCATGAGACTGGGCTGATTCGTGGCGGTCTCCATTGGGGGTGTCTGTTTCTTTGTCTCTCTCTCTCTCTCTCTTTCTCTCTTGAAAGAAATAAATAAACTTCAAGAAATAATTCTGAAAAATAAAAACATCTTCAGGGGTAGAACCAGGCTCCAGTCCCTCCCTGGGCCCCACACCCAGCTCTAGGACTGTGGAGCATTGCCGTAAGCTAATGACGAAGCCGCCTTTTAGTATAGGCTGCCTTAAGTGGGTCCATATTCTCTGCAAACAAAAAGTATGTGTCCAACCCAGATCACAGGGGCCAGCACGTGGCATGGTGGTTAAGGGCTGGACTCCCATGTGGCCAACCACGGTTTGAATCCCAGACCCCACGGCTTGAAAATCAAGATGAACACATGTGTGTGTGTGTGTGTGTGTGTGTGTGTGTGCCCAAAATCCCAGAAAGAAAATGAGAAGGGATTGCAGCATGGCCAGCCCCACTGAGGAATGTTTTCTCGCTGTCTTTCTGTCTCTGTCTCACCAGCAAGCACAAGCGCCCTATGGCAAAAATCTCTCTAAAAACAGTTCACAGACTGGCCATGGGCTTTTTTTTTTTTTTTTTTTTTTAATTTTCTTTTCACATGAGTTTCCAGAAAAAGACAGAAAGAGAGAAAGCAAGCCACCAAATCCAGAACTCAAACCATAGCACGCTATGTGTGAATTCCAGTGTCTCAACCACTACGTCACCTGCTGGTCTCTGTGCATGGGTCTTTTTACTTCAAGAGAACACAATAAATGCTACACTTCACAAATTTTTGTCGGCATTGAGAACCGACCGTGTGAGGAATGAACTCACCCCGTCCAAGCTCATAACATATAGCAGTGATGTAGAAATCAGCAGCTGATTTATTTTCTATGTGATCTTAGCAAGTTCCACGAGTAAATACACTGCGCTCGAGACAGAGGTTTCACCTGTTCTCTTTTGTATTCCCGCTGCTCCTTCAGTGTCTCATATGGAGGCATTCGGCAAGTATTTGCACGTACGATTTAATCCCTGTAGTTTTCTGCCTGTAAATATCATAACAACTACCTCATTGACTAGTTTGAGAACTAATGTTTGCAAGCACTTAGTATATTTTTGGCTACAAAGTTTCCAGTTAATTTGTCATCAAAGATGATGTATCTATTGTTTTGTTGTTTTATGTTTTTGCTTAGTGCTCTTGAGATGAAACAACAAATGCAGTTGCTACAAGTATTTGTTTTACCCCTCAAATCCATTTTGAGGGGGACTAGTTTGAAATATTTTTAGGTGTACTGAGTGACCTAAAAATATATGCAAGCCCTTTGCTAGATGCTGTGTGGGTGACAAACACAATGCTCATGCCATATAGAAACTTTTGGTGCAATGAAGGAAGTAGACTTACAAAATGACTTAGAATACAAGGGGGCTTATAGAGTATCAAAAAGCCACAGTCAGGGGGCCAGCATGTGGCATGGTGGTTAAGGCACTGAACTCCCACATGGCTTACTGTGGTTCGAGTCCTGGACCTGGCGGCTTGCTTCCTCACTTTCCTTCTCTCTCTTTCTCTCTCTCTCTTGTTCTTGCTCTTACTCTATCCCTTTCTGGTCAAATTAAAATAAAAGCAGGGGCCAGCAGGTGGCATGGTGGTTAAGGGTGCTGGACTGTCACATAGCTGACCGCAGTTCGAGTCCTGGGCCTGGTGGCTTGCTTCCTCACTTTCTCTCTCTTTCTCTGTCTGTCTCTCTCTGGTCATATTTTTAAAATAAATTTATTAATGAATAAATATAATTAAATCTTTTTTTAAAAGAGTTTCTTGCTCTTGGGGTAAGTGCAGCATGTAAACGCATGGCATGGCCTGTCAGGGCACTTCCTTCCTGGTCCGGAAATCTGGCCTCCCTCCATTTCCCACTGCATCACGTTCGTGTACGCCCACACACTCCCACTCCCACAAAAGTACTATCCCCTCCTTGCACCATACCCAGGAAAGAATCCACCCACCCACGGGGCCACTGAGGGTTTAGCTCACGTGCCCGCTCCCTGCCTTCCTCGCTGGCCTCAGCTGGCCCTTCCTCTAAGTCCTCCTACTCTTCTCCCAAGTCCCCACACGAGCACATTATGCCATACTGCAGCTGTCTGCAAGAAGAGCAGACCTTCTAGATGGTGAGATTCTTTTCCCTAAGTCTTCACCGGGGCCTGGACAAGGCTGTGAGGGACTCTAGCCGAGGGCACAAGGGCAAGGTGTGGCACTGGGCTGAGCTCGGTCAGAGGGGTGGTTGCAAAGCCAGTTGGCACCTGTGCGATGCCTAGACAGTGTCTTTGTGACAGGATGGCGTCCGGGCAGTACTCGCTGTTGATATTTCGTATGTCAGGCCTGGCAAGGATACACAAACCAGCTTGGAGTAGAAACATCTATGACCTAGTCTGAGCTGAGAGTCAGAAGAGAACTCGAAGGTTTAGAAATCTAAGAAAAAGTGAGGTCAGAGACCTGGCAGTCACAAGACGAGAACACAAAACCAAAGTGAGGGGAAGCTCTGGAGTAATGCGGCCCAAGCGTGGAAACGGGGAGAAGCCTCACACTCCGGGTTCCCAGTTCTAGCCCCACCATCCTCCCTGCACACTCTGTGATGTGGTTATTCTGTGAAACCTCTCAGATTTCCAGTGTCTAAATAAGCAAAGGACGGTTTTAAAGCCATTATTCCGAATTGCTAAAAGAACTAGAAGACAGCGTAGAAGGGCAGAGAAGGGGTCTCTCTTGTTCACCGTGTGGGCCTAGAACACTTCAAAGAACACAGCAGGCTCCCGACAACAAAAACTACTATTAATCTCCACCCCGTGTTCTCTCTGTGTCTCGCATATACTTCTACTACTATGCTTCTCAGGGTACCTTGTCATTCATTTGCTCTCTTTCTTTTCTTTTCTTTTTTTTTTTTTTTTCTTTTTTTGGAGAGGTTTTTGCTATAGGGCATGTGCGCTCGCCAGACAGACAGAGAGAGACAGAGAGACAGAAAGCGAGAAATCACCCCCCAGGGGGGATGGCCATGCCGCAATCCCTTCTCCTCCATTCTCCTCTTGGGATCTTGGGCACCCATGCACACGCGCCCGGCGTGAGTTTAAGCCGCCGGGTCCGGGACTTGAACCACAGTCGACTACGTGGGAGTCCAGCGACATAGCCATTACACTAACTGCTGGTCCCAGCTCTCATTCTTTTCTTCCCACTGGGTGGCAGGTTGTTCTAGGGCAAGGACTCTATCCCAATTGCCTAGACAATGTGTGCCTTCCTCATGGCGGTGCCCCATAGAGGGTTGTTAAATTATTTCAGTAAATGTACTGACTAGTCCCTGTTTGAGACGGGAAAACAGCTTGAATCAAGTTTCAGAGGCAGAACAATATGACTGGATACGAAAGTTACAATTAGAACAAGTCTTCCCAGTGCAGGCTGCTACAGAGGAAGTAGAACGTATCAGTACTCTCCCTTTAGACAAATCTTTTTTTATTGTTATTGTAGTAAACTGATGAGCTGTCACTGCACACGGTATAGGGTTTGGTATGATATTTTGAGAGACGTGATACAACACATAACGATCAAATCAGGGTAATTATCATATCTATCGCCTCAAACCTTTGTCCTCTGTGTGTGTGCTGAGAACAAATGAGGGCTTGTTATTGGAATGAATTCACTTATCTGAATCTGTTTTTGTTTAGCTAAACAGGAACACCTGAAACTGAGTCATTTTTTTTGTTTTGTAGAGACATTTTTGCTATAGGGCACATGCACTCACCGGAGAGACAGAGAGACAGAAAGCGAGAAATTACTCCCCAGATAAGATCATGCTGCAATCCCTTCTCCTCCATTCTCCTCTTGGGATTGTGGGCACGCACACACACACGCCTGGTGTGAGTTTTAGGACGCCGGGTCTGGGACTCGAACAACGGTCGACTCCATGGGAGTCCAGTGACGTTACCATTATGCCATCTGCTGGTCCCAAGACTGAGTAATTTAAAAGAGCAGAGGTTAATGTGGCTGATGATTCTGGTGACTGGAAAGCCCAAGGGGGTAAGGCTAGCACTCTGGTGCCAGGTGACAACATGGCTGCCGCGCTGTCATGGCAGAGAGGAAGGCAGGCACATGCAAAGTGAAGGAGGGACCTGTGGGCAGCTTCTGCTCTCATTCCGACCTGCCGTCATGGGAACTGCCCTTCTGCCCCAGGAGCAAGAGCTCGCTCATCTAACAAGAGGGCACGCATTCATTCATGTTCCTGAGGGTGATGCCTTCATGATCTACACCCTGCCACCTAAGCCTCACCCCTAGAGGTCTCAGCACCTCCCAATACCAATGCATTGGGAACCAAATTCCTAAACAGGCAACCCTTGGGGACAAGCTGTTATCCGAACGGGGCATCGCTCGGCCTGAATGGTCATAGAGCAGCAATCGCTCAGGGAGACGAGATATAAAAAGCAACCACGAGGCATGAGATGTGAACAACCGCGAGCGGTGGCACTTGTGCATTTAGGTGAGCGTAGAGGGCGGTTTGTGGTCGGGGTGATGTCACTAACCTTGCCGAGGGCTTGGGGCTTCATTCTAGTGAAGAAAACCATTGTGGGCAGAGTAGTTGTCTTTCGAGTGGTGACATAAAAGGAAGATCAGTGTGGAGCATGGGTCAAAGAAGGTAAGGTAGGAGGGGAGACCTGTGAGGAGATGACGATGGTTTCAGCGGTGCCAGAAGAGCGGGATGAAGATACGGATGGGAAGCTCTCCGGGGTGATTCTTGTGTTTATAAGCACAGATCTTTACCAATGAAAATGAATCAACATTTTAAGAGGAAACATTTCCTTCCTTAAGAGGAGCCCTTTTAGGAACCAGCAAATGGCTTCATTGTTACATCACTGGACTCCCACATAGTCAACCATGGTTTGAGTTCCAGACCTGGTAGCTTAAAATTCATGCTGGGCATGTGTGTGTGCGTGCCCAAAATCCAGAGAGGAAAATAGAGGAGAAGGGATTGCAGCATGGCCATGTCCCTGAGGGGTGATTTCTCACTTTCTGTCTAGCTGTCTCTCTCTGTCTCTCTGGCAAGCACATGCACTCTCTAGCAAAAATCTCTTTAAAAAAAGAAAGTATCTCTTCTGAATAACTGATATTAGAGTCATTTTGAGATGTAATTTCTTTTTTTTTTTTTTTTTGAGAGGTTTTTGTTATAGGGCGCGTGCGCTCGCCAGACAGAAAGAGACAGAGAGACAGAAAGCAAGAAATCACCCCCCGGGGGGGATGGTCACACGATGGTCACACCACAATCCCTTCTCCTCCATTCTCCTCTCAGGATCTTGGGCACGCACGCACACGTGCCCGGCGTGAGTTTAAGCCACTGGGTCTGGGACTCGAACTGTGGTCAGCTACATGGGAGTCCAGTGACATAGCCATTACGCTAACTGCTGGACCCGGGATATAATGATATAATTTCTTTTTTCTTTTTTCTTTTTTTTTTCTTTTTTTTTTTTACTAAAGGGCATGTATGATTGCCAGAGAGAAACAGAGAGGGAGAGGAGGAAGCATACCCTATGGAGAACGGTCATACCACAGTCCCTTCTCCATTTCTCCCTCCCTTCAGGATTTTAGGTGCACACATACACACACTTAGCAATGTTTCTCAAACTGCTGGGTCTGGTATTCAAATGGCATGGTCAACCATGTGAGATCCAGTGGGCTCAAGCACCAGGTCACAGAGCCGGCCTGAGGTATAATTTCATAGTATAAATCACACCCTTTCTACTGGTGGTTCTATCCACTTCACCAAAAGCACACACCACACAGTCAAGAGGAAACACAGTTCTGTTACCTAATACATTTCCCGAGAGCCTCCCAAAGTCAGTTTCTTGCCCATTTCCAACCTGTCCTGTCTTCTGTCTCTGTATTTTTTCTCCTTCCAGAATGTCATAGAAATGGAATCATAAAGTATGGGACTTGTGAATCTGGCTTCTTTCACTTAACATGTAGTGGACAGGCAGCGTGCTGTCGTGCGTATGAATCCTGTGTTGAGAAGTATTGCATCTAGCGAGCGTACTATTATTGCTTACCCACTTATCTGCTGCAGCTCATTGGAATAAAGCTAGTTCTCTCTTTTTTTTCCTCTCTCTCTCTCTCTCTCTTTATATATATATATATATATATATATATACATATATATATATATATATATACACACACATGTTTTCCTGTAAAAAAAAAGTTTTTATTTCCTTCAAATAAAGATCTACAAGTGGGATTGCTGGGTGGTATGGTAAGTGTATGTTTGACTTTATAAGCAACTGTCAAATCATTTTCCAAAGTGGTTGTAGCATTTTGTGTTCCCATCCATAAGAAACGAGAGTTCCAGTTGCTCCTGATTCTATCCAGAAGTCAGTATCACTCATGTGTTTCTTTTTTGTGTTTTGTTTTATTTGGGATTGCATAACTCATCCTAATAGTGAACGGTACTATCCCATGGTGGTTTTAATGCATTCCCCTGATGTCAATGATGCTGATCATCTTTCTATGTGCTAATTTGCCATTCATATATGTTCCTAAGTGTTTATTAAAAGTCATTGTGGGGACCAGCAGGTGGCGTGGTGGTTAAGGCACTGGACAAACCCACATGGTTGACTATGGTTCGAGCCCCAGACCTGGTGGCTTGCTTTATCGCTTTCTCTCGGTCTCTCTCTAGTCAAATTGAAATAAATGAATGAATGAATAAAATTAAATAAATATTTTTTTAAAAGTCATTGTGGGGACCAGCAGATGATGTAGTAGCTACATCACTGGACTATCACATGGCTAACCATGGTTTGAGACCCAGACCTGGTGGCTTGAAATTCATACTGGGCATGTGTGCGTGTGTGCCAAGATCTCCAGAGGAGAATGGAGAAGGAGAAGGGATTGTGGCATGGCCATCTCCCCTGAGAGGTGATTTCTCACTTTCCCTCTCACTGTCTCTGTCTGTCTCTTCAACAGTGCCTGTGCCCTAAGGCAGAAAACCTCTTTAAAAAAAAAAAAAAGTCAATCCTGATATGGATACCATACTTCAACTGTGAAATATTGTTTTCCTTGATCAAAACTAAAGATTTTCTGCTGAGCCTTCCCCCTCCAGACTCATTTCTAGTGGGCTCTACACACTAAGTGTCTAGACAGGTCCACGTGTCTAGACAGTTCCCAATCATCTGAATATAATCAGGGTCAGAATATTCCTCTCTTCATCTTGCATCTGATGTACAAAGAGTGAAAACAGAACAGAAAAAAGATTTCAGATCACCTCCTAATACTCACCTCTGAACACTCAGATAGAACTTCAAGAATTAGGAAGAAACGCACCATCCATCAGATGACTAGAAATCACCGCAGGGTCACAAGAATATGGGAAAGCAAGACTATACCTCTCCTCCAAGGGAAAAGAATAACACTTCTTCATCCACAGACAGTTCAATGAAACTCATGGAAATGTCCAATAAGGATTTTAGAATATTCATAGTGACAAAGCTAACAGAGAGATGGAAGAGAAGAGAGACAATGAACTGCAGAAGAAGCAGGAGAAAGCAGCTGACGAGTTCCAGAAGGTGAAGAAATTCTTGCAGGATCTAAAAGAGAAAATACACACTCTAAAAAAGAATCAAATGTACCTGTTAGAGATGAAGGCTATAATACAGGAAATCAAAATCTCCCTTGAAAGTGTTAAAAGCAGACTAGATCATACAGAAAATTGAATCTCAGATGTAGAGGATAGAAATGCTGACCTAGAAAAATCCACCACAAAGACTAAGAAAATGGTCAAAAAAAATGATAATAATATATAATAATATATATCATTTATATATAAATACATATCATTTCTCATATGATAATTGGTATCCCAGAAGGCAAAGAGATGCATAAGGGCATTGATAACCTATGCCATGAACCCCTGAAAGAAAACTTTCCAAACCTAGAGAGGCACTCAAAGATCCAGTCCCAAGAAATACAAAGGACCCAAAATAGAATCAACCCAAGAAGATCTTTTCCAAGACACGTTATAGCCAGACTGACCAAAACCACAGACAAAGACAAGATACTAAGATTGGGAAGAGAGAAATGGCAAGTTACCTACAAAGGATATCCCAACAGGATAATAGCAGACCTCTCATCAGAAACAATGTGAGCGAGAAAAGAATGGGAAAATATATTCAAAGTGTTAAGAGAAAAGGCAATTTCAACCAAGAATACTATACCCAGAAAGATTATCCTTCATATGGGAAGAAAAGATAAGAATATTCTCAGATAAACAAAACCTGAAAGAATTTACCAACACCAGACCAGATCTCCAAGAAGTTCTCAAAGGAGTGCTATACCAGGAAAATTAAATACTGACACACAGAAATAAGAGTTCAAAAACTAAGAAAATGGCCAACATAATGGTAGGGACAAGTCTGGAGTTGAATATTATATCCCAGAATTTAATCGGAAGGATTGACCGCAACAGAAGATAAAGTACTTGAGACTGAATTGGTGAAATAGCATTTTATGAGTTTTGACTAAAACATTGCTGATTTTCTTCTAGGCTTTATTTTCTAGTATTAAGGATTTTTGTCCTGTTTTGAACTGCCACTATGTTTATATACCTACTATTTGAACGGAATCCTAACCTGTTTCCTGGCTTTATGTTTTCAGGAAAGTTCCTTAATATTTCTTTGATTAATTACAGCTAAAACTGCTTTTGTTGAAATTAAAAATATATTAAAAAATACCTTTTTAATGACCATGTAAGCTTTATAGCATCGGCTAGGTGTTACTTTATAGTATATTCACTCTACTCAGAATTTCACACCTAAAGTCAGACATGTATTCACTGATATGTACATACCAGCTAAACTTGCTATTGAAAGTAGTTAAGTTACTTAAGAAATTTTGTGAATCAATAAAATGTGAAGGGAAAAGGAATGGAAAACAACCGTAGACACCTAAGATAGTGTGGGAGGAGGGTGGAAAATGGGAGAGGGTGAGAAATAAAGGTAACATATAGTATAAATATATATAGTATATATAGTGTGTGTATATATATATATATATATATATATATGAAACTAGAAATGGAAAATTGATGATGATAACATACATGATTAAGCCAGTATGCAGTATATTTTAGATGGGAAATCACATTTTGTATGCTGTGACAATACTCAGGGAATGAATGTAAATTAATTAATTAATTTAAAAATTAGTTTAAAATATTTCAGAAGAACACTACTAACTAGTTACTTGTAACTCGAGTCTAGCTTTGTCCATAGTTTTAGTTTAAGGTATTTTGTGAGTCAATAAAATGTGGAAAAAAATTTTAAAATAATAATAATAAAATTAAATTTAAAAACACAAAAAAGTCATTCAGTCAGTATTTAAACTTTTGCTAATTTTTAAAAATTAGGTTTTCTTTCTTTTTTCTTTTTTTTTTTTTTTTTTTGGAGAGGTTTTCGCTATAGGGCGCGTGCACTCGCCAGACAGACAGAGAGAGACAGAGAGACAGAAAGCAGGAAATCACCCCCCAGGGGGGATGGCCACGCCGCAATCCCTTCTCCTCCATTCTCCTCTCGGGATCTTGGGCACACACGCACACGCGCCCAGCGTGAGTTTAAGCCACCGGGTCCGGGACTCAAACCGCGGTCGACTACGTGGGAGTCCAGCGACATAGCCATTATGCTAACTGCTGGTCCCAGGTTTTCTTTCTTTTTTCAGAGATTTTTGCTATAGTCTCTTGTACTCGTCACTGAAGAGACAAAGAGATAAAAAGAGATAAATCATTCCCCAGGGGGATAACCATGCCACAATCCCTTCTCTTCCATTCTTCTCTCGGGATTTGGGCACGCGCGCGCACACACACACGTGCGCGCACACACACGCACAGCATGATTTTGAAGCCACTGGGAAAATGGTTCAAACCTCAGTGGGTCATGTGGGAATCCAGCGATGTAACTGCTACACCAGCTGCTGGCCCCAGGTTGTTTGTTTACTGATTAAGTTTTGAGACTTCTTAAATATATTAAGAGTCTTCAAAAAGTTCACGGAAAATATCCATTATGGAAACTATGAATGGATTTTGATATTTCTTCTGCACCAAAATAAACTCATACTTCAATTCCATTTTTCCATGAACTTTTTGAAGTCCGCTAGTGTATCCTGGGTACAAGGCCTGTGTCACCTCTGTGTTGTGCAAATATTTCCCCCCGTCCATGGCCCTTCAATTTCTTATTAGATTATTGCAGAGAACAGAACTGTTTAATCCCGATCAAGTTTAAGTTTCCATGATTTCTCTTTTATGGCTGTGTTCTCAGTACCATTTCTAAAAAGTTTTTGCCTGACCCAAGGGTGCAAAAACCACTATGTTTCGTTCTGTATGCTTTACAGTTTTAAATGTTTTATTTAGGCTTATGTTCCATTTTAATATGTATATCTGATAGTAGGTTTTTAACTAGAGTCTAGAAAATGGCAGTTTGTATTCCTAGACCCAGCAAATTTGTTTACAAACTAAAGAATAAAGTTTCTTCTCTCAAACTTTCTGCAAACAGATTAAAAGTGGAGGAGATAGATGTGAACAGATCCTGGATAACCTGCAGAAATACTTGAAAGAATTGTAAAACAGTGGAAGACTGGATATCCATATTTCATTGTTTACCTAGAGTAAATAATTCAGCGAGTCTAGCTTTATCATTACAGCATTTTTTTTAAGATTCTTCTCAAAACATCCTAATATTATTCTAAGCTTAAGATGACTCTTCAGTTGCTTTTTTTAACTCCTCCAATCAAAGAGTTAGAATTTAGAGCCAAGTTTGTCTTTCATGCATCCCCTGTGGTATTCCGTGATAAAATAATGGTAATTAAATTAAAGACCTGACATTCCCCACACACACACACACAAAAAAACTGATGTGGTTTGCTCCTTTGACCCTAAGTTCTTAGCCCTGGTGATATATTAATTAAGAGGGCTGCTGGTCAGTTTTTATTACCAAAGTGGTTTATAATTTGATATATATTTCACTACTTAAGTTAGATATCAGAACAGATAGTAAGGATGAGTTTGTGTGCATGGGTCAAGGAAACATCAGAGGGGTCTTTCAAGGCATTTGTTTGTTTGTTTGTTTGTTTTTACAAGATAGGACTAAGTACTTGCAACTAGAGGAGGTGACATTTGAACCTCAGGCTAAAATGGTATGTTTTCTATTTGGAGCAGTATTCATATTAAGTACTCTATCTAAAACACATGGCTGAATTTATTAGACTGAGCATCACAAAGGCTTTTAATTGGCCTTCCCGGTAAGAGAGCTAGACTAGCAGCAGGTCACAAAGCAAGCTGGGGTTACGATCTATGAGGGATAGGAAAACACTACCTGACCTCACACCAGTCTGGAAGAAACAGAAAGAAGTAGAGAAACCTTTGTTCCATGGAGTTTTCACAGAGAAAACTGTGTATGATTGGGACCTTTGATGGGACACTTACACCGTGCTATGGCGAGTTCTCCCCGGGGGAGGGAGGGGCAGACCCATGAAGAATCTATAATCTGTCCCCAGCTAAGGTCAGGGAGGTAGACAGATTATCTTTTTCCCCAGGAGGGGCGTGTACATGAAAAGCCGGAATTCTCCTGGCACTGTCCTCTGGCCGATCTGCTCCCCTAAAGAAATGCCCGATGCCCTTTCTAAAATGTCATATCGAGGCCCCCAATTATTGATTTGCCTGGAGACTCACATATCTCCAGCTTTGCCCCAATCTTTTTTTTTTTTAGAGGTTTTTTTGCTATAGGGCACGTGCGCTCGCCAGACAGACAGAGACAGACAGGGAGAAATCACCCCCCAGGGGGGATGGCCACACCACAATCCCTTCTCCTCCATTCTCCTCTCGGGATCTTGGACACGCACGCACATGCGCCCAGCGTGAGTTTCAAGCCACCAGGTCTGGGACGCAAACCGGGGTCGACTACGTGGGAGTCCAGTGACATAGCCATTAGGCCAACTGCTGGTCCCGCCCCAATCTTGATGTAGTGGATGACCCTGCTGACCCCTTAATCTGGGTAGTCAAAAGATCTTGAGAGAAATTTGATGAAGACAGCTAGAATGTCATTTAAATTAAATGCTCAGGGGGGCCAGCACGTGGTGTAGTGGCTAAGGGCACTGGACTCCCACATGGCTGACCATGGTTCGAGTCCCAGACCTGGCAGCTTGCTTTCTCACTTTCCCTCTCTCTCTCTTGTTCTGTCCCTCTCTGGTCAAATTAAAGTAAAGAAATAAGGAAAACTAAAGTTAAATAAGATAATTCTTTTTGAAAAAAATTAAATGCTCAGGTAAAGCCCATCTCTTAAGCGTCAGCCTTTTAGGTGCCGTTTAGGAGAAATGTCGCATTTGGAATTGAAGGCTTCAGTTGGTTCGTGGGCGAGTTGACTGGTGGGTTGGTATGCTCATTTGGAGGCTGTCTTATAATTGAGGGAGTAAAGCGAGGGCCCATTTCCAGCCGCCCAAATGTGATTCTCTTTAGGAGGCAGACGTGGATGCCACTGGGAGAGCTGATGGCTCTGTGCCCACCATCTCAGAGACTAAACGGAATGAGGAAGGAGCTCTCACAGGCTCCCGTAGATTATTCCTAGGAAGCTACTCGTCTCCCCAAGCTCTGGGGATGTGGGTGGCTGTCATACCCTCGCTTGCAGAATGGGAAACGCTTCAGAGCTACTCTGGATGGCACCCTTAGAAGATCCCTACCAAATCCCTGTTCCACCCCAACTCCAAGGGCCCCCTCAGGTCCCTGAGAGAGAGAGAGAGAAGAGCCACCCCCATCCCAGCAGCCCCTGAGGCAAAATGACAAGGGCGTAAGCTGAGAGGGCTGTCAAGAGGTGTTGCAGGATTTGCCCGGAACAAGTATGGGTCTAAGTAATTTAGCATTGGCTTCAGGATTGGGGTTCATATCAGCACCCACTTTCTGTTCTATAGTATTGCCTTACCAGTGGGGTAGGGAACGCTACATGTTTCCTTTCATTTTAGATGGGACAACTTGCCTGAGAAACACTTGCAGAAGCACACGTGACTATTTTAGGAATGACTGATCCAAGGAAGGATGGAAGCATTCTCGGAAATAGAAGCCAGCTTGTATGTATCACTGCATTTCTCTCAGTCCTGGGAGGAAGGGTAAACGATGTGCTCGTATTGTATTTAAATGAATCCTTCCCATGACAAGAATCTGGACGCGCTGCCAACCTCTGGGCATCTAAACCTCTGTGGGCTGCCAAAGCGAGCGGCTCCTGGCAGCCGCTGGTGTGGCCTTCAGCACCGCACACTCCCCGCACGCTGCTGCTGCCTCCACGGTAAAGTGGGGACATTAGCAGTTGCTGCCATTGCCACCCCCACTCCCCAACACACACACCCCAAGGTGGTTCTGAAGATAAATGATAGGTTGCGGAGTCGCTGGGGATGAAAGGGACTAGGGAACATAAAGGGGCTTTACTGAACCAAACTCCCACCCTGCAAACTCTTCCAGGTGAGAATGAGCACCCATTATTATTAAATAATATTGTCCTGGACGAGAACCAGGGCACCCAAGACTCTTTCTCTGTGGCACCATTAAATGCATGAGAATCAAAAGAAGGTAATTTCCCAGCTATAATCAGCCCTTCATTACAAGCCAGCTCTGGGGGTAATTAGCCTCTTCCTCAGAATTATTTCCTCCCATTAAGTCACACCTACCTTACATCTCGCTATGACCCTCCAGGAAGCGCCCCCTCCATCCTGAGAGTGCACCGCAGGTCTGAATTTCTTTGCTGTGATAACAGCTAAGCTATGATTTATTTAGTTATGCCTTTTTTTTTTTTTTTTTTTTTTTTGAGAGGTTTTTGCTTTAGGGTGCCTGTGCTCTCCAGAAAGACAGAGAGACAGAGAGACAGAAAGTGGAAAATCACCCCCTCCCCCAGGGTGGATGGCCACGCCACAATTCCTTCTCCATTCTCCTCTCAGGATCTTGGGCATGCACGCACACGCACCCAGCATAAGCTTAAGCCACCGGATCCAGGACTCGAACTGCAGTCAACTACGTGGGAGTCCAGCGACAGCCATTATGCTAACTGCTGGTCCCTAGTTCTGTCTTTTTCAAATAGTACTTCGAGTGCCAGTTGTGGAAGGATAGCCTTCTGCTTCTAAACACATATGCTAATGGCTATAAATCTGCAAGCAGTTTGGGGAAGTGATGAGGAAGAAAAGATAATATTTAATTTGTTGCAGTGGTGATGAGGCAGGGGACAGAGAGGCCCGGTAGGAAAGTCGTGCGGCTAGCTGCTCAGAGAGACTCCCAAGACGTCACCACCTTAATGGGCTCTCCATGTTCCTCAGAATGAGGACTTGAAAGTGGATTTGTCCGTTTCCCATACTGTGTCAAACTCAGGGAATATAACTCATGCTCACTGAACTCATAAAAAGCATGGCTGTAGGGACCAGAAGTTCTGCTCACTATGTTTATAGGTAAAAGGGAATGAGACCCACGTGGTTCCCTCGACTATTAGGACATTTTATCCTTTTAAGAACATCTTTCCAGAAAGGCAATTGACAAAAGATGGCTAATGCAGTGCTCTCAGGAATGTGTGCTCTCAGGAGTGTGTGCTCAGGAGTGAGCTGCTCCGGGAAGCTTCTCGGACACGCTGGGGATACAGCCCAGGAACCTGTGCTTGAGCAAACTTTCCCAGGGATCCCGATGCCACTGAAACTTGGGACCCATGGCTTAGTGGGTGTGGATCTGGAGCAACAGCAGCGCCCAGGTGCATCATCCAGCAAGTGAGTCCCTCCTCTATAGGAAGGCAGGGATCAGAAAAGCCCTTTTCCTCAAGGGACTCAAGGCCTTATTAGGAGGCAAATGGTGTAAGAGCTTTTAAGTGTAACAGAAGACAGTGTGATAGAGCGGTGTACTTGCTTCTGTTAGAACAGCTGGAGGGGCTGGCAGGTGGCATGGTGGTGAGACACTGGACTCCCACATGGCCAACTGCTGTTCTCGTCCTGAACCTAGTGGCTTGTTTTCTCGTTTTCCCTTTCTCTCTCTCTGGTCAAATTACAAAGTAAATAATAATAACAAATAAAATTAAATAAATAAATAATTCTTTTAAAAAAGAAAGAAAAGTCCAGATTGGATTAAGAGAAAATAAAAGGAAGGAAGAAGAGATTTCCTGGGAGGGTGAGGGGTAGCATCTTAAAGGCCTAAATGGAAGATATGAATCAGTCAAATAAATACTGTAAGTATTTATATTAATAATTTTTAAAAATTAAAAGCCACTTAAATACCCAACAAGAGATAACTGATTAAGTCATGCAAATCAAAATTGAAATTTACACATCTCTTTTTTTAAAAAAAGTTATGAATCTTTCCCGTATGTAAACAAAATTATTAAACAGAAACCCAACGCATAAAGCAGCTAAAAGCAAAGTTGCACTCTGAACTCAAAGCAAGGCGTCCTGAGCTTCTGGGCCCGTCTCACTGCAGCCTCTGCAGGGACTCCGTCACCCTAAGGCTGGGAGGCAATGTGAAAACACTCATGGTCAAAGAGGGTGGAACCGGGTGGCAAAGCTGGGCCACGCATGTTCAGTGGAAGGGGCAGATTACAACCCAGCCAGCCTCTTTCGAAGGTCATCTTCCACGGTCATGCTCCCAGGAGTGTGCACGTCTCTAGATCCAGTAGGTGGACACAGACAGGTGTTTGCAGTTGGGAGGACAGAGCCCAGCAGACCAGTGGTCACACAAGTGTTCTCCAGATCCTCCTGGAAGAAAGAGGGGACGGGTCACCCACAGGGTCGAGGCTACGGTCACTCTTACTCTGCTGCCACATGCATTCCATAACAGAACTCACAGGAGTTCAAAAATTCTATGTGTGGCTCTGGGCTTTTGGGTTATTTTGAAGGTTTCTGTGTGAAGGTAGGTAGAGAGAACACATTTTAACAGTTTGCTGGCTTGACATTTCCCTCTCAATTGTTGTGAACCATAGTGTGGGGTTTGCATACCCATTGGCATTCTCTTCCAGGACTTGCAAATATTGGAAGGAGACTTATTTTTCTTAAACTGATGGTGACACGCCATGTTTTCTTTTAGCATGTTTGTTGAATAAATGCTATTTCGCCTTTTATGTTGAACCTTCTGTATAATTATAATTTATATGCGCCTTTTAAAAATAGCATATACTTCAATATTTTTAAGTAATTATTAATTTTATTTATTCATTAATTTAATTTGACCAGAGAGAGACACAGAGAGACAGAGAGAGAGAGAGAGAGGGAAAGTGAGAAAGCAAGCCACCAGGTCCGGGACTCGAACTGTGGTCGGCCATGTGAGAGTATCCAACACCTTAACCACCATGCCACCTGCTGGTTCCCAATACTGCTTTTAAACTAATCTGGCAATTTTTTAAATCTTACTTAGGAAAGTTCATTATTTCGTTTTATTGTCATGGCTAATGATTGTCCTTACCTATTATCTTTTACTTTCTTACTCTTACTTGCTTTCCAACTCTTTACTTGTTTTTCTTTTTTGGGGGAGGAGGGGTATATGTTTATCCTCCCCAGTGACTTAAAAGGTATATATGCTGTTTTAATCCTATGTCATATTATCTTTATGTTAAAAATAAACCTTATTCAGGACCAGCAGTTAGCATAACGGCTATGTTGCTGGACTCCCATGTAGTCCACCATGGTTTGAGTCTCTGATCCGGTGGCTTAAACTCATGTCAGGCATGTGTGCGTGTGTGCCCAAGATCCTGAGAGGAGAATGGAGGACAAGGGATTGCAGTGTGGTCATTCCCCCTGGGGGGTGATTTCTCGCTTTTTATCTCTATGTCTCCCTCTGCCTTTCTGGCGAGCGCACACACCCTATAGCAAAAACCTCTAAAACAATAATAAATAAATAAATAAATCTTATTCCTCTTTCAAAACAAAAAATGAAAAAAGTATCTTTTGACTCCTTAGTGCTTTAAAAAGAAACTAATACTACTTCTATTTCCTTCACTTCCTATTTTTTACTGATTTCCATACATATGGCATGAGTTTTTAAGCCGCCGGGTCCAGGACGCAAAGCGTGGTCAACTACATGGGAATTCAGCAATGTCACCATTATGTCATCTACTGGTCTCAATTCTCTGGAGATTTATTGAAGTCATTGTATATGTCAATAGTTTGTTCCTTTTTTTTAGAACTATTTATTTATTTTTATTATTACTATTTTTCCACATGTGTTTTGCCAGAGCAAGACAGAGAGAGAGAGAGAAAGCAAACCACCAGGTCCAGGACTAGAACCACACTCAACCATGTGGGAATTCCAGTGTCTCAACCACCACACTACCTACTGGCCTGAGTTTGTTCCTTTCTTTATTGCCAGAGGACATGTGTGATCGTGTGTGTGTGTGTGTGTGTGTGTGTGTGTGTGTATGTGTGAGAGAGAGAAGAAACCACTCCCCCAATAAGAAGTAGTGATGCCACTTCTCCTCTATTTTCCCATCTTTTCAGGATTTGGGGAAATTGCACACAAACACATGGTGTGTTTTTTATTTGTTTGTTTTGTTTTGTTTGATTTTTTAGAGGTTTTTGCTATAGGGCGCGTGAGCTCGCCAGACAGACAGAGAGAGACAGAGAGACAGAAAGCGAGGAATCACCCCCCAGGGGGGATGGCCATGCTGCAATCCCTTCTCCTCCATTCTCCTCTCGGGATCTTGGGCACGCACGCACACGCCCAGCGTGAGTTTTAAGCCACCAGGTCCGAGACGCGAACCACTGTGAACTGCGTGGGAGTCCAGCAACATAGCCATTACGCTAACTGCTGGTCCCACCTGGTGTGTTTTTTAGGCCTCCAGGGTTGGGTCAGTCAGTCCACGTGGAATCCAGCTTCCTTAGCCACTATGCTATGGGGTCAGCTCAATAATCCATTCCTTTTTACTGCTAAGTAGTATTCCATGGTATGGATGTACCACAGTTGAAGCAATCATCTTTTGAAAGAAATTGCTTTTTTCACTTTTGACTCTGATGAATAATGCTGCTATAAGCACTTGGGTACAGGTTTTGTGCGAACAGTTTTATTTCTGCAGGATAAATGTCAAGAGTGCAATTGCCAGACCTGATGGTAATACATATATAGTTTTCTAAGAAACTGCCAAACTGTTTTCCAGAGTGATTATGTCATTTTACTGAATGATTTTTTTAATTATTATTATTTTAGGTGTTTGCCATAGGACACTTGTGTTCACTGGAGAAAGACAGAGAGTCAGTGAAAGGAAAAGTGAGAAATCACCCCGAAGGGAGGATGGCCATTCTGCAATACTTTCTCCTCCATTCTCCTCCTGGAATTTTGGGCACACATGCACATGTAACCAGTGTGGTTTTCTTTCTCTCTCTTTCTTTCTTTCTTTCTTTCTTTCTTTCTTTCTTTCTTTCTTTCTTTCTTTCTTTCCTTCTTTCTTTTCAGAGAGAGATTTTTGCTATACGGCTATGTGCACTTGCTAGAGAGACAGAGAGACAGAAAGCAAGAAATCACCCCCCAGGGGGGATGGCCACGCCACAATCTCTTCTCCATTCTCCTCTCAGGATCTTGGGCACGCACGCACACACGCCCAGCGTGAGTTTAAGCCATCGGGTCCAGGACGCAAACCGTGGTCGACTACATGCGAGTCCAGCAACATAGCCATTACACTAACTGCTGGTCCCAAAAAAGCTTTCTTTTTAAATAGTTCTTACAATAAATCTTTTTTTTTGTTTCTTTTTTGAGGATTTTACCTTAGGGTGCATGTGCTCTCAGAGAAAGAGAGACAGAGACAGTGAGAGAGAAAGTAAGACATAACCCCCTAGGACGTGATTTGCCACACCACAATCCCTTCTCCCAGGATCTTGGGCATGCACTCAAACGTGACCAACATGAGTGTCAAGTCACTGGGTCCAGGACTCTAACCATGGTCAGTCACATGGGCGTCCAGTAACGCAATCACTATGCCATCTGCTGGCCCCTATAGTAAATCATTTTTAAAGGCATGGTTTTTCTTGAATTTTCAAAGTAATGTTTCCTTCTCTTGCACTGCAATGTATTTAAATTTTTTGAGGAAAAATTCATATAACATAAAATTCACTATTTTAATCTTTGTAGGTGTCCAGTACAGAGGTTTTTAGTCATTTACAATGTTGTGCAATTACTAGAACTACTGTGTAGCTCCAGAGCAGCGTCTTTACCCCCAAAGAAAACACCGTAGCCATTATGCGGTCACTTCCCGTCCTCCCGACCTTCCTGGCAACCACTCATCTGCAAGTTGCCTCTATAGATTTGCCTATTTGGGGTATTCCACAAAAACCCCATTCTACAACATGTGGCCTTTGGAGACTGACTTTATTTACAGAGCTTAATGTTTTGCAGTATTGTTTTTAATAACAGACTTTATTTTCCAGAGCAGTTTTAGGTTCACAGCAAAATCAAGCCAGAAGGTACAGAGAGTTCTCACACAATCCCTACTCCCACATGCACACAGCCTCCCTCTCCCACCACCCAGCACCAGTGGGTACATTTGTTGCAGTGATGAATTCTGTGTTCACCCATCATCACCCCAAATCCATCATTTTCGTTACAGTTCACTCTTGGTCTTCTACACATTCTTTTGGTTGGACAAATCTATAATGATGTGTATCATGTGACAGGGTCATATGAAGTAGTTTCACAGCCCTAAAAAATCCTCCAGCTAGTACAGATTTTTTAAAATGGATTTTGAATGCTGCTGTTTATTTATTAGTGGTTTTGTTTTTTATTTTGTTTTTGTTTTTGACATAGGGTGTGTGAGACAGTGAGAGACAGAAAGACTAAAAGCAAGAAATCACCCCCAGGTGATGGCCACGCTGCAATCCCTTCTTGCCCATTTTCCTCACAGGATTTTGGGCATGCACATACATGCACCTGGCATGATTTGCAAGCTGCCAGAACTGATTCTAGAACTGTGGTCAACAACGGAAGGCCACTACTTTTAACTATCAAACCACCTGCTGGTCCTGTATTGCAATATTTTTAATGTTAAATTTCTAGTTTGATCATTATTCTCACCCACGTAGTTTGATCTAGTCACTATGTTTGTCAGCAGACCATATGGCTGAGTTACCTCCCTACTTGGGAAAAGCCCCTTCTCCATTCCCCACTTGAGGACACAGAAGTGCTATAGTCTCTCAGAACTCACCCAGTGCCAACTTTCATAGAGTATGTTCAGGCTGGAATTACTTACCTCTTATCTCTCACCTTCACTAGCTAATTCAAAAGCTTGCATTGTTTTTTTCAGAAAACGTAGTTGTTTTTGTTTTTTTGTGTGTTTTGGGGTTTTTTTTTTTTTTTTTTTTTTTTTTTTTACTTTTAATTTATACCTCCTACTGTCCTACCTGTGGCAGCTGAGTTGGGAATGATGCCCTGAAACTCCCTGAGAAGACTAGAGAGTTGAGTTCTTGGATAAGTGGATAGGAGATGCGGTCAGAGTTGACTGGATTAAAGAAGTATCTTCCTTTGCCCTCCAAAAAGCAGCAAAGGAAATCCTGAAATCTGAGTCAAGAAACATGCCCTTCTTGGCCAGATTCTGCCTGGGTCTGCAGCTGGACCCAGGATCTGCGTTCTTTCCAGTTATTTCACCCCAGACTTCCCCAGAGCCAGATGTGATGGTTCTGTGAATTCAGGGAAGACAGTGTCTGGCAAGGAGCATGGACTCAATGGCTTTCCACAAGCCCAGAGGGCATGTTTATGCCTGCTGACTTCCAGAAAATAGATTCTTAGACGCCCCCCAGCAGCTCCACATCAGAGGAGGAAACTTCCTCAACCACGAGAGGCGACCTAAACTTGGTGCAACATCTGTAGTTCCTGGCTTTGGCAGTTTCTGAGCTATTAAAAAAAAAAAAAAAAAAAAAAAAAAAAAAAAAAAAAAAAAAAAGTCCCTAGAGATCTGGAAAGTTCTGTTCCAGAAGCTACAGCTACCATGTTTTTTAAACTGCAGGCTTTGAGAAATAAAAAAAGTCTTAAAGCTTTCCCAGGACTAAACAGTTGAACAGAGTTCGACTTTATCACCAACTACTCCAGGTTTTCTGGACAAAAAGGGCAAGAAGCTGCCCAGCTAGATTAGCTTGTCTTCCACTTCTCAGTCCTTCTGGTCAAGCTCCTGATTAGTCATTAGATTCTTCATCATTGTTATCTGGAATTTAAGAAGTCCCATCTCCTGTGGAAAAGCCCTGTAGGGTTCTTCACAGGTATCAGACATGGCCTTCTCCAGAGCAAATGCCCCCCTAGAATCACTCCAGAAACACAGAGGAGATTTGGTGAGTGCTTACTTTAGAGCAACCACAATGCCCTTCAGTTTTCTGAGGACCCAGAGGAGTAACAGCTCTTCTGGAAAAGAGCAGGATGGTCAGAATGGAAGAGTGGGCTCCCTGTACCAAAAAGACAGTCATCTAGATGCAATCTGGATATGGACTGGGAAGAGCAGATGGGTACTGTGGCTTCCAGAACGGCCGAGCTTTCACAGACAATGCCAGTTATCAGGAAAAGATATTCTGTTGGTTCTAGAATGTTCTGGCAGTTCCAGAAAGCCCTCCTCCCCCTGCTCCAAATTGGGCCAACTGGAATCACTCTGGAAATGGGTGCCCACCTGCCCAGAACCATCACAAACTTCTCCAGAAGCTGCTAGACCTCTGGAGACAGGTACTGCTGGCTCTAGATTGACCAGGCTATTCTAGAAAGTCTATTTCTCAATGCCTGGCCAAAGGCTGGAGTGAAGACAAGTCTGCATAAATGCCCACCCACTCAGGCAGGAAAGCAGCCTTGGCCTTAAAGAATTTCAGCAATGGGGAGTCAGGCAAGGTGAAGTTGGGCCATGACTGCAGGGTTGCACTGGGTGAGCAGCAAAGTCCTCCTCTGGTGTCCCCTCCAGCCTGTTGCCAGCAAGACCACACTGCCCTGGGAGGTGTCTATGTTCTCCCGGCGCCACTCCATGCCGTGGCTGGTGACCACGAAGATGGGGGCTCCGTGCGGAACCGGAACCAGTCCATGGCCTGCTGGAGGTGGGTCTGGTGGCCCACCACACCCTCCAGCACTGGGCATCACGTGCACGTAACCTCCACGGCACACGGTCACCCACGAGGGTGCGCGGGTGGTCTCCAGTGCCGCCCGGACAGAGCCTCCTCGGGGGACCTCTGCCCGGAGGTGGTTGTGCGAGGTGAACTCGCAGCAGAACAAAGTCCAAGAGAGCAGGGGTAGCCGGAGCTTCAGGAAGGCTCCTTCAGGTGAGCACACCCCTCTGACATCCAGTCGTGCACGGTCAGGTCCTGCCAGGGCGTGCTCTGTCCACCTCTGACACCAACACAGGCAGGGTGATGCGGAACTCCGGGGCCAGGGTGGCAGGCATGGCGGGCAGGCTGAAGACCTGGGCCATGGAGCTGGGCCAGGGTGAACAGTGTGGCATACTGCCCCATCTGATTACAAACCCCATAGGGTTAGATTTTGCTCTGCCATCTACAAAAAGACCATAAACAAATTCTGTAACTGCTCTGTAGCTTAGTGAGGGAAAACAATAATACCTCCTAGTGTCACATTTTCTCAGGTAGAGTCTGTGTCTGCCTGGACCCTCCTCACGGTCTCTGTGCAGGTAAGGAGCAGTTAAATTCAATTCTGGAGGACTGAAACTTAAGTTCCCAAAGTGATTCTACCCTGAGGCCAAGGATAAGAACTACTCTTCTAAAAGAGTAGTTCCTAGTCAACCATTCTATACATTGATTTTTCTTTTTATTCTTTCTAACCACAGAGTCTCGGACCTCTGTCATTAGATGAGGGGGAATACTGAAGATACTTATGCATTGCCAAGCTTTGTCACAGTTGCATTTGGGTAAGGACCCAGGCATATAACCCTTCAAAGGAAAATCATTTCCAGGAGAAAGTTGACAATGCTTGGAAATCTAAGACCTTCTAAAAATATCTATGTCTGGGGACTCCAGCAGGCTAGACAGATTCAGACCATCCACATTCTAAAGGAGATGAGATGAAAAGGTCACGAAGGCCTTTGGGTTTTGCACATTAGGAAGAAGCCACCCACCCACTCTTCTAGATAAAAGGCTTCCCCTGACTACAAGAAGAGTGACAGGGAAGGGATGCTTCTTTCTATTTGGGGTTTTCAGCTAAAAACAACATCGATGTTGTAAATGTTGTATGTAAGAGACAAGTACTGTGCATGATCAGATCCTGGGCGAGTACCACATCCATCAACAGCCTGCCGGACTAGCCGTGTTGGCTCTGAGTGTGTAAGTGCCCGAAGCGCCGAGCTTGCATGTGCCTTAGTTGCTGCATATGTAGAAGTATCCAGTTCAAAACATGAATACGGATGGTTAAATGCACGCTCAGAAGATGCAACCATCTGGAGACAATGGGAAAGGTCACTGAGTGGAGGGCTCTAAACTGGACCTAGATTTCTTATTTACTGGGCATTTGCTTTTTCTGTATTATGAAACCTAACAAGGTCCTCCTTTTCTCAGTGCTTCGCACAGAAACCATCCATGAGTACCAATAGTTAACCGGGTGAATGAATGAATGAATGAAGGATGACTGTTAGCTCTGCCTATTTAATAGCATTTTGGCAAGAACCCTTTGAGCAAAGATGGGTCAAAATGTTTACAAACTGAAGAACATTACCAAAAAAGTACTGTTATTATTAAAGCCAATAATAATAATATTAAACTGGTCAAGTATTTAAGCAAACGAGGCCTTTTTTGTGAAACCAAAGAATACCTCAAAGTCCAAGCGCTTGATTTCCTGTATCATATTCATAGAAGACTCAGAATTTAAAATTTTTTACTCACACAAAATCTAAACATCTTTACATCCGGTTTTAAAACATAATAGCTTTTTATTCAGATCAGAAGCAGCAATTTAGAAGGCTGGGCAAGGAGAACTCAGAAGTAGGTGATAATTGACGAGCTGACAGCGAGAAAGAGGACTGGGAAAAAAGCTATTAAAACTGCTGAATTCAAGGAGCAGATTATGATTATGTAATTGAGATGCAAGTACCCCACTCTATGAAAACCCTATGGGTATCATTTTATTACAGCATTTTGCAACAACTGATATTAATAATGATGACAAAGACCACTTAATTGGTATGAGTATGCTCTAGTTAAAAGGCAATGAAATGATTGGAACACAGCTTCTCAATAATTTTCATTAAAAACGTTCTTAAACATCTTGGTACTTTAAAGGACAATTGTCATTCTTGTGGGAGAGGAGTCTTACATAATTCTGTAGCTCATTCCCTGGGGGTCAAGTCTTTTAAAAGACTGGTAATAAGTCAGTCTACTAACTGCAAGCAAGGCCTCTGACTTCCCCCTGCAATTGAGGACACGCCAGCTCAGTGGTTCCGAAGGCAGAATCCTTACGGTGCTGCTCAGAGGTCCAGAAGTCCATCTGTGCGTTATTTTGAGTAGGTGACTCATAATTTCATAGATCCTTACAACTTAGAACTACATATTTATAGCTTACTAATTGAGATACTAAAGGCATTAAAAATAACTAGCGATAACTAAATTTTTGTATTCATGAACTAAAATTAGCAAGTTTCTGAATCAGTGTTCTAAAAATATGGCCATCACACAAGCTCTGACTTCATGAATGTCTTACTGTGCAGGCATATACAGCTGTAAAAATTCCAGTTTGGGAGAAAGGGATACTCTGGTATTAGGTTGTCACTCTCACTGTCTTGAATTAGTTCTAATTTTTTGATTGTCACCATTTTTGCTTTTTTAAATATAAATGACTCTTTAACTGGTTAGTAATTCATTATGTTCTGGGTTGATGGGTTAATCCTACAGCGTGGTAAGATACAGTTGCATCAACAACATTTCTGACATAGAAATTCAAATTATGGGGTTTTAACATAGAATGTCTTGTGATTCAAACATGACTTATTCACTAAAGCATATACAGAAAAGCATTCCATATTTTTTTGTGCAATGCCTGTACATTTGCATGGTTTATATCATCACATTAAGTATAATGAAATCACTGGATTATTTTTCAACATTATGTAGCTTAATTTTATAATATAAAACCTTGTGTAAAAGCTAATAATTTTCCACTTAATGTAAGTGATTTCTATGTGCTTCTACCAAGTTTGTTTGTGTATATTATCCTTCTCTAATTCTCTTTTATCTCAAACTTACTTTCTACTAAAGAGTGGGAGAGGGAATTATGATCTGAGGGCTCTTCCCCAGTTCAGAGAGCTGAAGTGGGAATGAGTCTATATCAACAATAGATAGACAAAAGAAGAGTCTCTCAGGGGTAGTCCTCTAAGTTACCACAATCATATTGTAACCTAGAATGAATCATTCTGTACAGATTCCAGATAACTAAGTAGTGCTGTACACGGAGACCCATCCAAAATATTTTTGCCATGAGCTTTATAAACAAGCTGTCAAAAACATGTGTGTCTTTGTTGCTTTGCAAAGGGAAATCTCTTGACTCCTCTGGCTAGTCATCTGACTATGCAAAAGGGAATTTATTTCTGGATTGTTTTAATCAGATCAAGATTCTCTGTTGGCCAGAGGAGTAAAGGTATTTTTATTCTCCAGAATGTGCTGTTCCAACTTCAGCACAGAACACTCTGCATAGCTTCCTCCTTATTTAAAAAAAAAAAAAAAAAAGTGTCATTGATGAATAATAGTTGTACATAGTTATGGGGTACGATGAGTTTTTCTGTACAAGAACACAATGTGTATTGATCAAATCAGAGCAATTAGTATACCCATTATCTCAGTCATTTGTCATTATTTTATGGTGTGAATATTCAAAAATCCCCTTTTTTGTTACTCTGAAGCATACAATATATTATTATTAACTGTATTCAGCCCACATTAGAAATTATTCCTCTTATCTATTTGTAGTTTTGTTTCTGTTAATCGACATCCCTGTGTCCCCATATCCCATACTGTCCTTCCCAGTTTGTAGCAGTCATTTTTCAACTCTATAGGTAGGAGGTCTTTTTTATGATTTTTTTTTAATTTCTACATGTTCTCATGGGCATAAGAACATGTGATATTTCTTTTTCCATGTCTGGCTTATTTCTCTCTCACATAATGTCCTCCATGCTTGCCCATTTACCACAGATGACAGGATTTCATTCTTTTGTAATAACTGATAATATTTCATTTTGTGTGTGTATATATATATGTGTGTGTGTGTGTGTGTGTGTGTGTGTATGTATATACATATATATATATACCACATTTTCTTTTCTTTCTTTCTTCTTTCTTCATTTTTATTTATATTTAATCACTATACATCTTCACAGCATGTAAAATGGTTTTTCCCAGTGTGAATACAGTGTATATTATTTAAGTCATAGATATCACCTCCACATTATCATCAACAAAGAACTTTTCATTTTTGTTTCTGTTACATGATATTTTTTTCCTCCTTTGCCCTCTCTCCCTCCCCTTTACCCACCCCCTCCTATACTGTTCCTAGTATTTTCAGTTGTCCTGCCTGCTATTATACCTTCCAATCTTTCAGCATCTCCTGCAAAGTGCAAACATTTGGTATATTCTTAAGTGGGGATGTTCAGTGTCTGTCTTTCATACTCTGGCTTACTTCACTTAGCATTAAATCTTCCATATTCACCCACTTTGTATCAAATGTCAGGGTCTCATTGTTCTTTATGACTGAGTAGTGTTTCATAGTGTATATGTGCCACATTTTTTTCAATATTCATCTGTTGGACATTTGGGCTGATTCCAATTCTTAGTTATTGTAAATAATGCTGCAGTGAACATGCATGTGTGACTGTTTTTCCGACCAAGTGTTTTCCTATCCTTTGGGCAAATACTCAGGAGTGGAATTACTGAGTCATATGTTAGTTCTATTTGAGTTTTTTTGAGAATGCTTCACATTGTTTTCCACAACAGCTACACCAATTTACATTTCCATCAACAGTGTAGAAGGGTTCCCTTTTCACCATAGCCTTGCCAGCATTTATCGTTCTGTGTTTTCCAAATCTTAGCTAGTCTGACAAGGGTTAAGTGATATCTTATTGTGGTTTTAATATGCATTTTCATTATGATAAGAGATGAGCATGTTTTAGATGCTTTTTGGCCATTCGTATATCTTCCTTGGAAAGTTGTCTGTTCAGCTCATTTGCCCATTTCTTTTTTAAGAATTATTTATTAAATTTTGGACCAGCAGTTGGCATAATGGCTATCTCGCTGGACTCCCATGTAGTCAACCACAGTTCTAGTCCTGGACTCGTTGGTTAAGCTCATGCAGGGCACATGTGTGTGTGTGCCCAAGATCCCAAGAGGAGAGTAGAGAAGAAGGAATTGTGGCACGGCAATCCTCCCTGGGGGGTGATTTCTTGCTTTCTGTCCCTCTGTCTCTCTCTGACTTTCTGGTGAGCACACACACCCTATAGCAAAAAGCTCTCCAAAAAAAATTATTATTATTATTCATTAAATTTTGTTTATTGGGACCAGCAGGTGGCATGGTGGTTAAGAGTGCTGGACTCCCACATGGTTGACCATGGTTCAAGTCCTGGACCTGGTGGCTTGCTTTCTCACTTTCTCTCTCTCTCGCTCTCTCTCTTTCTCCCTCCCTCCCTCTGTCCCTCTCTGGTCAAATTAAAATAAATAAATAAATAAATAAATAAATAAAGTTAAAATAATTCTTTAAAAAATTAAATAAATTTTAAAAATTTTGTTTATTACTATTATTTTTTTAATCTGACTGGAGAGAGAGAGAGAGAGAAAGTGAAAACGCAACCCACCAGGTCCAGGACTCAAATTGCAGTCAACCAGGTGGGAGTCAGCACATTTTTTTTAAGAATTACTTTATTTATTATTATTATTAACTTTTTATTTATTTATGTATTTATTTATTTATTTATTATTAACTTTTTTTTTTTTTCATTTGACCAGAAAGAGACAGAGAGAAAGTGAAAGAGCAAGGCACCAGGTCCGGGACTTGAACTGTGGTTGGCCATGTGGAAGTCCAGTACTTTAACCACCATACCACCTGCCAGCCCCTAGGTAGTCCAACACTTCACTACAACACCACCTTTCAGCCCTGTTTGCCCATATTTTCATTGACCGATTATTATTTATTATTATTATTATTTTGGAGAGGTTTTTGCCATAGGGTGCATGCGCTCACCAGACAGACAGAGAGAGACAGAGAGACAGAAAGCAAGAAATCATCCCCCAGCGGGGATGGCCATGCCGCAATCCCTTCTCCTCCATTCTTCTCTCGGGATCTTGGGCATGCACACACACGTACCCGGCATGAGTTTTAAGCCACCGGGTCCGGGACTCAAATCGCAGTGGACTACATGGGAGTCCAGTGACATAGCCATTATGCTAACTGCTTGTTCCTTAACTAATTATTTTTTGAGAGTGACCTGCTTGAATTCCCTTTATATTTTGGCTATCAGTTACTTATCTGAGGAATAGTTTGAAAATATATTCTTCTACTCTGGAGAATGTCTCCTTGTTCTAATTATTGTTTCTTTCGCTGTGCAGAAGCTTTTTTGCCTGATGTAATTCTATTTGTCTATTTTGAGGATTATTACTGGTGCTTTGGGAGTCTTATTTAAGAAATCTTTGCCTACTCCAATGTCTCCAAAAGTTTCTCCTGTATTTTCCACCAGTTGTTTTAGTTTGGAGTTTTTCATTTAGATCTTTAATAAATTTTGAGTTGATTTTTGTCAGTGCTGAGAACTAAGGGTCCAAATTCATTTATCTTCAGGTGAATATCTTGTTTTTCCAGCACCATTTGCTGAAGAGATTTTCTTTTCCCCACTGAATTGACTTGTGCCCTTCATAAAAAATCAGTTAGTTGTATGTTTGGGTATTTATTTCTGGGTTCTCTATTCTACTCCATTGGTCTAGATGTCTATTTTTGTGCCAGTACCATTCTGTTTTGATTATCACAGCGTTATAATATATTTTGAGGTCAGGAAGTGAGATGCCTCCTACTTTATTCTTTTTGCACAGTATTGTTTTGGCAATACAAGGCCTTTTATGATTCCAGGCAAATTTTATGATTTTTTTTTTCTATTTCTGTGAAAATAGCTCTGGTAATTTGATCAGAGTTGCATTGAATTTGTAAATTAATTTGAGTAGAATTGACATGTTTATTTTATATATACATTAAACATTTATCTATCTGTTGTGATTTTCTTTTTTAAAAAGAATTATTTATTTAATTCCATTTGTTGTTGTTATTATTATTATTAATTTGAGCAGACAGAGAGAGAGAGAGAGAGAGAGAGAAAAGAAAAGTGAGAAAGCAAGCTGCGAGGTCCGAGTCCAAACCGTGGTCAGCCATGTGAGAATCCAACTCCTTTAACTACCACATCACCTGCCAGCCCTGTGATTTTCTTTTTTTAAGAATTATTTTATTTAACTTTCTTTATTATTATTTTCCTGTTTAATCAGAGAGATAGGGAAAGTGAGAAAGCAAGCCACCAGGTCCAGGACTTGAACTGCATCAGCCATGTGGGAGTCCAGTGCCTTCAACCACCACGCCACCTGCTGGCCCCTTATTTATTGTGATTTTCAACTGCCAGTTCTGAGACCTGAATTGTGGTCAACCATGTGGAAATCTAGCACTTTACACATCACACCACACACTAGCCCCTGACATTTTGATTATATTAATTCTTCTGATCCAGGAACTTCGAAGGTTTTCCATTTTCATGTATTGTTTTCAGTTTCGTCTTTTAGTTTTTCATTTTGTTCCTTGTGGAGGTCTTTCACTCCCTTGGTTAGGTTTATTCCTAGATCTTTTTGTGTGGGGGGCTATTGTAAATGGGATTGCTTTCTTTAATTCTACCTCTGTGTACTCATTGTTGGCGTATAAAAATACTATAGATTTTTATATGTTGGTTTTGTATCCTGCCATTTTACTGTATTCATTTATCACTTCTAGGAGGGTTTTTTTGTGGATTCTTTTGAGTTTTCTATGTATATAATTATGTCATTTGTAATTTTACTTCTTCTTTTCCTATTTGAATGCTTTTTATTTTACTTTTTTGTCTGATTTGCATGGGCTAGGACTTCCAGTGCTATATTGCAAAGGAGTGGCGAAAATGGGCAGCTTTGTCTTGTTCCCATTTTAGCAGAAAAGCTTTCAATTTATCAGCATTCAGTATGAAGTTAACTATGGGCTTGTCATACATAGCTTTTATATATTGAGAAATGTCTATTCTATGCTAATTTTGCTGAGAGTCTTAATCATTAAGGGATGTTGTATTTTATCAAGTGCTTTTTCTATGTCAATTTTTATGATCATACTGGTTTTTATTTTTCCTTTTATTAATGTGATGTATTACATTTATTGTTTTGCATATGTTGAACCACCCTTGCATCCCTGGAATAAACCCTTCCTGGTCATGGTGTATAATCTTTTTAATGTGTTGTTGAGTACGACTTGCTAGTATCTTATTGAGGATTTTTGCACCATATTCACCAGGGATATTGGTGTGTAGTTTTCTTGTCTTGTTAAGTTCTTGTCTTGTTTGACGATCATGGTGATAGAAGCTTCATAGAATGAATCTTAGAGGATTCTTTCCTTTTGGATCTTTAGAAATAGTTTGAGAATTGAGGTTAGCTCTCTTTTAAATGTTTTGTAGAATTTAGAGGTGAAGCCATTGGAACCTGGGCTCTTCTTTGTTGAGAGACTATTACTGATTTGTTCTCAATGCTTGTTACTAGTCTATTGAGGCTTGCTTTCTTCCTGACTCCATCTTGGTAGAGTGTATGTGTCCAGAAATTTGCCCATCTCATCTAAGTTTCAACCAACTACAGATTACTATACCCAGCAAGATTATCCTTCAAATGGGAAAAAAAGATAAAAACATATTCAGATAAAAAAAATCTGAAACAATGTACTAACAGCAGGGGCTAGTAGGTAATTCTCACATGGACAACCATGGTTTGAGTCCTGAACCTGGCAACTTGCTTTCTCCCTTTCTCTCTCTTTCTCTCTCTCTCACTCTCTCTCTCTCTCTCCCTTCCTCCCTCCCTCCCTCCCTCCCTCCCTCCCTCCCTCCTTCCCTCTCTGATCAAATTTAAAAATAATTACAAATGGAATTAAATAAATAAATAATTCTTTTTAAAAAAGATGAAGAAGAAGAATTTAGCAATATCAGACCAGCTCTTCAAGAAGTACTGAAGGATTAGGGCCGGCAGGTGGCATGGAGGTTAAGGGTGCTGGACTCCCACAGGGCCAGCCATGGTTCTAGTCCTGGACTTGGCAGCTTGCCTTCTTACTTTCTCTCTCTCTGTGTCCCTCTCTGGTCAAATTAAAATAAATAAATAAATAAAGTAATTCTTTAATTTAAAAAAAAAGAAGAAGAAGAAGAAGTATTGAAGGGAGTACTATACCAGGAAAACTAAAGAAAGACCAGCAGACATAAGAGAACAAAAAACAACCAAGAGAATCCAAAATACATGAATGAAAACTCCACGTTAGTAGACTTTTTTTTTTTTTTTTTCAGTATTTTTGGTGCAAGCGACTAGGCATGTACTCACTTTCCTTAGGGAGTCTAAATTCAATTTCTTAATGTTTAAGATTCTATCTCCAAATATGCTGTTTTTATACACTACAAAAGTTATTGTGACCCAACTGGAAAAAAATATATATTTGTGCTAATGTTAAACTCTTTGCATGTTGTAGAAATAAAATACTTTGAAATTGCTTCTAGAAAAATCGAATATCAGATTAAATCTGTTACTTTCCTTTTAAAAATATATTTACTTTTCGTGTACTTCTACTAAAAAGGAAAAAAATGCTGAGTATTGCCACAATTAAAAAGAAAGAAAGACAGACAGATTAGACTTTCTGACATGTTGAAATTATATGAGAAACATTGTCAAATATGAAATGGTGTTTAACCCTCTGTGTATAGAAATTTGTTTCAGTGGGTGTTCCAAAATTGTATGAAATTCTTAAATATCTGTTATGTATTAGTATGTTATTAGTCATACTTGTAATGCTAAATAGTTCAAATGTAGTTTGTCACAGAAATTATCAAATTTGTCAATTTGGGATTATGGTAAAAATCAGATCTCAAACCATGGCCATTTTAAGTCTTCTCCATAGTTAATTGCTTAATTCTGAGGCTCTTTCTAAAATATTTTGTAATAGGCTACAATCCAAAAATTGCCACTTTTAAGGAAATTAGTGAAAAAAATTCTGATAAATAAAAAAGAAAAGATCACAGGCAATGTTTTGGAAAGTTTTTAAAGTATTCCTAAAAAAATAGGACAAGCAGATGGTGTAATGGTTACATCTCCAGACTTCCATGAAGTAGACCACAGTGCAAGTCCCAGACCCAGTGGCTTAAAACTCACACTGGGCACGTGCGTGTGTGCCCAAGATCCCAAGAGAAGAATGGAGAAAAAGGAATTGCGGCATGACCATCCCCCTGGAAGGGAGGTGATTTCTCGCTTTCTGTCTCTCTCTCTCTCTCCATCCAGCGCATGTGCCCCACAGCAAAATTCTATAGAAAAAAAAAAAAAAGTATTCCTAAAAGTTACTACCAAACATATTAGTCAATGTTGGAATGAAAAACAGAACAAGTTTCTACATGCTCTGTCCTTGGAGATACAAGTTAGCTTTCACAAAGTAGGTAAAAAGAACACTGAAACTCCCCCCACCATCTGCTCCTGGCTGAGACAGCCATGGTCTGTGACATGGGATAGAAGAAGATTGGTGTAGCCATCACTGCCCAGGTGCTGATTTACGAAACATGTAATTGTGTTCACCAAACCCATTCAGCACTCCACTCGTGATTAGCAATCTTCTTTCGGCATTTGTCCAGAGGTTCCAACTAAATGGAGAAGAAGGTCTTTCTTCCTTCTTTCCTTCCTTCCTTCCTTCCTTCCTTCCTTCCTTCCTTCTTTCTTTCCTTCCTTCCTTCCTCCCTTCCTTCTTTCTTTTTTAGAATTATTTATTTAATTTTATTTATTACTATTTTTTTTCTTTTATAGAGATATTTTTGCTATAGGGCACGTACACTCACTGGAGAGTGAGTGATTTCTTACTTTCTGGCTATGTTGCTGGTCTCCCACGTAGTCGACCGCGGTTCGCGTCCCGGACCCTGGGACTTAAAACTCATGCCGGGCGCATGTGCGTGCGTGCCCAAGATCCCAAGAGGAGAATGGAGGAGAAGGGATTGCAGCGTGGCCATCCCCCCTGGGGGGTGATTTCTCGCTTTCTATCTCTATGTCTCTCTCTGTCTGTCTGGCAAGTGCACGCGCCCTATAGCGAGAAAACCTCTCCAAAAAAAATAAATAAATAAAAATAAAAAAATAAAATAAAAATATTAAAATTGACCTTAATACTGCCAATAATATTTTAACTTAGATTATGTTAGTCTTCCCTGTTAGTCTACTTCCCCATGAAGTAGACCACAGTGCAAGTCCCAGACCCAGTGGCTTAAAACTCACACTGGGCACTCACTTCTCTTTCTTACAGAAAGTAAGAAATCACCCCCCAAGGGGGATGGCCACACCACAGTCCCTTCTTCTCCACTCTCTTCTTGGGATTTTGGGCACACATGCACAAGCACCTGGGGTGAGTTTCAAGCCACCGTGTCTGGGACTCGAACCACAGTTGACTAGGTGGGAGTCCAATGATGTAACCATTATACTATCTGCTGGTCTCACTATTATTTAAATTTGACTGGAGAGAGAGGGAAAGTGAAAAAACAAGCCACTGGGTCCGGGATTCGAACTGAAGTTGGCTATGTGGGAATCCAGCACCTTAACCACCACACCCCCTGCTGGCCCCAGGAGGTCTGTCTCATAGCAGAACTCCCAGTGTGTTTGTAGAAAACCTTGTTTCCAGTTTGGCTCTGGTGGTAAGCTGAAGAGTCTTCCAGTCCTATGGCCAATCCTCTGGTAATATGATCACAGGCATATGCAGACACCTAGCCCAGTAAGAGGACTCTTCCTGTCTGGGTTCTGTGCCCGAGGAGGAAGAGGAGAATAAATGTTATGGGTAGTTTCTACAGGCGTAGCAGGATAGGAAGTGTCCTGGGACAGTGCGGCCTGGCCTGACAGTTGTACCTGTTCGTACCCGTTGAAGGGAGCCTCTATTTATACTAAATGCTTTTCCCTCATTCTAAGAGAAAGGGGCAAAAAAAAACAGATGAGCATTCCTATTGAATCCAGAAGAACCAAGCAAGGTGAATGCGTGTTAAACTGACTGCGCGCTTTGACTTCCTCCTGCTCTGCCTGGAAGAAGCCTCCGTGGGCTCAAGTGCAGTCCCTGGAGCCGAGGAGCTGGGTGGGTCTCACCGTGTCCAAGGATAATTACAGAGAGCACAGCCACAGCAAGGCGCGCTCCCTACGGGGAAATAAAGCACCATAAAAAAAAGAGTATTATCTGGAACGTTTAAAGACACACTTTACTTACGAAAATTATTTTTGACAAGCAACACAAGAACGTATCAAAAAAGGGCTACTTGGTGTTCTCAGTAAGACATAGGAATTTTTTTAACATTTATTTATTTACTTATCTATTAATTTGTTGTGATTTTCGAACAATGAGGTCTGAGACTCAAACCGCAGTCGACTGTGAGAATCCAGTACCTTAACCACCATGCCAAACACACACACACACACACACACACACACACACATACACACACACACACACACGCACATTGATATTGATATTGATATAGACACACAATGTATCATATATAATGCACAGGGAAGACTAACATAATCTAAGTTAAAATATTATTGGCAGTATTAAGGTCAATTTTAATATTTTTATTTTATTTTTTTATTTTTATTTATTTATTTTTTTTGGAGAGGTTTTCTCGCTATAGGGCGCGTGCACTTGCCAGACAGACAGAGAGAGACATAGAGATAGAAAGCGAGAAATCACCCCCCAGGGGGGATGGCCACGCTGCAATCCCTTCTCCTCCATTCTCCTCTTGGGATCTTGGGCACGCACGCACATGCGCCCGGCATGAGTTTTAAGTCCCAGGGTCCGGGACGCGAACCGCGGTCGACTACGTGGGAGACCAGCAACATAGCCATTACGCTAACTGCTGGTTCCCAATATTTTTATTTTTTAAAGAATTATTTTTTATTTATTATTATTATTATTTTAATTCACCAGAGAGAGAGAGAAAGTGAGAAAATAAGCCACCAGGCCCAAGACTCAAACCATGGCCAACCACGTAAGAGGCCAGCACCTTAATCACCATGCCATCTATCGGCCCCTAGTTTTAATTTTATTCTTCACAACTTTCTGCATTATCTATGTTTTCAAAATTAACCTTGTTTTGGGAACCAGCAGTTAGCATAATGGTTATGTTGCTGGACTCCCACGTAGTCGACCGCGGTTCGCGTCCCGGACCCGGTGGCTTAAAACTCATGCCGGGCGCGTGTGCGTGCATGCCCAAGATCCCGAGAGGAGAATGGAGGAGAGGGGACTGCGGCGTGACCATCCCCCCTGGGGGGTGATTTCTTGCTTTCTGTCTCTCTGTCTGTCTGCCTGTCTGGCGAGCGCACGCGCCCTATAGCAAAAAAAAACCTCTACAAAAAAAAATATTAAAATAAAAAATTAGCCTTGTTTTCAAACATAGGAAAAATAAAAGAACTAATAATGCTACTGTTTTATTACAAAAAGCAATATAACCACGTAATAGAAAAGCTTACCAGCAGGAGTAACGTATAACTCAATAACTCTATTACCACATTATGAACTCCCTTCCTTACTTCTCTCATGTTTATATTGTACATGTTTTAATAATACTGTCAGGTAGTTGGGAAAGTTGTAACATGTTTTTCTTTTTTTTGGAGAGGTTTTTGCTAGGGTGCGTGCGCTCGCCAGAAAGACAGAGAGAGACAGAGAGACAGAAAGCAAGAAGTCACCCCCAAGGGGCATGGCCATGCCACAGTCCCTTCTCCTCCATTCTCCTCTCAGGATCTTGGGCATCATGCACATGCGCCCAGTGTGAGTTTAAGCCACCAGGTCCAGGACTCGAACCGCGGTCAATTACATAGGAGTCAAGCAACATAGCCATTACGCTAACTGCTGGTCACAGTAACATGTTTTTGTATGTAAACATGCATCATGGCTTTCCCAGACAGCAGTGTCACAGTAAAATGTGACACTGTGGGAGGCTGACGCTGTCACACAGGTTTGTGTCCAGAGACCTCCCTGAGTGTGCAGCTCAAACTCCGGTCCATGAGCTGGAGATGGCTGGGGCTAGGGATGAATCGTGACATCAAGACCATGTTGGAGGTGCTGCCTGTTTTACTTCTCTCTCTCATTCTCACAGAACAGAGAGAGAAACAAAAAATATACATAACTTTTATTTCCTATATTTTCAATGTGTGGTATTTACGGACTTTGTTCATGTTATTTTGCTACATAATCTTTCTAGTGCTCATGTAATGGGGGTAAAACATCCCTCCAGAAAGCTATTAAAAACAAGCTTAAGGGGGCCAGCAGGAGGTGTGGAGGTTAAGGCACTAGATCCCATATGGGCAACTTTGTGGTTTGAGTCCTAGACCCGGCAGCTTGAGAATCTTGTCAGTGCATGTGCATGTGTGTCCCAGACCCAAGAGTAGAATGGAGCAGAAGTTGACAGCATGGCCGTCCCTCCTGTGGGAGATTTCTCATTTCCCGCCCTTTCTGTCTCTCTGTCTCTGGCAAGCACGTGTGCTCTATAGCTAAAACTTTAAAAAAGAATAAAAAGAAAAGAACGAGAGGAAGAAAGAGAGAAAGAGAAAGAGAGAAGGGGGAAAAGCACTTATAGGCTGGTCGCGTCGCTTAGTGGTTAGGTGGTGTGTGTAAGGAGCCAGAACCCAGATGGCCAACCACGATTCAATTTCCAGCCCCAGAAGTTTAAAAAATGAGGGAAATGGAGGAAAAGGATTGTGGCATGATCATATCCCATGAGGGGATAATTTCTCTCACTCATTTCTCTCACTCTTCATTTTCCTCTTGAGAATACACACTACCTCTGGAAATTAAAAAAAAGCAAATGTGCTTACTGATTCTCTTATCGTTGGACATTTAATTGACTTTCTTTTTTTAAGAATTATTTTATTTAACTGTATTTATTTATTTATTTTAATTTGACCAGAGAGGGACAGAGCAAGAGCAAGAGAGAGAGAGAGAAAGTGAGAAAGCAAGCTGCCAGGTCCAGGACTTGAACCACAGTCAGCCATGTGGGAGTCCAGCGCCCTTAACCACCACACCACCTCCCAGCCCTTGACTTTCAAATGCTTAAATTATGAATGATGCCAAAATAAACACCTTTGCATGAACAACTTTTAAATTAATAATTATTTATATAATTTTATTTATTGTCATTATTTTTTAATTTGACCAGAGAGAGTTGGAGGATGGGAGTGAGAAAGCAAGTCACTATGTCCAAGATTTGAACCACAGTCTGCTTCAATCACCACACCACCTGCTGGCCCAAATTTTTTAATTATTTTATATCAGTAACTTATTGTAGACTCTCTGTAATAATTTTTATTATTTAATCTTAACCATCACTCTTATAAATTATGTATAATTATCATCTTCCTTTTACAGAAGAGGAAATTCAGCCTTAGAAAAGGTGAATGATATCTCCATGGACATATAGGAGACTCCTGCTCACACCAGGCAAGGTGTTGGGTCAGTTCATGTTGCTCTGACTTATAAAAACTGGTTCTTGGGGCCAGCAGATGGTATAGTGGATAAGGTGCTGGACTCCCACATGGCCAGCCATGGTTCAAGTCCTGGACCTGGTGGCTTGCTTTCTCACTTTCCCTCTCTCTGGTCAAATTAAAGAATAATAATGGTAATTAAAAATAAATAAAAAATAAATAATTCTTTAAAAAAAACTGGTTCTTTTCAGAATAACATCGCTACTAACCATGCTTAAATGTTCCCATGTAACGGAACCCTTACTAGCAATTAGCTATTTTTTTTAAGAATTATTTTATTTAACTTTATTCATTTATTTATTTTATTTTAACTTGACCAGAGAGGGACAGAGTATGGAAGAGAGAGAGAGAAAGTGAGAAAGCAAGCCACCAGGTCTGGGACTCAAACTGTGGTCAGCCATGTGGGAGTCCAGCACCCTTAACCATCAAGCCACCTGCCGGCCCCGCAGTTAGCTATTTATGCTCTATGTTTGATGGTTTAACAGGCTAGAGGGAGAGGATACCAAACTGTACTGATCTCAGGCTGCTACGTGATGGCATTATCTTGGTGATTACTAAGATCCCTACGAAGATGTATTCAAAACACAAATCAAAGCAAACAAACAAAAAAAAAAGCATAAAAAGATTTGAAGTAAAAATTTCTGCAAGAATAAAATGAATGCATTAAAAGTTGTCTACGTGCCGTGCAGACGCAGTGTTCTAGACATAATGCACTGTCATAATGCTCTCCAAAAGGTCTCAGGAAAGAAATCCTGTGGATTAAGTGAAAAGGGGTTTTGGCCTGAGAGCCACGACTCGAAGCTGCAGTCTTCCCCACAATAATCAAAATAGCCCTTTGCAACCTCTCAGCTTCCATATGGAAAAATCGCCCATGGTCCGGAGAGCAAAAAACAGAGATGATATGTAAGCAATAGTTAAAATGCATTCTAAGGGAATACGGAATGAAGTAACTCCCCTCTATCTTCACAACATCCAGATTGTGGAATACATATGTCACCACAAAGCGCTCACTTCCCGATGGTGAAACACTACAGCCGTACGGTAAATAGCCTAGCCACAAAAATGGGAGATTTTGGGGCTGGCAAGTGGCGTGGTGGTTAAAGGTGCTGGACTCCCACATGGCCAACCACTTCCTCTCTCTTTCTCTCTTTGTCTCTCTCTGATCAAACTGAAAAATAATAATGATATAATAATAAAGATAAATAAGATAATTCTTAAAAAAAAAAAATATGGGAGATTTTTACTTTGGCTTAGGGACACTTCAACAGACCCCATTTATATCGCCTCCCTTCCCACGGGAACCCCCCTCACTCACTCAAGTCTTCCTGAGGAGCCCTGTGATGAAGCAGGAGGGGAGGTGGGGCTCAGTGCATGCACAGGGTGACTCCCCTTCTCGTGGGACAGGTCCGAGCCGCAGACAGAGCAGGAGGGCTCCAAAGCTCCCACATCGTGCACATGTGCGGGCCCTGCTGGCCTCCGCCTCCGCCCCCTTCTGACTGCTCACCGAGGCCGTGTTGGCAGTCTGCTTTGAACCAATGTTTGCTGTTCGGCTGCTCCTTCGGACTTGAGGTTAGATCCTCTCATGCACCCAGGACCGTCCTCACCTTTGTCCCTCGTGCAGAAGCCATACCTCTCAGCCCTAGTTACTGCCCCATGGCACCCTGGTTTAGAGAACCAACTGCTGAGCCTAAAGCACACCCCCCCACCCCACCCACCCCACACCCCCACCCCGCTTCTGGCTTCTTATTATGGAAGTTGTGAGACCGGCCGGCAGGTGGTGTGGTGGCGGCAGGTGGTGTGGTGATTAAAGGTGCCGGACTCCCACGTGGTTGACTGAGCTTCCTCCCGGGCCTAGCGCCTTGATTTGTCACTTTTCCTTTCTCTCTCTCTGGTCAAATTAAGAAATAATAACAAGTGGAATTAAATAAATAGATAATTCTTACAAAAAGGATGAAAAGAAGAAATTGTAAAAACCAGGATCATATGGATGGCAAGTCTTAGGCAGAATAAGACTGGGGATTAGAAGAGATCATAATTCCAGGACCAGCTGGTGGCGTGGTGGTTAAGGTGCTGGACACTCCCACATGGCCAACCACAGTTCAAGTCCCAGACCTGGTTTCTCACTTTCTCTCTCTCTCTCTCTTTCTCTGTGTGTGTGTGTGTCTCGCTCTGATCAAATTAAAATAAAATTGCATAAATTAATAATAAATAAAATTAAATTAATTTTTTTTTTAAAAAAAAAGAAGAGATCACAATTCTAGAGGCCAGTGGAGAACTTGAAGGGCTTTGAGAACTATTCACCAACATGTATTGAAGACCCGTGTTTTTCTAAGCACCCTCTGAAATTAGCACAGCAGGGTTTGCAAAAATATAAGAGGCATCAAGTCACAGTAACAGGTTGGGAGACATGATGGCGCTTACCGAGAGAGTAGGGAGAGAGCAGTTATGAACCAGAGGTGAGACCTAACGTCACCTCCATGCTTCAGTTTTCTCACTTGCAAAATGGTTGTAATAATAACAATGTCTACGTAGTACGTAGAATTATGCAGTTGAGCAAACATGTACCAAAGCTTAGAATAGGGCCTGGTACCAAGTAAATGCTCACTAAGTCTTAGCTGTATTATTGTGGTAGGGGCAATTGTGGTAGGGGTGTGACCAAGGATTGTCACTTACTCAAATGCTGTTTGAGAAATACTTCATGTGGCTGTTCCCCATGGGAACCAAAGTTCCTGCAGGAAACCAACCAAGTGATTTACATTTCCTTTGTACTCACCAGTGTACAGTCTAGTGCCAGGGAAAGCAGAAATCGGCCAACGTTACTTGAAACAACTTAGCATGTGTACTTTTTTGCATGGTCTACTTTTTGATCTGCAAGTCTTCACATTCCCATAAATACAAGGCTAGTCTACTTCAAACTGATGTAGCTGAGTCATTTTTTATTTAACTATGCCTTTCGATGTTTTGGTTTTGAAAACAGAAATTCAAATATTGCACTTCCAGATCTTTGAGAGAAAGAGAAAACATGCCTAACAAGAACAATAGGTAGGCAAATAGAAGCAATGTCTGTGCTGATTTAATGGTGATTCAATAGTAACGTATAGACGTGGATAGATCAGCAAGGGTGCACAGTTTTATTGCAGAAATAATGGATCCCCAGGAGTCACACTAGGGTGAATTCCACCAGGATCCTTGGGAGAAGCCGTGATGGGAACCAAGGCTCCAGGTCGGTGGAGCCTACACAGGGAAAGAAATTCAGGCTGTGAGGAGGTGGTTGGGAGAGGTTAGAGCTCACCAAGACAAAGGGAATTTGTGGTAATGAAGCCTGCATTGGCAAATGCTGCTGAAGACCATCACCCAGTAATTATAAAAAACACGCAGATGACACACACCACACACAGGCCCTCTGCCAGCAGGAAAGCATCTTGAAACACAACTGTCTGTAAATGTCTGTACTTTTCTCCTGTTCCTTGTCCAGCTCCCATAGAACCAAGAGAATGAGGACAGTTGGAATACAGAGAGAAAGAACTAGTGTTCAGTTCTAGCTTCCAAAACAAGCTCTTGATCCGAGATCAGAAACAATACTTTTGAAAGCCAGAGTTTTTGATATGCAAGAGGAAGGTTTTTAAGAGAAGAAAAGGCTATTAAGAACCAGAGAGAAGGCCTGAGAGGAAGGAGGGCAGTGTCTGTGCCAGAACAAGACACTGAAAGGAAGATGGAGGAAGACCAGACTCCCACGCTCCCCCAAGGCAGAGTAGCTGAGGTTCAACCAGACTCCAAGGCTGCATCATTCAACTGGAGAGGCTGAGGGGGGCCTGGGAAGGAGGTCGGCTCTGCAGGAAAGCCAAGGCCCACAGATCAGCCCAGTTCAGCCACCGAGTGAGCAGGGAAGGCTGGCGCAAGCCTTACCGAGAGCTGTTGCAGGCAGCCATGGCGTGGCCCAGTGGTAGCTCCACACCTGTAGCTGAGAAGCGGTGAAGGCCCATTCCGCCTGTCTGACTTGAACCGCTCCTTTCCAGTAGGTGCTGCGGCGCAAAGGGAGGGGCTCCGCCCATTCACCCGTCTGTGACTCTGAGCAAGTTATTTAACCAGTGAGTCTCAGAAGCAGAGCTTCTCAGAAGCAAGTGCTTTATATGGGTGTTCTCAGGTAAACCTGGAGGAAAAGAAAGAACAGGATGGGGCAGATCAGAGAAGATGGGCAAATCTATGTGTGCAGCCAAAGTGCAGCCTGGGAGATGCCTTGCCTGGAACCCCAGAAGTACATGATAGAGAAAAGGCAGCGAAGGAGGATTTATAAAAAGGAATAGCTTTAATTTGGTTACCAGTATTGAAGAAATACGTAAGTCTCCCCTAGAAAGTACACATTGTATGCCAAGAAAGCGTGTGGCCAAACCTATTTTTGTGAAACTGTTGAACATCGAAGATTAAATGAAAATGTTAAAAGCTAACAGAGAAGAGAAAACGGTTACCCATTTTTTAAAATGGTACTGGACTAGCCAGTGGTGTGGTGGTTCAGACAGCTGGCTCCCACATTGCAGGTCGAGTAGTTCGAATCCTGGTGCCAGCAGCTTGACTCCAGGCTCCTATGTGTGCAGGCTCAAGATCCCAAGAGGAGAATGGAGAAGGAATCTGGTGTGACCGTCTTCCCTAGAGGGAACTTTTCTCACTTTCCCTCTCACTCTTACTCTATTTCTCTCTGGTGAGCACACACACCCTACAGCAAAAACAAAATCAAAAACAAAACTAACTAACAAACAAAAAGGTACTTATGAGTACAACAGATTTCTTAAAGCAACAGATGAGGCCGAAATTCTCAGATACAATATCTTTAAGTGCTGAGAGGAAGGAAAAAGAGAATACTATTGGACTAGTAGTCTATACGTCACTAAAGTAGTATTCCAGAGTGAGAAAAAAATACAGCCATTTTCAAATGTTAAAAAACTGAAACAGGGCTGGCAGGTAGCGTGGGGGTTAAGGTGGCTGGGTCCCACATGGCTGATGGTGAAGTTTGAGTCCTGGACCTGGTGACTTGAGAAATATGCCAGGTACATGTACATGTGCTCCTGAAATCCCAAGAGAAGAATGGAGGAGAGGGGATTTTGGTGTGGCCATTCCCCCTGGAGGGTGATTTTTCACTTCCCCTCTCACTGTTTCTCTCTTTCTCCAACAAGAGAACACACGCATGCGTGCACATATGCACACACACACACAAAATACCTCAAATTAAAACAGATTTCACCTACGGAACCTCACTGAAACAAGTACAGAAGAGGGCCAGCAGGTGGCATGGTGGTTGGGGCTCTGGATTACCACATGTACAACCACAATTGGCATCCTAGACCCAGTGGCTCAAAAATCACAACAAATAAAAAGATAAATATATTTTTGTTTCTTTTAAGAAAGAAGTACAGAAGAATGAGGGGCCAGCAAATAGCATGGTGGATAAAGGTTCTGGACTCCCACCTGGCCGACGGTGGTTTGAGTACCAGACCTGGCAACTTGCTTTCTCGCTTTTCCTCTCTCTCTCTCTCTCTCTCTCACTTGCTCACTCTTGCTCTGTCCCTCTCTGGTCAAATTAAATAAAGTTAAATGAAATCATTCTTTTTTAAAAAATTTTTAAAAAGAATGAAATTTATAAGAAAAAAATAAACCAGGGAAAGAGTGTGATGTAAGCAATAATGACAGGAAAAAATATCAGAAAATATAGTGGTAAATTTCATTATTTATTCACCAAAAATGTAACAAAATATGAATAGCTTCTGTATTCATCAAAAAGATAGAATTAAAACTTGGAGAATGCTAATATTAAAGACCAGAGGAAATAATTTGTTTTTTGTTGTTGTTTTGTTTTTTAATTAATTTATTTATTATTATCACTATTTAAGTTTCCTATAGAGCACATGTGCTCATCAGAGGGAGACAGAGAGAAGGGAAGAGAGAAAGAAAATGAGAAAGCAAGCTACCAGGTCCGGGATTTGAACCATGGTCAATCATGTGGGATTTCAGTGCCTTAACCACTGTGCTACCTGATGGCCCCAGAGGAAAAAATTTGAGAAGTAGTTATAGTATTTTTTAAAGAATTATTTATTTACTTAATTGCATTTGTTATTATAATTAGTATTATTACTTTAATTTGACCAGAGAGAGACAGAAAGAGAGAGAAAGGGAAAGTGAGAAGGCAAGCTGCCCTGTCCAAGACTCAAACGGTGATCGACCATGTGGGAATTCAGCACCCTTAACCGCCACACCACCTGCTGGCCCAAGTTACAATATTTTTTAAATGTGTGGTTCTCCCAGAAGACAAGTAGAAATACTATTGTGTTAAACATGAAAAAATAACTGCAAAATACAGACACGCTATAGCTCTGAAATTAGTAGGGTGATAAAAGTGAAAAAATCTCACTAAATGCACAAAAAGAAACAGAAGCAAGAAGAAAACCAAGACAGAAAAACAAGATTAAAAGGATGGCAGGAATAGGTCTGAATACATCAATAATCATAATGAATATAAGTAAATTAAACTCATCCATCAAAGACACACTATTCTGTTAGATTACAAAAATGAGATTCAGGTATATATTTTTATGATCCTTACATGAAACACCCTAAAGTAAATAAATAAAAATTTAAAAATAGGATGGCTGGGGCTGACAGGTAGCATAGTGGTTTAGGTGCTGAACTCCCACATGGCAAACCATGGTTCAAGTCCCAGACCTGATGGCTTGCTTTCTCACTTTCCCTTTCTCTCTCTCTTTGTCTCTCTTTGGTCAAATTTAAAAATAATAATAATAAATAAAATTAAATAATTCTTTTAAAAAGTGATAAAAATGATTGGTACTAATACTTAACATATAGAACTAAGCTGAGAATCTCTTAGATAAAAAGACGTATTACAAGCAGTTGGCATAATGGCTATGTCACTGGACTCCCATGTAGTCGACTGCAGTTCAAGTGCTGGACCTGGTGGCTTAAACTCATGCCAGGTGCGTGTACATGCGTGCCCAAGATCCGAAGAGGAGAATGGAGGAGAAGGGATTGCAGTGTGGCCATCGCCCCTGGGGGGTGATTTCTTGCTTTCTGTCTCTCTGTCTTTCTGGCAAGCACACACGCCCTAAAGCAAAAACCTCTAAAAAAAAAAAGACATATGACAAATGGTTAATAGAAACAAGATTCCAATAATAACTAATAATGAGCCTGCATGCACCTAAAGGCAAAATCTCAAACTATATAAATAATAACAAAAAGTTAATAAATTTACAACTTAGGTAAAAGATTTTTTTTCACTTTTTAAAAAATTATTTTATTTAATTTTATTTATTCACTCATTTATGTTAATTTGACCAGAGAGAGAGAGAGAGAAAGAGAAAGTAAAAAAGCAAGCTACCAGGTCAAGGATTCTAACCATGGTCAGCCTTGTGGGAGTGTCCAGTGCCTTAACCACGACACCACCTGCTGATCCCCTTAAGTCAAATATTTTAAGATACCTCTTTCACAGGGTGATAGATCGGGAAGACAAAAAAATAGTAAGACTAGAGCCAGTTTGAATAATGTTATTAAAGAATACCAACCCTGAAAAATAAGATTTATTTATTTTGGTAAAATACACAAAAAACTGACCAATTATTAAACCACAAAGGACATTTTATGAATGCCAAGGAATTAATTTTTTTTTTTTAGAGATAGGTTTTTGCTTATAGGGCACATGTGGTCACAGGAGAGACAGAGAGAGAGAGAGAAAGTGAGAAATATCCCCCCCAGAGGAATGGCCACATCACAATTCTTCCTCCTCCATTCTCCTCTTGGGATTTTGGCCACACACACATACACACTCTGTGTGATTTTCAAGCTGCTGGGTCAAGGACTCGAACCACGGTTGGCCATATGGGAGTCTAGCACCTCAACCCCTATACCACATGCTGGCTCTAGGAATTAACAATTATGTGTAAGCTTTTTGACTGAAAACAACTAAATACCAACAAAAGGTACTATTTAAGCTCTGTCCTCATTTATCCATGTAAAATTTAATGTGTTGAAATTTGTTTTCATGGCCTCTTGAATGGAAGAAAAGTGTAGACGTATAGTCATGGCATGTGTCTCTAGACTCTGAGCTACAGTGAGACCAAGGAGTACATTTGGCACAGAAAAATAATGAAATCTTCCAAATAAATGAATGTCTGTACATTAAACAAATTAATGAATGAATCTGAAAATATTTTGCCTACAAATACACAGAACTTAGAATTGTAGAATTCGCTGTTTCGGTTCATCACTTTAGAGGGGCATTGGACTTGCACATGTATGTATTTTTCATGGCACACTGGAAGCAAAACTGAGTGAAAAAACAAGTGATCAGAGCATCTCTGAAGATTTAGACTTTTAGGGAACCAGCAGTTAGCGTAATGGCTATGTCGCTGGACTCCCACGTAGTCGACCGCAGTTCGCGTCCCGGACCTGGTGGCTTAAAACTCACGACGGGCGTGTGTGCGTGCGTGCCCAAGATCCCGAGAGGAGAATGGAGGAGAAGGGATTGCGGCGTGATCATCCCCCCGGGGGGTGATTCCCGCTTTCTGTCTCTAATGTCTCTCTGTCTGCCTGGCGAGCGCATGTGTCCTATAGCGAAAATCTCTCAAAAAAAAAAAAAAAAAAAAAAAAAAGATTTTGACTTTTAGGGAGGATGAAAAATTAATCCGATCTCATGAAATGCCCCACCTGAAGTAAGAGACAAAGAACAAGTCTTCAATGACAGTTGTTTCTCGGGAGCCAGAAAACACTTTGTTATGCCATTCCAATAGGCACTATCCTCCCTTCGTTGCCAAACAACTCCGATTTTGTCGGGGTATCGGGTGTCAGTGTTCTCCAGGTAAGAACCACAGCACACACTCATGGCAACCCCACTGCCCTTCCCAAAAGGTGGGCACAGGCAGTCACGTGATTTGTGGCTGGCCAATGTTGTCACAAGGAAGTCTGCTGATAGGCTGCTGAAACATGGCTTTTCTGTTTTCGCTTCTGCTCTTGGTCACTTTCAGGAAAGAAAGTACTGTTTGAAGTTTTGCAGCCCTTGAGGAGAAAGCCAGGAAGATTACAATAAAGCTGACCCAGAACCCGGACTGTTGAGCTGCCAAGGGGGACTAATGTCAGAAATGTTTTTTTTTTTTTTTTTTTTTTTTTTTTGAGAGAGAGATTTTCGCTATAGGGCACGTGCGCTCGCCAGACAGACAGAGAGAGAGAGAGACATAGAGACAGAAAGCGAGAAATCACCCCCCAGGGGGGATGGTCACGCCGCAATCCCTTCTCCTCCATTCTCCTCTGGGGATCTTGGGCACGCACGCACACGCACCCAGCGTGAGTTTTAAGCCACCGGGTCCGGGACGCGAACCGCAGTCGACCACGTGGGAGTCCAGCGACATAGCCATTACGCTAACTGCTGGTTCCCTGTCAGAAATGTTTATCTCCAGATTTCTGCTTAGGCGAGCTAAAGATTAACCTTTGTAGGGCCAGCCTATGGTGGTGGTTAAGGCAACTGGATCCAATAGGACCGACTCTGAGGTATGAATCCTGGACCTGGCGACTAGAAACACTTGCCAGACAGGCACACGTGTGTGTGCAAAATCTGGACAGAAGAGATGGGGGAGAGGGGATTGCGTGTGGTGTGGCATCCCCCATGGGGGTGGAGGGGGGTGCTTTCTCACATTCCCTCTCTTTTCTATCTCTCTGGCTCTCCCAGCAAGCTCACATGCCCTATAACAAATGTAAAAATTAATAATAATAACCTTTGCATTTAATTTTATTCAGTTATTCTCTCCTTTCATTTTTTTTTTTTTAGAGAGAGATTTTTTGCTCTGGGGTAGATATGCTTGCTGGAGAGACAGAGAAAAACGGAGAGACGGAAAGCGAGAAGTAACCCCCTGGGGGGATGGCCACGCTGCAATCCCTTCTCCATTCTCCTCTCGTGACTTTGGGCACACATGCACATGCCACCGGCATGAGTTTTAAGCTGCCAGGTCCAGGACTTGTATGGCGGCCAACTATGTGGGAGTTCAGTGACATAACCATCACGTCATCTGCTAGCCCCCAGCTACTCTCTTTTGATGTCATTGATTTTATCGTTGTTCGTGTGTGTGTTTGGTGTATTTCAGTTTCTTTCATAAGAGAGAGAATAGGGACCAGCAGTTGGCGTAACGGCTATGTCGCTGGACTCCCATGTAGTCAACCACAGTTCAAATCCCAGGCCCAGTGGCTTAAACTCACGCCGGGCACATGTGTGTGCGTGCCCCAGATCCCGAGAGGAGAATGGAGGAGAAGGAATTGTGGCCTGGCCATCCCTCCTGGGGAGTGATTTCTTGCTTTCTGTCTCTCTGTCTCTCTGGTGAGCACACACGGCCTATAGCAAAAACCTCTCTTCTCCCACCACAAAAAAAAAAAAAAAAAAAAAAAGAGAGAGAGAGAGAGAGAAAGAGAGAGAGAGAGAGAATGCCCTTGACAAGGTCTCAGCACACTGCGTCCTCCTCCCACTCCTGGCAGCCAGGAATGCAAGCACATGCAGGTGCACCCGGAGTGTTCAGGTTGACCCAGGATCCAAACCCGGACCTCTCATGTGACTCTAGTATCACAGAGCAGTACCCTAGGACCTGAGTCACGGCATCTAGGTCTTTCTGTGCTTTATAGTAGAAAAATATCCTGACACATGATACATAATTATCTGATCTAACCCCACTGGAAGCCTTGCAGCCTCTGCAGCATACAGCGAAAAGAATTCCAAAAGGCATCAAGATCTTCCTGGTTTCTCAGAAAGTCAAAGGGAGCAAGAACACACACGTTGACCACAGCATCTCTTACCTCCGCTCCCCCTCCAACAACAATAACAGTCTTCCCTTGTGGTTAGCATAAGCTTGTCATGGCGAGGGGGAGGCACTTTCTCGTTTAACTAGTAGATACGAAAATGCCAGTAATTCCCCTTGAGCCTTCTCATGGCCCGGGAGGAGCCTTGGCTTCCTTCACTTCTGTAGTGAGTGGTCAGAAGGGAAAGACCAGAGCAACCGTGGCGGATCTGCCATTCTCAAATTGTCAGGAGGGAGAAGCCTCTGCCGTAAATCACCATGGCAATGGCACTTGGGGCCATCTGCCATATATGCCTTGGATAATTACAGGTCTGGGAACCTCAAGAACATTCCTTGGTCCAGTTCCACAGCCCTCACCAAAGACCACATCCTGTGGTATTAATCGTTAAAAATAAATAGGTGCAGACATTCTGGTCTGCCTTACAAGGCACTGCTGGATCAGGGGAGAGACCTAGGTCCTATGTTCTGCCGGTCAGTAGAGAAGGCAGCGAGAACAGGTTCCTCTTAGGGCAAAGATAAATGCAATATGGAATGGAGAGCTTGAATAACTTAAATGTCCTGTTTGGAAAGTCTCCTAAGAATTCTTAAGAAAGGATAAAACAACAAAAAGGCATTGGGAAAAATAAGGACTACTTTGCATAGGTGAGTTTGTTTCAATTAATTAATAAAAAATATTGCACTTGGGGCCGGCAGGTGGCATGGTGGTTAAGGGGGCTGGACTCCCACATGTCTGACTATGGTTTGAGTTCCAAATGCTCGCTCTCTCTCTCTCTCTCTCTCTCTCTCCCTCTCTCTCTCTCTGGAAACATTAAAATAATAGTAAATAAAGTTAACTAAAATATTTTTTTAAATGTTGCACTGGGGGCCAGCAGGTGGTGTAATGGTTAGGGTGCTGGACTGTTCTTACATGGCCAACCGAGGTTTGAGTCCCAGAGCTGATGGCTTGAAAATCACACCAGGTGGGACCAGCAAATGCCATAATAGTTATGTCACTGAACTCCCACATAGTCTACCATGGTTTGAGTCCCAGACCCAGCGACTTAAAAAACTCATGCCAGGTGTATGTACATGTGTGCCCAAGATTCCTAGAGGAAAGTGAAGGAGAAGGGATTGTGATATGGCCATCCCCTCTGGGGAGTGATTTTTCACTTTATATTTCTCTGTCTCTGTCTCTTTGGCAAACACATGCACCCTATAGCAAAAAAACTCAAACAAAAAAGAAAAGAAAAGAAAAAAAGAAAAGAAAAAAAAAAAAGAAAAGAAAAGAAAAGAAAAAAAGAAAAGAAAAGAAAAGAAAAGAAAAGAAAAGAAAAATCACACCAGGCATGTGTGCATGTGTGCTCAAAATCCCAGGAGGAGAATGGAGAAGAGATTGTGACATGGCCATCCCACTTGGGAGGGATTTCCCTCTCACTAACTCTCTCCACTGAGCACATGTGTTCTATGGCAAAAACACTGAAGAAGAAGGAGAAGAGGAGGAGGAGGAAGAAAATCACATTAGGCATTTGTGCGTGCGTGCTCAAAATTCTGAGAGGAGAAGGGATTATGGCATGGCCATCCCCCTAGGAGATGTTTTCTCACTTTCCCTCTCTGTGTCTCTCTCTGGTGAGAACATGTACCCGATGGCAAAAACGTTAAAAAAAAAAAAAATAGGTTCCACTGTCAATATTCAAAGACACTGTCATTATTCATGGTGTCTTAGAGTAACTCTAAACAGGCCGAACCACTGAGATATTCTGCCCCAGCAATTCTGACTTTATTAGCTGACTAGTTACAAAACAAAAATTGAACCTCAGGGTCAACTCCCACAAGCCTCTGTCTTCAGAGAATACCTCATCAAAACCACGCCTCTTAGCAGGACATAAGAGAGCAAGCCCTGCTTCTCTGTCGAGACCATGTCCTCAGAGCTCACTGAGTAGCAACACCTAACATAACTCTTACATAACTGACATACTTAGCATATCGGTAATGCCTAATAGAACTACCATGTATACATACAATAAGTAGTGTGGCTTATTAAATACGTACTTGTTTATATTTTACTTAACTCCTCTGACTAAGTGTCATGAGATTGGAACTTTGGGCTTTTACTCCTGAATCTCCAGTGCCTAGCACTGGATGGGTGGATGGGTGGACAGATGGAGGGCATGATCTAACAGAGCTGCATACCTGAGCATTGCCAGGATGTGCTAGACTCTGAATATGTAAGTAACACCGCCAACTACCCAATTCCCAAACCAAAAAACCAGAAGCCATTTTTTATTCGCTCCTCAGTCTGCTCTTTCTATTGTCTCCACATACAAAACGTACTCCAGGTCCATCGTGCGGTCTCCAGCTCCACTTCATTTTACTCTGATGTAAGCCAACCTCACCTATCACAGAAATACCACTTTTTTGTTCTTCCTACTTCCACACTTGTCTCCTGGTCCCCCTTACTACTCTGCCATAACCTTTCTTTCTTTCTTCTTTTTCTTCCTTCCTTCCTTCCTTCCTTCCTTCCTTCCTTCCTTCCTTCCTTTCTCTCTGTCTCTCTCTCTTTCTCTTTCTTTCTTTCCTTCCTTCTTTCTTTCTTTAAAAGAATTATTTTAATATTTAACTTTATTTATTTATTTGACCAGAAAGAATCAGAGTGGGGGGGGGGGTGAAAAAACAAACCATCAGATCTGGGCATCAAAACACAGTCAGCCATGTGGGAGTCCAGCACTCTTAACCACCCTGCCACCTGCCAGCCTCTAATTTATTTACTTTTCAATTTGACCAGAGAGGGACAGAGTTAGCGAGAGAGTAGTGGGAAATTAAGGAAGCAAGCCACCAGGTCTGGGATTCAAACCGTCGTTGGCCACGTGGGAGTCCAGCGCCCTCAACCACCCCTGCTGTTACACCTTTAAGACTGTAAATCATACTTACCACCTGTTTCATTAATTACATAATAAAGGAAGTAAAATCTTATTCTTCAGAGGTAACTATTTAGTACCTATCTTCCTGACTTATCCTGTTTCTACAAAAGGATATAGTGTACACACATATACTAAGCACAGAGATATTCTAAAAAACATTATATACCCTTCACATGATATGGATATCCTTCCAGATGAGAACAGTAGTCAATATATTTTTGTTTTAGAGAGATTTTTGCTATAGGGAGAGTCAGCTCACCAGAGAGACAGAAAGTGAGAAATCACCCCCTGGGAGGACACCCACACCACAATTCCTTCTCCTCCATTCTTCTCTCAAGATTTTGAGCACACACGCACATGCACACACACTCGGCGTGAGGTTCAAGCTGATGGGTCCAGGACTCAAACTGTGGTCAACTAAAGGGGAATCCAGCAATGTGACCATCATACCATCTCCTGGTCCCAGTTAGTCAGTATTTTGACACTGAGGGATGTCAATGGAAAAAGCCAACTCTGCAGAAATAATAATTAATGGGGTTTATTTTTAAACACAAATACGTGTGACCGATCTGGAAAAAGGCAAATGCTTTTCTTGGGGTGATCGGATACAGGGATTCCTTTTATTTGATTTCGAGAGTGAGAGACAAATTTTGGAATTTGGTGAAAAGAGTTTTCCCATTGGTTTGGCCCAAACGAGTTTGCCCATTGGTTTGGCCATAGGTGAGTTTTACAATTTTTAGGTTGATGACTGGAAAAAAGGTCTGTGTTTTGGGGAGGGAATCAGCAAAGAGTGTAATTTAGCAGAGATAAGGGGTCTTACATACATTACAAGATACTTTCCCAAAGGCAGGATATAAGAAGAGTCCTATTATCAAATGGCCAAAATGGTCTGTTAATGTTTGTGCGCGTGACTCACCCCAGGCCCTCTGGAAGGGATTTGCAAAACAGGAAGAAGCATTCAGACTTCTGTCCTCAGTGAGTAGTAACGAGTGACTTCACACATTCCTTTTTTTTTTTTTTTTAAATAAAGTACAACATGGAGAAGTGGCAGTCCCAACAGCTACATGAACATTTATGGACTTGATTTTGTTAGTGAGATTGTTTGCAGAAAATATCAGTGGTAGGAAGGTAGCCATCACATGTGGGGTTTTTCACACTGTAAACATCATCATATGCTTCTGATTTTCTGGCCATATAATTTTTTTTAAGAGAGATTCCTGCTATAGGGCATGTGTGTGCTTGGTAGAAAGACAGGCAGAGAAAAAGTGAGAAATCACCTCCTGGGAGGATGACCAAGCCACAGTCCCCTCTCCTCCATTTTCCTCTTGGGACTTTAGGTCCACACACATATGCCTGTCATGGATTTTAAGCTGCTGGGTCCAGGACTGGAACCACAGTCAGCCATGTGGGAGTCCAGCGCCTTAACCACCTACTGGCCCCTGTTCTATATAATTTACTAGAAAATTGAATTCTATAATTTCTTTACTCCTACAATGATTTCTCTGATAAATATTTTCATTTAGAGGATACATGTATTTGGAGTCAATATTTTCTCCTGATAAATTTCCTGGTGACTGTATGTACACTCAGAGCCAAACCACATCCTGAAAAGCTGCAGTGGCAGAGGTACCCAGTGTTGTGTGTACCAGTACCAAGTTGCTTTGCCTGAATGCAAAAGAAAGTGATGAGTAAAAGATGAGGACCTACAGATTACTTAACAAACTTACATTCTGGCTCAGCCAGAATTCCCACTGGAGAATACACTATGCTGCTAAGACACTGTTCTCTGTAGGCTGGGACCAGATGGGAAGTGAGTTTGATTCCCGATCCAACCTAAAGGCCAGGGGTGGAAGTGCACACCTACACACTCCCAGCAACTCAGAGAGGCTGAAGAAGAAGGATCACAAACTTGAGGCTGACCTGGTCAATATAGCAAGATCCCATCTGAAAAAGAGTCAGGGGGCTAACCATTGGTGTTGTGGCTAAAGGCACTGGATTCCAACATGGCCAACCACGGTTTGAGTCCCAGACCTGGCAGCTTGCTTTCTCACTTTCCCTTTCTCTCTCTCTCTCTTTCTCTCTCGTCAAATTAAAAAAAAAAATAAATAAAGTTAAATAAAACAATTGTAAAAAAGAAAGAAAGGAAAAATCCCACATTAGCCCAGTCCCAGTGGCTCAGGCAGTAGGCTCTGTTGTGTGATACTGGAGCCACATGGGAGGCCAGGGTTCAGATTCCAGGGTGACCTGAACACACTGGGTACACCTGTGATCCTGGCTGACTGGAAAGCAGGAGGGAAGATCATGCACAACAAGACCCTGCCAAGGGTGGTTGTCCCCCTCCCTCACTCTCCCCATTCTCTTTCTCATATGAAACAAAGAAACTTTTTTTAAAAAGAAAAAGTTAGTCCCATAGCACAGTGGTTGAGCTTTGTGGGTCAGGAGCTGGATTCATGTGACTGGCCACAGTTTGAATCCTGGTCCTAAAGGCTTGGAAAGTACGCTGGATGAATGTGGGTGTGCACCTAGGATCCTGAGTAGAATGGGAAAATGGAGGAGAGAGGATTCTGGCTTGAGCACACCCCACTGGAGTGTGTTCTTTCTCTCTGTAGTAGGCTCATATACCCTCTGGTAATGAAAAGAAAAAAAGAAAGATAGGGGCCAGCAGGTGATGGTGTGGCTAAAGGCATTGGATGCCCACATGGCCAACCATGGTTCAAATCCTGGACCTAGCAGCTTGCTTTCTCACTTTTTCTTTTCTTTCTTTCTTTCTTTCTTTCTTTCTTTCTTTCTTTCTTTCTTTCTTTCTTTCTTTCTCTCTCTCTCTCTCTCTCTTTCTTTCTTTCTTTCCTTCTTTCTTCCTTCCTTCCTTCCTTCCTTCCTTCCTTCCTTTCTTTCTTCCTTCCTTTCTCTCTCTCTCTCTCTCTCTCTCTCTCTCTCTCTCTCTCTCTCTCATCAAATATTTAAAAATAACAAATGGAATTAAATAAATAAATAAATCTTAAAAGAAAGAAAGAAAGAAAGAAAGGAGAAAGGAGAGAGAGAGAGAGGAAAGAAAGAAAGAAGAAAGAAAGAAAGAAAGAAAGAAAGAAAGAAAGAAAGAAAGAAAGAAAGAAAGATGGGACCAGCAACTGGCATAATGGCTATGTCACTGGACTCCCATGTAGTCGGCCATGGTTCAAGTCCAGCACCTGGTGGCTAAAACTCACGCCCGGCATTTGTGTGTGCATGCGTGCATGCCCAAGATCCCGAGAGGACAATGGAGGGGAAGGGACTGCGGCGTGGCCATCCCCCCGGGAGGTGATTTCTCGCTTTCTGTCTCTCTGTCTCCCTCTGTCTTTCTGGTGAGCACATAGGTCCTATAGCAAAAACCTCTCCAAAAAATAAATAGAAAGAAAAGAAAAAGAAACTTCCCAAACCACTATAACTAATAAACTACTTTAGCAAAGTTTCAGGCTGCAAGATCAATATAAAAATCAATCGGATATCTATTTATTAGCAAAGAGGAATCTAAAAGTGAAATTAAAATATTCACCTCAAGATTTTGTCGTCTTCATAAAAAAAAAAATGAGGTTTAGAACTGGGTCACGTGACCCTTTCTCTTCCTATCTCCTCCCAGTTCAAAATGCTTACATTTCTTAATGGCCAGCATCCTCTTAGGTCTGCAGTTGGGCACGACACTTTCAGCCTCAGCACAACCTTCTTTGTAGTTTTTGCCTTTTTACGGAAAATAGACTTAGTCTGTCCACCGTAGCCACTCTGCTTCCTGTCATAATGCCGCCTTCCCTGAGCACACAGAGACTCCTTGCCCTTTTTGTTCTGTGTCACTTGATGAGGTTGGTGCTTGCCACACTTCTTACAGAAGGTCCGGTGGGTTTTAGAGACGTTCACCATGCTTACAGGCTTGCTATATCTTATTATTTTTTTTTAATTTGACCAGAGAGAGACAGCGAGAGAAAGGGAGAGTGAGAAAGCAAGCTGCTAGGTCTGGGACTTGAACCATAGTTGGCCGTGTGAGAGTCCAGCACCTTAACCACCATTCCACCTGCCAGCCCCCTGATTCTTAAACTTGAATTAAAAACAAAGAATCTAGAATAGCCAAAACAATTTTAAAAAATCGAAAGCCGTTGGGACCAGCAGTTAGCGTAATGGCTATGTCGCTGGACTCCCACGTAGTCGACCGCGGTTCGAGTCCCGGACCCGGCGGCTTAAACTCACGCCGGGCGCGTGTGCGTGCGTGCCCAGGATCCCGAGAGGAGAATGGAGGAGAAGGGATTGCGGCGTGGCCATCCCCCCTGGGGGGTGATTTCCTGCTTTCTATCTCTCTGTCTCTCTCTGTCTGTCTGGCGAGCGCACGCGCCCTATAGCAAAAACCTCTCCAAAAAAAAGGAAAAAAAAAAAATCGAAAGCCGTGTACGACCCATTCCAAAGTTTACAATACAGCCATAGAGAAATATTAATGCAGGGACAGGCATATAGACCAATGGCACACACTTGAAAGTCCAGAGATATGTCCTTACACTTGTAGCCAGTGCTCACAAAAGGTGCCAAGGTGATTTGAAAAAGAAACCATAGTCTTCAATGATTTGCGCTACAATTAGTATCTTCATGGACTTAGACCTTGCCTCACACTTTACATAAAAATAAACTCGAAGTTTAACCTAAATCTAAGAGCTAAAATTATAGTACTTCTCTAAGACAGCATTGGAAAAAATCTTCAAGATCTTGGGATGGGCAAGGCGTTCTTAGGTAGGAACTAATGCACAATCCATACTACAAAAATAATCAATAAATTCAACTTTATCAAAATTAAACATTTTTATTCCCTAAAAAATAGAAAAGACAAGACAAGTTGCAGATTGAAAGAAAACATTTGTAAATCTGGTATCTCGTAAATGGCATATTTCCAGAATATATAAAGAAGTCTTCCAACTCAGTGAGATAAAAATTCGATATAAAAATAGACAGAATAGGGGCCAGCAGGTGGCGTGGTGGTTACATCACTGGACATTCCCACATGGCTGACCACATTCAAGTCCCAGACCTGGTGGCTTTCTCTCTCTCTCTCTCTCTCTTTCTCTCTCTCTCTCTCTCTCTCTCTCTCTCTCGTCAAATTAAAATAAATGAATGAATAAATAAAACTTAAATAATTTTTTTAAATAGATAAAATATTCTAAGAGCTATTTCACTAATATATATACAAATGGCTAACCGGCCCATAAGAACATGCTAAAGGTCATTAGCCATCAAGGAAATAAAACTTAAAACTGTGGGGCGGGGACCAGCAGGTGGCATGGTGATTAAGGTGCTGGACACTCCCATATGGCCAACTGTGGTTTGAGTCCCAGACCTGGTGGCTTGCTTTCTCACTTTCTCTGTGTGTGTGTGTGTGTGTGTGTGTGTGTGTGTGTGTGTTTCTCTATCTGGTCAAATTAAAATAAATAAGTAAATAAATCGAATAAAATAATTCTTTAAAAAAAAAAAAGAATTATTAAAAAAAAAAATTAAAGTTGTGGGGGAACAGCCAGTAGGTGGGGAGGTGGTTGGGGAGTTGGATTTCTACATGGCCAACAACCCTGGTTTGAGTCCCAGACCCAGACCCAGTAGCTTGGGAATCACACGAGGTATGTGAGAGGGGAGTGGACAGGAAGGGATTGCGGGGTGGCTATCCCCCCTGGGGGATGGCTTCTTTTGTTTTTCTCCACAAGCAAACATGCCTTATGGCAAAAAAAAAAAAAAACTAAAAAAAAAATAAATAAATTAAAACTACAGGCCAGCTGACAGCAGAGTGGTTAAGGCGGCGAGAACCAACATGGCCAACTTTGTGGTTGGAGTCCCCTACCCAAAACATACTGGAAGTGTGTGCCCAAAATCCCAAGAGGTGATTGGAGGAAAAGGATTGCTACATGACCATTCCCCCTGGGGAGGGGGTTACTTCCCCTCTCTGTCTTTCTCTGAAGAATGCATGTGCCTGTGGGAAAAACCTTAAAACAAAACTGTAGTGAGACACCACTACATGCTCACTAGAATGCTGTGAGTCACTTGGCTTCAACCAGCCTCAGATCATGGTCATGCACACATCCAGCAAGTTCAGGGACGTCTCCGGATGTGAACCAGGAACAGGCCCACGTGAGTCAGCCCCACAGAGTTCTCACAATGCTTCAAGACAACTTGTAGGAAGATACCCCACACACAAAAAAAGACCAGTAGAATGAATAAAGAAATGCTCATGGTACTCCCCTAGGGTCACTTGAGATTCCCTCAGATTCTCTTTTACCCTTAAGGCGCTCATAAATTTGAAGAGGTGGGAGAAGCCAGACTGTGGGATTTGGGTCCTATTCAACAGGCAGTGGGAAGCCATTAGAAGAGCTTTGCATCAGGGTCGCAATCAGATAAAAGTCATTTTAGGAGGCCGTAGCAATGGTCTAAGCATGAAGTTATAAGGTGCTAGACTTAGTAGACTGTCAGTCAGTCAGTCTACAAATACTGTGTGCTTGTCCTGTACCCGGCATGTAACTGAACTGGTGCTACGGAGAACAGGTGGATTTCAGACATACGTGGGGAACCAGCAGGTGGTGCGGTGGATAAGGCACTGGACTCCTCGAAAGCCAAATGCAGCTTAAGTCCCAGACTTGAGGGTTTGCTTTCTTACTGACCTGCTCTCTCTCTCTGTCATTTTAAAAAAATAATAATAATGGAGGCTGACAGGTGGTTGTGGAGAGCAGCCAGCCAGTCTGAGAAGACATGTAACCTGTAGACACATGCAGAAACACACCTTCCTAAGCTACTCTAGCAGGGCTATTGAAGAGCGTTTACACACGACAGTGCTATCTGTCTGCTGTAAAGGGTTATCTTCCTGTTACTGTTAACACCCAGCACCCCATACTGCCACTAAAGAGCTAAAGTCACATGTGTTTATCAAATTGCCCCCAAAAACATCAGAGAAATTAAATGGCTCCAGTCACTGTCACATCTTCAGACAATTAACATCCCAAAACAACTGGCTTCACATGCCATTTCGTTCTCCCCCATTCTCTTCCTATCCCATTTCCACTTCCCACATATTCTGCCCTTTAAAAGAGTAAACCTGAGGCCGGTTCCTGGTTGCAACTTTTCCATCAGAAAAGCTGGGTTCACCCAATCCTCGCTTTTCTGTACTTGTGTGTCTTCATGTGTTTGTTATTGCATCTATTTCTAATCCACAGCCCTCCCCACTCTAAAAAAGTGTTCATGCCAAGCAGGTCCCAGCAGGTGATATGGTGGTTAAGGTACTGGACTTCCACATGGCCAACTGCAGTTCAAATCCCAGACCTGGCAGCTTGCTTTCTCACTTTCCCTGTCTCTCTCTAGTCAAATTAAATAATAATAATACATTAAATTAAATAAATAATTCTTTAAAAATGAATAAATAAGACATACTTGGATGGAAAAAGTTGAAGCAACTCGTTGACTGCTTAAAGAGGATTGTTTTTTTTTTTTTTTTTGGAGAGGTTTTTGCTATAGGGCACGTGCGCTCGCCAGACAGACAGAGAGAGACAGAGAGATAGAAAGCGAGAAATCACCCCCCCCCCCCGGGGGGGATGGCCATGCCGCAATCCCTTCTCCTCCAGTCTCCTCTCGGGATCTTGGGCACACATGCACACGCGCCCGGCGTGAGTTTAAGCCACCGGGTCCGGGACTCGAACCGCGGTGGACTACGTGAGAGTCCAGCGACATAGCCATTACGCTAACTGCTGGTCCCAAAGAGGATTTTAAAAAAGAGAATTTTTTTTTCTTTCTTTCTTGTTCTTTCTTTGTTTCTTTCTTTTTCTTTCATGGGGAGACAGACACAGGGATCCCTGACAGGGTCTCCCCACATTTCAACACCCTCAACCACCACCACCTCCAGCCTACCAGCAAGCCAGGATGACCGCCAAATGCATTCAGGCCAACCCAGGATCCAAACCTAGGACCTTCACATATGGCTTCTATATTGCACAATGGTACCCTACTACCTGTGCTACCATAACTAGACCAGAAGAGAAAATAATTTTAAGTTAATTTGAAGTTATAAATTTGAGTGACTGGGAGAATTAGTTGCCCTTGAGAAAAACAGGGGTATTCAGAAATTAGCTAAGTAGGGCCAGCAACTGGCATGGTGGTTAAGGTGCTGGACTCCCAAGTGGCTGACCGTGGTCCAGTCAAGACCAACCACTTGAAGATTATGCCAGCGCATGTGTGTGCATGCCCCAAGTTCGGAGAGGAGCATGGAAAACGAGAGCTTGCAGCATGGCATTTCCTCTAGGGTGATTTCTCACTTTCCCTCTCTCTGTCTCTGCTGAGCACATGCACCTCATAGCAAAAACCTTTAAAAAAAGAAAGGAAGGAAGGAAGGAAGAAAGAAAGAAAGGAGGGAGGGAGGGAGGGAGGGAGGGAGGGAGGGAGAAAGAGAAAGAAATTAGCTAACATAGGGGCCAGCAGGTGGCATGGCGGTTAAGGGTGCTAGACTCCAATATGGCCAACTGTGGTTTGAGTCCCAGACTTAGCGGCTTGCTTTCTCACTTTCCCTTTCTCTCTCACTCTCTGTCTCTCCCTGGTCTAATTTTAAAATATTAGGACCAGCAGGTGGCATGGTGGTTAAGGCACTGGACACTCCCACATGAGACCACAGTTCAAGTCCCAGACCTGGTGGCTTGCTTTCTCACTTTCCCTCTCTCTGTTTAGTAAAATTAAAATAAATGAATGAATAAATAAAATTTTTTTAAAGTTAACAAAATTTTATATAAAAAAGAAAAAATTAGCTAATGTAAAGACTAAGGAGAAAAGATGTTCCATTCTGACTGGTTCATGCTGTCTTTGGGCACAGAATGTGTTAGGAACCATTGGCACCAGGCTGATGCCTGAGAAGCTGATGAATTATTTTATTTATTATTGAGTTTTTTTTTTCTTTTTTTATAGGGTACATGAATTTGCTGGAGAGAGATAGTGAGAGGGAAAGTGAGAAATCAACCCCCATGGAATTACCATGACTCAATTCTTTCTTCTCCATTCTCCTCCTGGGATTTTGGACACACACTCACATGTGCCCGGTGTGATTTTCAAGCTGCTGGATCCAGGACATGAACCATGATTAGCCATGTGGAAGTGCCTTAACCACTTCACCACCTTCTAAACCCATGGATTAATTTTTTAAAGAATTATTGGGAACCAGCAGTTAGCGTAATGGCTATGTCGCTGGACTCCCACGTAGTCGACCGCAGTTCGTGTCCCTGACCCGGTGGCTTAAAACTCACGCCGGGTGCGTGTGTGTACATGCCCAAGATCCCGAGAGGAGAATGGAGGAGAAGGGATTACGGCGTGACCATTCCCCCGGGGGGTGATTTCTCGCTTTCCGTCTCTATGTGTCTCTCTCTGCCTGTCTGGCGAGCGCACGCGCCCTATAGCAAAAACCTCTCAAAAAATTATTTAATTTATTTATTTATTCATTCATTTATTTTTAATTTGACCAGAGATACAGAGAGAGAAAGAAGAAAAGTGAGAAAGCAAGCCACCAGGTCTGGGACTCAAACCATGGTCGGCCATGTGGGAATGTCCAGCGCCTTAATCATCACACCACCCTGATTAACTTTTTTTGTTTTATTTCTTATTATTTTAATTTGCTATAGGTCATGCATGCTCACCTGGGCTAGACAGTGAGAGAGGGAAAGTGAAAAAACAAGTCGCCAGGTTGGGGATTCCAACCGTGGCTAGTCACGTGGGAGTCCAGCACCTCAACCACCATGTCACCAGCTAGCCCCACCCCGCTGACGGATTTTTAAAGGGAGGGTGAAGAGAGAAAAGACAAGACTCAGTTTCTCTGTAACTAACTTGCCTTGCTATGAGCCAGAGGGCAAGAGAAAGAACATGCAGAAACTGACAAAGTAGGGGATAAGAGTGATTCACGACTGGATAAGGCGCAAATTCCCTAGTACGAACGCGTCACGAGTGGGTTCCCTCCCACCTCCGCGTCCCGACCGGCCACGCCCAACTTCCTGAACCTGTTTCTGGGAGGCTCTCAGCTGCCATCCGACTCGTCTTTAGCATCGCATTTGTGACATGTCACAAGGAATGTGTTAGTAATAATAAGTTTTGGGACCAGCAGGTGGCACGGTGGGGAAGGCACTGAGCTCCCACGTAGCTGACTGCAGTTTGAGTTCCCGACAACTTGAAAACCACACTGGACACCATGTCCGTGAGTGTCCAAAGTCCCAGGAGGAGAAGGGAGGAGAAGGGATTGCAGCATCTGCCCGGGAGTGATTTCTCATTTTCCCTCCCACTGTCTCTGTCTCTTTCTTGGTGGGCGCATGCTCCCCAGGTTAAAAATCTGTTTAAAAAATGCCTAAGGGGCCAGCAGGTGGTGTGGTGGTTAAGGGGCCAGACTTCCATATGGCCAACTGCTGTTCAAGTCCTGGACCTGGCAGCTCTCTCTCCCCCCCGCCCCTCTCACTTTGTCCCTCTCTGGTCAAATTAAAATAAATAAATAAATAAATTTCAATAAAATAATAATAATTTTTTACTCCCCCCATAATAATTTTTAAATGCCTATTAAAAACAGAAGGGATGAACCAGCAGGTGGCATGGTGTTTAAGGCATTGGCTTCCCATATGAGCAACCATGGTTCAAATACCGACCCCTGTGGATTGAAAATCTCACCAGGAGTGTATGCGTGTATGTTCAAAATTTCAAGGGACCAGCAGTTAGCGTAATGGCTATGTCGCTGGACTCCCACGTAGTTGACCACAGTTCGCATCCCAGATGCAGTGGCTTAAAACTCACGCCGGGTGCATGTGCGTACCTGCCCAAGATCCTGAGAGGAGAATGGAGGAGAAGGGATTGCGGCGTGGCCATCCCCTCTGGGGGGTGATTTCTCGCTTTCTGTCTCTCTGTCTCTCTCTGACTGTCTGGCGAGCGCACGTGCCCTATAGCAAAAACCTCTCCAAAAAATATATATATTTCAAGAGGAAACTAAAGGAGAAGGAATTAAAGCATGGCTATCCCATCTTGGGGGTGATTTCTCACTTTCCCTCTTTCTATTTCTCTCTGGTGAATGCACATGCCCCATAGAGAAACTTAAAAAAAAAAGAAGAAGAAGAAGAAGAAGAAGAAGAAGAAGAAGAAGAAGAAGAAGCAGCAGCAGCAGCAGAAGAGGAAGAAGGGAATTTACTTTTCCTGGTGTCAAATGAAGTCAGAGAACACGGGTTCTTATGAGGTTTGCCCGGGATACCTTCTAGAAGTACTAACCACATTCCGTGGGCTTTGGCTGGGAGAGAGGAGGGAACCAGTGGTGAGGAAGTGGAGACGGTAAATGTAGGCTACGGTTTCAATCATTTTGGCCATAAAAAGAAGGACAAATATAGGGCAGATGCAGAAAAGAAAATAAGTTCAAATGAAAACTTTCTGTCTTCCCCACTTCCCGTTCTCCCAAGCCTAACCCTTTTCTTGCTGTCTCATAGAAACCTTCCTGGCCAAAGTCACTCCTACTTCGGCTGCCAAGCCCGTGGCTCACTGCAGCTGCGCATCGCTCTTGACACCTCAGCAGCACGCGGCTCAGGCCAGCCTGCCCTTCCGAAGCCTGGTTCACCTCGGCTCGGGCCAGCCTGCCCTTCCGAAGCCTGGTTCACCTCGGCTCGGGCCAGCCTGCCCTTCCGAAGCCTGGTTCACCTCGGCTCGGGCCAGCCTGCCCTTCCGAAGCCTGGTTCACCTCGGCTCGGGCCAGCCTGCCCTTCCGAAGCCTGGTTCACCTCGGCTCGGGCCAGCCTGCCCTTCCGAAGCCTGGTTCACCTCGGCTCGGGCCAGCCTGCCCTTCCGAAGCCTGGTTCACCTCGGCTCGGGCCAGCCTGCCCTTCCGAAGCCTGGTTCACCTCGGCTCGGGCCAGCCTGCCCTTCCGAAGCCTGGTTCACCTCGGCTCGGGCCAGCCTGCCCTTCTGAATCTCAGTTCGCCTCACTCTGTCCCCACACTGGCCAAGCTAGAGAGAGAGCACCTTCTTCCACCTTTCTGGCCACTCCTTTGCTGGTGTGTCCTCCGTTGCATTTCGCCCACATGCTGGACTCCCCACCTGGAGCTGGGCCACCTCGTTCTTCATGCGCAGCCACTCTCATCCATTCCAATGGCTGTCAGTAAATCTACATGTCAGTGACTCACCTTTCTCTTTAAAAACAACACAAAACTGGGGGCCAGCAGGTGGTATGGTGGTTAAGGGTGCTGGGCTACCACATGGCCTACTGCAGTTCGAGTCCCAGACCTGGTAGCTTGCTTTCTCACTTTCCCCCTCTGTCTCTCACACTTAGTACCTCTCTGGTCAAATTTATTTTATTTTATTTTTTATTATTTTTTTAATTTTTTGAGAGGTTGTTGCTATGGGGCATGTGCACTCACCAGAAAGACGACAGAGACAGAGAGACAGAAAGCGAGAAATCACCACCACCACCACCCCCCCCCCCCCCCACAGGAGGATGGCCACACTGCAATCCCTTCTCCTCCATTCTCTTCTTGGGATCTTGAGCAGGTATGCACATGCGCCCGGTGTGAGTTTAAGCCTCCGGGTCTGGGACTCAAACCGTGATCATGGGAGTCCAGGGACAAAGCCATTACACCAACTGCTGGTCCCTAAAATAATTTTTTTTTTTTAGAGGTTTTTGCTATAGGGTGCATGCACTCGCCAGACAGAGAGAGAGAGACAGAGAGATAGAAAGCGAGAAATCACCCCCCATGGGGGATAGCCATGCCACAATCCCTTCTCCTCCATTCTCCTCTTGGTATCTTAGGCACGCACGTACATGCGCCCGGTGTGAGTTTAAGCCACTGGGTCCGGGACGTGAACTGCAGTCGACTATGTGGGAGTCCAGCGACATAGCCATTACGCTAACTGCTGGTACCCCCTAAAATAATTCTTTTAAAAAAAACATAATATGAAAAAGAAAAAATAATAATATTTGTTTAGGGACCAGCAGCTGGCATAGCAGTTACGTTGCTGGACTCCCAGGTAGTAGGATTCCCACATGGCTAACCGTGGCCCGAGGTCCAGACCTGGTGTCATAAATATCACACCAGGTGCATATACTGTGCTCAAGATCCCAGGAGAATGGGGAAAAAGGGACTGCGGCATGGTCATTCCTCCCTGGGGATGATTTCTCACATTCCCTCCCACTATCTCTGTAACTCTCTCTGATAAACACTTACAACCTAAGACAAAATCCTCTAAAATAAATAAATAAATGAAAGGAGTATTTGTTTAAGAGCTAGCCAATGATGTAGTGGTCAAAGCACTGGACTCTCATGTGATAAACTGTGGTTCAAGGCCCAGACCCAGTGGCTTGAAACTCATGATGAGTATGTGTGCATCTGTGCCCAAAATCCAGAGAGGAGAATGGAGAAGGGATTGCAGCATGGCCATCCCTCCTGGGGAGTGGTTTCTTGCTTTTTGTCTTTCTGTCTCTTTCTGTATCTCTGGCAAGCTCATGCACCCTATAGCAAAGATCTCTCTCAAAAAAAAATTATTTGTTTAATTTATTTATTATTATTATTTAATTTGACCAGAGAGAGACAGAAAAGGAAAGTGAGAAAGCAAGCCACCAGGTCTGGGACGCTAACCGTGATTGGCCATGTTGGAGTCCAGCACCCCCACCACACCACCTGCCGGCCCCTCCCACATCCAATTTTTAGCCAGATCTTGTCAATTCTACTTATAAAATATAGCCTCATCCATCTGCACTTCTCCATCTTCGTTGTCACCACCTGGTTTAAGCCACCATCCTCTTTCACCTGAGGTGAAATAGCACCTAATAAACTTGCAACTTCCATTGTCTTCCAGTCAATTCTGTGTGCATCACGGTTTGGATCACGTTTCTACTTTACCCAAAATACTTCAAGGGCCAGCAGCTGGCATGGCGGTTAAGGCTCTGGACTCCTAGATGGTTGACTGCAGTTTCAGTCCCAGACCTGAAGGCTTGGAAATCAAGCAGGGCTCGTGTGTGTGAATGTCCGAAATCCCAGGAGGATAATGGAAAAGGGATTACAGCGTGGCTATAACCCCTGGGGAGTGATTTCTCACTGTCCCTCTCACTATTTCTCTCTTTGTCTCTCTCTGGTGAGCACATGCAACCTATGGAAAAGGGAAAAAAATCTTACAAAAGGAAAACAAAACTGTCAAAACCTTACGTTAAAAATGAATTCCCTGGGGCCAGCAGGCAGCATAGTGGTTGAGGCACTGGACTCCCACATGGGTGACCGCGGTTCGAGTCCTAGACCTGACAGCTTGCTTTTTCACTCTCCCTCTCTCTCTGTCTCTCTCTGGTGAGTGTGTGTGCCCAATAACAAACTAAATAATAATCACAATAATAAATAAAATTAAATAAATATTTAGTTTTTAAAAATGAAATTCCCTGAGATGACCCATAGGGTCTTGCAAGATCTGACCACTGCTTATTTCTTTTTTTTTTTTTTTTGAGAGGTTTTTGCTATAGGGCGCGTGCTCTTGCCAGAGAGACAGAGAGACAGAAAGCGAGAAATCACCCCCCAGGGGGGATGGCAACGCCACAATCCCTTCTCCTCCATGTAGTCAACCGCGGTTCGCGTCCAGGACCCGATGGCTTAAAACTCACGCCGGGCGCGTGTGCCTGAGTGCCTAAGATCCTGAGAGGAGAATGGAGGAGAAGGGATTGCGGCGTGACCATCCCCATGGGGGGTGATTTCTCACTTTCTGTCTCTCTGTCTCTCTCTGTCTTTCTGGCGAGCACACGCACCCTGTAGCAAAAACTTCTCCAAAAAAAAATTTAAAAACTAATAAGTAATTTACTGTTCCTGTTAAGCTCTCTTTTAGTGGCCTGTATTTTACTTCATGGCACTTATCACAGTTTGCCTCTGTATTTATGTTTATTTTTTTTTACATCTTTCTTCATTAAACTGTAAGCTCCAGGAATCCAGGAATGTAGACTAGGACTGGCATATAGGAAATGTTTGTTAAATGAATAGATAAATAAATAAATATTAAGTTATTATATGAGAACAAACAAACAAACAAAAATTCTCAGAGTTTAAAGGCTTCAACAACTGGGACCAGCAGTTGGCGTAATGGCTGTGTCGCTGGACTCCCATGTAGTTGACTGTGGTTCGCATCCCAGATGCCGGTGGCTTAAAAACTCACGCCGGCACATGTGCGTGAGTGACCAAGATCTCGAGAGGAGAATGGAGGAGAAGGGATTGCGGTGTGGCCATCCCCCCGGGGGGTAATTTCTCACTTTCTGTCTCTCTGTCTCTCTCTGTCTTTCTGGCAAGCACATGCGCCCTATAGCAAAAACTTCTCTAAAAGAAAAAAAAGACTTCAACAATTAAAAGTGAAACAAGCCAGGTACAGAAAGAGAAATACCACATGTTCTCCCCTACATGTGGAAGTGGAAAAAAATGGCCTCGTAGCTATAAAGAAATGAAGAATGACCGCTAGAGTCCAGGAAGGATGAGGGAGAGGGAGAAAGGGAAGGTGATAAATGGAAATAAAGCTGCAGCTAGATAGGAGAACAATTTCCAGTGTTGTAAAAGACAGTGGGGTGAATATAGATGGCAACAACTTGCTGCTTATCTGAAGGTAACTAAAAAAGAAGATTTGGAACATCCCAACTCAAGTCATGACAAATGGTTGGGGATGGGCATGCTAATATCCTGAATGAATCATTACCCATTCCGTCCTTGTACTGTCACATTATACCCTCACAAATACACATACTCGTTATATTAATAAAATATCAAAAATTTCATAAGAATACTAAAATTATTACTAACACTGTTAATAAAATATTTTAGGAAAAAAACAAACACATACATTTATGAAAACATAAAAAAGAATTCAACCAGTAAGCCCATATCTAAACTAAGTAAGTGATGCTCAACTCAAAGATATGGGAGTCGTCGGGGCCGGCGGGTGGCGTGGTGGTTAAGGTTGCTGGACTCCCACGTGGCTACCCAGTTCAAGTTCTGGACCTGGCGGCTTGCTTTCTCTCTTTCCTTCTCTCTCTCTGTCTCTCTCTCTCTCTCTCTCTATCACTCTCTGGTCAAATTTAAGTAAATAAATAAATTAATAATAAAGTTAACTAAAATAATTCTTTAAAAAATAAGATATGGGGGTAATAATTATGGTTCACACCTATCGAGGACTAAAGACAGGTATGAAGTGCTTCATGTGTTGATGTCATTTAACACACATAACAGCCTATGAGCTTACAGATAAGAAAGCTGGCTTCAGATTAGACTCTTGTAAAAAAAAAAAAAAAAAGAGAGAGAGAGAAAAGAGAAAAAAAAAGAAAGAAAGCTGGGGAGGGGAAATTTGATTAACTTGGGACTGGCAGGAGGCATAGAGGTTGAGGTGCTGACTCCCCTGCGGCCAACTACAGTTCAAATTCTGGACCTGGTGGTTTGCTTTCTCACTTTCTCTCTTTCTCCCTCTCTCTCATCAAATTAAAAAAAATAATAATAATAAATAAAATTAAGTAAATACTTTTAAAAAAAATAAATTTGATTAACTATACATAAAACACAGTATTGAGGGGCCAGCAGGTGGCATGGTGGGTAAGGGCACAGGGCTCCCACATGACTGACTGTGGTTCGAGTCCCAGACTGCTTGCTTTCTCACTTTCCCTCTCTTTCTCTCTCACTCTGTCCTTCTCTAGTCAAAGTAAAAGAAATTAATTAATTAAATTAAAAAAAAAAACCATAGTATTGAAGGAGGAAAATCGGGGCTCAAAGCTAGGCAATCTGGCTCTAATGCCTTCATGCTTATTAAGCACTGTTTAATTCCGAACTTCCCAGTTGGTGAGCCATGAACGAGTCACAGATGTGCCACCAGAAACTGATTGGTTTGGTGCCGGGGCAGTGAGGCTGGAGGCCTGAGGCTGTGAGCAGCCTGTTCAGGGCTCCTGAGAGGGCAGCATGTGTGCGTGTACAGGGATGGGGTGTAGAGAGAGGGAAACGCTGGGACAGGCACTAATGTTTGTAAAACATCTGCTGTTGTCAGGGTCTCCATTAGGCCTGCCATAAGTGTTCATCTACTTGGTCCTCACGACCACACTACGAAATAGCGTCGCCTGCCCCACAGACCGCAAGTAAGACACAGAAAGGCTAAGAAACGATGTCAAGGTATAAACAAATATTGAAACCAGATCATTCTAACTTGAACCTCTCCCCCATTTTCTCCGCAGTAAGTTGGGTTTACAGACCCATGGACCAGACTGGCCCTTCAACCATTCACAGAAGGTCATAATCTAAACTTGGCTTTAATATAGCTAAACGGTTGAGGAAAAGTCAGATAAGGAATAACACTTGGTGATGACATATGAAAACTCTGTGACATTCATAAGGCAGCATCCAGGGCCAGCAGATGGCATAGCGGTTGCATTGCTGGACTCACACCTAGCCAATTGCGGTTCGAGTCCGAGGCCTGGTGGCTTGAGACTCATGCCAGGTGCATGTGCATTCATGCCCAAGATCCTGGGAGGAGAATGGAGGAGAAGGGATTGTGGCGTGGCCATCCCCTCTAGAGGTCAGTGTTTTACTTTCCCTCTGACTATGTCTCTCTGTCTCTCTCTGTCTCCTGGGAACACACACCCCCTAAGGCAAAAACCTCTAAAAACAAAACATATGGCGTGTCCATAGTAGAGACACATGCACTGGAACACAGGCCCACCCATTCTTCCGCGTGTCATTCACGGCTGCTCTGTGTTATGATGGCAGGGTTCAGTCGCTGCAGAGACTCTACGGCCTGAAAACATCTTAACTGTCTGCTGTCTGGTCTTTTACTTTCAAAATTTGGGAACCCTTCAACTAAGAGAATGATTTTGAAAGGCTATATATAGTTGCTTGGGAAAGTTTATTAAGAAGGAGAAAAAGGAGTCATTTTGTTCCTTAAAATATTCTCCTAAATTCTAAGAATGGAAGAATTATTAAATGATGTCAAATCAATATATTCTTGTACTAAAAATCTTAAAGTTTGATCTTGATCTTCCTTCCTAGCACTTACCAGCATAATTTGCGGGGCACTGCAGAGGAAGAACTTAGAGGGGAAAGGTGGAGAGTTTTTCCTGACTCTGTTCCTAACAAAATTAAGCAAATCACTTAATCTTCTTCGATATCAATTTCCTTATCTCCAAACTGTGGGCTGGACAAGATACTCCCAAAGGTCCCTGACAGTAATAAAATTATAGGCCTCTATGACTTAGAATGCAATTTTAAAACGTTAAGTGATCATTGAGGTTTACAGCAGTTACGGCTTTGCATTTATGGTAGGTTGGTGGCCATATTTATGATTTATTTTACTCCAAATCCTTTGTCACTATCTCAACTCCCAATTATGGCACTGTCCCTATAGGAAAATACGAGCAATTTTATGATGATGTGCTTTTCAAGAAGATTTCCAGAGACGCATTGAGGGAAAAACTATATAAACTTTTATAGTGCTATAGTTTATTACCAATTTGAGATTTGGAGGTCTTTAGAAAAGAGCTAAAAAGTATACTGGTATACTGGTATGAGTTTTAAATGGGTACTTTTTTTTTTAAGTTAAATAATGTACTTCTAGTAATTGACAATAAAAATACCAAATCCCTTTTCCAGAGTGTTCCACAATCAGCATGCAGACCCAGTCACTGGACCAAATACTCCTTTGTGTTTCTTAGTGGTACGTATTTCTTTAGTTTAGTTTAGCTTAGTTTTTAGTTTAGTTTAGCTTAGTTTTTGCTATAGGGTGTATGCACTTGCCACAGAGTAAGAGGGAAAGTGAGCTATCACCCCCCACACCACAATCCCTTCTCCAGTCTCCCCTTGGGATTTTGGGCACACATGCACATGCGTCTGGCGTGATTTTCAAACCTTAGGGTCTGGGACTTGAACTGGACTGTTGGCCATGTGGTTTCCAGCCACCTTAACCACAGTGCCACTGGCTGGCCCCTGTCGTGTGTATTTCTATCAGAACCCCTGATCTGTTCTGTGTGGATCAGCCGTGACTCTGCAGAGCACAGGTTCCTCGCATTCCGCATTGACCCCGTGCAGCTCACTGCGTCAGCAGGGTGCACGCGACCGTGGAACAGGCTGGTCCAGGGAGAAGCCCTGTCCGAGGAGCCTGCTGGAGCCGTGGCTGCAGACTGGAAGGCCACACCTGCCTCATGGGAGTGGGCGGAAGTGTACTGTAGCCCCTGCCTAACACATCGTTGATGATTTCTAGTTCCCTCCAAATACTTTGGGCTTCTCGTCAAGGAGTCATTAAATTAAGTGCTGGGGTGCCGGCAAGTGGCATTGTGGTTAAGGTGCTGGACTCCCACATGGCCAACCACAGTTCGAGTCTTGGACTGGATAGCTTCCTGAGAAACACTTTCCCTCTCTCTTTGTCTGGTCAAATTAAAAAATAATAGTAATAGGGACCAGCAGTTAGCGTAATGGCTATGTCGCTGGACTCCCACGTAGTCGACCGCGGTTCACGTCCCGGACCCGGTGGCTTAAAACTCATGCCGGGCGCATGTGCGTGTGTGCCCAAGATCCTGAGAGGAGAATGGAGGAGAAGGGATTGCGGCGTGGCCATCCGCCCTAGGGGGTGATTTCTCACTTTCTGTCTCTCTGTCTCACTCTGTCTGTCTGGCGAGCACATGCGCCCTATAGCAAAAACCTCTCAAAAATAATAATAGTAATAATGATAAGTAAACTTAAATAAATAATTATTTTTTAAAAATCTTTAAAATCAGGCCAACAGGTGGCATGGTGATTAAGGGAATGGACTCCCACATGGCTGGCTGCTGTTCAAGTCCCAGACCTGGCAGCTTACTTTCTCACTTTCTCTCTGTCTCACTCTCACTCTGTCCCTCTCTGGTCAAATTTAAATAAATAAATAAAATAAAGTTTAAAAAAATGTTTAAAATTAAGTACTGGACCATATGCCACAAACGTCCATGGAAAGAGAAGAAGATGCATAAACTTGGTCATAGACAAAAAAGAAATGAGATATTTTGCATCTTCTTCCCTTAACTTTGGCTTGTTCCTCCTAAGCTCTCAGGATGTTTATAGCTGGAGAGACTCACCAATACACTGACAATAAGGGTACGGTGTCATGATGAAAACGTCCTGGGACCCCAGGCGTAATGGCTACACCGCTGGATTCCCACATGGTTGGCTATAGTCTGAAAACCAGGCCTGGCAGCTTGAAACTCACACCGGGTGCGTGTGCATGCGTGCCCAAAATCCCAAGAGGAGAATGGAGGAGAAGGAATTATGGTGTGGGCATCCCCTCATGGGGTGATTTCTCACTTTCTGTCTCTCTATCTCTCTGGCAAGCACGTGCACTCTATAGCAAAAAAAAAACAGAAAGAAAGAAAGAGAGAGAGAGGGAGGGAGGGAGGGAGGGAGAGAGGGAGAGGGAGAGGGAGAGGGAGAGAGAGAGAAAGAAAGAAAGAAAGAAAGAAAGAAAGAAAGAAAGAAAGAAAGAAAGAAAGAAAGAAGGAAGGAAGGAAAAAGAAAGAAAGAAAGAAAGAAAGAAAGAAAGAAAGAAAGAAAGAAAGAAAGAAAGAAAGAAAGAAAGAAAGAAAGAAAGAAAGAAAGAAAGAAAAGAAGTTCTTAATCCATAGGTAGTCTGGAAAACACACGCATTAGACCAATTAATCCTTATCAGCCTCAGTGAACTTGGTTGAAAGCTAAAAAAGCCCCTGGCTCCCTGAAGCTCTGGACTGGAGGAAGGACATCAGCACTTGTAGAAAGCAGTATAAAATGAGACCAGCAAGTGGCGTGGTGATTAAAGGCACTGGACTCCCATATGGCTGATTGCAGTTCGAGACCTGGACCTGGCAGCTTGCTTTCTCACTTTGTCTCTCTCTCTCATTCATTCTGTCCCTCTCTGGTCAAGTTTAAATAAGCGAATAAAGAAATACTGGGGCCAGCAGGTGGCATGGTGTATAAGGGCACTGGGTTCCCACATGGCTGACCATGGTTCAAGTCCCAGACCTGGTAACTTGTTTTCTTATTTTCCTTCTTTCTCTCTCTCACTTTGTCATTCTCAGATCAAGTTAAAATAAATAAATATAAATAAATAAATAAAGTTAAATAAAACTAGATGAATAAATAAATACATAAACTTAAATAAAATAATTATTTAAAAAAAAAGAAAGCAGTATAAAATGTTCCCTATCTCCCTCCTACTGCTAAACACCTTGCCAACATCCCCCTCACAACAAAACACAATGTTAGCAACTGTTTCTACTCTCAGACTTTGAAAAACCAGAGTTCAGGCCTGTGCCTGTGCAACCCACTTAATGGAATCAGTCAGAATTTATGGTGCAAATCATTTTAGACAAAATTAACCAAAACATTAACGTACAAGCCACTGGTCCAAGAAATCAACATTCTAAATTCCCAAATACGTCTTTCTTGCTAATATTCCAGTCCAACTTTTTTTTTTTTTTTTTAATAATTAAATGCCGGGACCAGCAAGTGGCACGGTGGTTAAGGTGCTGGACACTCCCACATGTCTGACCATGGTTCAAGTCCTGGACCTGGTGGCTTGCTTTCTCACTTTCTCTCTCTCTCTCTTTATCTCTCTTTCTCTCTGTCTCCTTCTGGTCAAATTAAAAAATAAATGAATGAATCATTAAAATAAAATAAAATAATTCTTTAAAAAATAATAATAATTAAATGCCTAAGGTAGACCAAATTCTAAATAATATATGTGATTGAGAATATAGGAACCCCAAAATGGAATTTTCATTCCTTTTTTGAAAAACTATTTGTTTTTATTATTATTATTATTATTATTTTAATTTGTCAATTTATCATAGGGCATGTGCACTCACCAGAGAGAGACAGAGGGAGAGAAAAAGGGAAAGTGAGAAAGCAAGTTGCCAGGTCCAGGACTTGAACGGTGGTCAGCCATGTGGGAGTCCAGTGCCTTAACCACCCCACCACCTGCTAGCAACCAAAATAGCATATTTTGTGTTTCAAAAAAAAAAAAAAAAAAAGAATTAAAGGCTAGAAGGTGGCATGATTCCCACATGGCTGACCATGGTTTGAGTCTTGGACCTGGTAGCTTAAAAATTATGCTGGGCACGTGTGCATATGTGCCCCAGATCCCAAGAGGCGAACAGAGATGGAATTGTGGCATGGCCATCCTCCCTGGGAGGTGACTTCTTACTTTCCTCTCTCTCTCTTTCTCCTGCGAGCACATGTGCCCTACGGCAAAAAGCTAGGAAAAAAAAAAAAAAGAAAATTTAAGAAGAGGAGTTAGGGAAGGCATGGTGGAGGAACTGGAGATGCTATCTGAAAAATCTTTCTGTTGTTATGTTCAGTCAAACAAAGTGGAAGCATATTGAAAGGGTCACATTTCAACTGTACTGCTAACAACAACCGCTCCTTCTCCACAATGACTCACTTCCATTCTTTGACCTTCCAGCCACCTTCACCTTGTGTCCACGGGCTTCAACCCTACCCTCTTGTGAAACCACCTTCTAGGGCACGAATAGGTCCCATTATTTCACTGAGCATCAAACGCCTCAATATAATCTATGGTATCATATGATCTGATCTCCTGATGCCCAAACCAAGACCTGCAGACAAGTTGTATCTGTATCTCAAGGAAGCTTGTTAGCAGTCCATCGCCTTAACCACTGGGCCACCTCATCTCACACAAGGATGCTTGTTAGAAATGCAAATGCCCACACCCTTCCCAGGCTCCTGAAACAGGAGTAGTAGTACCAAGATCCCCCGTGGGGGGGCATGCTCATCACAGTGGAGAGGTGTCAAGTTACCTCCGCCTCCCTCCCTTCTCCTGGCATCTACACCAGTACTGGGACAGATTAGGAGGTCAAGCAGTATTTATTCAGGAAACCAAACTGCTTAATCTAATACCTGAAATCTTCATCTCATTCAACCTCTTACTGATGTCTTCAGTCTTCATTTTTTTTTTTTTTAGTTTTTTTGCCATAAGGTATGTGTGCTCACCAGAGAGAAACAGAGACAGAGAGGGAAAATGAGAAATTACTCCCCAAAAGGGGTGGACATGCTTCAATCCTGTCTCCTTCCCTGTCTTCTTGGGGTTTGAGGCATACATGCACACACACCCAGCATGGTTTTCAAGCCTCTGGGTCCAGGACTCAAACCATGCTTAACAATGTGGAAGTCCAGCACTGTATTAACCACTATGCCACCTGTTGGCCCCAATAAGTCTTATTTAATTATTTAAATTGTTTTCTAAAGTAAGTCTTATGATTCCATCTTATCTATGGAGGAACTATAGCTCAGGGAGGGTGAGTAGCTTGCTCACAAACGTGGCCAAGAAGGGACAGGACTGAAAATTACCATTGTTCGGGGCTGGCAAGTGGCGTGGTGGTTGAGGGCACTGGACTCCCACATGGCCAACGATTCAAGTCCCAGACCTAGTGACTTGCTTTCTCACTTGCTCCCTCTCTCTCTTTGTCCTTCTCTGGTCAAATTAAAACGAATAAATAAATAAAGTTAAATAAAATAATTCTTTAAAAAAATTACCATTATTCTTTGGGCCCAGGCTTTGTTACCAGCACTGACCTGGATCTTAAGGAGAAGATAGTTTCTGTACTGATTTGACAGGGAGTGGATGGACTAAATACTTTCCATCCATTACTTACACCATCAAGATCTTCTGGAAGTGGGATAAGAATGGAAAAGCCCATTGGAAAAGCCTATGTCGCAGAAACCAGTAAAGCCTTTATTTATTTATTTTTTTTGGAGAGGTTTTTTCTTATTGGGCGTGTGCACTTGCGAGAGAGACAGAGAGATAGAAAGTGAGAAATCACCCCCTGGGGGGATGGCCATGCCGCAATCACTTCCCCTCCATTCTCCTCTCAGGATCTTGGGCACTCACGCACATGTGCCCGGCGTGAGTTTAAACCACAGGGTCCGGGACTCAAACCACAGTTAACTACATGGAAGTCCAGTGACATAGCCATTACGCTAACTGCTGGTCCCAGTAGAGCCTTTTTTGAAGGATCCTGAAGGGCCAACTGTAGCTGAGCTCATGTTTCTGATTGGCTCCCTGAGTGTTATTTCCGCTGGGAAACACATAGGTCTCTGTGTCCATTTCTGCTGCAGAGCATGATACACGTGACAATACAAAAAAAAAAAAAAAAATCTCTTTAAACCCTTAGACCTTCTCCCTAATAGAAGACCTATTGTAAAAGGTGCCTTGTCTGAACTGAATGCCTTCTCTCTGGGATTGAGAAATATACAGGAATTTAATTGCTGCCCAAGTCTCTCTTATTTGGGCAAGGTTGAATGGATTCTTCATGTCCCAGCTCCTTCTCTGGGATACCATAACCTTGATGGCTATCTGACCAGCATCTTCCCAATCAACACTCTGATTATTTAACATTTTTGAAAAGAAAGGTGTTTTTTTCTGACTTTCTGATGCAGGCTTCTGATAAGACCAGACTCTGGATAATCCAGGCGGTTGTCACTTTTTGCCTTAATTGCCTGGCCCATATAAAGACAATTTACTCAATTCTCCACTTCATTTTTCATGTGTAGATGAAGTCTGACTGTAGTTGCTCAAGCACTATTAATTCAAGTTAACAAGCGACTAAGACTGCAATAAATTTGTATTTCAGGCTTGACTTTAATTTTCCTTACAACCTTCACACACGTGTGCTCACTGGTGTGCCCCTCTTTGGAATGTGCTCCCTGGATGCGTACCACATGGAACCTCGTGTATTTATGCCCTAACACACGCCTGATACTGGTATCGCTTAAAAAGTTAGCAGAACGGGTATTTGTCACTTGATATTTCAAATGGTAAAGAAGTGGAGCATAGGTTTCTCTAGATAGTATCTAGAAGAAGCCCGGTTGTTCCTTTGGGAATAAGATATAACTCTAGAGAGCGCTTGGTGTGTACTAGACTCCTGAGTTTTGTGACTTTGTGTATTTTTGTAGAAAAGCTATCCAGAGCAAGTCACATTTTCACAAATGAGGTGGAATGGAGGCTTAAGTCCTAATATCTCAGGTGTCTTGTTAAAGAAAAAATCAGTGAATTGTAACATGGGTCTCGGTATGAACAAATAGAAGGAGCAGAAAATTGCTTTTCTTGGCACTTACTAATCTAGACAGCAGCGCACAGCCCCTTTATATACATCGTTACTCTTCTTCTCATCGTAACACCATGAGATGAAGCTCATGGCTTCCGGTTTCCAGTTGGGCAAACTGAGTCCATCGATTTGCAAAGGTAGTAATGATGGAGAAAGGACTCAATCCAGATCTGTTCCGGCTTGTATGCTGCTGCTGCTTTTTTAATTTGCAGGAAGGCATGTTTACTGCCAAGAGAGACAGAGAGAGAAAAAGAGAGAATGTGAGAAAGCCTCCTCCCCCCAGAGAACTAGCCATGCGAGAAATGGCCACGCGGCAATCCCAGCAATCCCTTCTCCTCCATTCTCCTCTTGAGACTTTGGGTGCACATGCGCCCAGTGTGTTCTTCAAACCACTAGGTCTGGGACTCGAACTGCAGTCAACCCTATGGGATCCAGCTGCCTTCATCACCATATCACCAGCTCAGCTAGCCCTGTGTTATGTTTCTGACTGATATTAAAAGTCCGAGGAAGTTGGGAACCAGCAGTTAGCGTAATGGCTATGTCGCTGGACTCCCACGTAGTCGACCGCGGTTCGCGTCTCGGACCCGGTGGCTTACAACTCACGCCGGGCACGTGTGCGTGCGTGCCCAAGATCCCGAGAGGAGAATGGAGGAGAAGGGATTGCGGCGTGACCATCCCCCCTGGGGGGTGATTTCTCGCTTTCTGTCTCTATGTCTCTCTCTGTCTGTCTGGCGAGCGCACGCGCCCTATAGCGAAAAACCTCTCCAAAAAAAAAAAAAAAAAAAAAAAGTCCGAGGAAGTGAAACTATTAGTCATTACAATAAATAGAACCCTATGCTACATACGAACACTCTACGGATAGACAAAGGTGGAGACAGAAGCAGAGATATATACGGATAGACAGATGGCAGAGAGCCTGATTCCTTCTTTTCCTCCATGGCCAGTGCTCCCTTCCTCAGCCATTCCGGACCATGAACAGTACGCCGACAAGGAAGGTGGAAAAGCAGTCCCCGACTCTGCGCGCTCAGCTGCGGGAGTCAGGTGCCACAGAGCTCCCGTGTCTTTCCCTTCCCCTGCTAGGATCCTCTGAGGCCTCACACGGGGCAGCCCTTGAAGTGCTCTCCTGGCCGACAGAGCAGGCTAGTCCTCTCTACTTGAGGGTCCTGGTCAGCTTTGCTGCCGTTTTGAGGATGTGACCTTGTTTTCCTGTTATCCGTGTTACCCTTTCCCTGTAATCTCAGAGCCCAGCCTCATCCCACAGCAGTTGCGGCAGGAAGGACCCTCTTCCCATGAGTATGATACTTGCCAAGCAAGGTATGCAGCCTCAATTTCTGTGTTTCTTTTTCTTTCTTTATTTAGTTTTTTGCCATAGGGCATGTGCACTTGCTGGAGAGAGATAGAGGGAAAGCGAGGAATCAATCTGCAGGTGGATGGCCACACAATCCCTTCTTCTCCTGGGATTTTGGGCATGCACACACACATGTGCCTGGAGTATTTTCAAGACACTGGATCAGGGACATGACCCGGGTTCACCACGTGGGAATCTGGTGTCTTAACACGTCATGTGCTGGCCCCTCTCAGTTTCTTATGCAACAAAATAGAAGATTTATTTTTTAATTGCCAGAGGGTGCAAGCTCTCACCAGGGACAGACTGGGGAAGGGACAGAGAAAGCAGCACCCAATGGACGTGGTCATGCCACGATCCCTTCTTGTTTCTGCGATCTGTGGGGATTTGCGCATACGTGCACTCCAGCTGGGCGCGTTCAAGCTGCCAGGCCAGGCCAGCGGTGGGTCATGAGGGATCCAGTTCACGTAACAGGGCCAGCGGAGGAAGTTTTATTCACCAAAGTTGCTCACAGGAATTCCCTATAGTTGTTTGAAAAAAATACACTGACACTGCTGGGTGTGTGTGGGGAGATGGCCAGGGGGTTGAGACTTGGAAGGCAGGATCGAGTTAAGACACTAAAGCCACCTTCCAAGGCAGATGGATCCTGCCCACTGGACTGCCCTTTGCTGCCTCCTGGAGTCCCTCAGAATGCTCCGTTTACTGGGGGAAGGAGAGTCTCTGGGCAAGAGAATGGTCAGTGGGACTAGATGCGGACTGGAAGGGCAGAGCGAGAGCGGTCCAGCAGGACATGGCTAGGACAGACGTTCCGGCGGGAAATGCCATGCTGTTATGCTATCTGGTGGGATATGTCTTCTATCGTACCCTCTCCTCTGCAGCCTGTTTTTTGAAAAGATTCAGCAAAACCTACAGTTGGTACAAGTGGACTATTTAGGGCAAAGACAACAAACCAGAAGTTTCCAGGACTGAAGAGGGTTCTGTAAATGAGTGAAGCTGCAAGTAGAAGGCAATTGGGAATGGTAGGGGCTATGGCCAAAGCGAGAGGATAGGCTTGACCTGAGGCATGCAACATTTCTCATGTGCACTAAAGAACGTGAGTTGGGGGAACCAGCAGTTAGCGTAATGGCTATGTCGCTGGACTCCCACGTAGTCGACGGCGGTTCGCATCCCGGACCCAGTGGCTTAAAACTCACGCCGGGCGCATGTGCGTGCGTACCCAAGATCCCAACAGGAGAATGGAGGAGAAGGGATTGCGGCGTGACCATCCCCCCTGGGGGGTGATTTCTTGCTTTCTGTCTCTATGTCTCTCTCTGTCTGTCTGGCGAAAAACCTCTCCAAAAAAAAAAAAAAAAAAAAAAAGAACGTGAGTTGGCAGAAATCACTTGTCCCCTTGGGCCAGCAGGTGACATAGTAGTTAAGGTGCTGGATTCCCACATGGCTGACAGTGGTTTGAGTCTTGGTTCTGGAGGCTTGAAAATCACAATAAATAGAGATGGCACGATTGTTACACTGCTGAACTCCCATGTAGTCAACCGTAGTTCGAGTCCTAGACCCAGTGGCTTAAAACTCACACTGGGTGCATGTGCTTGCATGCCCAAAATCCGGAGAGGAGAATGGAGGAGAAGGGATTGTGGCATGGCCATTCCTCTGGAGGGTGATTTCTCATTTTCTGTCTCTCTAGCAAGTGCATACACCCTACAGCAAAAACCACTCTAAAATTTAAAAAATAGGCAAAAGAAAACCACAATAAGTAAATAAGTGTTTAAAGAAAAACACTTGTCTCACAGGCCGTAACTCTAAGGAAACTCAAAGACATGCTGAGCATTGCTGGCAGGTGGATGAGCGGTGACCATGAAGGTAGAGGTACGCACACCAGGCTACGAGGTATTTAAGAGCCAAGTGAGACCAGCATGTTACGTGAATAAACTCTTTAAAAAAAGACAGTTAGATCACAAGAAGTAAACATAGTCACTAAGCTGCTCTGTTTGAGACAGAATTATTTTATTTTTGTAAGAAATAAACGAAGAAGATCATCCTTGGGTGTCTTAAAGTATCAGTGACGTCTACCAAACTCTCTCCATGCGCACTGTGAGCGGGTCTCTTGGGGAACAGACGAGGGGCTGGTTGCAGGTTACAGGTCAATATCCCACTGTGTCCACAGACCCTGAAATTTGCAGGAATCAGAAGAGAAAAGGTTAGAGAGAGGTTTTAGATCTTCCCAACTTGTGGGGTTGGCTGAGGTCCAAGCCAATTTTAACTACATCTACAAGGTGAAGAGGGACACAGCAGACATCTGGGTTCCATTTATAATCCCAGTGTTCCAGGAAGATGGAAGAGCAACCTTAGGCTGGTGCTGAGTGAGAGACCCTCAGAAGGGCTGTGTGCGCGATGCACTTAAAAGCATTCTGGTCTCTGGCAGGCGGCCAGTCAGCGTGGGGGAGCTCAGGCCATCCGCTCTGTGTTCTGCGCTACCTCTAGGAACGTTTCCCTCGCTGGGATGCTCCCGAGAGATCCCGTGGCCAGGGATCTGCCTGTGTTCCTCGATACTTTGTTGACACTCACACCGGCTGGTGTGGTGTATGAAAGAACCAGGATGACCAGGAAATGAGGGCGGGCAGAAGGAAGCCTAAAGGGATGAGCCTGACCGAGAGGAATATCCCATCCTCCTGGAAAAAGTGATTATCTTATGGGAATGCACACCATGAGATTGATTATGTAAAGTGCAGCTGCCTCTAGCCACCTTCCTTGCTTGCCTAAAGAAAGTTTGTAGGAAGTATATGAAGTGGAACTGAAGGAGGGAAACAGAACCCAGCAGACACTTTTGGAGCCCCTAGATCCTGCCGTGCCTGAGGCCTACGTACATACCCTGGACTTTTTAGTCAGTAAAACACTCGCTCGGTCCCTTTTCCATTTTATTAAAGCCAATTTGAGTTGGGATGGGAATTTTATCACTTGCGATGGGAAGTTTACCAGTATAAGTAGAATAAATATCCCCCCAGGGGCCAGCAGGTGGCATGGTGGTTAAGGCTTTGGACTCTCACATTCATGAATGCAGTTCAAGTCCCAGATCTGGCAGCTTGAAAATCACTCTGGGTGCTTTTGCGTTCCCAAAATCCAGAGAGGAGAATGGAGTAGGAATTGTGAGCTGGCCATCTGCCCCTGCCCCGGGAGGTGATTTCTCACTTTTTCTCTCTCTGTTTCTCTCCGGTGAGTACATGCACTCTATAGCAAACATCTAAAAAATTAAAAATACAAACAAACAAAAAGCTTCTTGAACTTTCCCAGTAATTCATTGTGGGCAACCATGCAGTGAGACGGAAGAGCTGCAACGGTGAGGCGGAGGATGAACGGCACTTACAGCACTGCACAGATGATGGTGAACGAGCCTGCAGGGGAGCAAATGCAGTGTCAGTTTCCCCCTTTCTCCTCCCGGTGGCAGGTCCTTCATTCTCTTCTCACTATCTCACTCAGGGTGGAGTTGCGTCCCCCAGAAAGAAGCGTTGCAGTTCCGATCCTAGGAACCTCAGAAAGCTACCTGATCAGAAGCAGAGTGGTCTCAGATGTAATTCCTTAAGATGAAGTCACACAGGAGTAGGGTGGGCCTCTAATCCAATGTGATGGGGGCCTTACAAGAAGAGCAAGAGACAAAAGGAACACCATTCGGGAACAGGCAGAGATGGAGGAAAGTAGCTGCAAGCCAGGGGACACCAGGGGTTGACAGCCACCACCAGACGCCCCTTAGAGACAAGGATGGATCTTCCCCCTTCAGGTCCCAGAGGGAGCATGACCCTACATGACACCTTAATTTTGGACTTCTAACCTCCCAAACTGTAAGACAATAGATTTCTGGTTTAAGCCCCCACCGCTTCATAGTAGTTGCTAAAACAGAGGCAGGGAACTATTTTAGGTATCTTCAAGTCTCCTACTTCACTGTAGCAAAAGAAAAAAGAAGTCTTAAAAGCTTAATTATTCTGACCACTTACTACATTAAAATTTCTTAAGATATTTGCATCTGAAAAAAGGAAAAAAGATAAGAGGTGGTAGTAAGTCAATCTATAGTGTTGGAATTTCAGACGGCCAGAAGGACAGACGGTAGTCCCTAAGTGCTTGCTTATCATTACAACAGCACTTCCAAAACTGTTGGAGGCCTTTTGGTTCTTACTGAAGTCTCAGGAACCTTTGCAAAAGATGGGGGTGGGTGATAGGAGGAAAAGACTTGGAACTCTGGGACCAGAAGCCCCACGCCAACTCAACCTGAGTAACTTTTTATTTTGGGATTCCACATATGATTTCATTTGGAAAAAGAGGTTAGTGTTAACACGGATTAAAAATCCCTGCAGTATGGCATTAGTCAAGTCACACGAGGGCAGCGTGTTTTGCTTTCCTCCACCAATTCTGCGAAATATGCCCACTTACATATATGTTTACCACTAAAAGCAGAAAGAGTTGTTTTCACCAGGAATCTAGAGTCAGGAAATTGGGACGGAGAGGAGGCAGTACTATTCCTTCTCTTTTGTTTTAGCTATTCTGATGGGCATAAGCGGTAAATCAGCTGCCCGGTCTCATCTTTTTAGAACCGACAATCAAGATCTTCACAATTCCAAATGTGCTAGAAGACTGAAGTAAAAGTCAAGGTACATAGTTTATTTTACTTGATTAATTAGCTGTTCTTCCATTTGTTTTTGGCCGCCGGGTGAACCGGGGTTCTTAGGATGTATATTTTGCATTCACGTGTTTGAGGCACAAGCTGTATTTGAATGTGAAAAAAAGGTACTCCTGCCAGTGGAGCATATAAGGAAGAGTAGCCCGTAGCTCTCTGCACTTGCAAAAGTGGAGTAATTCTTACACACTTGCACCTTCTTGTACTTGTACATGCATTTTGCACGTTGGAAACCCGTGGTCATCCTGTTCTTCCTCCCACTTGCCCACAGAGGGGCACACATCCCTCCCAGGCGGGAGGCCATTAGTGAGGAGTTGGGCTACCACCCGGTCTTCCTGGAGTCTCACTCTCCAGGATGATGAGTAAGGGGTGTTTTGTTTTTCTTTTCTTTTAAAGAGTGGTGAAGTTGAGAGCAATAATAAAGCAAGAGCCTTCAGCTTTACTTTCTTTCCAACATAAAATCTTAAATCAGTCTCTGCTTTTGGTGGGTCTTCATAAGCAACAAGTCCCAGAAAACAAATAGCGAAGACACCTTCAACTCCGTTAAAAAAATCCCCCAGTTATAGCACTGAAGCTCAAAATATTCTTCAGATCATAATAGCTAATCATTCATCCACCCACGCTCTTTCTTCAGTCAAGACAGTGACTCCACAAGAGCGCACTGCTGGCTGGGGGGAGGGCGGGAGGTGGGTGGGAAGACTCAGTTTACCCCACCAAGAAGGGATGCTGGGGTGTCAGGGAGTGCTCCAGTTTCTTTCTTTTCCTCCCTTTGTTCCCCCGTGAGAACTCCTGTTAAGTTATAGGTCCACGCCGGGCCTTTTGAAAGGAGCAGATGAATGTGGGCCAGCCGATAGAGGAAGGAGGGAAGATAATCGTTCCTAGTATGGGCCGCTGCAAATCAATCAGGGGCAGAGCCACCTCGGAGCTCAAGGAAAAGCACCACGTTGGATCCGGGCTTCCAGCTCGGGGTCTTTGTTTTTCTGTCCTTTAAAAGTGGCCCACGGGGACAGCAGGCTGTGTGGCGGGAGTCCCCACCTTCCAGACTTCGCCCACAGGGCGGACGAGTCCGGGGGACAGTTAAGCATCATCCCGCGAGAGAGGGAGTTGCAGGGCCGGCCTGGGGAAGTGTAGAACAAGGAGGGGAAGCCGAGGAGGGCCGGCGGTGATCTGCGAGGCCTTAAGACGAGAAAGGGGAGACCAACTCGGGAGCGCGAGCGGGAGAAAGGGGAGCGGACCGCTGGGCGGGAGGAGACCCGCGCGGGCCAGCGCGGGTCCCCGGCGCGCGGCGGGGGGCGTCCCCGCGGGGCGGCGAGCTCACACCGTGACATCACACGCGGGCCCCCTTCCCCTCGCCCGGTGGGTGGGGCCTCGGCGCGCCGAGCGGGCGCGGGGTCAAGGAGGGGGAAGAGGAGGAGCGGGCTTGAATGTGTCTGTGTGAGGACCGGGGAGGGGCGGAGGAGGCGCAGGGCGGGGAGGGAGCGCGCGCGTGGCTCGGGGCGCCCGGGTTCCCCCAGCCCCCGACCCCGGCCCGCGAAGCGCCGCCTCCTCGCCGCCGCCGCCGCCCGCATCGCAGCTGGGACCGGTTCCCGGAGCGCGGACCCGGCGGGCGGGGGAAGCGCGGGCCCCCGGCGCGGCCTGCAAGGAGCGAGAAAGCAAAAGTAAGGCGAGCGGCGCTCCAAGTTTTCTCAACTTCGCCCCCCGGGGCGGTGGGCGTCCCGCAGCGCGGCGCGTCCCCTCCGAGCCGGAGCGCGGCGGCGGGCAAAGGGACGGGGCGGGAGCGGGGGCGGAGGCAGGGAGCGCGAGGGAGAGCGGGGAGTCCGGCAACATCTGTTAAAACTTGGGGGAGGAGGAGCGCGGGGAGGAGGAAGAGGAGGAGAGGAGGGCAGGAGAGTGCGCGGGAGGCGAGCGCGGAGAGAGGGACAACTTTTCCACCCTGTGAGTAGCGCCGGCCGCGCGGGGTCGGGACGGGGGGCTCCTCCGCCCGATGCGGGGCGCCAGGCCGGGCCGGGACCTCTTCCCGGAAAGTCGATTGGATGCTCGGAGGGGCGTACGGTGGGGGGTTTCTTTCTTTCTCTTTCCCCTCCCTCCCGCGGTGGAACCAAATCAGAACTGTCACTCAGGGCCTGTGAGTCAGAAGGGATCGGATTACAGGATCCCTGAAACTGATGCCGGAGCTGCAAGAGCGGGAGGGAGCGGGCAGGGGCAGCGCCACCGGCGCGCTCGCACACTCTCACTCGCCCGCCCGCGCCCTCGCCGCTCCCACTCGCCTGCGCTGCTCCCTCGTCCTCCCCGCGCGCCCCGCGGCCGCCGGCGCCGCACCATGCCCGTGGCGAGCGCACCCCGCGCCCAGCCTTGCGGCTCGCGGTAGCCGGAGCCTCCCGCGGACGCGCGGAGCCCGGAGCCGCCCGGCCGCGTCCGGGTCGCGGGTCTATGGGAAGTTCGGGGACTTGACAGCCGCCGCCGCCGCAGGTACGTCCCGCCCGAAGTTCTTTGTTTCGCGGGTCCTGCAGCCCGCTCCTGCGGCGGCGCTCGCGCCTCGGGGTTCAGAGGTGGTCCCCAACGGGGGGAATGGGATGGAATGAAAATGGCTGTCAAAGGGCACCCGGATTTGGAGAGCCACCCGTTCCTTCCTCTTGAAGGTTCTTTCGCAAGAGTTCGACCCCTCGGCGGTCCGGAGACTAGCTGGAGAACTGCACATCCCGGAGGCGGAGCGAAGTTGGTCGCCGCGGCACCAGCGCCCCGCGCCTTCACCTCCACTCAAAGGGTTAACTAGAACTAGACTAGACCGCTCGCCCCGGCTCCTGCCTCCGCGCTATTGCGCTCTCCGGCTCCGGCGTCCGGCGCGCACCGCCACGGGGATGGGCGGAAGGAGGCGGGCGGCGAGGTGGGGACGCGCGGGGACCGCCGCTGCGGGGGCTTTCTCCAGCCTGGCTGCACTCGCGAGGGTGGGGGTGTGGTGTGAGCGGATGGGAGGCGCGCCTCCGTCGTCACAGGGGAAAAGCGAAAGTTGTGCCATCTGTGTGTGATTTGGGATTCTCTTTTATTTCTTTTCCTTTTCAGGGGCAGCACGAGCGCGCGCGCACATACATACTGAAAAGTAACTGTGGCCCTTGCAATGAGCGTTTAAGAGGCCGCGTTTACGCAGGGCAGAGTTGGGTCTGAATCACTCTGCAGGGGACTGTTGCTTTCTTGAGTAGCAGCGGGGAAATGGGCGGGAGGAGGCGGAGAGGGAGTAAATACTGACCCCAAACTTGGAGAGTTTGTGAAGCGACTTTTAAACACATCGCCAGAGGCGGATGCTCTACTCCACACCCGGCCTTTTATCCTTTCCTGAACTTTGTGCCGTTCCTATTCCTGGCTGCACCTCCTTCCATAAGATGCCATCCGCCAGAGGGAGAAGCGCTGGACCCCAGGCTCCCCTGCTGACCCCAGAGGAAAGAGGATTAAGGTGGTTTCCTCTGCTGCGGCTCCCCGGCCCCCCAACTTCTCTCTCCCCGGTGTGGGCTGCTGGATAGATCTGGCCTTGGGTACAGTGCTCGTGGCCCACTGCCAGTTCGTATGTACATATATTTATGTAAAACATTTTCTCCCAGCTCTTCGCCAGCTGTTCCACATTTTCCAGCTGCCACTTCAGTTTGAAATGATGGACCGTCCGCGTCTCCAAGTCAAAGAGCCCTTTAGTCAGAGGTATGGAGGGCCGGCCGCTGTGCAAATACACGGGCATTGCAGTCAGCGGGCTGGGATTATTAGTTCTAAAAAATACCTCCTCTCCTCCTCCTCCCCTCCCTCTTATCCCCAATTAGTCTTCCCAGAGCTCGCTATATACACTTTGCTGAAAATTCGTATAATTAGGCCTGTCCCTCCTGAATGGGATTTTGTGCAGAATTTGGATGAGGCCATTTTTTAGATCCTTGAAATATGTGTCTGGTGGATATAAATTAACTTTTAAAAATAAAAGAATTCCAGCTTGAGTGTGTTGGGCATGGCTGGGGTGTGGGGGGGCTGTGCCTCTCCGTCTGAAATGAGCTCATTTCAGTCTGTTGAAGGCAGAAACGATTCATCCTGCCCATGCTCTCCGTTTTGTGTTGTTTGATGTCTTAGCGTATTATAGACTGAAATCTTCAAGAATTGGCCTAAAGTATTAATTTTGAGTATTTATGTAATTGCTCTGTAATTTGAATAGGTGCCTTATTGATTGATTCCTGTAATTATTTCATTTAGGTTTTAAATTAAAAATTAATAATAGTCTGACAGTTTCTTAATTACATGTGTCAAGATTATTTTGAAGGAGGAAAGTGCCATGTTTTAAAATAGTGAAATAACCTCAAAATCCCTTCATTTTTCTAGAGCAGAACCGTATTTCGGTTGAAGGCAATACTGAAGCAGTGGTGATTGGTTTTTAGCAATGTAAACCGTGTGAAGTATCCAAAGAATCTATTTATGTTAGGAAATATTGGTCTTTACAACCTGGAACACAAATGCTTTGGCCAGTTAAGCTATAGCCAAACCTAAAACAAACATGAAATAGCATTTAAATTAGTTGTAATAGCATACTTATACAGAACAGAGAGTTTACTTTCTACTACAAGCTATTTAATTAGAAACTCCCTGCCTGAGGGGAGATCCTCTCAGGGTATATAGTTCTTAAAGTCAGCCCAGGGAAGCTTTGGTTTAAGATGCGTGAATGACGCCTGTGTGAGAGGTGTCTAGTGAAATTTCCCACTAGCAGAACCACGTAAAAGGTATAGCAAAAAGTATAGCGTGTATTATTGTTAATAGGCTGTAGAGCCACCCCTTGCCTTCCAGGTCCCAGTGCCTTTACCTTGCTTGTATTTCTTGATCGCATCCTGTTATGAACACGTTTTTACTGTCTATCAAGTTGGCAAAGGACCACAGATAGAAATGAGGAGATTTCAGTACTGATGAAAAATGACTCCATCGAGTTATTTCATTACTTATTTAATGAAAGAATCATTAATTTATCCGTTTGATGCCCTAGCCTAAAAGTTGGACTTCTCTTTGTTTCTTGGCCCCTGAAGTTTCCTTAATTACCTGCATGCTGCAAGGGTTTTAGACTTCCTCTGTGCTTCTCCATTTAGAGGTCTCTCCTGTAAGGGATCCTGCTTACCCAGGACACCCCCCCCCCCCCCCCCCCCCGTTTTTTGAGGACAGAGTTTGAGAGCTTATGAAAGGAAACAATTTAATGATCATTGTTGCATGCACTCACTCTTAAGGAGACTGTAATGTACTAAGAAAAACCAGTCTTGAAGGAAAAGTGAATCAATGAGTCATGAAATCCTCAAGAAAACCTTAGTAATGGAATGTTAATGCTTTCAGACTATAGTAGATTATCTTAAAAGTCAGACTTCTCTTCTTTATGCAATTGTTGTAAATCCCCAGCTAAAGAATTCTTTGAAGGAGGTTTTAGTTTTGCTGGCATTCATATACTGAGGTCGGTCTGATTTGTTTTGGAAGATTCAAGAAATATTCTGCCAACTTCTGTCAGGAGAGGGAATTAAAATGCTGAACCGACTCTAAAGGGAATAAATATATATGTAAGTAAATTCGTTAAACAAGAGTCCACTCTAATAATGACTTCAGGTCGTCTCCTCATTAAAGCCCACTGGAAGGAGACTGCCCTATCACGTCATGTTGTCATTTTTCAGATGAAAATTGATCAGTTCTGGTTTCAAAGCAAACACAGGGAGACAGAATAAACAACAACATGGCAGGGGCACTGCTGCAAACTTTCTCAAGTACTTTCAGTGTATTTTTCATCTTTACTTTTATTTGATGGGCCTGTGAAATAGAGCTGTAGACTGGCAAAGACTTTAAATGAAATTTCACACTTTGATGATTTTTTTTTAAACTTTGATATATTGACAGCAAAAGGAGCTGCAAAGCTTTTATATAACTTGAGCAGTAACGCCAAGCAGCAGTCAAACGTCTCTATGCATTTGTGTTTAACAGCAGAAGAAAAACACGTCCATGGGCAGTAGAGGTTCTTATCAACCCCCTAATCCCAGATCCCAGCAAACCTTGAGGGCATGCCTCAGATCTTGCTGAAATCACTGTAGACTCTCACAGTTTGCAGATTAAATATGCTATGTGTTCCTGGCTCCAACAACAGTTTTATGAGCTCACTAAGCTTCCTGTTTTAAGATCCTTTTCTTAAGTTTTTAGGAGCTGTTAAAGGCGATGCTGTCTGGAATAAGTGGTGCTTGCTAATTTAGAGACACTTTAGATATTTCATTCTCTCTTTAAAAATTGCCAAAATTGCTAGTTTTAAATCGAAAGGCCAGTGGTGCGGGGAAGAGGGAGGAGAGCTGTTGGAAAGAAATGGGATGTTAAATGTGTTTGTAAGTGTATTTGATTGCAAACTTTACATGGGTTCACAGTTGTTTTACGGCACACTCCTTTTGCCTGGCCCCTGAAAATTAGACTTTTTCCACTTATAATTCTAAATGTACAATATTTTAGTGCCAAATTTTGTAGCTACTCATTACCCCTGTGAGTGTTCTTTTTTTTTTCTTTTTTTTTTTTTTTGTTAATGTGAAAGTGTTTTTGTTCTGTGTATGTATATTTCAACCCGACATACTGTTGCAGAAAACCTATGGCTTTCTAAAGAAGCTGAATGAAAAAAACCATTACCTAGTTAATAAGGTAGCATTGGAACGTTTCAGCCCCTTCTTGAAAGGCAATATTGTGTTGACTTCCTCGCCTGCCTTGGGGTGTCTACAGAGTCCTCCTAGACCATGCATTTGCGTTTTGCATAAGAGTCATAATTAAAAAAGAAAATACTTACATCATTGTCCGACAACATGTCATATAATTCCCAAGAGAACCAGAGCCAATTTTGTGCTTAAAGGTTATTCAATGAATGAAATCGTGAAAGCCCATTTGTCAAAGTACTGCATGGTTTCTGTTAGTTTTCAGGCCCCAAATTCATTGTCCGCCCTGGCCCGGCCATTAGTCATCAGTGTATTAGTGGTGCCTTCAGGCCATGCTGCCCGGCACTTCTTCACACCATTATAGCTTTGAAAGTGTACTCTGTCGACTTGTAGAATTACTGCTCTGATTTCCGCTTGGCTGGGTTCGAGGTAAGTCCCCTCCCTCCCTTCTAGCTGACTGTAATCCTTGCTTTCTTTTAAGGCTTCTTTCCAGAGATTTAGGGGGAAACTTTCTTAAGGGCCCTGTTGGCATCCTACTGTGGTTTTGTTGTGGCATGCACTGTACGTATAAATTGTACCTGCAGTAAATTGGATTGATTGCTGGTCTGAAACAGCTAGAGGGGCTTCTCTTTTCTTACCATTTTTTTTTGGGGGGGACAGGGAGTGGATGATGACTGGAGGGGGTGGGGGGTGTCACTGGCCAACGTTTTAAACACAAGCATTTGATTTTGTATTTGTGTAATGTGGGGGCCATACCACTTAATTAATAAGTAATGAGAGATAAGTGTGATTTTCTTTGGATCTACCGTGGAATAACTTCAGAATCCAGTGTGACAGGATATTTACTTATTTTCACGCAGACACCTTCAGCTTGAGCTACTTGGACTCTTTTTTTCTGAAGATTGCATAAAATGCCTAACAAGACTCCAGAGTGCTTTACATTCCCAACTATTGATTTTTACAAAAAGGGACTGAAAACTCACCATTTAGATGAAAGATAAGTTTCAAATTGCAGTAATGAAGGAATGAGGCAGTTAAACCCTGTTATTGATTTCATTTTGTGATATTTTTAAAAAGAATAGTTCAGCCCGAAGAAAGTTATCAGTGTGTCGAGAAACCTCATCCAGCAGCTTAATCAGGGAGCCTTAATGACTAAGATGTGTGGAAACCAGGAATCCAGTGGGCAGGACATGTGGATCAGGCCATGCCAGTTCAGGACAGTGTCTGCTGTTTGAACTGTGGATGTTGAAATGAAATTCCATACCAAAGCCTTTCATTGGGAGACCACATAGTTTGGTGTAGGTTGGATTGGCACGTTTATACATGCAAGTGATGAAAGAGAAGACAGCTGAAGAATTCTGTCTGTGAAGAGGGAGGTTTATGTGATAAGTGGACTGGGGGAATTTTGGGTAAAGAAGTCTGAATGAAAAACTTTAATTTTGAAAGATATGCTTCCAAAATGCCAGTTCAGATTCAAGAATCCACAGGTTAAACACGGGGAGGATAAAGTATGGTGAATAGGACTTCACAGAAATGTAAAGTACCTTCGATATATTTGTAGCTGATTTTTAACTTCTGACAGGTACTGGTCTAAAATTTGTGATGATTTAGAAGTAAATTGCTGTTCATAGAACATGCACTGTATCCCCTCCTCTCTGTAAAGACACACAACTCTGGGAATCTAAAGCTACGTAAGTTCCATAATAATTTTTTTTTCTTCTAAAAATGTGTGACAACTTTTAATTCCTATGAACTTAGGTGTAGCAAGACAAGGGACACATTTGATCAGTCATGATGTTTTTGTGATACGTGTAGGTTTAAGAGGAATGTGGTTTTCATGCCCCTAGCTGATCTACAGACTGATAACTGACTTACAGCTCTGTCTGTCTGAGAAGGATCATCTGTGTCCAGCTAAGCTGCAGAAGGTGGGGGTGCCAGTCTGCTCCAGGTCGTGCCTCATTCTTTCACCACACTTGCCATGCACGCTGCTTCCTCCAGAGCCTCACCAAAGCACAGGGGACTGGTGTTTCACAGTTTTGTAGAACTCAGAAATGGTAACAGGTCATTAAGTGGAGACCTCATACTCCTCAAATGTTTGTTGGAAAGTCTGGAAGTCTGGCAGCAAAGAAAGGGTAGCTGATTTTTGCTTTTAAATACACATGGCAGAAAAGGAACATGGGCACACGAAAATGTCATTTGTGATTTCAGCTGTAAGAGTGATGATTACTTTTCATGGTAAGCTATTCAGTGGTTGAAGCTAAACACATGGATTTTTAGAAAAAGTTTTGATGCAGTTTTACTGAAACTACATTCACTGAATCCATAGCTAGGCCATTTTTTTCCCCTAGAGAAATGCCCTTCTGGAATATCTACCGTGAATATTGCTTGTGTGCAATTAGGAGCATCAAAAATGTAGGGAAGGAAAGATTGTAAACAATAGGCAGTGATTTAGGAACCATGGACTGCCACTGGGGGCTTGTACAGAGGCAGCTTTATTTGCAGTTAAGACTTAAGGCTCTTCTCAGAACCAGCAATTAGCATAATGGCTATGTTGCTGAACTCCCATGTAGTCAACCACTGTTCGAGTCCCGGACCTGGTGGCTTAAATTCATGCCGGGCGCGTGTGCGTGCATGCCCAAAATCCCGAGAGGAGAATGGAGGAGAAGGGATTGTAGCATGGCCATCCCCTCAGGGGTGATTTCTCCTTTCTATCTCTCTGTCTTTCTGGCAAGGGCATGCCCCCTATAGCAAAAACCTCTCCAAAGGAAAAAAAAAAAAAAAAGAAATCAAACAAACAAAAAAAGACTTAAGGCTCTTCTGATTGGGTGGTAAAAGGTCAAATAATAGTACATTGAAAAATGCTGTAGTTCATGAAGATTTCACTAAGTACTTACAAAGTTGAGTTTGTTTCTGGTTTTTTTTGTTTTTTGTTTTTTTTTTTTGAAGGTAACAGACTGGAAAGGGAGAGGAAGCCTGAGAAACATTAGGACCTACTGGTGTGTCACAAAGGTTATGCATATCTAATTGGTGTGAAGTTTAGAAAGACACTCTGAACACAGGAGGAGAACCTCAACCACATTACACATCTCTAAGCATGTTTTTGCACTGTCTGATGACGTGAAATCCTCGGAATGTTTAAATTCCCTTGCACTCTGCCCATTGAAATCAGACTATTTTTCACTTGAGCATTGACCAAAAAAGTTAAAATCAGCCTCAGTATCTGTTTTGTGATTTTTGGTAAGCACATTTCTCTTCCCAAAGGATTTATTTTATTTTTTTTAAAAATGAGTTATTTAATAGCCAAAGAAAGTAGAAATAACTTAATTGGAATTTTACAGAAGCAGTTCTTCAAGCTAGCATCTCAAAGTAGCTAGCATCTCGAAGTAGCAGGTCACCTACTGATAGTGTGGAATGAGAGCAGTGTTACTTTTTAGCCATCCAGGGGAGGCTCAGAGCCTTACAGGTGGGTTTCTTCTGGATTTTAAAAATCTAAGCCCATTCGGGAGAGCATTCAGGTTGTCACTGTCCAGCAGATACAAATAAATGTGATTTTTTTTTTCTGGAGGAAAAGCCTTATTCCACTGGAGCGGTAGTTCTCCAAGCCACACAGAATGATTTGTCACTGAGGCCTAATGATGGTGCTGTTACTAGCACTGCCTTGCCTGCTGGAATATCTTCTGTCCTGATCTCTCCTTGCCTGTAGCTGTTTTAACCTATCAGAAACTGATCTGGTTCTTATTAATTAGACTTCTCACTTTATTTTAAATCTTTATCTGCATTAGGAAAGAAAAGAGTGACTGCATTTTAAAAATAACCAGCTGGACTAGAGAAATAATGAAGTTTGCAGTTCAGTCTACTGCTGTGTTTCATCCTAGCTTAGAAAGTAATCACAGACAGTTGGAACATCATTGTAAATGTGGGCTTCAGCCCTGTTGCTTTCTTTGTAAAAATGTAAGTGTTGATATGGTAAAGGACTCCCGTTTGCCTGTCTGTCGGAAGCTTCCCTGCAGAGACCTGTAAGGAGAAAGGCTTGTTTTTGACAAGGTCCCAGAATGATGATTTTCCTTGCTTTCTGTTGACTGCATAAAGCCCCTGGTCGTTAAGGTTGGGGGCCTTGGGAAAAGACAGTGAGGCTGTCTGCGCCCTAGCCACTCACTGCCCCTGGGTCTATTTAGGGCAACTAATGAAGGAAACCACATTTGGGGGCCCGGTTAATAGACGGTGAATTAGTTTTGTGAGCGAAGCACACACCCGTTGCTTTCATGAAGGCTTGTCAAGTGCTCCCCAATGTTTTACTGTAGTGCGGCACGCAGGTGGTAGCATTGCCAAGTACCTAGGAAGTTACACTTCTGAGTAGAGTTGGTTAAAACAGCTGAGCGCCTGCAGCCTGGGCCGCCGCCTCCAACTGTCCGCCCCGCCGGAAGTTTTGTGCCAACTACTTGCAACTAGAGAGTTTGCAATTCCTGAAAATACTTCTGAGGAGCACGGGAACCAGGCTGACACAAATTGATAAAGGCTGCAGTGCAGGTCTGTGCTGCAGAGAGCCTGCGGGCTCTGTGGCGCCCCTCCACCCCCGCCCCTACGCCCCTTGTTTTTCCCAATCCGGCGGCCAGGCTAGCGAGACGCATTGTCTCCCAGCAGGCTGCTGCAGGAATGTGGATCAAAGCGAGGCCTGGGAGTACCCCTTGTGCCCCTAGATACCCAGAGCTACTTCTGAGACAGTCACCATGCTGGGTTTGCTGGAGCCTCGACCCTGGCGCGCCAGGGCTGGGAGCGCGCGGTGTGGACCGGCCTGTGCTGATGTAATGATGATGGACGCAGCGACCCGGCGCTGCGCGGAACCCGCGCGCTCCACGATGGGACTCCTACGGGGGAAGGAGGACAGGTGTGCCAAGTAGACATTGACACCGTCGGAGGATACCAGAGCCCGAGGTAACCCGACAGGAAGGCCCACCGCGAGAGAGCTCTCCAGAAGAATCGGCGGTAACTGTACAGCCTGATCCGAACAATTGAGTCCGCGGGGACGCGCCTGGCTGGAAATGAAAGTTTCTGTGTCCCTCCCACACCCCTCCAGCTCTTGGTGGCGACTGTAAAGAGGACGACTTGGGGCTGTTGGACTGAAACTGCTGTTAAACATCAGGTCCCCATGGACATTTCGCGTTTGCTAACTGCTGCGGTTTTTTTCCTGCTCACTTGCAGATGTGGAGCCGGAGCCACAGCCCTGGTCAGTGGTCCCTGGGGGCTTTAGACGCCTTGTTTCCTGGGAGGCTGATGCAGGTTCAGATTTACAATTTAGAGTGAAAAGACCCTCCTGCAGGCAGGTTGTTAGTAGGAGGTGGATTAGACTTAAAATAGGGTCTGGAATTAATTGTGCCTGGGGGTTGAAGCCTTGGGGGGAAATTACAAAAGGTTCAGGGATAGTTGAATCAAAAAGCTTTGACTGCTTTCCGGAAGGAATGTTTGTCCCTTCCTTACTTAGGGACTTCAAGTTTTAGGAGGCCTATACTGTTAGAGCTCTTTTCCTGGGAGGCAGTGTTTTTTTTTTTCCTTCTTTTTTTTCTTTTTCCTTCATATACTCAAGCTGCTGGGACTCAAACATCAGCTGTTCTTTCTTCAGCATGAGAAGTCAAGGGGCATGCCAGCAAGTCGTGCATGTAATGTTTCAGTGGTGAAAGGGATTGAAGGAGAGCAGCGTGGAGCTATAACAAGGAAAACCGTATCGGGGCAAAAGTCCCATTTCATTCATATCTGAGAACCAGTGGCATGTTTTCCTCAGAGATCTTTGAAGGAAAGCATAACTTAAAATTTCATCTTGCTTCTTACCATTTTAAATAAATTATGCTTTATTGTTTACCAAACTCTAGGTTTTAAAAGTAATCTCCAGTTATGTTTTAAATTGTGCATCAGGAAGTTTGACTGGCCAAGTCTCTACCTGAGCCTTTAATGGATCATCTGAGGAACGCATTTCCACACTCCCCTAACTGGTCTGCACCAACACCACCCCGCTCCAGCACTTACCCTACTGCGCTCACTGCTGCTTGTACAGTTTGATGAGGTGGGGGTGCTAGGAGGTTAGAACTTTCTGCTTTGTACCTGACAGCGGCAAAGTTGTGTTTTTGTCAGTAAAATAAGCTGATGTGCTTTATAGGGGTATACAGGAAGCAGATGTCTGCCTTGGCAAGATGCCATTTTTAGAGCCCATTCCAAGCATCAACCACACTTTTAAATAATTAGTTACTAACTAATGAGATCCAAAAGTAAGTTGTCAAAATAGAAGTGAGTAGACTGTTGAGTGACCAAAGGCCTGTTTTTAAAAAATCCATTTCGAATGGAGGTAGGAATTAGTATTCTCTAAGACCATTAATTAGTGCGATTTCAGTCAGCGCCTGGAGCTCTACCTCTTGCTGGAGCCTCTCTCTGTGCTGATGAGTATTTGGAGGGTTTTATTGCTTTGTTAAAATGAAGTCCTTTGCCTTGGGGTAAAAACCAACAACTCCACAAAACCAAGTTTGTCAGGGAACTTCAGTGACTGTCTCCTGACTACCGTTAATTAGCTCCCTCCACTCAGGGAGAGACTGAGTTTTTGCTAGGAATCCTATCTCTTCTTGGGGTTTTTGGGTCCATTTTCAGGCAATTTTAACTCAATAGACTCTTTACACAAACTGAACCAGCAAAACTGTATGCGTTTTGAAGGAAACAATTATAGTAAATCCTTGTTTACCCCAAGTAGTTAAGAATGGAATGTTTTGATAAATTAACATGTCAAAGTTTTTTTTTTAAGAATTATTTTTATTTTTATTATTATCATTATTCCTTTTTTACTTTTCTTTCTTTTATTATTTTTTTAATTTGCGAGATAGAGAGTGAGAAAACAAGTCACCAGGTCTGGGACTCGAACCATGGTCAGCCATGTAGGAGTCGAGTACCCTCAACCATCGTGCCACCTGCTGGCCCCAAGTTTTTAGTTTTTGTACTGTTTTCCAAGACATGGCTGAATAGAAAAGAAAATGTATGTGGTTAGCTCCAGATATAGTGGCTCAGTGGTGAGGTGGTAGCACTCTGCTCTGATGTTGGGTCCATATGCAAGCTTGGGGCTTGGTTCTCCAGTCAACCTGTATATGCTGGGCACAGGTGTACCCATGTAGTCCTGGTTGATGGGAAGGCTGGGGGGGGGGAGGGGATTGTGGTGTGAGTCCCAATTGCAGAAGTTCACTCTCTCATGAAATAAAGAAGTAGACTTTAAAAAGAAGTGTATGTAGTTAAACCAGTGGTGGTTAAAATTCAAGGCATTGCAGAATTGTATAAGTCACAGGGCCATTGGTACCATAATTTATTTATGGAGTAGACATTCTTACATGGACTAGGTGTTGGGATGATAGAGCCTTGCCTTCATCAGGAGCTTACAGCTGGAAGGTGAAGATGGCCGTTCGGCAATGCCGTTAGTGCTGGGACAGGTTTGTGTAAGGCTGTTGGAGTGGAGTCCACTGGGGTGCAGGACATTCATTAGTTCATCCAGTCAGCAAAGATTGAATGAGTATCTGCCCCACTGCTTGTAGAGCAGTGAGCAAAACTAAATGTGTGAACTACTTTGCGAGCTTTGGTGAGCCTGACAATTAAGGTGCTTACTGGAGCCAGCAAGTGGCATAGTGGTTATGGCGCTGGACTCCCACAAGGACTGTGGTTCGAGTCCTGGACTCGGCGGCATGAAACACGCTGGGTGCCTATGTGCGCATGCCCAAAATCCTGAGAGGAGAATGGAGGAGAAGGGATGTGTGGCCATCCTTCCTGGGGGGTGACTTCTCAGTTTCTCTCTCTGTCTCTGTGTCTCTGGTGAGTGCAGACACCCTGCAGCAAAAATCTCTTTAAAAAAAAAAAAAAAGGGAGAGTGCACCTACTAACATAAAAGTGCCCTCCGAGACCAATGGAGGAGGACTGAACCCAGTTAGCAACACTGATGCAGATGTTTTCTGCTCCATGCTGAGAAACAGTGGTGTGGATTGAGTTGAGTTGTCTTGGTGGCATACTTTACAGAGGTTATTTTAGTCAATTTTGGGGGAGCACTGCAAAAGAAATGCAAGAATCATTCTGAAATTGTTAGAACTTAGAAGGGACCATGGAAAATTCTCCTCGAAGGGTTCTTCATCTGGATACATTGGAAAAGCTTGGAGGGTCTGCTATCCCTTGGAAATTAAGTGTATGGGGGTGTGGTGGTTAAGGCGCTGAACTCACACGTGGTCTACCGCAGTTTGAGTTCCTGACCTGGAGGCTTGCTTTCTCACTTTACCTTTCTCTCTCTCTGGTCAAATTAAATAATAATAATAAAATTAAACAAACAATTCCTTATTTATTTATTTATTTATTTATTTATTTATTTATTTATTAGAGGTTTTTGCTATAGGGTGCCCAGCGTGAGTTTAAGCCACTGGGACTGGGACTCGAACTGCGGACGACCACATGAGAGTCCAGTGACATAGCCATTACGCTAACTGCTAGTCCCGTTTATTTATTTGTTTTGAAGAGAGATTTTTGCTACAGGGTGTGTGTGCTTATCAGAGAGACAGAGAGAAACAGAGAGACAGAAAGTGAGAAATCACCCCCCAGGGGGATGGCCACGCCGCAATCCCTTTTCCTCTATTCTCCTCCTGGAGATATTGGGCATGCAGGCACATGTGCCCGGCATGAGTTTAAGCCACCGGGTCTGGGACTCAAACCGTGGTTGACTACATGGGAGTCCAGTGACACAGCCATTATGCCAACTGCTGGTCCCTAAATAAATAATTCTTAAAAAGACAAAAGGGAGAGAAAGAAAAGAATCAAATGTATGCTTTTGTGTAAGAGTATTTTTTGAAGGCCAGTAGGTTGTGTGGTGGTTAAGGCACTGGACTCCCACATGGCTGACTGCTGTTTGAGTCCCAGGCCTGGTTGCTTTCTTTCTCTCTCTTCCTGGTGAGCATGTGTGCCCTATAGCAAATTAAAAATAAATAAATAAATAAAATTCAATAAATAATTCTTTATCCTCTCTCACCACCAATAAAAAGAAAAGAAAAAGTATTTTCTGGGAAGAATGTTTTTAACTTTTTTAAAAAAATGATTACTTATTTAATTTTATTTATTATCACTATTTTTTAATTTGACCAAAGAGAGAGCCAGAGGGAAAGTGAGAAAGCAAGCCATTAGGTCTGGGGCTTGAACTGCCCTCGACCATGTGGGAGTCCAGCTACTTAACCATCATGCCATCTGCCAGCTCCGGTCCTTAACTTTTAACACATTTATTTTTTTGTTTTATAAATAATTCTTTTAAAAGAATTATGTCATTTTCATTATCATCATCATCATCATTATTTAAAAAATTTTGATCAGAGAAAGAGAGAGAGGAGGAAGGTGAGAAAGCAAGCCACCAGGTCCTGGACTCGAACCATTGACGGCCATGTGGGAGTCTAGTGCCTCAACAACCACGGTACCTGCCAGCCTTGACTTTTAACACATACTTAAAGAGGATGTGCCATTCCTACATTCCAAAGAGGAAGGTTAAATCTACAGCGTTGTTTGTCATGAGACAACTGAAGCTGAGCAACAACAGGTTGCCGGAGGTTGGTGCTGGACAGTCCAGGAGGGTGCCTTTGAGGCAGCTCTGCCTTCTGGACTGTGGGCCTTGGCCACCCCTCACTGTGGTGCTCTGTCAGCCCTCTCAGAGGATGCTTCTGAATTTGGAGTGGATCTTACCATTGATATGTAAATTGCACTTAGTGTTTCGCTTTTCTTTTTTTTTTCTACAAAAGCTGTCCTTAAATAACTTGTGTGTTTTACAATGAATGACACTGGATAATCTCAGAAAAGAAATGGAAGTTAGTGGAAGAGATGGTGCTACAGTGAGTGCCCTGTGGCCTCTGGTCCTTAAGCCTTCTGGTTACTTGAATTCCAGATCAAGGGGAACTTGTGGTACAATGGAGGATTTGCAGATCCCTTGCAAGTTTGAGTTAAAGATGACTAAATATATTTCATCTGGCATCTTAACTTTTTTAGCTGGTTAAACATTGCTTATTTTATTTTATTAATCATTGTTTTGATTGAACATGGCAACATCCGCTAAATGTAGAAAAATAAGCAGAAGACGAGATGGGAAAAAATGCCCACCATGAGTGTTGCCGTCTAGATAGCTTGAAGAATACATGCCTGAGAAGGTGCTTTTCATCTTTTCTTGTACTCCTTTTAGGTGTAGAACATGACTGCAAGGAAAAACAGGAACCAAATAGAGTGAAAATTGATGAATGATGAGTTAGGGCGATTAGTACATGAATGGAGCTAGTGAAAGACAGACCCACAGAACTTGCTTTTCGCTGAGTTTTAATATTTCCTGGGTAACCCCAGTCTTTGCTCTTGCTGATCTTTTGACTTTTCCTTATGAGATGGAGAGGCTGTGGTTCTCTTACCTTTGTTTTTAAAAATATTGAACTTAAAGGAATTGAAATGTTCTCATGCTTTAAGAAAGCTTAAATAGAGAACTGTTTACCTGAAGGAATTTGGATCCAGACATCGCCATTTAGCTGTTTTAGTGGAAGAAGTAAAAAAAATCTTACTGGCTTGCTTAGTTTGAGTCATCCTCTGATTCAAGTCTTGGGAGAAGGACCTGGATATGAGAAATTGTCCGATGCTCTTTAAAACGTCTGATAACTGATTAAGAACTAGTGACTTCCTATTTTGGAAGGTGTCCTAATGCTCTTCCTGAAAGGTCACCTGAAGGAACATTTGCGAATTTGTGGATGTGGCTTAGAGGAATAATGTGGCACTGGATTTCACACTACGTACATCGCTGAAACTCAAGTTTTTTTTGTTTTTTTTTTTTTTTTTTTTTGAGAGATTACTGTTATAGGGTGTGTGCACTTGCCAGAGACAGAGAAAGACAAAGAGACAGAAAGTGAGAACTGAGCCCCCAGGGATGATGGTCATGCCGCAGTCCCTTCTCCTCTCAGGATTTTGGGCACAATGCACACATGCCTGGCGTGAGTTTTAAGACACAGTGTCCAGGACTCGAACCACAGTCGACCGCATGGGAGTCTAGCACCTTAACCACCACCCCACTCGCTGGTCCTGTGAGAGAGATGTTTAGACCATTTGATAGCGAGTGCCCAGTAAGAATGTGGGGAAAGTTCCTCATTGCCGACATTTCTGTCTGTTCTCTACTTGCAGGGTTAGACAGGATTTGGCCGGCTTGTTAATAACACTTGGAGACAGGACTGGCCCTGTACCCTAGTGGTTAAGGGAACCGAATTACACATGGCTGACCCTGGTTTAATCCCAGCCCTGGATGTTTGAAAAACATGCCTGAAGTGCATGCATGTGTTCTCAAGTCCTGAGGTTGGAGACATGCGGGAAAGGGATCGCGGTGTGACCATGTCCCATGGCGGGCAGGGGGTGTACTTTCTCTCTTTCTCTTTCTCTCACTCTTTCCCTAGCAAGTGCACATGCCTTCTGGCAGTCGAAAACAAAACAGATTGTAACTTTTTTGTCCCCGAGAAAACCTGTGGAGAAGTGTCCATACTTAGAATTTGCTAAAGCTCTAGGCTCTCCTCAGGTCACAGGTGAAGTGTGCTTCTGATTGAGATGTTCTGTCTCTTCTCTTTCTGAAAAGTTCCTTCTTTCTGAGCCAGAGAGACAGCACCCATCATGGTCTTGACGCTGCGATCCACACCCTGCTTCAGCCGGCTCTGGGTCATGCGCATGTGTGTGCCTGGCATCCTCGGGCTCTCCAGATGGGACCCTGGAACCGTTCCCTGTGGACCAGCTCTGCAGAGCATCTGGCCTCTGTGTTGCAGCCTGGCCATTTTGAGTGCGATTTTTCTGCTTCATTGTCACTCGAAGCTCATGGTGTTGTTGCTTTCTTTAGGCGTTCTTGGTAGCAGAGAGCTGAAGTAATGAGAAGGCACCATGGAAGCCCAGTCCCACAGCTCTGCGACTGCTGAGAAGAAGAAAGTCGAGAATTCCGTAGTGAAATGCTCCCCTCGGACAGATGTCAGCGAGAAAGCTGTTGCCTCCAGCACCACGTGCAATGGTGAGCAGCCCCAGGGCCACCAGCAGCCTGGCCGCAGTCCTTCCTCTGTTCTCTGCAGCCCTTGGGAATTGAACACTTGCACCTGGCCCAGCGTGTGTTCTCTGGGAGGCTAAGGACGCAGAGTGGGGGCGAGTGTGTGGAGTGGGCAGTCTTTAGTCATCTCTGTTTTGGCATTCGCCCTACACGGTTTCTTCCAGATTTTCTAATTGGAGATGTAAATGTGATAGGTTATTTATTGTAGGAAGTTCCTGTTTGGCATTTTGGAAATCATCTCGATTAGCCTGGCTAGAGTTCAAAATACTTTGCATTTCGCGTGGAAAAAATCTTCATTAGTCGGTATGATCAGTTACTAGGAAAAAGGCAAAAGTCGTGTCACAATTAGTGACAGGATTCTCCTTACCCCCTTAATTTTAAGTGGCTTACTCTAAAGGATTTTAAAATTTGTTAACGGCTGAACCTCAAGGTAACACTAGTATCTGAGTTGCAGGTTTTGCTGTTGGCTTACAGAAATTTCATTGAGTTGGTTGTGTTTGGAAATGACGTGGAGCCACTGTTTCCACAAGTTATCTGGGAAAGTTGTAAACCAAGTGTTGAGAGGCAGTCCAGTTCAAGCATGGAACATTGAAAATAGATTCCAGAGCCCCCTCTGGTAAAAACAGCCTGAACAGGTTCATGGCAACTGGCACTTCCTTCCCCTCTTTTCCCCTGTTGTTGGCCACTCATGCCTTTGATGTTTGTAGATTTCCTAGCCATTTCTGCCTGTCCTCAGTTTTGCTGGACTGTCCATGTGCCCTCAGGAGAAGGAAGCTGAGCTGTTCTGTTCTATCTGGGCACCACATGTCTGGGGGCCCTGACTCGCATGACCCTGTCTGCTGCCTCCCTCCCTGTGCGCTTGTATTTTCTTTATGCCAAGGAGTTTACTAGATTGATTGACAATTCAAAAAAATTGACATTTCTTTCATGACAGTGTGTATATGAGAGAGAGAGAGAGAGAGAAAGGCACCCCAAAGAGAGTCTCCATGTGCCACAGTTCCCTTTTCCCAGCCCTCTGAGCTGTCAAGATCTTGGGCACTTACATCCCTGGTGGGTTTCAGGTGGACCTGGAGTCAGAACCCACAGTTGGCTACATGGCTTCTGGCATTGCAATTGCAGACCAGTATGCTACTACCTACGTCACTAAGGCTGGGCCTACTTTTTAAAAAATTAATATTATTTATATTATTAAAATTTTGCTATAGGGGGACCAGCAATTGGCACAGTGGCTATGTCACTGGACTCCCATATAGTTGACTGTGGTTCGAGTCCTGGACCCGATGACTTAAACTCCCACTGGGCGTGTGTGCACATGTGCCCAAGATCCTGAGAGGAGAATGGAGGAGAAGGGATTGCGGCATGGTCATCCCCCCTGGGTGGTGATTTGTCGCTTTCTGTCTCTCTGTCTCTGTCTTTCTGGTGAACGCATGCGCCCAATAGCAAAAACCTCTCCCCCCCCAAAAAAAAGCAAGCAAGAAAAACAATTTGCTATAGGGCTCATATGCTCACCATAGAGAAACAGAGATGGGGGGAAAGTGTGAAAGCAAGCTGCCAGGTCTGGGACTTGAACCATGGTCAACCCATGTGAGAGTCCAGCACCTTAACCACCATGACACCTGCCGGCCCAGACCTACATGTTTTTGAACATACGATTGGAGGGTCAAAGCTTCTTTGGCAGGTATCTGCAACCCAGAACCTTAGACTCCATGGCAGACCTTCCTGAGGAGCCAGCAACGCCCCTCTGTGTCCCTCGGTGGCTGTGAGGTCCCTTCTGTTCACCTGCATGTGGTTGCCCAGTTTCCTGAGTCTGTGTTGCAGGCCCTGCTGGGAGGGAAGCAGCTGGCTGGTAGCCTGCTGGCGGGTGGGTCCAGTGGTGCAGAGTCCTCAGGGAGCTGTCATGTGTCTGAGTTCAAGTCGTGAACGTACCTCACATGTATGTAGACATGTGTCTGCATTCCCTTTATTTCAGGTATTTAAAGCCAGGGCTAGAGCTTATTTTAATTGAGTCAGAGTAATTTGCATTATTTTTCCTTTGTGGTTATAGAAGGCTATTTCTCCTTGTAAACATGTTACCTTTATTTCTTTTTTTCTGGAATTTGTAAAAGGCACAATTATTTCTGACCTAGAACAGTATTTACAGTATTGGTTATTTGGTAATTTTAATAGTAATTTAGTAGAAATAGAACTTTTTCTATGTATTTCACCTCTCAAAACATCGACTTTTAGTTCTCTTTATAGCTTGTGTGTGTGTGTGTGTGTGTGTGTGTGTGTTTTTGGTGTGTGAAGGTGTGGTGACTGGTTTTGAGTATGTGTATGCTATGTGAGCATGACTGTGTGTGAGTATGTGTTTGGTATGTGTGAGTGAACATGAGTGAACATGTGCGTGTAGGTGAATGAGTGTGAGGATGCGGGTAACCGAGTGTGTGGGAGTGTAGTGTGAGATGTAAGAGTGTGTAAGGGAAGGGCTGGTGAACGTGAGCAGTTGAGTATCCATATTGTGAGAGTTGGGTGTGAGCCTGAGTGTGGGTGAATGTGTGTGTGTATGTGAGAGTGTGAGGATGCGGGTAGCCGAGTGAGTGTGGGGAGTATGTGTGAGCGCGTGGGTGAGTGATTGAGTGTGAGTGTGGCCGAGTGTGTGCGTGAGTGGGAGGGTGGGCACAGCGAGGGCTGGCAGAAGCCGCTGCCGCTGTGTGCCTTCCTCACCCCACGCGCGCCCTTTACGATGCTGCGCTCCTTCGACCACTCCCGCCCTGGACACTTGCTCCGCAGGTTTCCTGCCGCTGCATTTGTCTTGAACTGGTCTCCCCAGGCTCCCCGATGCACCTGTCGAGGGTGAGCAGGAACTGAACTCACCTGGTCAGCTCCATCTATGGCAGCCGAAAGTCCCTGGAGGAAGCCAGCCCGGGAAGGAGCGGTCGCTGTTCACAACAGCTCCTCCCAGAGTCTGGATGATCTTAGCCATTTCCTAAACCACACCCCACTGGCTTCCCGCCCTGAAGCCTGTGCCCTTGAAGCCCATGTCCCCTTCTAAACTGGTGCGAGTCCTGTCCTGCCAGGACAGACACCTGTTAGGTTGCAGGGCACGCGCCTGAGTGATGGCTGTCCTAGAAATCCTGGGAGCTCTGCCCGTGTTTTCAGTGGTCCTGTTTCTTCTAAGGGATTTACTGCTTTGTATTTTGGAACAACAAAGATCCAGCCAAATAAAAGCAAGATGAAGATGGTGTTTTTAAACATGAATTGCAGCCCACTGAAAGGATTCCAGGAAAACAAGCAAATGAATTTAAAGAGAGGAAACTGTATAAGAAAGGGAAATAAACTTCTTTATTTACACAAATGCTAGTAGTTAGTGATTTTTTTAAAAGAACTATTTAACTTTATTTATTTACTTAAATTTGACCAGAGAGGGACAGAGTGAGAAAGAGAGGGAAAGTGAGAAAGCAAGCCACCAGGTCCAGGAATTGAACCGTGTTTGGCCATGTGGGAGTCCAGTGCTCTTAACCACCACGCCACTTGCCGACCCCACTGTGATTTCTCACTAGTAGCTTAGAGCTTGTGGACAGCCCCAGGATTCTGCTAAGGTTGTGGAGTGCGAGCACTGCAGATCCTCCCTGCTCTGCATACTCCCTCTCTGGCATCCGGTTTCTCCCCACACTCACCCTGTCGCAGGCCAGTGTGGGGCTTTGGTCCTGCTCCTGGTTTGAGTTTGCAGCTCGTGAGCTGCAGGCTTCCCAAGGGTGGTGTGCTGCGGAAGAGCGGGCGGGTGACTGCCATGGCCAAGCCAGCTGTGCGTCCGTCCTTCAGTCTCTCCTGTCCCTTTGTCTCTGTCTCTTCTCCTTCTCCCTACGAACATTTCAGAAATGCTTTGATAGCTACACTGAGGCTTTTCAGAAAAAGGAAAACGGAATCATCTGGTTGCTGTGACGGGTCGTATTGATCGCTACTGTTTCCAGGAGGTTCTTAAGCTTTCTTTACCGCGCTCTACAATTCACTGATTTGGAACCGAGCAGTTGAGAATGAGTTTGGTATTAAGAACCAAATGAATGTAGTACATGCATTTTCTCTCCCGTCTGCCATTTCATGATTCAGATCAAACAAACAAACAAACAAGTTTTGTATTGAGTAACTTATTAGTTAAGTTGACTTAATTAACTTTTCCAGCCATTATGTGGTGCAGTTTGGTCTTGATCGTGAGCCTCCCAGCCAAACCACGCACATTCCTCTGCATGTCTTTACAGATCTGTGTTCTTATTTTTCTCACCCGAATGTCTGCTCCTAGTGCACATTCACGCAGAATTTTGTTTCAACACACACGTACATGCCACTAAAATGTATGGTTTAAAAAGCTTGAATTGCATTTTAAATAAGCATTTGTCACTTAAAATGGAAATTTAAGAAAACATACATGGAAAACTGTGATCTAGACCTTATGTGGGAAAAAAAGACAAACTCAATTTGACTTAAATTTTTTTTTTATTCATTGTCATTATTTTAATAATATTGTTATCATTTTAAAAGTTGACCAGAGAGAGAGAGAGAGAGAGAGAGAGAGAAGGTGAGAAAGCAAGCTACCAGGTTCGGGATTCGAACCATGATCAGCCATGTGGGAGTCTAGCTGCCTTAAATACCATGCCACCCGCCAGCCCTCCAAATTTGATTTTTGTAATATTTAAGAAACTATATCAACCTAAAGAATTCAATAGTCTTTTATTTTTATTTTTAGAATTAGTTTTTTTATTTAACTTTATTTTATTTATTTATTTATTTATTTATTTATTTATTTATTTCAGTTTGACCAGAGAGGGACAGAGTGAGAGAGAGCAAGAGAGAGAAAGTGAGAAAGAAAGCCTCCCGGTCCAGGACTCGCCATGGTCGGCCATATGGGAGTCCAGCACCCCTAACCACCATGCCACCTGCTGGTCCTCATGACTGAAGTAGTCTTTATACCCATGTGCTAGTCATTTTTTTGATTTTTTCAACTTTAGCATTATTTGAGACATAAATGAGAGAGGAGATAACACTTTCCTTCTCTGTATTTCTTAAGTGCGATTGCAATTTAAGTGATAATTTTTGTAATCTAACATGGTGGTTTTCACATGTAAGGTGCACATTCAGGTATTAGGTGCCATTGTTGACTTAAGAATATCCAAGTTGGAGCTGGCAGTGGCTTGGTGGTTGGAGTGCTCAACTCCCACATGGCTGACTATGGTTTGAATCCTGGACCTGGTGAATTCCTTTCTTGCATTTCCTTTCTCTCTCTTTCTGTCTCTCTCTGGTCAAATTTAAAAAATTAATATTTACTAAATAAATACTTCTTTAAAAAAAAAAAAAGTCTGAGGCTTTGGCCAGCAAAGAAAGAGAAAGCAAGCCATCTGGTCCAGGACTCGAACTATAGTCGGCTGTGTGGGAGTTCAGTGCCTTTAACCACCATGCCACCTGCCGCCTCCCCCCCACCCCCTTCTTTTTTAAGTTTTTTGCCATGGGGTATATGTGCTTACCAGAGACACAGAGATGGAAAGTAGGGGTATATGTGCTTACCAGAGACACAGAGACAGAAAGTAAGAAATCAACCTCCAGAGGGGATGGCCATGCCACAGTCCCTTCTTTCCCATTCTCCTCTTGGGATTTTGGGCACATGTGCCTGGCATGATTTTCAAGCTGTTGGTCTGGGACTGAAACCATAGTCGGCTGTGTGGGAGTCTAGCACCTTAACCACCACGCCACCTGCTGGCTCCCTCCTTGGCCTTTATTTAAGCCAAGTCAGTGTGTCTGATTCCGTTTAGGAACGGGCAGGCAGTTTACATCAGGTACACTGTAGATTGTGTGTTAGGTTTCTTGTCCTTTTAGATGTCCAACCCCTTTTTCGTTTGCCACATCCCATTTCCTGGCACATGATGGGTGGATGGGAAGGACTTTACGGTAAAATGGTTTTCAAATTACAGAGTATTGTTTAGAAACACACAGGTTTTGAAAACTGAAAGCTTGGGGTGAGTTTTGGTAATGCGAAGGGCTATCTGTGTGGATGGGCAAATGAACTCTTGAGTGTTGGGACCAGCAGATGGCGTAATGGTTACATTGCTGGACTCTCACGTAGTTGACTGCTATTCAAATCTTGGACCCGGCTATTTAGATTCGTGTGTGTGTGTGTGTGTGTGTGTGTGTATATCCGCCCAACATCCTGAGAGGAGAATGGAGCAGAAGGGATCGTGTCACGGCCGTCCTCCCCACTCCGGGTGGTGATTTCTTGTTTTCTGTCTCTCTGTGAATGCACATGCCCTATAGCAAAAATATCTCTCTCTAAAAAAGGAGAAACTTCTCAGTGTCTCAGTTTCCTCATCGGTTTAGCAGGATAACAATTAGGTCTACTTCCAAGACTCTCCGGAGGATTAGGGGAAGCGTTGCCTGTACCGTGCTATGAACCAGAGTCTGCAGATGGCTGCCATTGCTGTTAGGATGTTGATGAATTAAATGCCGTGAGTCTAAAACAAAAGGATTGTCTTGTCTTGAAAATACACATAGGTTTTCAAATATAGGGAAAAATGTTTGGCAACAGTGAATTTGCTGGACTCAGATGACTGCAAAATAGCTCAGGTTGTTTCCCAAATCCCAGATGTGACTGGATTTGCATGTCTTGCGGAAGGATGGATGAGAAATACAGAGTTCTGGTACCTTCCTTCTAAATACCTTCTTTTTTTTTTTTTTTTTTTTTTTTTTTTGGAGAGGTTTTTGCTATAGGGCGCGTGCGCTCGCCAGACAGACAGAGACAGACAGAGAGATAGAAAGCAGGAAATCACCCCCCAGGGGGGATGGCCACGCCGCAATCCCTTCTCCTCCATTCTCCTCTCGGGATCTTGGGCACGCACGCACACGCGCCCGGCGTGAGGTTAAGCCGCCGGGTCCGGGACTCGAACCGCGGTCGACTATGTGGGAGTCCAGCGACATAGCCATTACGCTAACTGCTGGTCCCCTAAATACCTTCTTAAATCAGAAAATAAGGAAGACGATTTTATGAAAGATATGTTTCGATTTCTTTAACTTGGAAAACGAGCGTCAGTGCATTAGAAGCAGCAGACAGACATACATTTCTTTCCTTGATGCTTTTTCTGAGGTGAACTGTTTCATTTCACGTTGATTCCCATTTATAGGGTGGAGTCTACTGTATTAGAGTTAGATTTTATTCTTTTGAAAGAGCGTCCATGTTTTAAGCCATCAAACCGTGATGACTAATCTGATCCTGTTAAGAGTCCTGACTGTCTTGGGCTCCCAGCTCAGATATCTTTGGGCTCTGGCTCCCACTGGATTCTTTATTTTGGCTAAGTATATCACCTTTCCTGCAGTCACCCAGGCTTGAAATCAACCAAACCATTGCCTGTGACCCTCTTTCTCTCATGTTTTAAGGTCCTGTTAGAATGTCTTCTCTGATTATTCACCCCCTGTCCCCTCAGGCCATCCTGCTGCACTGTGTGATTTCAGCTCTCATGAATTCATGCTACACAGTTTGGATGGGTTTTGTCGAGTCATTTGTTCTTGGGTAGCTACTCTCCTCTCGCATCAGAAATGCTCCTGCCACCTTGGTCTTGTTTCGGTTCTGTTATACACACCTATGCTCTAGAATCCTCAGTGACTCCCAGCTACTTACAGAATAAAGCTTAAAGCCTGTAACCTAATGTTTAGGTACCTTTCAAACTTTGACTCCAGTCTCACTGTCCAATCTGATGTGAGACCACTCTACTGTCCCATCCCCAAATTTGTGCCTTTGCATGTGCTTCTCCATGGAATGAATGAGTGTTCAGCTCATATGTTTAAATTCTTCTCAAGTGTGAGTCTGTCATCCATCCTCCTCTTTTTTTATTTTTTCATTTTCATATGCATAATATCCTTTTGGGAACTATTATCTAGTAACACCTTTTTTGAAAAGTAATTAATTTAATTCTATTTATTTATTGCCTTTTTTTTTTTTTTTTTTTGAGAGGTTTTTGCTTCAGGGTGCATGCACTCACCAGAAAGAGAGACAGACAGAAAGCAAGAAATCACCCCCCCCGACCCCAGGGAGGGGATGGCCATGCTGCAGTCTCTTCCCTTCCGTTCTCCTCTCGGGATCTTGGGCACTCAAGCACACGTGCCTGGTGTGAGTTTTAAGCCACTGGGTCTGGGACTCGAACCGTGGTCGACTACATGGAAATCCAGTGACATACCCATTATGCCAATTGCTGGTCCCTATTTATTTATTACTTTAATTTGCTACAGAGCATGTGCACTCTCGAGAGAGAGGGAGGGAGGAAGTGAGAAAACAAGCTGCCAGGTCTAGATTCGAACTGTTGTCAGCTACGTGCAAGTTCAGTGCCCCAACCACCATGCCACCTGCTGGCCCCAATAACACCTCCCCCCATTTTATTATTTATTTATTTATTTATTTATTTATTTATTTATTTATTTATTTTTCAAATTTGACCAGAGAGAGAAAGGGAAAGTGAGAAAGCAAGCTGCCAGGTCTGGGACTTGAACTGTGGTTGGCCATGTGGGAGTCTAGAGCCTCAACCGCTATGCCACCGGCTGGTTCCAGTAACACCTTTTTTTATTGCATTAAAAAACGTCAGTATTAGGTTAATGAATAGACTTTGTGTTTATTTATTTATTATAATTAGCAGAGGACACATGTATTCCTGAGAGACACACAGAGACAGAAAGAGGGGACCTCCCCCAGTTGGGCGTGTACATGCCACATTCCCTTTCCCTCCATGCCTTCTTCTTGTCGGGATTTTGGGCATGCTGCGCTTATGTGCCCTGCATGTTTTTCTAGCTGTCGGCCTGGATTTAAACTGGCTGGCCATGTGAGATCCAGCTCCTGTAGCCACTGTACTATCGGCCTAGCCACAAAGACTATATTTTAGGGCAGTTTTAGGTTAACAGAACAGAGAATTGAGCAGAAAGTACAGAGAGCTCCCATACACCCCTGTTCCTCCACCCTCATGGTTTCCCCTGTTATTAATATCTTGTGTAAGTGTGGTACATTTGTTACAGGCTTTTAAAATTTTTATTTATTATTGTTCAGTTTGACCAGAAAGAAACACACAGAGAGAGAGAAAGAGAGGGGGAGAGTGAGAAAGCAAGCCTCCAGGTCCAGGACTTGAACCATGATTAACCATGTGGGAGACCAGCACCTTCACTGCCATGCCACGTGCTGGCCCAGACAGTTGATGAATCAGTATGGATATATTATTACTAAGTAAAGTCCATTGTTCTCACCGGGGCTGACTGCGTTGTAGAGGTCCCCAGGCTGCATAAATGCACAGTGCCACATACCCACCGTGAAGAGTGTCACGTGAAGAGTTTCACTGCCCTGAAATCCTGGGTGCTCCAGCTAGCTTTCCCTTCTCCTCCTTCCCTTTTTCCTCTTTATAAGACTTTGTTTTTACATTTTAGTTAGATTTCTCTCTTTTTTTGGAGAGGTTTTTGCTATAGGGCGTGTGCACTCGCCAGAAAGACAGAGACAGAGAGACAGAAGGTGAGAAATCACCCCCCAGGGGGGATGGCCATGCCACAATCCCTTCTCCTCCATTTTCCTCTCGGGATCTTGGGCATGCACGCACACACGCCAGGCATGAGTTTTAAGCCACCGGGTCTGGGACTAGAACCGCGGTCAGCTGCATGGGAGTCCAGTGACATAGCCGTTTCGCTAACTGCTGGTCCCGAGTTAAATTTCTTTATTCTTTTTCTTTTCTTTCTTTTTTTTTTTTTTTGAGAGGTTTTCGCTATAGGGTGCATGCGCTTGTCAGACAGACAGAGAGAGACAGAGAGACAGAAAGCGAGAAATCATCCCCCAGGGGGGATGGCCATGCCACAATCCCTTCTCCTCCGTTCTCCTCTCGGGATCTTGGGCACGCACGCACACGCACCTGGCGTGAGTTTTAAGCCACCGGGTCTGGGACGTGAACCGGGGTCAACTATGTGGGAGTTCAGCGACATAGCCATTACGCTAACTGCTGGTCCCTAGTTAAATTTCTTGAGAGTAGCACTGGGTTTGGCAGCTCCGCAGCATCCCATGCCACCACTTGGTGTTTTTGTGCTTTGAGATATTGAACGACCCCACAAAGCACAGCACTGGCCTGCCCGAACTTTGGGACAGTGGGGCGGGGATGTGTGCCACATGGTAGAAACCACGGTTCAGACCCTTGCTCTGCCACGCCACTGCTGTGTGATCTTGGCATGCATTCTTACTTCTCTGCCTCTGCTCCAGAGAACCCGACGTGCCGGGCTCTTCGGATACAATTTGGGATTGATACTTCTCATCTCACTCCTTTCAGCACATCATTTGCTACTAATCTGTGAATGGTTAAGCTTTAATCTGATTGAGAGAATTAGAAGGTACAGATTGAGCATCCCTAATCGGAACATCTGAAATCCACAGTGCTCCACAATCAGGAATGTTTTGAAGCACCGACATGACAGCACAAGCAAAAAAATTCCACACCTGGTCCGATGTGATAGGTGTCAGTCAGAATGCGGCTGTACAAGAAACGTCGTATGAAATTGCCTTCAGGCCTTGTTTATACGGTACATAGGAAGCATAAATGACTTTCGTGCTTAGATTTGGGTCCTATTTGCAAGATACCTCATTATGTATATGTAAATATTCCCAAATCCGCAAAGATCTGAAACACTTTTGATCCCAAGCATTTTAAATAAGGGGTGCTCATTGGTATTGGCTAATAGAAAACCTAAGAGGCGGGGGCCATCATACACCACCCGAGAAGGGGGAGGCCAGAAGGGGGAGCTGGGATCAGGCAGTAGTACCTGAACTCGAGGGTCCTGAAATGGGCACAAGTTTGAATGAATGAATCAGAGGCTTTTAGGGTTTACTTTTCATTATAAATAGCCACTGAAGTTACCGAACAAAATCAGCAATTGTGTCCTAAGATGTTTTCTTAGTAGCTAGGCTCTTTCTTCGTCTGTTACAAAAAACTGTTGGATTTGACCTCTAAAAAAGAACAAGTCCTGGGACCAGCAGATGGCATAAGGGTTACGTCGTTGAACTCCCACGTCGTTGACCATGGTTCGAGTCCTGGACTGGGCAGCTTAAAACTCATGCCAGGCGTGTGTGTGTGCATGCCCAAGATCCCGAGAGGAGAAAGGAGGAGAAGGGATTGCGGCGTGGCCATCCCCCCTGGGGGGTGATTTCTCGCTTTCTGTCTCTCTGTCTTTCTGGCGAGCGCACGCGCCCTATAGTAAAAACCTCTCCAAAAAAAAAAAAAAAAATCAATCTTGAAAGAAAAAACAATTCCCGAGTGCCCAGATAATCAGGACTAAATATCAGGCCATTTTGTCAGTTTCCTCACGAGGGAGGAAAACGAAGCAGCAGCGATGTGTGTTGCTTGTGGGAAGTTTCGGTTTGCCTTCGATTTCTTGTGATCAAGGGTTGTGGGTATTTCCAGTTTCCAGAAACTGGTCAGAATCAGAAACAACTGTGAGGAGGTGGAAGCTCCAGGGGCAAAACCGTGACTGTGGGAGGAAAAGCTCCCTCTGGGGGAATAACTGGTGCCCTTTACCACCTGCACCTCTGACCCCAAGGTCGGGCAGGCCTCACATTTCCCGGCAGCTGCAGGAGCCTGGGTGATGGTAAAAGTAAAAACCTCCTGTTACCTTGTTTACATGGAAATGTTCCCAAATGCATCCGCTGCAGCGTCTGTTTATTCTTAAAAATGTACATATGATGACACTCACTCTTGAGGTACGAAGTCCCGTGGGGTTGTGGAGTCACCACCACTATGGAGACACACAGGAATCCCAGCAAGCCCCTCCTCCCCTTTTGGACAAATACTGTGCTCTCAGTCAGCATAGTGGTCCACACTGTGTGAACAGAGGTAGTGGAAGACTTCCTACTGCAGCAGTGGCTGCTTAATGTTGTATTTATTTCATGGTTATTTATTTTTTTTTAAGTTCATGATTTTTAAGGTCCTGTTAATAATACTTTTTTTTTTCTTCCAGTTTTTGCTATAGGGCACGTGCACCCGCCAGGTAGAGATAGAGAGAGTGAGAAAAAGAGGGAAAGTGAGAAATCACCCCCGCACACGCACACACAAGAGAGGACAGCCACACTGCAGTCCCTTTTCCTTCATTCTCTTCTCAGGATTTTGGGCATGCACGCACATATACTCAGCATGATTTTCAAGCAGTCGAGTCCGGGACCCGAACGGTGCAGCTGGACACGTGGAATCGAGTGCCCTAACTTCCTTGCAACTTGCTGGCTTCAGCAATATTTACTTCTAGCATTTTCCCTCTTTTTTTTTTTTTTTTTTGTAAGACTTGTTTTATTTATCTTTATTTATTTTAATTTGACCAGAGAGAGACAGAGAGAGAGGGAAAGTGAGAAAGCAAGCCGACAGGTCTGGGACTCGAACTGCGGTCGGTCATGTGGGAGTTCAGGGCCCTAAACCACAATGCCACCAGCTGGCCCCCACATTTTCCTTTCTATTTAAATGTCTCATGTTGAATTTGTGGTAGAACTAAAGTGTTCTTGAAAACGGCTCTGAAATATATAACCTACTGTCCCTGTCAGTTTGAGTGTGTTTCGAGTGTCCAGTCAATGTACATTTTAGGCCATTTTTAAATTCTGTTTTGTGTTTCAAACCACAAGGCAGTTTTTGTTGTTGTTTTTGTCACTTTGAGTTGATTGTGTGAGGAAATTAGAATTTAAACACTTAATGTTGTTACAACGTGGGGAAAACTTAACAAAGGCATTGCTTAAATGTTCTTTCCCCTTTTCCTTTTTCCTCTCTCTTGGCTTTTGTAGAGAGGACTTTTTCTCAGGTAGGGGAGATTTTTATGTAGAAGTTATTCCTAGTCCAACTTAGGCTGTCATTTTTCTCTGTCGGGCTCTATTTTCTTTTTCTCTGGCTCTCTCCTCTTCTTGGTCTCTTTCTTTCTTTTTGTCTTTTTTCCTTTAGTTGTAGAAAGTTGAGTTCCATCCCAATTATTAAATCTTCGGAGGCCATTCCCACATGGTTCCGTAAATGGTAGCCTCATCCCGCGTCCTTTCATCTCCTTCCCTGCTCTCTGGCTTGACAGTTGAAAAGGTCTGACTGTGCCACACAATAGTTTGATTGGTTTCTCTGGGGGAGACTTTTCCCTGCCTCATCATTCGCCAGGCAGGTGGACCAGAAAGTCTCTTGATTCTTTTGTTGCCTCTCAAAGTCCGAGGTCTTTGACTGAATAAATCCGCCGTCATGGGATAATTTGCTAAAAGGAGACTGAAAGATGTGAGAGAAAAGGCTCACGACTTGGGTGCTGCATTAATGAAATAACGGGGCCTTGGAGTTTGCAATTGAAAAATCACCAGGAATGCAATGGGTGGAGACGGGCGCCTTTGATTTCCCATAATAAACTTTTCGTTCTATCATTTCAAGCATGCCTGTCCCTTCGCGGGCCTGCGGCCCTGAATGTGTTTGCATTTGTGCCCATCCAGAAGGGGACAGCCCTGCCTGCCCAGAGCCGTTTGGGTGCTGTGTCTAGTTAGTCATTCGATTATTGCTAGTGGATGGAAAGAATTCCATATGACAGAACTAAGGTTGAGTTAACACAGGACGAAAAGTAATTTACAGATAGGCTGTCCCCAGCCATCTTTGTAGCCCCTGATAAGGTTTCATTTCAGAATGGATAGGCGACATTTCCACTTACGGGCCCATTCTGCGACACCTGTGATAACAGCTTCTGGGTCCTAATTGAAATTGGTTTCAAAATGGATTTTCACTTTTCTCTGTCTGTGGAAAATATTGAATGGACTCAGAGCTGCCACAGAGAACCCCGGACCTTGGAAAATGGAGCGAGGAGCTAGGATCATCTTTCATAACAGTGTCGATGATATGACAGTTTTGTTATCTGTCTTATTAATGAAATCATTGATCACCTGATGAGGGAGATAATAAACTACATTCCACCACTGCCCGGAAGCTCAATTAGACTGGTATTACAAACACGGAGGGGAGAAGCCAGGGGAGAAGCCCAGCGACAACCGCAGTGGAGAAGTAAAGGTCAATTAGAACTTTTCCTTCCCGCAGTGGCCATTGCAGTTGGGTGCCTTCGGAGGGACTGCGGTCCAAGTGTCTTGAAATCGTAGAAGTCAACATTATGTTCAGGGGCTTTCTTTTGGGCCCATGTGGGGTGACTTGCAGTTTTATTAAATAAACTTTTTTAGAAATTTAAAGTAAAATTTAAACATTTGTTTTTAAAATGATTACTTCTTCCATTAAATGCAGTTTGGAGGTAGAAGGAGAAGCTCTGCATTGTTGATCTTCATGGGAAAAATAAGAAAGAAAATACACACACACACACACACACACAACCTCCAGACTCATTCCCTTCCCCTGTGGTGAAGGGATTTGGGGCTTGTCCCCAATAGGTGTATTGGGTAAGGAAGACCAAAGTAGGGTTTTTTCAAAGAAAAGCAGCTTATAGGCTCTTCCTCTCTTAAAGCGCTTTGGAACTCCTGGTAAGACTGGAATTAGGCTTGGATTTAATGGGGTGACTCCATTGTTTGGTGTTGGGCTGCTCTGGAATGCGCTTTCTGTCTCTCCTGAAGGAGGGGAAGGGATGCCGAAGACTGACTTCTCGTGTTTCACGGTAAATTGTATTCCTAGGTGTTTCTCCATTCTCTGCCAGCAAGGATCAATCCAGTCCCAACTGAGCTTGAAAGAGGAGCTGTGATCAAAGGCGCTAATGATGTCACTGATCTCTGGTGATTGATTAGGAACAGAAGTTCTGGAGAATTCAGCCTCTCCTTGTAATTTCAAATTCATTAGTGTCTACCATTAGAACAGCTAGCTCTTAATCAGCAAAATTACACAAATGAACACACAGAATGTATTGTATTTTTCTTCTTGATGTATCTATGACTGTTTTTTAAGGTTATTGGAATAATGGTTACACTTTATGAGCAACCTTCACCTTTAAATATACCACAAAGAAATAGAGCTCTCTATGTAAACCGAGTTAAGGATTTTGGAATTCCATTTATAAGCTGGGACAAATATGTAGAAATGAAGACATTTATGATGCGTTCAAAGCACTTTGACTGAATACAGATAATTACGAGTTAGGTCATCTTTAAATGTATTTGAATGTTTTATTAACTTGGAAATTTAGGTGTTTTGTACGCAGATTTCGAAATACTTTGAGTTATTTTATGTAACTGTCTGATATTTTCTCCTTGCCATTCAAGGGATGCCTGATTTCTGTGTGGATATTTGTCTTTGAAAACAAATGCAGTTCATGCCTGGAGATGACTAATCTTCCAACTGGGGAAGATGCAACTTGAAAGAAAATAGTTACAAAATGAGAGAGAGAGAGAGATCTCTTTCTGGACCTGTTCGTGACTACACTGTGACCACTGTCGTAGATCCATATAGAGTAGGGATTGATTGCAAGAGTGTTGGAAAAAAATTCAGTTTTGGAACGCCCACAAAAGAAAAGTTGAATGGAAAATGGAGAATATAAATTACTATTAAGGTTGCTGTTATCTTTCATAGTTTGGTTGTCAAGGAGTCTTGTTTTGTGCTTGCTTATGGCTAATTTCTTTCAGAGAAATTTCATTTTGACAGTTTCTCTCTGAGTTTGTAGTAACAGTAGTATATCAAGAAAAGAGGTCATGCAAGTGAGCCTTTGGAAAAGGAGTGTGGCAGTTATAAATGCTAAGCCTTCATGGATGTCAAAGAAGCCCATGTTCTTTCTTTTCTTAGAGAATTATTTATTTATTTTTAAAGTATATACAGATAAAACTTTTAAAAATGATTATTTATTTAATTTTACTTATTCATTCATTTATTTTAATTTGACCAGAGAGAGACACACACAAAGAGAGAGAGGGAAAGTAAGAAAGCAAGCCACCAGGTCTAGGACTAGAACCGTGGTCCACCATGTAGGGGTGTCCAGTGCCTTAACCATCATGTGACCTGCTGGTCCCCAAGAATTATTTAATTAATGAATTTATTATTATTATTTGAATTTTGCTATAGGGCATGTGCTCTCACCAGAGCGAGAGAGAGAAAGTGAGAAAGCAGGCAGCCGAGTCTGAGACTTGAACCTCGGTTGGCCATGTGGTAGTCCACCGCCTTTAACTGTTACGCCACCTGCTGGCCCCAACACCCACGTTCTATTGACAGTGATAAGAAAAATAATTGGAGACCCTTGCTTATAACCAAAAAAAGAACTTTCAGAAAGAATAGAACACTGGCATGTTTCCAGCAAGGTAAACATTTTCTGATAAAATTTGAATCTAATATTCAGTTGAAGGTTTTTTTCCCAAGCATTTAAAAACTAGAAAACACACACACACACACACACACACACACACACACACACTGGCCCATTTCACATCAAGTTTAGATCAAATCGGTCTTCTAAAAAAACCCTGATGTTTCTAGGCTTGTTTTCAAATCCTGGCAAGAACAGCAGAAAAGTTTCTTTCCTATAAATGTTGACAGCAGTTCCTGTGTAGGCTAACAGAGTTTTATAAATAGAGTTTACTTAGCTAAAACCATATGTATGCCAGTGAAACAATCTCACATTTATTTGTGTTTTGATTTATAGAAAACATGTGCCCCTTGACAAAGCCTTTGGGCTCTTTTCCGCAATTAAAAGGAATCACGTCTGAAAAAATAGCTACCATCCTAAATGAGAAACGTTTTTTCATAAATTCAAAGCACTTTCTTTGATTAGTTTCATACAGAATTGTAATAGTTTCATCCATTAGTTTGACCCAACAAACTGGGTGAATTGGAAAAATAATAGATGGCTTGTGACCATCTGTTAGTCTGTCTGTCCATCATCTCTAGTCACATACACTCATGCACCAGCGTCAGCATACTTAGCGAGTGAACTTGGGGAATGCAAATATTACAGAGGCTAGGAAATACGGGAGTGCTGGTATCAGTGGTAAGCAGAACAGTGTCTCTGGTGCCTGTTCTTTGTGGTCACAACTGTCAGCTGAGCACGCAGTGTGCTCCTCTGTGGTCGTGTTTTGGGCTCTAGTGGGGAACATGGGCTGTATGTACCTGTTGCCAGGCTTCCATTCGGATGTCTGCAAGATAGTTATACCTTGGTGCTCTGCAACGATAGAGCGTAAGGAAAGAGGGAGAAGGCAGTGTGCAGGACCACGTGGTGGCACCGTGGCAAAGCAACTGGACCCACATGGGAAAGGTCCGGGGAACTTACCCACGACCCTCCATGAACACATGAGCTCTGGGAGTGAGACTGGAGGGTGGATCAATATGTCAAGACCATGTTGGGGTTCTTTCTATGTTTCTGTTTGTCTCTTTCTCATGAATAAGTAAGTAAATTTAAGACAGTGTGGGGGCCAGCAGGTGGCGTGGTTAAGGGCGCTGGACTCCCCCATGACTGATCACAGTTCGAGTCCCAGACCTGGCAGCTTGCTATCTCACTTTCTCCCTCTCTCTCTCTCTCTCTCTCTCTTTCTCTATCCCTCTCTGGTCAAATTAAAATAAATAAATAAATGGATAAAGTTAAATAATTCTTAAAACAAAAAGAAGACAGTGTATAACTCTCATTATCTTTTTAAAAAGTTTTATTTAAAAATATATTCGTTTTGTTTACTGCTCTTTTAAATAGTTCAGGGTTGGAGATAAGTTGTAAGAGAGAAAAACTCTTTTTTATAAAAAAATACTTAATTTATTATTGTTGTTTAATTTGACCAGAGAGAGAAAGAGGGAGAGAGAAAGATAGAAGGAAAATAAGAAAGGAAGCCTCCAGGTGCAGGATTTGAACCATGGTTGGCTATGTTGGAGTCCAGTGCCTTAACCACCATGCCACCTGCCAGCCCCAAGGAGAAAAACTATGTTCATGAAGAAATGAGAATTAGCACTGTAAAGTTATATGTAATCCAATGTAATATAAAGAAGATTATGATGATAATAAAAATAAATTAATTAAAAAAAAAAGAAATGAGAATTAGTGGGACCAGCAGTTAGCATAATGGCTATGTCGCTGAACTCCCATATAGTCGACCGTGGTTTGAGTATCGGATCCGGTGGCTTAAACTCATGCCGGGCACGTGTGTGTGTGTGCCCAAGATCCTGAGAGGAGAATGGAGGAGAAGGGATTGCGGCGTGGCCATCCCCTCTGGGGGGTGATTTCTTGCTTTCTATATCTCGGTCTTTCTGGTGAGCACATGCGCCCTATAGCAAAAACCTCTCCAAAAAGAAAAAAGAAAAAAAGAAAAGAAAAGAAAAGAAAAAGAAATGAGTATTAGCTGGGACCAGTCTACAAAATATTACCTGGTCACTATCCTAGACTAGGTCTGTGATATTCTACTTACTTGGGGGTGTTTATTAATCACGTGAGTCGATGTTTATTAAATATGGAGGCTTCATAACACACACACACACACACACACACACACACGGTTAGATCCTACATATAAATACTAGTATAATATTGAGCCTTATTTTATTTTAACTTTGGAAACCTTTCATTTTTGTTTAGAAATAAAAAATTGTATATGCCTTTTTTTTTTTTTTTTTTTTGCCATAGGGTACGATGCTTGCTGGAAGAGACAGAGAGAAAGTGAGAAATCAGCCCCTAAGAAGGCTGGCTCTGCCACAATCCCTTCTCCATTCTCTGCTGGGGATTTTGGATATGCATGCGCACATGCCCAGTGTGATTTTCTTTTCTTTTATTTTTTGGAGAGGTTTTTGCTATAGGACGTGTGCACTCGCCAGAAAGACAGCGAGAGGCAGAAAGCGAGAAATCGCCCCCCAGGGGGGATGGCCAGGCCGCAATCCCTTCTCCTCCATTCTCCTCTTGGGATTTTGGGCATGCCCGCACACGTGCCCGGTGTGAGTTTAAGCCACCAGATCCGAGACTCGAACTGCGGTTGACTATATGGGAGTCCAGCGACATAGCCGTTACGCCAACTGCCGGTCCGCCCAGCATGATTTTCAAGCCTCTGTCTTTAGGACCCAAATCGCCATCAGAAATGTGGGAGTCCAGTGCCTTAACCACCATGCCACCTGCTGGCTCTATGTACTTTATGTAAACAGAAGAGTTAGGTTTTTATAAAAATCCTATTCTTGGCATAGGGCGGGCGCTACCACGCCCTAAAAATCCTATTCTTGAAGGTAATGTCAATTTTCTTTTTTTTTTTTTAAGGAATTATTTATTCATTTATTTAATTCCATTTATTATCATTGTTTTTAATTTGACCAGAGAGACACAGAGAGAGAGAAAGGGAAAGTGAGAAAGCAAACCGCCAGATCAGGGACTTGAACCAGGGTTGGCCATGTGGCCACCACGCCACCTGCTGGCCCGGTAATGTCAATTTTCTAATCCCTAGGTAGGCCTAGCCAGCTCCTGCCCCCTGCTCGTAGCTAGCTTCTAACTCGTAGTCAGAAACGAGTGTGGCTGGGACTAGCAGTTTGCGTAATGGCTATGTCACTAGACTCCCATGTAGTCGACTGTGGTTCAAGTCCCAGACCCGGTGGCTTAAACTCATGTTGGGCGTGTGTGCGTGCGTGCCCAAGTTCCTGAGAGGAGAATGGAGGAGAAGGGATTGCAGCATGACCATCCCCCCTGGGGGGTGAGTTCTCACTTTCTGTCTCTCTGTCTCTGTCTTTCTGGCGAGTGCACATGCCCTGTAGCAAAAAAAAAAAAAAAAAAAAAAAAAAAAAAAAAAAAAAAAAGCCTCTCTTAAAAAAGGAAAAGAAACTAGTGTGGCTGACCAAGGCAGCAGCTGCCTCAAAACCAATATGGTATCCAAGAGAAATGACCCTTCTCCTACTTAAACTTTTTTCTTTAAGTTTTAATTGCTAGGTAATGTGTGTGCCTGCCAGACACAGAGAGAGACGGTACCTCCGCGCGTCCCCTCGTGTGGCCATGCTGAACTCCTCTCTCCTCTTCTTCCCATCGGGATTTTGAGCACATATGCACACGTGCCGGGACTTGATTCATGGTCAGCTATATGACATCTGGCCCTCTGGCATGCTGCTTTACCACTGTGCCGTGGGGTCAGCCCCGAATGAACGATCTTCTGCTGCAGGGAGACTCACCCTGCAGTTCACCCGTGACGCTTATGAATTGGCTCCATAAAGTGGGTGAGCCCCTTGGAATTATTTTATGCGATACTTGACGGGCATATGGGTCTATGCCCTCCTTTTCTAAGGTTCTTTTTGTTTGTTTGTTTGGAGTATTGTTTAATTTATTTATTTTAATTTGACCAGAGAGAGAGAGAGAGAGAGAGAGAAAAAGAGAAAAAGAGAAAGCGAGAGAGAGAAAGCGATAAAGCAAGCCACCAGGTCCGGGACTTGGACCGTGGTCAGCCACGTGGGAGTCCAGCACTCTTAACCATCATGCCACCTGTCAGCCCCTCCTTTTTTCAAGTTATTAAAGAGACTGTGACCTGGTATATACCAGATGCTGTCATCTACAGGTGGGTTTTGGATCTCTTTCTCTGGATAAACATTAGTGGAATAATGAGGATTGCACTTTGTTTTATTATTATTATTTTGTTTTTGAGACATTTGGTATTGGGCTCTTGAGATCACTGGAGAGGCAGAGCAAGAGAAAGTGAGAAGCCAACCCCTCCCCCCGCCCAAGGGAAAATGGCCACAGCACAATCCCTTCCCTTCCATTCTCCTCTCAGGATTTTGGGCATGCACACACTTGCACCCAGTTTGAGTTTCAAGTTGCTTGGTCTGGGACTTGAACCATGGTCGATGACGTTCAAGAGTTCAGCTCCTTAACCACTACGCCACCTGCTGACCCTGAGAATTGCACTTTGAAGGAATGGTAATCTACAGGAAGAAACAATCCCAGTGCTGGGGAACGTGAAACTGACTCATACAGGATGTGACATGCTAACCACGGTGGTGATCCAGCTGACTTGGTAGGGCTGCATATTAAGGATTCAGAAGGTTCTGTTTGCACATCTCTTGATCTCTAAAAATGAGGGACTTGGGCTAGCAGGTGATGTGGTGATTAAGGTGCTGGATTCCCACATGGTTGACTACGGTTCGAGTGCCAGACCTGGTAGCTTACTTTCTTACTTTCCCTCTTTCTCTGTCTCTCTCTGGTGAATTAAAAAATAATAATAAAAATAAATAAATAAATAAATCTTTTTTTTTTTTAAATGAAGGAGTTGTGTCATACCAAAAAAGCTTTCCACCGTAATAGTCTGTGTCCATGACATTCACTTTAAGATCACCAGGAATTTAGATGAATGTAAAATAACAGGAAAGATGTGATATACATAAGAGGAACTTCAGAGGAATAGATTAATATAACCTAAATTTAGAACGGGAAATTTGCAGTTCTCTCTGCATTAAGCTGTACAAGTCCCACGGATGGGTCCATCTTGGATTGAAAGCCACTGAAGATTTTGTTGAGATCAAAATACAGCATCATATTGTTGAATCAGAAACAATTCCAGGTGGGGACCAGCGGATGCATAATGGTTCTGTTGCTGGACTCCCACGTAGTCGACCGACCATGGTTCGAATCCTGGACTGCAAGCTTGAAACTCAGGGCAGGCATGTGTACGTGTATGCCGAACATCCCAAGAGGAGAAGGGAGGAGGAGGGATTGCAGTGTGGCCATCTCCCAGGGGGGAGATTTCTTGCCTTCTGTCTCTCCATTGCTCTCTATCTCTCCAGCCAGCACATGCACCATCCTATAGCAAAATTCTCTCTTAAAAAAAAAACAAAAACAAAAACATGAAAACATGGGGCCAGCAGGTGGTGTGGTGGTTAAGGGTGCCGGGTGCGAGTCCCAGACCTAGCTGGCTTGCTTCCTCACTTTCCCTCTCTCTCTCTCTCTCTCTCTCTCTCTCTCTCTCTCTCTCTCTTTCTCTCTCGCTGTCCCTTTCTGGTCAAATTTAAATAAATGAATAAATAAATAGAGTTAAGTAAAATAATTCTTTAAAAACAAACAAAAAAGTTCCAGGGACTTTGAAGGGTAGTCGATAGATGTCAGTTTCAGGGGCCCAGCTTGGGAGTGTTCTGTCCCATTTTGGCTAAATTGCTGGTAATTACAGAGGATACCACAGCAGCGGCTGGCCTGCTAGTCTGGGATCTGTGATTTCCTGATTTCGACCCGATAACCACCCGTTCCTGACAAGGGCTTCCCGGGGTCTGTGGGTGGCTGCTAGAAGAGCCTTCTGGCTTTTGTGTGACTAAGTCCTCCCAGACCGCGGCCCTCTTTTAAACCTCTTCAACAACTTCACAGAGTGCCCTGCATAGTTTTCTAACTTGCCATCTGGTTTTATGCAGTTATATTTCATCATGGCTTCACTTAGAGCTTTTGCAAATTTCTTTGATGCTAATTTAGTTGCTTTAAACTTTTTGGAGTGGAAAGAAGAAACAAAACCAAGAGGACCATAAACTTTGATTACCAGACCCCTAAACACTGAACTTCTCCAGCAACTCGTATTTATAATTTATCCTTTGAGAATGGGACTTGGAGGCAGAGCTGGCAGTGTTGTGCTGAGAAGTTAGGCGGCTTGTTCGGATGCAGCAGAGGGGTGCAGAGGGGGCCTTCCCAGGGATGCCTGGGGAAGATGCTGCGTCACGTAAGGAAGATGAGATGGTTTATTACACAAGAATTCTTGAAATAATGACTTCTGGGAAGTCAAAAAGAAAGTAAACGTGGGACCTTAGTCAAAGTGGAAGAAGTGGGACCTCACGGAGGTTCAGTTCCAGTGGAACCTCACAGATCGGAGGCCTGCAGGACACCCCTCAGTTAACCTGCATCCCAATGGCATGCTCGCTCCCGCCTGAGACCTTAGAGCTCTCCGAGCTAGTCCTTGCTTTCCTGTCTTCAGCTGGTTTTGTTTACTTCTCTGTTTACTTTTAGGTTTTGGCCATAAGGCATATGCACTCTCCAGAGAGAGACAAAGAGAGGAAATGTGAGAAATCAACTCCCAGGGGGATGGCCAGGCTACATCCCTGTGTCCTCCATTCTCGGAATTTTGGGCACACGTACACATGTGCCTGGTATGATTTCAAGCCACCAGGTCTTGGACTCAGACTGTCGTTGGCCGTGTAGGAGTCCAGCCCCTTAACCACTTGGCCACCTGCTGGCCCTGATTTTGTTTATTGTTATAAAAGAACTAATTTGCTCGTTGGGAAAGTGGCCTGGGATCCCACCACCCATATAAAATCTTTGTTCACCTTTGGGTATAGTCTCTGTGTCTCTCTGCCGCTTTCTGTTTGGCTCTGTTTAGGTGGCCGAATGCTGGGAGTGTTTTTCATGTCATGACCACTCTTCTTCATTGGCCATGCCATTTATTCAGCCAGTCCCCGGCATAGTTACGTTTTTTTTCTTTTTCTTTTTCCCATTTTAAATAAAATGTGTTAAGATGCTTCTAAACAAATCCGTGTGCTTTGACTACTGACCAAATTAGCTTCAGGAAAGGTAGCAGCTCACTGCCATCAGCTGTTACCGAGAGCACCCCGTGGTCAGACACGTACCAACATCAGTGGTAAATTTTTACCGTACATGAGAACCTCACCTTATTTTTCGGCCTTTTTGATTGAAGTACACGACACGGGTGCAAAAGCGCACCTAGCGTAAGTGAGGAGCTTGCTGGATTTTCCCAAAGCGAACAGACCATGCAAACAGCATCCAGATCAAGACAGAAACACTTGCCCTGTGGGTGCACTCCACTGCGGGTGGTGCTGGCATGGTGCCCAGTGCCTGGCTGCGAGGAGCCTGGTCCTTACGGAGTGGGAGGTGCCTTCCCTTGGTGGGCCTCGTGCGCGTTTCCGTAGGCTGTCTACCCAGGGGTGGGGTTTCTGCATCCCAGGCTGTCACTACATCTAGCTTCACGAGATGTTGCCTCGTAGTTTCCCACGCTGTATAGGTCTGCTCCTCATTCTTGCTAACACTAGGTGTTTTTTTGTTTGTTTCCTCCCATTTTAGTTAGTTCTTTGTTAACTGTGTCAGGGTATCCGATTGTGGTTTTAATTTTTTCCCCGATACCTAAAGGACGTAAGTCAGAATCTTTTGAGATATTTTTGGCCGTGTGTATATTTTGCACGGTGTCTGTTGAAGCCTCTTATTTTTCCTGCAACACTTCCTTGGGGGTAGATAATTGGTTACTAGTTGTTCTATCACGGATGTGAATTGGTATCCCCGACACTGTCTTAATATATGCTTTCACTTCTTTTTCTCAACCATTTGATTCTATTGATCATTGCCTGTTTTTTTTTTTCCTTTTGTCAGTACCAGACTCTCTGAGATGTGTGGTACATTTTACGTGAGAGGGCACAGTATCTTTTATTATTCTTCCCTTTCAAATGGCTTTTGGTTCTTACTCATTTTTTCCTTCCAGGTGAACTTTAGGACTCCTTTTAGAATTATGTTGTTTATTAATTCATATGTATAGAGTAAAAGTATAAAAACATAGATGGGTATAGTCAATTTCTGCAGTGGTGGTTGCCTCTCGAGAGAGTGGGAAGGGAATGGTGGGGAGGGTTCGGTTTGATCTGTACTATCTTGTCTTTTTAAAGAGAAAAGGTTTTAAGCCTTTGAATGAGGAAACAGGTTAAATCTGGGTGATTGGTTCCTGAATGTTGCTTCTGTTCCTCTTAATATTCCACGATCAAAAGGATCCCTTTGGGGACCAGCAGGTGGTGGTAGGGTTAAGGCATTGGACTCCCACATGGCCAATCATAGTTCAAGTTCCAGACTTGGCGACTTGAAAATCAGGCCCGGTATGTGTGCGTGCATGCCCAAAATTCTGAGAGGAGAGTGGAGAAGGGATTGCAGCGTGGCCATCGTCCCTGAGGGAGTGATTTCTCACTTTCGCTCTCTCTGTCTCTCTCTGGCAAGCACATGCATCCTGTAGCAAAAATTTTTAAAATAAGATAAAATGAAAGCACTCTTTCGGAATTTTGTTTGGGATTTTATGAAACTAACACAGACTTTCTTGTAATTGCATCTACTATAAGAGATGGTCTTAGTTATTTTTTTGCACATTTTCTCCCAAGGTTACTCTCTTCCCAGGCATACAAAGCCACACGAGCGTGTTTTGGTGTACGTATCCTGCATTCATCCTCAAAAGTTTGTTTAAGGGGACCAGCAGGTGGCGTGGTGGTTAAGGCGCTGGACATTCCCACATGGCTGACCATGGTTCAAGTCCTGAACCTGGTGGCTTGCTTTCAATCACTTTCTCTTTCTCTCTGTGTCTCTCTCTGGTCAAAATAAAATAAGTAAATGAATAAATAAAATTAAAAATAAATAATTCTAAAAAAAAGGTTTGTTTAAATAATCTGTCACGTGTAAGAAAATAGGTAGGAAATAACAGTTGGCAAGGACTAACGGGTGTTTACTATATTCTCACCTTTATTCTTTATCCGGTTCTGGAAGCAATTTTGTTTTACTTCTTGGAATGGAAGTTGCAGGTACCTCGACAGTGCCTTGGGCAGTGTAAATACGTGGGTCTTCTCCCAGGAAAGTTCTGTTCTGTACCCCTCGACCCGCTTGTAAGAATGTAGGCTGCGTTTTGGTCAAGTCATACCAGCTGCCCTCTGTGTTCTTTGATGGCGGTGTCTGTACTTTGGTGGCGTCTTCTGAACTCTGTCAGTGGTAGGGTTGAGGATTAGGAGTGAATTGTGGCTCTGTTACTTGTTTGTTGTTGAAGTTAACATTGATAACGGCAGAAAAGGCCAAAGGACTATTGGAGGTCTTATTTTTGACCTTAAGTTCCTCTAACTTTGGAGTAACCTCAGTTTAGCTCATGACTTGGGAGTTCTGGAGTTGAGATACTGCTGGCCATGGCCAAACGGAAGGAAGAGCAAAGGGAGTCTCTTTTAGGGTTTTGCTCCCTGTGGTTTTAGTCACCCAGGGTCAACTGTGATCTAAAAATAGGTGAGATATTTTGAAAAAGAGAGAGCACTTTTACATAACTTTCACTACAGAAGGTTGTAATTGTTCTGTGTATTAGGTTACCTACTGTCTGTGGTTTCAGGTATCCACTGGGGGTCTTAGGCTGAGTTCCCTACAGACAAGGGGGGACTAGTGACGTGAAGGTTAGTCTCAGTTCTGCATATGCCATGTCGCTATTATGCATGTGTATAAAACAACTCTCATAAAGAGAGGCAATTCACAAACACCTTTTAGATGCCAAGTAGCAGGATATACATCCCTTTGAAGATAGGCAGCATTGCCATCGAAGGTGTAATTCCAGTTGTTTTCTTAAGTCTCAACTTCTTTCAGTTGAACCTGCCTCTGAAAGCTTTTGGAAATCATTGAGAGGCATGATTCTTGTTTATCCTCCAAATTTCAGATCATCCAGCGTTTGGTTGGCCTTTTTGTCTGGGGAGTTACAAATCCCCCAGCGCCATGCCAGTAAGCGCAGAAGTTTTGCCAGCCCACAGAGAAATTTGAACTTCCTTTTTTACCCACAGAAGTGTCTCAGGGAAATCGTGCATACAATAGGACTTTTCATGCCTAGACCCTGCCCAGGGGATTTCTGTCTAATGAGAACCGTTTCTTTTTTCTTAAGAGTACTCAGATGGAACAAAGCTCAGGAAGAGGTAGAGGACAGAACGCAGGGAAGGGAAATACAGAAAACGCAGAGCCATCTATTTTCTGAACATCTTTGCTCCCAAGTCCAAGCACTTGTGAGCGTGAGGTTCTTTGATACTGATGTACTGCCCACAGTCACCAACACGATTGAGGCCAGTCTAAACGCCAGACACTGACTTGGACTGTGAAGATTAAATGATGGGACCTGCTGTCAGTCTACCTAAAACTGGATGAACAAGACAACCAGGTGACAATATCCTTATCCATGCCATATCCATGATGCCTACAGAGCATCAAGGAAAAAGCAGTATATGGACTAGACCTTGTGGAAGGCAGCGTCTGCCTGGAGCTGGCCATGAGATAAAAGACGTTCTAGGTAGATGGAGTAGCGTGAGCAAAGACTTGGAAGTAGATTGGTGAGGGAGGGTGGAGGCTGAAGTTGTGAGTGGCAAGGCATATGGGGCGACCTGGCTAAGCCCTGTGAAGACGTTACTGAAGAGTTTGGGCCCTGTCCTTAAGGTGAGTGGGAAGAGGGAATGATGGCATATCATCTTCTTTTAAAAAGTACCTTTGGAGATCAGCAGGTGGCGTAATGGTTACGTTGCTGGACTCCCACGTAGTCGACCGCAGTTCAAGACCTGGACCTGGTGGCTTAAAACTCATGCCAGGCACAGTATGCGCGTGTCCAAAATTCTGAGAGGAGAATCGAGGAGAAGGGATTGCGGCATGGTCCTCCCCACTGAGTGATTTCTCACTTTCTGTCTATTTCTCTCTGTCTCTCTGGCGAGCCCATGTACCCTATAGCACAAACACTCTCCTCTTTTTTTAAAGAATTACTTTATTTTGGTGACCAGCAGGTTGCATGGTGGTTAAGTCACTGGACATTCCCACGTGGTTGACCACGGTTTGAGTCCCGAACCTGGTGGCTTGCTTTCTGACTCTTCTTCTCTCTATTTCTGTGTCTTTCTCTGGTCAAATGAAAGTAAATGAATGAATAAAATGAAATAAATTTTAAAAAGAATTATTTTATTTAACTTTATTTACTTACTAAATAATTTGACCAGAGAGGGACAGGGAGAAGGAGAGAGCAAGAGAAAGTGAGAAAACAAGCTGCCAGATTTGGGACTTGAACCATGGTTGGCCATGTGGGAGTCCAGCGTCCTTAACCACCATGCCACCTGCTGGCCCCTCAAAAAAACCTCTCTTTAAAAAAAATAAGAGAGTACCTTTTGGAGCCAGCAGGTGTCATGGTGGTTGAGTTACTGGACTCCCACATGGCTGACCACGGTTTGAATCTTGGACTTGGTGGCTTGCACTCCCTACTCCCTTCTGGTGAATTGAAAAATAAAAGTAACTGGGGCCTGCAGGTGACATGGTAGTTAATGATGCTGGACTCCCACATGGCCAACTGTGTTTCCAGTCCCAGACCTTGTGGCTTGCTTTCTAACTTCCCTTCTCTCTCCCTTGTACTGTCCCTCTCTGGTCAAATTAAAATAAATAAAGTTAAAGAAAATAATTCTTTATAAAAAAATAAAAGTAATGATAAATAAAAATTACTTAATTCTTTTTTTAAAAAAGAGTGATTTATTTAATTTTGTCATTATTATTATTTTTAATTTGCTACAGGACACATGCACTCATCAGAGAGACAGAGAGAAAGCAAGCCACCAGATCTGGGATTTGAACCATGGTCGGCCCTGTGGGAGATCAGTGTCTTTAATCACCACCCCTCCTGCTGGCTCCCATAAATAATTCTTTAAAAAATACCTTTGGGGGCTGGCAGGTGGCATGGTGGTTAAAGGTGCTGGACTCCCACATGACTGACTGCAGTTCAAGTCCCGGACCTGGTGGCTTGCTTTCTCATTCCTGTCCCCCTCTCCACCCCCGGGCCCTCTCTGGTCAAATTAAAAAAAAAAAAAAGTTAAATAAAATAATTCTTTAAAAAAAAAGAAAACCTTTGGCCTCAGCACAAGGATGGCTTGGAGTGGGGAGAATGGAGACAAGTAGGAGTGTGCAGCAGACCTGGTAGGTAGGGGAGTGGAGGGCAAAGGGGAATCTTGCCTGCACACCCCTGTTCACTGCAGCACCTTTCCCTACACCCAGCTGTGGAATGAGCCCACGTTAGTGGATATACACAGTGGAATACCATTCAGGACCAGCAGGTGGCGCGGAGACCAAGCTGGCTGGATCCCTGGCTGGCTGTGCGGTTCAAGTCCAGATCCTGCACCTTGAGAAACATGCCAGGTGTGTGTGTGTGTGTGTGTGTGTGTGTGTGTGTGTGTGTGTCCAGAATCCCAAGAGGAGAATGGAAGGGAAGGGAAGTATGTGGATACTAAAGGCAAAGGGGATATGTGAAAAGAGATTAGGAATAAACTGAGGCTGATATAAAGTGCGATATTTTGGAGAAGAACGTGAGTGGATTAGAGAGAAGACAAAGCCAGTGGCTGAGCGTTGGGAGCTGGCCAGGAAAGGGAGTATGGCCTCTGAGAAAGGAAAGAAGCTGGAAGTGAATTTTTTTTTAAGAGTTATTTTATTTAACTTTATTTATTTATTTATTTATTTTAATTTGGCTAGAGAGGGACAGAGAGCGCGAGAGAGCGAGCAAGGTACCAGGTCTGGGACTTGAACCATGTTCGGCCATGTGTGAGTTCAGTGCCCTTAACCACCACGCCACCTGCTGGCCCCCAGGGTGAATGAATCTTAGGCACAAATTTGAGGTGGGGGAGAGGCAAATCAAGATTCCAAGCCCCCTCCTGTGTTTTCACAGTGAGTGATAAAGGCTGATGAGAGAGCCCAGGAGTGGGTTTAGGGATGGGGAATATTTTGCACTGTTTTTGTGAGGAAGGAGAAAAGGTCCGAGTCCGTAGAGTTGGGCCCAGAAGAAGTCATACACGATCACCTCGTGTCTGTGTAACTAGAACCCCTCCCTCTCACTGCAGCTTCCAGCAGAGCAGGGAGAGCGGGCAGCTGACCCGGGGTGGCTGTGAGCCGCCCAGGGGTCTGCAGGGCCCTGTAAGGGACAACTTGTTCACCCTTCTGCCCTCCGCCCCGTCAGCCTGGTGTAGCACGTGGTCGTGAGGGGGATCCCAAAGTTCAGTCGTTTATTTGTGCAACGCGACAGTTATGAATGTAGCTCTTGGAGAGATGGGAGCCATAACCTTGCTTTCATTTGTAGCGACGTTCACCCGTCATTGACACAAAATGAATACAATCCATACCGCCTGCTGCCCTGACATAAATGACTTGTTTTTATTAGTGGTGCCTTCCTACGTGGCTTTAGAACCAGGAAGGCTGTTTGGGAGACCTTGGGGCCCACTGCGTGTGCGTGTACATGTACGTGTGCGTGTGTGTGGGTGACTGTATGAATTTCAGGTGAGGTTCAATGTTGGGGAGAACACTGACCAAAAGCGGGACAGTACTTCTATTTTTGGAATTCTGTGGTAACCTTATTTACTGTAAGTTTTAAATATTAAATGTATTTTTAAAATACAGGGCCAGGTGGTAGTGCAGTGGTGATGCCCCTGGACCTACGTGGGGGTTTTCGTCTGAGGTCACCCGGGCACAGCAGGCCTATACACGCGGCTGTGATCTCGGCCTGTTGAGCCTGGGGGTGGATGCTGTTGTCTGTCTCTCTTTTCTCTCTCTCTCATGGAAGAAATACATTCTAAAACAGATACTGCCCCAAAGTCACATCTGATTCTTTTTTACTAGTGTGTGTCTGTGTGTCTCTGAACTCTTAATTCTTAAGGTCAAGCTCTTCTTTTCTTAAACATTTATTTATTGTGATTTCTCAGGCTGCCAGGTCCAGGGCTTGAACAATAGTCAGCCATGTGGGACTCCCAATGCCTTTAACAGCATGCCACCTGCTGGCCCCAACATGGACTGCTTCAGTTGATGTGTTGCTTAGAGTTTCTCAAAAGAAATAGTTAGGATTTGGGTTCTTCTCAATCTAGAGACAAGAGCAGTGCTAAGAGATGAGTTTTACACACATGTGTGCACACACACTCCTCTTCCCTCCTGGTGGATGTTCCTTGAAGGCCTGGTGGGAGAACCAGCGTTCGTATGTGGGATCAGCCTAGGGTCCCTCTGTGAGGTGGGGCCTGAGCAGCCTGGACACCAGGGGGTACTGGAGCTGCAGTGCCCTGGCTGTCACCCGCACTTTCAGAGGTCCTGCTGGCAGCACCCGTCAGCAATTTGATTTCGACTTCTCTCCTTTCTTTATAATAATGCCGGGGTAACGGCTTTGGGGATTCCGTGTGGGACACACGAGGAATGTAGGAGCTGCTTCCTGAAAGCGAGCATCTAAGGTGAACGAGGGAGGGACCAGCAGTTAACGTAATGCTTATGTCGCTGGACTCCCACGTAGTCGACCGCGGTTCGAGTCCCGGACCCGGTGGCTTAAAACTCACACCAGCGCGTGTGCGTGCGTGCCCAAGATCCCGAGAGGAGAATGTAGGAGAAGGGATTGCGGCGTGGCCATCCCCCCTGGGGGGTGATTTCTTGCTTTCTGTCTCTCTATCTATCTCTGTCTTTCTGGCGAGCGCACGTGCCCTATAGCAAAAACCTCTCAAAAAAAAAAAAAAAAAAAAGGTGAACGAGGGAGCCTCTGAGGCGTCTTTGTTTTCTTGGACCCAACTGTGTCGTATGTTTTCGCATTCAGAAAGCATGACTACCTGCAGAAGCCGGATAAAGAACTTGTGGACAGCGTGGATGTTTGAGCACGGAGGGCAGAGGGCTGAGGGAAACGTTCTGGATAAGGCCGCCTCTTGGCCTGCGCCCTGTGAGCCGTTGGTGCTGGCCATGGCTCAGAGTTCACCCTGGGTCTCGTTCAGAGACGGCTGCCCTATTCACGCCGGGATGTCATTCTGTTCACAGATCACAGAGGCCAGGAACGAGAGGTCGTCCATGCCAAGAAGGCGTTTTCAGGGAATATGGAAACCGGGGCTCAGAGCGTGGTCTTCCCGAGGCCCTCTTGGTCATTGAAGCAGGACCTCCCAGGGCCCCCAGCTCTAGGTCAGTTCCGTGCACCTTGCCCTTGGCCTCTTGGGGCTGGACAGGCTATGGGGCCCCTGGAAGTGGAGCAGGATGTTTTTGTCTTGAGTTAAAGCTCAGGATTGACTGCGGTTGCAGTAGGAGGGACGTGCAGTGTCGGGTAGTGGGACGTTTCCATCCGGGGGTACGTGAAGGGCCCCTGAGGCCGTCTCTCGGTAATAGAGCAGCACCACCGACGTGCATGTTCCCTCGCGGAGATCCCGTGTCTTCACTGCTGTTTAACAAAAGCCGGGGCGTCAGGTCCCATCCCAGCACAGCCAACAGCAGGAGGACGGATTTGAAACACTAACCACAGTCTCTGCACTAGTTTAAAAGCTTCCGGGAGTACTCAGTGTAAAGCAGTCATATCACATCGTGATGTGGCCACCGTCTGGCCGTGGGCCTTAGAAATATGAGGTCCTTGGGAACCAGCGGTTAGCGTAATGGCTATGTCGCTGGACTCCCACGTAGTCGACCGCGGTTCGCGTCCTGGACCTGGTGGCTTAAAACTCACGCTGGGTGCGTGTGCATGTGTGCCCGCCCAAGATCCCGAGAGGAGAATGGAGAAGGGATTGCGGCGTGACCATCCCCCCTGGGGGATGATTTCTCGCTTTCTGTCTCTCTGTCTCTCTCTGTCTGTCTAGCGAGTGCACGCGCCCTATAGCAAAAACCTCTCCATGAAAAAAAAGAAAAATGAGGTCCTTAACCTGTCTCTGAGCTCCGGCAGTAACGGTTTCTACCTCACGGGTCCATTCTCCAATTGCCGTCCGGTTTTGGACACTTACTGTTTCTTCCTCAGCATTATGTAACACTGGGGCTAGAGGGGGCTTGGTGGTTACAGTGCTGGACTCTCTCTCATGTGGACGGCTCTGGTTCAAGTCCTGGACCTGGTGGCTTGCTTTTTCTCTCACTCACTCTCTCTCTATCTGGTGAGTGCACATGCCCTATAGGAAATTTAAAGAAATAGTAATAGTAATAAAATTAAATAAATATTTTTCAATATTAAGAATATTATAATTTCGGCCATATCCTAATTCCTGTCCAGCACATAGCCCTTCTATTCTTCTAGAAATGATTTCTGTGTTTGGCATTCTCTCCTTGTGTCTTCAGACAGGCTTGTCTTTTTTTAAAATAATAATTTATTTCATTTCATTTGTTATTATTATATATTTTTTAATTTGACCAGAGTGAGACAGAGAGAAAGGGAAAGTGAGAAAGCAAGCTGCCAGGTCCAGGACTCGAACTGCGTTAGGCAATACGGGAATTCCACTGCCTTAACCACCACGCCACCTGCTGGCCCCTATGTGTTTTTTTTTTTTTTTTCCCGAGAGATTTTCGCTATAGGGCACGTGCACTCGCCAGACAGAGAGAGACCTAGAGACAGAAAGTGAGAAATCACCCCCCAGGGGGGATGGTCACGCCGCAATCCCTTCTCCATTCTCCTCTCGAGATCTTGGGCACGCACGCACACGTGCCCGGCGTGAGTTTAAACCACCAGGTCCGGGATGTGAACCGCGGTCGACGACGTGGGAGTCCAGCGACATAGCCATTACGCTAACTGCTAGTTCCCGCCCTTATGTGTTTTGATGTACAACTCCATTGATAGTGAAAAAATGCTGTGATAGTCATCCCTTGGAAGGGGCAAAGCTGTAAGAGTTTTCATACTCTGTTTTCAGACAATGCTAATTGTTAAAACATTCTTTTGATGTGGGCAGAAACCAGCCCTCCATCCAAACATACACACTGTCACCCTCCGTTTGCCCCGTTGCCTTGAAGAGCACTTAAAAATAGTGGACACAGGAGGAAGTCGATGATTCTCTGGCCTTCTGGATCCACACGAGCCAATGCAAATTCTTCTTCCACAGAAACTTAGAAACACTTGAGGTGAGGTCGAAGGCCCCGAGGCCCTTTTTCTCTTACCTGGGTTGACCTCGTGTGTTCACGTGGTCAGGTTCAGGTGTGGACGTGTGAAGGTACACAGCAGGCCGTGTGGTGTGCTGGATGGTCAGGTGGGCAGGCCTTGTCCGTGGTGCACGAGGTGGACTTAGGATTCGGGAAGCCGCAGCTCCCAGCTGATTCGCTCTGTGGTGTAAAGCAGGACTCCCCGGGTGTTCTGCATATCTGCTCTGAGACGAATTTCTGCTGCCCTGTACAGAAAGGGACTTGTGTCATACAGTTTCTGGCTCTGAATATAGGTCTTTATATTTAATTTTATTAAATTTCTTCTTAATCTTAGTCCATCATCGCAGGATAAAACTGATATGACACGGGCCAGCAGGTGGTGTGATTTAGGCTCTGGACTGCTGCATGGTGGACCATGGTTCAAGTCCTGGACCTAGTGGCTTGCTTTCTCACTGTCTTTCTCTTCCTCTCGCTAGTCAAATGAAAAAAATAATGATAATAAAATAAAATTAATTATTTAAAAATAAACTGATATGCTATGGCTTCTGCCCTCAAGAAGCTCGTATTGTTCGTTTGGAAGGCTAAGGTGAGTGAAGGATACAGAGACACGCACAATCTTTTATTCATATTTCTTCTGCTTTTGTACAACATTTATGTGTAAAACTATCTTGAAGTATTTTATTTAATTGCCAGGAGGTATGTGCTTTTGCCAAACAGACAGGGGGACAGAGAAGGAGAAGGCATGCCATAGTGGGGCACGATCACACAATCCCTTCTCCACTTCTCTATCCGGGCAGGATCTTGGATATGCATGTGCATGGGCTGGTGTGTTTTTCAGGCCTCTGGGGCTGGGATTCAAGCCACCTGTCAGCCGTGTGGGATCTGGCTCCCTTAAGCATGAGGCCGCAGGGCTGGCCCAACTTGTTTGGACTGTGAGAACAGGAAAACTGATGGCATTGGAGATGAACGCATCTGTCCGGCTGTGACACAGTGGGTCGAAGGGGGCCTGAAGCCGTTTACTCTGAACGCTGTGAGTCGTGAGGAAAATCAGCCGCTAATGGGCTTTTAATGTGCTTTCTGTAAACTTATTAGAGATAGATATCTTGCCTGATGCTGTTACTTACTTTGCATGCTAATGTCTGCGTATCAACAGTGGAAAGTTTTCATCTGCTCCCAAGCAGGCTGCAGGCCTGAAAATCATTTTCAGAAATTTTAGAAATGTGAGTATCCCAACTTTGTGGTGAGTAGCTAAAACCACATCTGACATCGGGATCCGGCTTTGGACGCTTTCAAAGCACTGCTGCCTCTTGCATGTCTAACTGGCATTTTCCTAACTCTGTTTCTAGTATTTGCTGTGTATTCTTCCTTTGTTTCTGGTTATTATTATTTTTTTTTTGGAGAGGTTTTTCGCTATAGGGCGCGTGCGCCCGCCAGACAGACAGAGAGAGACATAGAGACAGAAAGCGAGAAATCACCCCCCAGGGGGGATGGTCACGCCGCAATCCCTTCTCCTCCATTCTCCTCTCGGGATCTTGGGCACGCACGCACACGCGCCCGGCGTGAGTTGTAAGCCACCGGGTCCGAGACACGAACCGCGGTCGACTACGTGGGAGTCCAGCGACATAGCCATTACGCTAACTGCTGGTTCCCTTGTTTCTGGTTATTGACCAACTGCTTTAGAGATGCCATTTGTTATCTCATCACAGCAAATTTAGGGGGGGGGAATGCTTTATCATTCTAGTTGGCAGTGAGATTGTCCCCCATCTTTTCTTTAGTAAAAAAAGGAAAGAAACTTCATGAAAGAGGGTCAAGAATTTTTAGCTAGGGGAACCAGCAGTTAGTATAATGGCTATGTCGCTGGACTCCCACGTAGTCGACCGCGGTTTGCGTCCCGGACCTGGTGGCTTAAAACTCACGCCGGGCGCGTGTGCGTGCGTGCCCAAGATCCCGAGAGGAGAATGGAGGAGAAGGGATTGCGGCGTGACCATTCCCCCTGGGGGTGATTTCTTGCTTTCTGTCTCTCTGTCTCTCTCTGTCTGTCTGGTGAGCGCACGCGCCCTATAGCGAAAACCTCTCCAAAAAAAAAAAAAGAATTTTTAGCTAGGCGTTTTCAGTACCATCGATTGTGTTTCATCCGATAGTTTTTAACCTGCAACCAGCTAACGTTCTTTCTACAGAATTAATTTGTGTACGTGACCTGTGTGTGGGGGGTGGTGTCGGAAGAAGTTATCGAATTTACACCCCGGAGGAAGTACTGGTTTTGGAGAATTTTAGATACTAAATTATTCCCTTGAGAGAGGTTCTGCAGCTGGGATATCTTTAAAAAGGCCACAGCCATTTGCCCAGAAGGCCTTGATCCCAAGTCTTGCCAAACCACCAGGAGATGAGCAGAGGCTCTTTGGAGAACAAATGCAACGTGTCCTGGCCTGCGAGTACAGTAATGCAGTCCTCCCACATCTTGGAGCTCAGCACCCGGGCTGGCTTCACCGCTCAGGGCTCAGGGCAGCTGCTCAGGCTGGTAATGGAGCTGAGGCATCACACGGCAGTGAGCTTCCTAAGGCTGCCCAGCCCGGGCCTGGCCCTTCATCACACTTCATCTCATTGCCCTTAATGATGGTTTTGTTTTTTTCTCTATAGGGCGTGAGTGCTCGCTGGAGACAGAGACAGCTGCCTTGAGCAGCAGGGCCGGTAAAGCCTGAGTGAGATATTTTGTAGGCCCCAGTGTCTTTATTTGCAAAATGAGATAATACTTCGGTTACTGTCACCGTGCAGAGCAATAGACGTGATCTCCAGGAAGTAGGTGTGTAGTTGTCACTGGCCTGTTCAAGCCCCTTCTTGTGTTGGAAAATGTTGCTCTCTGGCTATTTTCACATTTTCTATGAATAAATATGCTGCCAATTAATATTAAAATAGGTTTCCTTTTTCTTCCTTTCCCTTTTTCCTTCTTGATTGGATGTGTCCAGTATTCTGTAACTTCTCAAAGAGACATGAAACCATCAAAAAAACACTCTTTTTACCAAGTTTACCAACAAAGGTTTTAGAGAAAACTCGGAAACTTCACGTCAGAAACAATATTGTCTTAGGGGCCGGCAGGTGGTGTGGTGGCTAAAGGTGCTGGATCTGCACATGGCCAACCATGGTTTGAGTCCCGGGCTTGTGGCTTGCTTTCTTGCTTTTTCCTTTCTCTCTCTTTGGTCAAATTAAAAAAAAAAAAGGAATTAAGTAAATAAATAGTTCTCTCTTAAAAAACAAAAAAACCAGTATTGCCTTCATCAGGTTCATAAGTTGGAGTGGAGATAAACTGTGGTGCTCACTTGGAGTGACCAAGATAGGGACCTCTTTGAAAATGTTTCTGTTTAAATGTAAATTAAAAAGAAAAACCAAAAACCTTTTATTGGGTATATTTGAGGTTTACAAAATGTCATGAGATATAGAGATATAATATAGCTACATACAGATTAGCATACATTTTTTTCGTGTGGTAAGAGGAGCTAAAATCTGTTCCACAAAAACTTACCTAATTCTTTTTTTTTTTTTTTTCTTTTTTTTGGAGAAGTGTTTTTGCTATAGGGTACGTGCACTCACCAGAGAGATAGAAAGTGAGAAATCACCCCCGGGGGGGGGGGGGTGCGGGGTGGCCACGCCACAATCCCTTCTCCTCCATTCTCCTCTCGGGATCTTGGGCATGCACGCACATGCACCCCGCGAGAGTTTAAGCCACCGGGTCTGGGACTCGAACCGTGGTTGACTACATGGGAGTCCAGCGACATAGCCATCACGCTAATTGCTGGTCCCATAAACTTACCTAATTCTTAATCTATTTTTTCATTTTTGAATCAATTAAATGGTTTTTCCCTGTCCTCTCCTAAATGTAGATTATTTAAAAGGTCTTTTCTGGAGGTACATCTTCTGCAATGACATGTTAAGTAGCACTTCCTGGTAGGAAGAGAAAATATTTAGCTTCTCAGGAGTATGCCCTGCCTTCCTCATTCTCTAAAACTCTTATTTAACATTGGTGGAAGTTGTTGAAAATGGAAGAGCTGACTGACATTTTCTTGCATAGATAGTCTCTGTTTCCTTATGACCTTTCACAGAGCCTTTATGGGGGAGGGAGGGCAGCAGGTGGTGTAGTGGTTAAGGCACTGGAATCCCACATGGTGAACTGTGGTTCAAGCCCCAGACCTGGCAGTTTGAAAATCATTCTGGGCACAGGTGCATATGTGCCCAAATCCCAGCAAGGGAATGGAGGACAATGATTACAGCATGGCCATCTCCACTGGGGGGACAGGGGGGAGATTTCTCACTTTCCCTTTCATTGTCTCTCTGTCTCTTTCTTCCTTCTCACGGGGAGCGCACCTGCCCTATGGCAAAACCTTAAAAAAAAAAGCTTTTTTAGTGGATCTACAAGGGATCTTCAAAAGGTTTAGGAAAAATACGTATTGTGGGGAAAAAAGGCATGGATTTCTTTTTTTTTTGTTTTGGAATGAAGTAAACTACTTTAATTCCTTTTTTCCCACAACTTTTTTGCAGTCCTCTTATATATTTAGATGCAGGTCTCTGAAAAATATTTTTTATATTTGTTAGGACCACAAAAATCTTTAATCATGACTAAATGAATAGAGCATTGTTTTTTGAAACCTCTCGGGGGCCAACCTTATTTATTTATGTACTGTTTGATATAGTGAGGATAGTGTTTTTGCCTTTCTAACCATTAATTTTGGGGTTTAAGTTTGTTTAGTTTATTAGAGACATTCCACCTGGACAACCTGGCAACAAAGTCACATTTGAAAAATGCATAAAAGGAAATGCATTCAATTATAGCATTTAAGCTAGAGCCAAGATACATAGAGACGGACTGTGCCTGTTCATCGGCCCCCGTCCTGGGGAGGAAGACGCAAACCAGGTTTATGGGCCTGCACTAATCCGTCCGTCCATCCACCCACCCTTCATCCATGCACTCACCCACTAATGCATTTCTTCCGTAAATATTTTTTGAAAGAATTCTATATGCCAAACACTGTCCTGAGTACCGAGGGAGTGAATTTAAACAAATATTTCCTGGTGTTGAAATTTGATTATTAAATACACTCTGCTAATAAACTGTGAGAATTGCTGTGGTCAAGCAATACCAGCTAGATTAGATATGAGAGTACACAGCAGAGGCATTGCCTTGTAGGGACCAGGGCTGGGACCGTCTGACATCTGTAAGCTGGAATTGGAGAGGGGCCAGTGTGGTTAAGACACTGGACTCCCACATGGCTGACAATGGTTTGATTACCGGATCTGGTGGCTTGCTTTCTCACTGTCTTTCTCTCTCTCTCCCTTTCTCTCTGTCTCTCTCTGGCGAGCATACATGCGCTATACTAAACTTAAAGTAATAATAAAAGATAGAATTGGAGAAAGCAAGGTACCAGCAGGGCTGAGGAGGTGGCTACATAGAGAAGTCATGTTGCAGGCAAAGGAGACTGGAGGTGAGACTGGAGGTGAGTCTTCTGTGAGACAGGGGTTTTTGTATTTCCAGCAACTAAAACCACCTTCGTGACATGAGCGAGGGCCAATTTTGATGAAACAAGTCAAACAGGGTCAAGCTTATGAAGGCCCAAGAAGCCTTTGATTCTAGGGACAGATAGGAGAGTAGTCACGAGTCAGAAGTAGGTTTCTATTTTGGTTATACCGCTGTATCTATGGTATATTTGAGGGGGGCAGCACAGAGGGTCGGGAGGCTTATTAGGAGGCTACTGCATTAACTCAAGTGCAGACAGTGGTGGCTTAGACTTCACTGGTGGCAGTGGGAATGAGGGAAGCCGAATGCGTATGTTTAAAACATGAGTTCAGACTTGACAGGGCTTAACAGGCCTGTGAGGATGACGGAGGGAGAGTCAGCGATGCCGCCTCGTTCTCTGATCTGGGCTCCTTGGGTCCATGGTGGTGCCACTCGCAGAGAGCGGAGGAGCAGGTTTGGAGAGGATAATGATTTTTCATTGGAAGCCTAATTTGGGGGGTATCTGAGTGGATATAAAACTCAGAAATTTAGAAAAGAAACTGGGTTGGAAATGTGGATGGTAAGTGGGAGGGGGTGAGTTCACCGAAGCAGAGCAAGAAGACCTGAATGGAGACATGGACCCCTGGGAATCGGGAATACAGAAGAAAAAATGCTGTCTTTCTAAAGGAGGTTGGCTAAATGAGAATCTGGTGATCTCCCTAGACAGAGCCTGAGATACTGGGCCTAGGCCTTCCTTCTGCAGGTGTGTGTCACTGTTTCCCTCAGTTAGTTCTTGCCGATTTTGTTACCCCAGTCTTGCTGTTGTGTAGGTAGGGATGTACCTGTGAGGGGGTTGGTTATTAGCAGGGCAGATAGAATGGGTGTGAGCCAAAAGATCCTTCTACAAACCCTTTGCTGTATGAAATTGATACTGTCTGAAAATAGGGCAAGGGACTGCCCTTTATGCATTAAAAAAAAAAAAATTCCAAAGCGTGTGCATGGTAACGGAGAGAGGAGGGGGTGGGAGTGGCAGTGGTGGCAGTGGAGACAAAGCACCCCTCAGTCCCTTCTCCATTCTCCACTCTTGTTCTTTATGCTTTTTTGTTGTTGTTTGCTTGTTTTTTGTTTTTGCCATAAGGAGGTGTGCATTCACTAGAAAGAGACAGAGAGAGGAAAAGTGAGAAATCACTCCTTAGGTGTGATTGGCACCCAGCCCCTTCCCCCATTCTCCTCTCAGGATTTTGGGCACGCATACACTCATGCCTGACATGATTTTTTTTCAGACAAGACTGGGGCTTGAACTGCGTTTGGTCCTGTGAGACTCCAGCACCTTAACTACCATGCCACCTGCTGGCCCTCTATGCATTTTTAAAGTGAAAAAGCAGTACTGTTGTCATGGGCAAAAAAGTAAAACAAAACAAAAGTATAAGAAACATAAATACCGCCTTGAGTTATTTGCTGTGTTTGTATTTCTGGAAAGGGAGAGAAGAAATAAGTTTTCAGGGGTTAGGGGAAGGGGATTTCATATCTCTTTCATTTCCTTAAAACTGTCTGAATATGAGAACCTTTATTTCTTAAATATGGGTTTGTAGGTAACATGGGTAACTCTCCTGTCCTGTTAGCTGTTTTCTGTATGATTGGAATATTTCATAAGTTTTCTTCTTTTAAAAAAACAAAAATAAAAGGGCCAGCAGGTCGCATGGTGATTAAGGTGCTGGACTCCCACATAGCAGATCATGGTTCGAGTCCCAGGCCTGGAGGCTTGAAAATCACACCTGCACTTGTGTGTGCCTGACCAGAATCCCAGAATGAATAGAATTGCTCTGTGGCCATCCCCGCTGGGGGGTGATTTCTCACTTTCCTTCTTTCTCTCTCTCTCTCTCTGGCAAGTGCACAAGAAGTAGGAGACAGGGACCCTAGAAATATAGTTAGGGCATAGGCCCGAAATGGAATCACAACGTTGCTAAGTTTTAAGATGGAAACAGAGCTGCTTGTTTCAGTTCAGCTGCTTGGACAGGAGACCTCTTGCAGCACTGGCTCAGTGATTGACCTAGACCTGGGACAAAGGCTTGTTCCAGACCCCACCACATTGGGGAAGAAGATAAAATAATGGTCTTTATAGCCTAACTCTTCTAGGTAAGGAATCTCCTGACCTTGGTACCCACTCCAAAATGAGGAAAACAATCCAGCCCACCCAGCATGTGCCCTCTCCACTAGAGGGGAATGCATGTGTGAGCCCCACCTAGAACAAGGCCCCTGGAGCCCAGATAAGAACCTCTGACCTCAGTTTCTCTTTGGCAACCCTTTTCCGGGGCCCCTGCCTTCTGACTGGGAGCTGTTTTTCCTTCCCTCTCCTTCAGTAAACTCCGCACTTTGCTATACCTACTGTCTGTGACTCTTAATTCTTCCTGAATGTGGACAGAAACCCATGTCTCCCTGTAACTGCTGGGCCTGATCCCCCTGCACCCGCGTCCCTGCATCACACACACCCTATGGCAAAAGCCAAAAAGGTGAAGAAATATAAAAAAAAAAAATAAGATGGGATGGCACGAGGCCAGCAGGTGACATGGTGGTGAGGACACTGGATTCCTACAGGGTTGACCAGGGTTTGAGTCGTAGACGTGGTAGCTTGAAATTAATGCCAAATATGTGTGCATGCATGCACAAAATCGCAGGAGGAGAATGGCAGAGAAGGGATTGCTTTGTGGCCATGTCTCCTGGGGGGTGATTTTTCCCTTTTTCTGTCTCTGTCTCTCTCCCTCGAGTGTTCTTGTCCTTTAAAAAAGAAGTGGGGGGGAGGGGGCAGGATGGCACACATCTAGATTGGGTATGGGAGTCCATGAAAACCAGATGATTAACACTAAATTAAAAGGGGCTGTGTTCTCGGAAACCTGGACTTCGGTGGGTGTGTTACGTTTAGGTTGTTCTGCAGAAAAGTTACCAAGACAAGAAAGTCTGCTGTCTACGGAATGTGCCCAGGAAGAAAGTCTCACCTTGAGAGCAAATTCGTTCTACTTGGAGGCCTTTAATTTTCTCTTACCTCTTGCCACCAATAGAATTCCTGAGTAATTTGAGTGAGGATATTTTTTTTTTCTGGGAGCTGCTGATCAAAGGTGTTTGCTTCCAAATGCAGGCAGAATGGCGATCCTGGAGGCCGTTTGCCGGCCAGAGAGAGGGGTGAGCAGCACTTTGGATCCTGGAGATAGAAGCTTGCTGGAGGGATTTTTTTTTTTATAGCCCCCTTTGAATGGGCTCATTGTTTATAAGAACAGCTCCTTAATGGAAAAACAAAAAGGCAAGAGGGTCTGCAATGAGCTCTCTTTCCTTTGCCTCAGCCTCTTTGTTTATTTGATTTATCAAGTCTCAAGTGGTTGCTGCTCTGTGACCTTCCCTGAGCTATTTCTCTAGAGTATCCATTTACTTTATTTAGAAACGTAATATTTAAAAAAAGCTGGAGCTGAGTCAAAAAATCATCACCTTTTTGATGTGGTTGTTTCCCTTCTTTTTTGAAACTTTAAACTTGCTGAGGGCCCCGAAAAGCTGACTTGCAGTCTCTTAATCAGCAAGTCTTTCTTGCGGATCTGGGGACTCTGTTCTCTGCCTTTTGGCTCCTGGGGCTTGGTCTGCCCTGGGTTGGGTGGGAGGCTAGCTTTCCTTGCTTGGTCCTTCTGGCCTGTTTGCACATAATTGGAGCACACAATACCTGAGAATTTGGTACTAAGTGGTTGGGGAAGAGACTGCAAAAGGCAGCTCAAGGTTGTATGGCGATTCTCCAGGAACAGCCTAGGGGGGAGGTGGCCCTGAACAAGGGCTGCTGATCCTGCCAGTGTGTGGATGTGAAGAGATGGCAAGAATTTACAAGTGCAGATTGGCATCCTGTCCTATTTCTTTTTCTTTTTCTCCTTATTATTTTTTTTTTTTTAAGTTTTTTGCCACAGGGCACGTGCACTCACCAGAGAGAAACAAGAGAAAGGGGAAAAATGAGAAATCCCTCCCCCCAGGGGTGGTGGTCATACAGCAGTCCCTTCTCTTTCATTGTCCTTCTGAACTTTGGGTGGGCATGCACACATGCACATGTGCTCAGCGTGGTTTTCAAACCATGACAGCTACTTGGGTGTTGCCCCTTAACCATGGCACCACCTGCTGGCCCCCTGTCCTATGTTAATCCAGCATTTGAATTGTTCCTGAGCTTTGCTTTTCCAGATTAAACATTTTCAATATAAAATTGTTTTAAAATTAGTTTTCCACATGTGTCAGCTTGCTTTCTCCATTCCTTAAAATTTATTTTTTACTTGTAATGATAGGACCCTTAACTTCAGAGGATGTTCAGAGACCAAAGGGTAGATGCAAACCGTTTCATCGTGTTAACACGTCAGCTCTTTTAAATGTTAGCACCTTTTCTTTCGAGTATTCACCTACCCTAGTTCTTAGGTTTTGTTGGTTCTTTCATACTTTTACTAATCTTAAAACTAAGAGGCCACCAGGCTGTCCAGACCTGTGTTAGAAAAGTGATGCCAGGGACGAGGAGCTGCCTGAAGCCACACAAGGAGATCGCAGTGGCTTGTGTTATAAGGGCAGTTTTAGTCTTCCTGATTAAGATTTCTAGGCTTGGGGCTAGCAGGTGGTGTGGCGGTTAAGCACTGGACTCCCGCACGGCCGGCCATAGTTGGAATCCCTGGCATGGTAGCTTGCCCCCACCCCTCAATCCCCCCTCTGGTGAGTGCCATTGTCCTATAAAAAATTAAAATAATAATAAAAATAACATTAAATAAGTAATTCTTTAACAACAACAATAAAGATTTCTTGGCTGGCTATTTACTATTTACTTTTTTTTTTTTCCTACTAGATGAACTTTGAAATCACCTTTTGTTTTTTTGAGTTTTTTCTCTAGGATGTGCTTGTTGGGGAAAGAGACACTGAGAGGGAACGCCTCCTAGCGGGCATGGCCACGCCATTACCCCCTCTCCTCTCTTTCCGGGATCTTGGGCAAGCATGCACCCACTCCTGGTGTGAGTTGTTAGCCACTATGTCTGGGATATGAACCATGGTTGGCTATGTGGGAGTCCAGCGACGTACCCCTAAGCTGTCTGCTGGCCCAGAATCACTTTATTTATGTCTACCTCCCCCTAGGCAAAACCCAACATGCACAAAAACTAACGTTATTACCATAGATGTGATCGGAATTGTAGTAACGCTATGAATTACTGTGTTGTTGGCAACGTCGTGATGCATTTTTGCAGAGCAGAACAGAAGAATGTCCTGACTTTCTTAGTGACCTATTACGTTGAAGCTAATCGACATGTTTATAAAGCACACTTTCCCTATTATGAAATATGGTATGTCTTTATTTAAACAGAATTTTTTTGTGACTGCTGGGAAATGTTTTTTATTTTTAAATGTCTTCGATGGTTGCAAGTCTTTCTTGCTGTGTTTATCATTAGCATTTTTGCCCGTGTGACCTTTTTGCTTAATGGGAAGGCCGTATGGTGGGACGGTTCTCAGGAGGGCGTCTGGCCCTGACACTGCACCTGCCTTTTGCTCTCTGTGAGACTTTGGGAAAGATGCTTAATTCCTCTAAGCAGTAGCTTTCTTCCCTATAAAAGGTAGATAAAGAAGATGTCTACTTCAGAGGGCTGTTGTGAAAATTAAATGAGCTAATAATTTATGGTCTTAATGCTTTGTGATAATATGTGTTCAAATATATTATCTGTTTTTATTTACTGGTAATTGCTGGTAAACAGAAAAACTATTGATTTCTGGATATTTCTTTTCAATTTCATGAGTGCACTGAATGTTTATTTGTTCCAGTAGGTGCCCTGTTGTATCTTCTGTACTTTCTAGGTAAGACTGGAATACCATCTGTCAGTAGTGATTTTTTTTCCCCCTTTCTATTGCTGTATATTAGATTTTGTTTGTACCACATTGAACTGCCATCAAATTTTGGATAATAGTTATTAATAGTGATGATAACCCTCTTGACAGTTACTTTAATGTGGTTATTTGATTTTTATTTTTTTGAGAGGTTTTTGCTATAGGGTGTATGCATTAGCCAGAAAGACAGAGAGATTCAGAGAGACAGAAAGTGAGAAATCACCCCCCAGGGGGGATGGCCACACTGCAATCCCTTCTCCTCCATTCTCCTCTCGGAATCTTGGACATGCATGCACACGTGCCCGGTGTGAGTTTAAGCCACCGGGTCTGGGACTTGAACCGCAGTTGACTACATGGGAGTCCAGCGACATAGGCATTACCCCAACTGCTAGTCCCTTAATATAGTTATTTTTAAAAATTGGGCTATGGAAGTGTATTTTTAGTTTGAGTTTGGTACTTTAAAAAAAAAAAACAAGAGTGAATATTGAATTTTGTCAAGTCGTCCCCCCCCAATAGTGCATGTGTGCTTGTTGGAGAGAGAAACAGAAAGACAGGGTGAGGGGAGAGTCAGAAATCACGCCCAAGGGGTATGGCCATGCTGCAGTCCCTTCTCTTTCATTCTTTTCTTGGGACATTGGGCAAGTACACATACGTGGCTAGCGTGATTTTCAAGCTGCTGGGTCTTGGTCTCGAACCGCTGTCAGCCATGCGGTAGTCAAGCACCTTAACCACCACATGCCCTCCTGGCTCTGCATTTTCTTTTTTTTATTGCTGGAGGTCAGTCACCAAAGAGAGAGTGAAAAGCCCTTCTAAATAGAGAGTGGTCAAGCCACAATCCTTTTACCTCCACTTCTCCATACTTTCAAAATTTTCAGACGTGCCTGGCATATTTTCGGGCAAGTGGGGTCAGGATTTGAACTGTGATCAGCCATGGGGGGACCCAGTTCCCTATGTTTAGTGTTTCCCTATGTCCAAGTGGGCTGACCTGCACCTTTTAAACATCTTTTATTTTTATGATATGCAACTTTACTTCTTCGACTGTGACGATCTTTGTATTTTTTAATAATATTTGTAATCTTGTTTTTCTGGTCTGCAATGTATTTGATTCTAGTGTTTTTGGTATGACTTGATAAACTAATGTCATGTTTTCAATCTCAGTATTTTTGTTGGGCGTTTATTTATAGCTTTGATTTTTAGTTGTTCTTTTTTTGTCTTCACAATGTCAGATTTTGGCATCGAGATTACTTTAGTTTTTTATGTGAATTGGAATTGTTACCAAATGTATTAATTTAAAAGAGTGTTCATAACTTCAAATCATCTCTCTTTTGGAAGTTTGAATTAAGTCATGAACAAAACTCCTATGGTTGAAGTCTAGATCCTTTAGTGGGAATAATATTGGGTAGGTTTTCTAGTTTCTTCTACCGTGATACGATCTTTCATATTTTCCACTAATTCTGAAGTTAGTTTTCCCAGTTCATATTTGAGGTTGAAACTATTACTGCATAGTATTAATGGCGTCATTAAGAAAATAAAAGGCATACATCCCTTCCTTGTCGATGTTCACATCCCCATTCTCAGGTGGTCCTGGTATTTTCTGTCCTTTGAATCTTATGTAGACTCACCAGTTGTGTTTTAGCACATTGTGTCTCCATGTCTCCAAATAACCTGCATTGGGATAGATTTACAAACTCTGATTGCTTGCTTTTTATCAGATTTTATATATATATGTGTGTGTGTGTGTGTGTGTGTACATGCCATTATCACTTTTACTTTTCTGACTTTTTTCAACTTTTAAAAATTGAGCATGTGATTCTATATGTTGGATTTGATAACAGTAAGATATGCGATATTCATGCATCAGCTTTGTTAACTATAAAATAACACTCCGTGACATTATTTGTAAGTGTGAAGAAGTATCTAAAGGAGTGCTCCCTCACGCCAGCTCCATGGCACACTGGGTAATGCGCTGCCTGGGGAAGCCAGGTCTCACATGGCGGTCCTTTGAATTCCTAGTCCAGTGAGCCCAAAGATTGCCGGGCATCCAGCCGATGCCCGAGATCAGATGGGCCGGCGAGCCGGAGGAAGGGGATTGTGGTGTTGCCAGACTCTGGGGAGGGTGCTCACCTTTCTCTGTCTCTGTCTCTCTCCACCTCTGTCTCACATGTATGTACAGATGAGCTATCATGAATTGAAAAGGAAAAAATTCCCTATAAATTTGCAAATCATGGAGTTTTGTGTGTATGTGTGTGTGCATGCACACGTGTATGTGTTTTGTGTCCCTGCACACATGCACGTGCCGCTTGGGCCAGAATGTTCACTATGGAATATTAGTGACTCTATCAAGATGTGGGGTGATATGTGATAGCTTTTCAAAACCCTCTAAGAGTCAGCTGCTTCTGATTTGATTCTTCCAATCCAAGAAAGCAAGTCGTTCGTGCTGTTAAGGGTCAGCAGGAGGAAGAGCGGCCCGGCTTAGCCGCACTCACGTACCCCAGGGCTCTAGCAAACGTTTTGGTAAGAATCTTCTCACTTCTGGGTCATCTGGGCTTCCTTGCTACATTTTGAGCCCGATTCCTCTTTATTCTTCAAAGCCATTAATGTGCCAAGTGGGTATTCTGAGTAATCTGTTACTTGCAATGTTGTGTGTTAGGGTACCTGAGTGCTCCGTATGTCATTTCCTTTACTGATTGTCTTGTTTCTGTTTGTTTACTTTTGAGGTATTTGCCATAAGGTGTGTGTGATCACTGGAGAGAGACAGAGAGAGGGAAGGTGAGAAGTCACCACTATGGTTGGGAGGGAAACAATGGCCATGCCACAATCCCTTCTCCATTCTCCTCTCAGGACTCAGGCACACATGCACATGGATTACCTGTGATTTTAAAGCCCCTGCGTCAGAGGTTCGAATCTCGGAGTCTCAGCCATGAGGAATCCAACACCTTAATCTCCACACCACCTGCTGACCCCTCTGCTTAGTTTTTTAAAATGGAGAACAAAAGACCATTTGCTTTGATAAAGTGTGATTAATGCTTAATATAGGAGGGAACTTGAAATGCTCACTTTTTTTTTTTTTTTTGAGAGAGATTTTTGCTATAGGGAGTGTGTGCTTGCCAGAAAGACAGAGACAGAGAGATAGAAAGCAAGAAATCACCCCCCGGGGGTAAGGCCGGGCCTCAAACCCTATTTTTCATTCTCCTCTCGGGATCTTGGGCACGCATGCACATGTGCCCGGAGTGAGTTTAAGCCATAGGGTCCGGGACTCGAACCGCAGTTGACGACGTGGGAGTCCAGCTACATAGGCATTACGCCAACTGCTGGTCCCTCAAAATGCCCAGTATTGATGAAGCTACTCACAGTAGGGGTTTTACATCTCTTTGTACGTGTTTTTATACAGAGCGACTTTGTGTTTTGTCTGTCTCCTGGCTGACAACTTCCAACTAGGTTTGTTGTTCCTTCAGACATCCATTGTTTGACTAGAGCAAAGTTGTTTTTTGTTGTTGTTGTTGTTGTTGTTGTTTTTTGAGAGGTTTTTGCTATAGGGTGCTTGTGCTCGCCAGAGAGACAGAAAGTGAGAAATCACCGACCAGGGGGTATGGTCATGCCTCAATCCCTTCTCCGTTCTCCCCGTGGGATCTTGGGCACACACGCACACGTGCCTGGTGTGAGTTTAAGCCACCGGGTCTGGGACTCAAACTGCGGTCAACTACATGGGAGTCCAGTGACATAGCCATTACGCTAACTACTGGTCCCGCAAAATTTATTTTATCAGTCCTTTTTATGGTTGTTTAATTAGAGGTGTTTTTTGTTTTTTTGTTTTTTGTTTTTTTTTTTTAAGAGAGATTTGCTGTAGGATGCATGTGCTCTCCAGAGAGATGGAGACAGAAAGTGAGAAATCACCTCTCTCGGGGTTGGCTACACTGCAATCCCTTCTTTTCCATTCTCCTCTCAGAATTTTGGGCATGCATGCACATGCGCCTGGTGTGAATTATTTTATTTTTTTAAATTAATCTATTTATTTATTTTTTAGCTTTTACATTTTTAACTTTATTTATTTTTAATTTGTTCAGAGAGGGAGAGGGAGAAAGAGAGAGAGAGAGATAGAGAGAGAGAGAGAAAGAAAACAAGCTGCCAGGTCTGGGACTCACACTGTGGTTAGCCCTGTGGGAGTCCAGTGCCCCCAACTACCATATCACCTGGTGGCCCCAATTTATTTATTTATTTTAATTTGACTGGAGAGGGAGAGGAAGAGTGAGAGGGAGGGAAGGAAGGAGGGAGGGAGAGAAAGGGAGAGAGACAGAGAAAGTGAGAAAGCAAGCCACTGCCAAGTTCTGCCAGGTGGGAGTCCAGCGCCCTTAACCACCATGCCACCTGTCAGCTCCAGCTCATTCATTTTTAGCACTAATAGTCCGTTGTCTGAATATACCACTGTTTGTTTATTTGATCACCTATTGAAGGACATCTTGATTGCTTCCATGTTTTGGCAATTATAAGTAAAGTTGCTGTAAACATGTATGGCTATTAATTCTTTAGTTTTATTTTTCTTATGTGAATAACAGTGTGGTGGTTGTATGAATTTATAGCTATTTATTTTATTTGTGTCTCTTGCTGTTTATATAATTTCCTTAATGTAGAATTGCTGGATCCATTAATATTCATGTTTTTAGGTTTTGGTACTAATATAAATACTGAATAGCCATATCTTAGATAGCTACTTTAACATTTTAAAAAATAAAATGTATTATGGATTTATTTAGATAAAAAGTAAAAAGTCTCCATTTAATTTTTTGGCTAGTTCTATTTCTCATGATATTCTTTAGTGCTTAGTCACTTTTATTCTAGATGGCTCAAAAATGTAATAGTTCACATTAGCTATGCTTTCCTCTTTACATAATTATTTAATTTTATTAATTATCTTTTTATTTGCCATAGGGCATGTGTGCTTACCAGAGAGAGAGAGGAAGGAAGGAGAGGGGAGAGAGAGAAGCAAGTCACCAGGTCCGGAACTTGAACTGCATTTGAGTGTGGGTACATACTGCGATTTTAAAGGCTTCTCAGCAAGGTTTCCAGTCCTTTCTGAATGGATGCTAGAAAATGTAGGAGAGCATGGATGAATGACAGGGAATAGCAGTGCAGCTGGTGGGAAATGAGAGTGCATCTAGGGGAATGGAAACAGTCCTTAGATGGGTCCCGAACCCCTTCCCATGAGACAGAAGGAAAAGACCCACGGCCAAATCCCAGTGAGAATGGGACTTGTACACTTGAGTATGGATTCCGATGGACTCAGAAACATGGTCTGAAGCTCCCACGGTAAGCCGGGCCCTGAGCCCTTGGTGCCACAGTTACAAATGTCCTGACAGAAGAAAGGACCCAGTAACACAGGGCAGAACGGTGCTGGCCTGGCTACCTGCACACCCAGGTGGACGGCAGCCAGTGTACACCGCAGCAGCCATCATGGGTGTTACAGGGTACCCTTCCTGTGAGGCAGCCTCTGACAGGGGGTGGAGCTCGGGGTGTTAATTAGGACTGCCCTTGAAAGCTGCATCTGCATGAGGAGGAGGAGGAGCAGGAGACACTGAGATGCAGCAGTGGCCCCTCGCCAGCCCTGGCAGACCCCACAGGGAGCCTGTGGCTAGAATGGACTGGGAGGACTGTCCGAGTTGGACCGAGGTGGCCAGGTCTTTATGGTTCACGTGGATCAGTTACTGGGCGAGGCCGGCCCAGGGTCTTAAGCAAGGCAGCTCTCTGCAGTGGAGGCAGAGACTATGGGCATGGGCTGTGGGCTGAGAGATACCTGCCTTCAGCAGCTGGGGCAGCAGGTGGTTCATCGAAGGAAGATCTGGGTTGGGTATCCCAGCATCCACCGCTGTGCGTATCACATGGCTTCATTCATTCGCTCATTCATAGAAGCAACCCACCAAGCACAAGAGTTACTGCACACTTACTAACCTGCTCAGGGTCCTAGAGATGAGTGTTGAGTGAAACAGACAGGGCCACTCACACTGTGGGAAGAGCAGGCCTGTTTTCCATTGGGTTGTTGGGAAAGTCAGGAGCATTTTTGCATAGAAAAACTTAGAAAAATACCTTGTGCCTTTCCTGACAGTCAGTTGGGAGACAGTCAGTAAACAAGACAGTGAACATGAAGGTACTGGGTCGAATGGGTGTCCTGATGATTGCAAAAGGGCTGATGAGATAGTGAGTGACTGAGGGGCTCTGAGTCACCAGAAAGCACAGCCCTGGGATGCTTTCAGGACAAGAGCTTTGCAGGCTGAAGGAATGCAAGACAGAGTCCTGGCGGGAACACGGGTATGGTATGTTCCAGAACAAACAGAGTGGTAAGAGCAGGGAGAGGCGGAATGAGAGGAGGTCATGGCAAGGAGTGCAGTTTTACTCGTAACTATGATAGGGTTTATTAGAGGTTTGAGAGCAGGAGGGAGTGATTCAAGAGTGTGTGCAGGGCACACGCCTCTAATGTTGAAGGCTTTATTTTATTAATAAGAATTATTAATTTAATTTATTTATTGCTATTCTTCAGTTTGACCAGAGAGAGACAGAGAGAGAAAGAGAGAATGAGAAGGAAAGCTGCCAGGTCTGGAACTTGAACCACGGTCAGCCATGTTGGAGTCCAGCGTCCCAACCACCATGCCACCTATCAGCCCAGCCCCAGTGTCAAAGGTTTTTTTTTTTTTTTTAAATTTTATTTATTATTGTTGCTGTTATTATTATTTTAAAAAATTTGCTGTAGAGCATGAGCACTCACCAGAGAGAACGTGAGAAAGCAAGCCACCAGTTCTGGGACTCGGCCACCACTGGTCACATGGGAGTCCAGCACCTTCAGCACCGCGCCACCTGCTGGCCCCCTCATTTAATCTGGATAATCCTGTCAAACAGGTGCTGTTATTACCCTCATTTTACAGATGAGGGAACTGAGACACAGAGAGTTGAAATGACTTGCCTAGAGACACAGGGCTGGTAAGTGGCATAGCTGGGTACTGCAGCTCAGGTGGCCAGGCGTTTGATTTTGCGCTCCTGACCCTGCGCTCTGATCTGCGTTCAGAAAAGAAGACCTGGTTGAAATGTGGGGCAGGCATAGGCCTAGAGGCCACTTAGCAGTGCCCTGTGGGAGTCAAGCAGGGAGGGCTGTGGTTTAGCTCTGGAGATGGCCGGACATGGGTGGACTGAGCTGACGGTGTGGAGGTGTGGCTGGGCTGGATGTGAGAGGGAACAAGAAAGAAGACAAGAATTCAATGACTCATGTTTTTTTGACTTGCTCAAATATCAGGTCGTTGGAAAAGTCATGACGTGTATTTTTCTATGTTTTTCTATACAAAAATGGGTCATGACTTTTCTGACAACCAATATATGAAATGAATAGATGTAATACATTGTATATGAGGACTCTTCCTGCTGTCACACATCCTTAAGGGACCTGGAAGGAGAACTAAACTTAATTCCCTGTGAGGGACATGATTTCTGGCTAGGAGCCCCCTCTTTCTTGCTGTCTCCAGGAATGGTTCAGTTCTCCAAAGCTCAATCGTCCTAAGCCCTTGTATGGGACTGGCTGGGGTAAGATAAAGTAATGATGAGGTACCTCCAGCCCCTTTCCCATCCAACCCGCACTCAGAAGAGCGATCTGGTTCGTGAACGCGTATTAACATTGAGCCTGTTGCCGCCTGTCATCCCACTGTCTGCCAGCACGCAGGAAAAGGCAATTACAGAGATTGGCACCACCACTGTGGTGCTGTTTATCCCCTGAAAGGATGATAAAGCTAAGGTTTAATAGGGATTTGTTTGGGACTCTGTTTGCCAAAAAATTAACTCCTATACAGAGAGAAAATATGTTTTTCATTCTATGTGAGGCCTTATCTTCCACTGAAAGTTGGAAAGTTGGTAATAACCTTGGCTAGTAAGAAGTGAAATGTGAGCTCCTTTGGAGAAATTGTTTAGGGAGAAAGTTTTTTTTTTGGTAAGGAGCATGTCTTTACAGAGATGATGATTATTGTTTTTAAAGCAGGGATTATAGAGTAGGGTCTCTTGAGACTATCAGAGAGTAGAAAAAGAAGAAAGAAGCCCAGCATTTGTGGAGCTTGCTGTCATGTGCTGATCCATAGTGCTGGAAGCCACATGGTTGACCTTGGGTTTGGATCCCGAGTTTACCAGGTTGGATGTGAGACTCTGTCAAAAGTACCCCTCACTCTCTCATGCAAGAAATAAAATCAGTATGCTTCAAACAGAAAAAGAAGAAAAAGTAAAGCCTAGTTAGACTTTTGTTTTCGTACTTTTCCCTCTAACGCTGTTCTGTCCAACTGGCAGCCACTAGCCACATTTGGCTACTTTTGCTTAAATTAATTAAAATAGGGTAAAGTTAGGTGTTTACTTTCTGTTACACTAGCCACGTTTCAAGTGTCATTAAGGCTCCCGGCTCCTGTGTGGTACAGAGGGGACATGGAATGTCTCCGTCACCACAGGATGTGCTGCTGGACAGAACTGCCCGAAGCTTTGGAATCCAGGAGATAAGTAAACTTTTGGAACCCCCTTGGAGATTATGGTGCCCAGGAAACCTAGGGGAGAAGGTTCTTACAGAGAGACTGACAGAGGGCCTGAACAGGAGGAGGAAACACTCTCCTCCTCTGAAGGGACTTCTCTGAAGTCTGACCCCAAGTCTTATTTTTATGGCTGTGTCTATTCAATAGACACAGCAATAGACACAGCACCACTTCCTGCAAAGTCGGGTACACGGGTGACTTTTTTAGCCAGTTAATGCCTGCTTTTGTTTAAGACGGATGAAACCTTCTTTCTTCTGTGTAAGTGCTTTAACCTAGGCCATTCCATTTACAAAGTGGTATCATCATCTCTGAGGAATGTAGTGTGGGGTAATGGAATGTTTTTTATTACACTTTGAAATCATGGGAGAAAGAAATTTACAGTTATACTAAACGAGCTGTCAGTATAAACTAGCTTTGGGAGTTTGACATCAACCTGGGGTAGGAATTGGAATCATCTTGCCCACTGTGGTTCATGCTGTGTTTGGACCTTCTTGTTAGGACGTGCTGTTTAGTGGAGGTGAGAGGTTATGATAGTCTGAGATGATCCTTAGATGATGTCTGTTTTCTGGGTGACCGGAGTCTGCAAACTACAGTTTGAGGGCTAGGTTTGGCCTGCTGCCTGCATGTGTGAATAAAGTTTTATTAGAACACAGCCGTGTTACCATATGTGGCAGACTGAGCTCTAGTATTGCCGGGCTGTATAGAGGCCACAGAATGGCCTACCAGACTGAGAGTATTTGCTCTCCAGCCCTTGACAGAAAACGTTGGCCAGCCCCTGTCCAGGTAATGGGCAGATGGTCAGAGTACCTTACCAATCAGGAGACATCCCTGCAGGCTCAGATTTGCAAAAGGCTTTCAGAGGCATGGACTTCTCTCATGCTTCTAAAAATCTTTGGAGGCGTGTAACTTCAGAGACAGCAGAAAGGGTAATTGTCCATTACAGTTTGAAGAACCTCAAAGATAAGATGTGGCTTTATCTGGGGAGTATGCTTTCTCTAGTTCTTTCACGTTTCTGTTCTTCCTGGAAGTCTGGTTCACATTTCTGCTGTCTCCTCATCTTTCCAACAGTTCTTCCTCCTCCTCCCTTCTCAGCTAACAACTTTTTAAAGTTGAACTGAGTCAATTAGAGTCAACAGCGGGCCCCTCCCTGGCTCCTGAAGCACAGCTCACTCTCCTGTCTGCCCCATGCTGTCCCCACCAGTCCCCACAGGTGAGCCGCAGGCTGCTGTCGGGAGCCTCTTCCTCCAAGTGCGCCCTGGGGCCCGTGCTCTGGCCTCTCCAGTCACCCTCTGCTCTCCGTCCTCTGTCACTTCTGCTGCATCTCTGAAGCGTCCAGACCTGTCCTCTTCCTCCTTCACCCTGTGCATCCCCACCAGTCGCCACTGCATTGTTTGGGTCCCCTTTACTCCCACTGTCCCCATCTCTTATTTAGTCTCTTAAAGGTTTTTGCCCTGGGGTGCATGTGCTAGCCTGAAAAAGGCAGAGAGACGGAAAGTGAAATCACCCGGGAGTAGGGCCACCGCAGTCCATTCTCGTTCATTCTCTTCTTGGGATTTTGAGCATGCACACACGTGCACCCACATGTTTTTCTTTCTTTCTCTTTTTTTTTTAAAAGAAATTTTTACTATGGGGCACACGTGCTTGCTGGAGGGAGAGAGAGAGAGAACAGAGACAGAGAGACAGTGAGAAGGAAATGAGAAATCCCTCCCCCCTCTGGGGGGTGGTCATACTGCAATGCCTTCTCCATTCTCTTCCCAGGATCTTGGGCATGTAAGCACACATGCCTGTGTGATTTTCAAGCCACCGCATCCGGGACTTGAACCACGGTTGGCCAAGTGGAAGTCCAGTACGTAACTGCTATGCCATCTGCTGGCCTCTCAGCATGTTTTTCAAGCTGCTGGGTACAGGAATCAAACCATGGAGTTGGCCGTGTGGGATGCAGCACTTTAACCACAACACCAGCTGCTGGCTCCAGGCATCCTCTTCTCACCTCTGGCTTTTCCCTGGGTCGCTGTACCCGGAGACTGCTTTGGGAAGGCTCAGCCTTCACGGGTTCCGTGCAAGGGGCAGTTCTCAGCGCTCCCCGACTCGGCCTGCCTGCAGCTCTCCATCCTCTCCCCTGCAGTGCACGTGCTGTGCCGGAGGCCATTGCTGCGCTCTGCCTGCCCTGCTGCTGGGCCGCCCTCTGCTCTGCCTTCTCCCACTGACTGACGCAAACCCTACAGTGTTTTTTTTTTTAAGCTCAGATCTCTGCCTTTCAGACTTGTATGTTAGTACCTCCTAGGTGTTTGTTTTGATATCTAACCGACAACTTTTAATTGCCAGAGGGCACGACACTAGCGAGAGGGGACGAATGTACCCTTCAGTGAGCTGTGGTCACGCTGTGGTCCCCTTTTTTTCTGTTTCTTTATTTTATCAGGATTTGGGGTACACACATGCACATCCTGATGTGTTTTTCAATCTTCCAGGGCTTGGATTTGAACCGTGGTCAGCCACGGTACAAGGCCAGCTCCTAGTAGACATCCTGAACTTGAGCCTGGAGCTGGGCTGGCCTCTGCAGTGCCCAGGGTGCTCCACCTTCTCCAGCTTGGGTGATGGCAAGGCGTTCTCCAGTTGTTGAGGTCCCAAATGTTGGGCTCATGTTCTGTCCCCACCCCACCCTACACACACACACATGCACACATGGGGGCACACACATACATGCATAAACATACCCCAGGTTCAGCTTTTTAGGAAATCTCGTCGACTTTTCATAAACTACCTGCTTGCTACCTTCCCAGGGGCCACCATCATCTTTCCCTGGATTGTACCAGTCGCCCTCGGTCTCCCTTCCATCCTGGCTCCTCTGCGCTCTGTGGCCAACACAGAGTACGTGGTGGCCCCGTTGTGGTCATGCTGCACTGCTTCCGGCAGGCTGAGGCCACACGGCAGGCCCAGGCTGGGTTCCCAGCCCGTGTGGAAGGCCAGGGGCGGCGGGTGCACCTGTGGTCCCAGCTCCGCTGAGGCTGAGGCAGGAGGACCCCATGGCAAGACCCTGCAAAAGTAATATTGCCACACACACACGCACACCCACACACATGCACACACGTATAATACAGAAAAACATAAATGGGATTATGTTACTCTTGTGTTCAAAACTCACGAATGATTCCACATTTTACCTGGAGCTGAGGCCACCAGGGCTCTGTGCACTCTGACCCTTCCCTCCATTGTCCTGCCCTCGACCTCATCCACACTGGCCCACAGGCTGTTCCCTGAAGTCACCAGGGAACAACTCTTACCTTGTGGCTTCACGCTCCGGCTGTTCTTCTCCCCGTGTTTGTTCCATTCCCTCCCTCACACCTTCCAGTCCATGCTCAGGTGCCGGGTTCTCAGTAAGGTCCACCAGGATCACCGACTCCCTGCCTGTCCGCCTTCTGCCCACCCGAAACACCTGATCCCACGGACCATCAGCCCTTCTCATTTTTGGCAGCATTTGCCTACTTGGAGCAAACACTGCTTCCTCCTGCTAAGCCTTCAGGTCCCAGCACATAGTAGGACGTCAGTACATATTTGTCCAGTGGTTGAAGGGCCCTGACACAGTCTGGTGGAGCCCTTCCCTTCTGCCCGAGAGGGGACAATGAGTTTCTGGGAGGTCAAAGGTGAGGGCTCTGAGCTTCCTTTCGTTTTCCCTGGAAGTGGTGGGATTGGGCTCTCTCTGGGAAGGTGCCTATTCCTGAGTGAGGGGCACCACGGCTACTTCAGTCTTGGTTGCTGCCCAAGGGACTCTCACAAGACTGTGAGTTAAGCACCTGCCTCTTGTAGCCCGCCTTTTGCTCTCATCCATACAACTGTGGGTTGGGATCCCCACTGAAGCTGCAGGGATGAAACACATGGCTATTATTATTTGTAGTTTTGCTATGGGGCTTGTATTCTTGAGGAGAGAGACAGAGAGGGAGAGGGTCACCCACAGGAGGGGTGACCACACCTCAGTCCCTTTTACATCACCCTCGCAGGGTTTGGGCGTGTACACACATGTGCCTGGTGTGTTTCTCAAGCAGTTCAGCACTGAAACCATGAAGTCAGCCCTGTGGGGTCCAGCCGCCTTAACTTTCATGCCACCAGCTGGTCCATAGTTAATTTTTGAACATTTTATTTATTTATTTAAGTTTGTTATAGGTTGCATGTGTTTGCCAAAGAGGGGAAAAGTGAAAAGGCAGTCCTCCTGGGGAGGAGGTGGGGAGCAGTGGCCACGCTGTAATCCCTTCTTCATTCTCCTCTTGGGATTTCAGGCATGTACGCGCACACGCCCAGCATCTCTTTCAAACTGCTGGATCTGGGACTTGAACCTGACAGTGGGTCGTGTGGGATCTAGCACCCTCGCTATCACGCCTGCAGCTGGCCTCAGAGTTACCTTTTCTTTTTAAAGAATTATTTATTTAATTTTATTTTTAAATTATTATTTCTAAAGTTGCTATATGACATGTGCACTCAACAGAGAAAGATAGAGGAAGGGAGAGAGAGAGAAAGTGAGAAAACAAGCCACCAGGTCTGGGACTTGAACTGTGTCTGGCCATGTGAAGTCCAGTGCCTTAACCACCATAGCACCTGCTGGCCCCCAGAGTTAGTTTTTTAAACTTTGTATGATGACCGTTTCTATGCCGTGTTCCCTGGCACTCTGTTTTCAGGAGGGCAGTTGCTGGGGTGGCCTCGGTTGAGACATTCGTTGTTCGCTCACTGTTGCCAGCTGGGCCTGCATTGCCCTCGGGCTCAGAGCCAGGGCAGCCGCTGTGCCCCTCAGAGTCTCAGTCTCACGGCACTGAAATCTGTTTCCATGTCCAGTTCCGCAGGTGCGGCAGGGTCCCGGGGGCAGGGCTGTGCATCTGCGCCGGTGTGCAGTGGCGGCTCAGTCCTGCACACAGTGGGGTTGAGTGAATGTTTTAGGTTGTGAGTGACTGTTGGCTAAAGCAGCGCTTCATCGTAGGTGATGCATTAGACAGCCCACCAGCGGGAGCCTCTCCGGTGTTTCCTACTGGACAGGCCAGGTCCAGGAGGCATGGAGCCTGCTGGGGAGCCCGGGATGGTTCGCGTCAGTTTTACTCTATTAAAACCGCCCCTCAGGGCCGCAGGTAGCGTGATGGTTGAGCTGCTGGACTCCCACATGGCCGACCACAGTTCAGCTCCTGGGCCTGGCGGCTTGCTTTCTCGCTTTCCCTTTCTTCTCTGTCTCTCTATAATCAAAATTAAGGAATAGTGATAATAAATAAAATACAAAATAGATCTTAAAAAAATAAACCTGCCCCTGGGGGCCAGTAAGTGATGTAGTGGTTGAGGCGCTGGACTCCCACATGTCTGGCTGCGGTTTGAGTCCTGGACCAATGACTTGTGAATTGTGCTGGTCCCTTTTGCATGCGTGAGGAGAACATCACGGGAGGAGAAGAGAAGGGATTGCAGTGTGGCCGTTCCTCCTGGGGATGATTTTTAACTTTACCTCTCTGTTTCTGTCCTGTGAGCACACGTGCCCTGTTTCAAAACACTTAAATAAAACAAAACAAAAACCTGCCCCTGGGGCCAGCAGATGGAATGGTGGTTGAAGGCAGTAGACTCCCACAGGCTGACCATAGTTCGAATCCCGGATCTGGTGACTTGAAACTCAGACCGGGCACATGTTCGTGCATGTCGAAAATCCCATGGGGGAAAGCGGAGGAGAAGGGATGGTGGAGTGGCCATCTCCCCAGGCGTGACCTCTCCCTTTCCCTCTCACTGTGGCTCTCTGTCTCTGTCAGGTACATGCACCCTACAGTAATAAACCTAAAAAAAAGGAAAAGCACAACTGCCCTGCTTATCTCTGCCGACCCACCTCTGCTTCTAACACGGTTTACTCTGCAGTTGACCTCAGTTGCTATATCCTCTTAATAACTGTGTATTTGCGATGGGTCTTCCTGAGACACAGTTAAAAATTTATCTGTGCTTCAAAGTCATTTGCATGTAGCCTGGAGCTCAGTGGCCAAAGGCCCGGGTCAGGCTGACTGGGTTCAAACCCGGCCCTGCCACTTATTAGATGGCTCTTTGCCTTACCGTTTCCTCCTCTTCAAACTGGTGAAGTCGGGGCCCCGCCTCGCTGTTCCCTTCACCTCCCTTGGCTTCCAGAAGGCCACTGTGACGAACTTGTCCTCTTTATTTGAAGTCACAGGAGTCTGTGTTGGCCCTTCGGCTTTGCAGCTCCTGCCCTCCGGGCTGTGACACTCAGTGCTCCCCTGCTTCTGTCTTTACTCCTGGCTTTGTCCGGCTGTGGAGTTGTTTTTCAGAGTGGGGGGTCCCCTAAGACCCATGTTGAACGCCCTCTCAGCCTCTGGTCATTCTTTTTTTGTCACCTCCACCACGGCCACTGGAATATGGGCTCTGCCGGGGACTGGTGTGCTCCCGAGGGCCGTGCCGGCGGTCTCGTGGCTGTGGGGCCTCGGGCCATGCCCAGCGCGTGTAGCAGCGTGGGTGCTGAGCTGTGGCTGAGCGGGGCGGGCGTGCCCGGGTATAGGTCGGTGTTCCTCTGAACTCCGGGCGGCGTGCGCAGCATTCCAGCCTGGCCCCTTCCTTCACTGTGCGTTCCTCATCGAGTAGTGTGGCCGCTGCTGGCAGTTTCACACGACGGTTTTGAACAAGGTTTTGAACGTGCCTGAGGGGCGATGGCACAGCTCTCTCTGCACTTCCTCGGTGCCAGCACTGCTGGCTTCCCCAGGACCCTCAGGCAGTGGGGGCTGCGGAGTGGCTGGCCGTGGAGGTGGGCCATCGATAGCCAGCCCTGGTCTGACGTCCAGAGAAGAGCAGCGAAGCCAGGGGTAGATTCGAGAAGTAGCTCCTTTGAAGAGCACTGTGTGTACGTTGGGGACCTTTTACTTTTCTTGGTGGCTTAGACCAAAGAAGAGGATCGTCTGAGACACACAGGTGAGCCGGCGGACGGTCTCAGAGCATTGCAGACTGGGACTGGATGCCGCTTGGACGTGCTGCTCTGGGCACCTGCTGGCGTGAACTACGGTGGCTCTGTCTTCAGACTGAATGAGGGGTTTCTCTGGGCCAGGTACATGGGGCGGTGGGCGAGAGAGAGGTGAGGATGTCAGATTTGTATGTGAGTGCAAGTGTGCGTGTGATGGGGTACGGGAGGAAAATCACTCGCAAATGTGGGCAGAGTGGATGTTTAGAAACTGGAGCGGACAGGTCTGCTTTCAGGAAGGACGTTTTTTGACCCATGGGCCTAAATAGGGTTTGTCAGGACCTCTGGGCCCAGTACTAGCTAAGAGTGTGGATGGGCAGGAGCCCCTGTGGCCTCCTGGTGGCGTGTTTTTTTTTTTTTTTTTGGAGAGGTTTTTGCTGTAGGGTGCGTGCGCTCGCCAGAAAGCCAGAGAGGGACAGAGAGACAGCGAGAAATCACCCCCCAGGGGGGATGGCCACGCCGCAATCCCTTCTCCTCCATTCTCCTTTTGGGATCTTGGACACGCACGCACACGCACCCAGCGTGAGTTTAAGCCACCGGGTCCGGGACTCGAACCGCAGTTGACTACGTGGGAGTCCAATGACATAGGCATTACGCTAACTGCTGGTCCTCCGGTGGCGTTTTGAGGAGATCTCTGGGTCAGTACCAGTACACAGGGTCTATGGGTCGTGGGGTTTGAGTGAATGTTGGTTCAGATTCAAATAGGACTTTATGCAGGCTGGCTGGGACACCGTCCCCTCGGTGGGCACACGCCCGACTATCCTCCTCTGTCGTCTTCTGTCTGCAGCAGAGCTCACCTGATGAGTTCAGCCTGTTGCTCCTCAGAGGGTGGTTCTGGAGCCCGAGCCGTGCAGGATTACGTGCCAGGGCTGTGGGGTTCTGAGAGCCAGGCTTTGTTGTTGCCCCTCCTGGTGACGTTAAGAAAGGTCTTCACCTCTTCCAGCTTCTGTTTTCTCATCGGTGAAGTGCCATGAGCCCGTGGCAAGAGTTCATGGAATCGAATGTGCGAAGGGTTTTGCAGCCTGGAGTTCGATAGCTGTCATGGTCGTTGTATTCTTGTACATCATAGTGTGCGAATTAGAACCCAGTTATTCACACATAGCAGTTCATGGTGTTTTTTTTTTTTTTTAATTATTTTAACCTACTAATTTATTTTAATTTGACCAGAGAGGGACAGAGTGATCATCTGACTAGAGAGAGAGAAAGTGAGAAAACAAGTCGTCAGATCTGGGACTCGAACCGCAATCAGCCATGTGGGCATCCAGCACCCTTAACCAGCACTTACATTTATGCTTTTATATAAAAGTTTAAGTAACTTCTATAAAGCTTTGTGAGGTGGGGCCAGAGGGCAGAGTAAGTGGCAACACAGCTGGACCCACATGGGAGGGCTCTGTGTTCACATCCTGGGGCCTCCCTGAGTGTGCCAGGCACACGTCCCTACCCGTCATTGGGGCTGACTGAGATTGGGGTGGATCACGAGGTCAGGACCCTGTGGCGGGAGTGCCAGTCTCTCTCTCTCTGTGTCTCTTATCTCTCATGGAAAGAATAAATGAATTATTTTCTTAATTTGCCAGAGGGCACATGCACTCACTAAAGAAAGAGAATGGGGAAGTGAGGAAGGGAGGAAGCACTGCCGTGGGGCTCGGATGCACTGCAGACCCTTCTCCATTCTCTCCCTCCTTTCAGGACTTTTTTTGGCATACACATGGAGCTGGCTTGTTTCTCAAGATGCTGGATCCTGGACGATACCATGCAGGTGGCTATGTGGGGTACAGCTGCCATCAGCACCATGCCACAGGCCGACCCTGGTTCATTAATTAAAAACAATTTTTAAAGGAATTATTTAATTTCATTTATCACTATTATTATTTTAAAATTTGCTACATGGCATATGAGCTTACCAGAGAGAGACAGAGAGTTGGGGCGTGGTGGTGGGGGGGAGTGAGAAAGCAAGCCACCGGGTCTGAGACTTGAACCGCAGTCAGTCAAGTGGGATTCCAGCGCCTTAACCATCATGCCACCTGCTGGTTCTAGTCAATTAATTTTTACGAAAAGGTTTTGATAGTTTTTTAGGGAAGCTGATGTCACTTTCATTTTTCAAAATGAAGAGACCGAGGCCGCAGGGGTGAAGTTTGTTTCCTGGGCTCTACAGCTGGATGGCGTCGTGGGGGAGGGTGCTGTGTACTGCCCTCAGGCCGCGTCACTGGCAGGTGGCATCACTTAGAGCCTTTATCTCTTTGTGGGTTACAACACACAGGCAGACCGGCAGCACGTATGCTGTGTGCTTTTGATCAGCCGGTCTGAAGGTCTGTCTCTCTGGGAACTTAAAGACTCCAAGAAGTGCACAGGGTGCCACTGCAAGGTAGCCGGCTGACTTGACATAAATCAGGCAGGAAAGACGATCCCACAACGTCGGAGACACACCATCAGCGTGGGGTCAGAGGTTCTCCCGAGCGCCGACATCTGCAGAGCGCGTCTCTGCTGCATCCTCTCTTAATCTTGCCGGCAAGCCCCCTGCCCGGTCCGCGTTTTACAGATGAGGAAAGGCACTTGGGGAGTTCAGTGACTTGCCCGCAATGGAGCTGAGCATAGTGACGGAGCCAGGCCTTGAACCCTGGCAGCCAGACTGCTCACCCATGCGGTCACCCTCTGTGCAGCCCTAGGGGGTGGCTGATGAACACAGTTCATCAAAAACGAACTCTGATCCGACAGATGAAAGAAGCGGTCTGTGAACGCGAGTGTTCTTTTGTGAGCTGCAGTGGGCTTCGGTTGTTTTCTCTGAGTCGGGGACGAGCCACCATGAACTCCCAGCTCGTCTGGCAAAGGGCTGATTTATGAGGATTTGCTCAACTCTACCAGCTGGTTAACAACACGGAGCTTTTAACATTTCCAAGGGGAGGAAATGAATAAACAGGCATTTGGGATGAAGCCGACCCTGTCCGCGGGCCTGGCTGGAAGATAATTCAGCTGAGAGACATTCGACGTGCGGGGCAGACATCTCCAGATCCCGTTTTCGACCAGAGTTCCCAGTAAATTAGATCAGAAAATCAGAACTTGCAAGTCGGTTCTCCATTTCTTACAGATAGGAATTGTCTAAAGAAACCTTTATTTTGGGGGACAATTAATTACCTGGCTTAGGTGTAGGATAAGTCAGGTGGAAAAGAAAAAATAGTTGCCCTAATACACAAATCATGCACATCCTTAATTAATTTTAAATGTGATACACTTGCCACCTGAAATTTTTGAACAATTTCAGTGTTTACGTTTTATGTTTTAACTATTAATGTCTTGCTCATTTATTTGCTTTTGGCTTAGGTGTAGGATAAGTAAAGTGGAAAAGAAAACATAGTTGCCCAAATACACTAACCATGCACATCCTTCATTAATTTTAAATGTGATAAACTTGCCGTCTGAAATTTTTGAACAATTTCAGTGTTTGTTTTATGTTTTAACTATTATTGTCTTGCTCATTTATTTGCTTTTGACCCCTCTGAATATATTAAACCATATTGCATTTAATTTTTTTTTTTTTTAAAGTCAGATACCACCAGGAATCTGCCTTTCATTCATTGCCTTTTTGGTCCTTTGGAAGAAATCCATCCATGACTGGGAGGCTGTCACAGAATTAACATAGCAGGCCAAGATTCCTATAAGTCTTCAGCAGTTTCTCAGAAACTAACACCATATGGCAGTGGCCCGGTGTGTGCGCAGCATATAATGACTAAGGTTATAAAGTTGTGGGGCCTGAAACGGACAAGCTTCTGTTTTTGCTCAGTCTCTCAGCTTTGACTTTTAATTCCTCGGCCCTGGACCACTTCCTCATTGGAGGGAACAGGGATCCTCCCTGGTCCGTGGTGGTATTTTGGCCGATCATTGTTCCAAAGAATTCTCTGAGTTCCTTTCTGCTTTGGGCGTGTTAGAGATTCACGAAACCCTTTGTGCTCAGGAAAGGAGCCAGGTTTGGAATGCTCTGGAAGGTCTTCTGGCAGGTCTCTTTGAGATGCAAGTAAGGAAAGGAAGGAACAGGAAAATATAGGGAAAAATGGTTGAAGCAAATGATACTATTTAGTTGCTTCTAAATGAGAAGAACCAGGTTGTTTTACCAAAATTTAAAATAGACCCCAGCCACATTACATAGCCTTGTATGGAATATCTATTGATGCTGCTAAGCTTATTGCAGAGACTGAAAAAAGTAATACTAATACAATTAAAAATAATTATCTATTTTTTAATTCCATTTGTTATTAATCATTTTTAAAAATTTGGCTAGACAGAGACAGAGAGAAAGGGAAAGCAAGAAAGCAGCCTCCAGGTCCGGGACTCAAACTGTGGTTTGTCATGTGGGACCATGTGGGACCACTCAGTTTCCGTGACCATAAAATGTAGAAGAATCTTCGGAGTTCCCAAGGTTGTCGTGAGAATGAGTGAGGCTAAAAGGTGCATTCAAGGCTCTTTGAGACCCGCCTATTCTTGTGAAGTGCCCTCTTTAGAAGGCCTGAATAATAAATGATGGGGGCCAGCAAGTGGCGTAGTTAGTGGTTACGGCGCTGGACTCCCATATGGTCGACTGCAGTTCAAGTCCTGGATCTGGTGGTTTGAAACTCAAGCTGGGCGCCTGTGCGTGTGTCCCCAAAATTCCAGGAGGAGAAGGGATTACAGCGTCGCGGTCTCCCTTGGGGAGTGATTCTCTCACCATCTTTCTGTCTCTCCATCAAGTTCACATGCCCTATGCCAGGAACCTTTAAAAAAAAAGTAAATGATGAATCGTGTTAAGTTTACTCAGGGCAGATTCTCTGCCCCACTGCTGTAAGCTCTTCCTCTAGTCTGGGCTGCTATTTTGGAGACCCAGGTCAAGGGCTGGACCAGGAGGTCCCACCTCCCAGTGCTGATCATCAATGCTACTGCACAGACGACTGAGATGCAGAGCTTCTGGGGTGGGCTACAGGATGAAAGCAGGAGAGCACCAAGGACTGTGGACCTATCCCTGACGTGCACTTCCATGTGAGATGGTTTGGGGACCATTCATTCTTTTAGCCCATTACATGTTCACCTTTTTCCTCTCTGTCAAATTCCGATGGTTGACAGAAAGTGCCCGTTGTCTAAATCTTCCTCCCCATGGTGACCATCCATGGTTTTTCTCCTTCTCCTCTCCATGGAGTTGGGCAGCTAAGACAGGTGGAATCCCTCTTTAGAGGGCTGTGGCAGAAACATGAGGTATGTGAAGTTGAGCAGCATGCGCATGAATTCCGCTGACCCCCATCCCTGCCCCTCTGGAGCAGTCAACCTTGCTTTGTTCTTGGGGGGCAGTGAGAGGATATATGCTTTCCTACATTCCTGAGAACAGAAGACATCCCCCTATAAAAGCACCATTGAAATTCCTAAGGAAAACATAAATGGTCTCTGGTCTTTTCTTCATTCTCTTCTGAGTCTTCAGCCTCCATTATGGATACTAAATGCCAAATGGTTTTCTCCAGTGATGGGGTTCTCAGAAGACCCAGGTGCCTTAACTTTGACGTACCTTCGGAAGGAAGCTTTGGCAGTTGTATAAACTTGAGTGAGATGTGGGAAGCCTCAAGCCCCAGAGCCTTGGATTCTCAGATCTGTAGTTTAAACTCTCACATTTTTTTAATGTCCAATAGCATTTGATTAAGATTTTCTAATGGCCACAATATCTAAGCAATATAGAAACATCCGAAAGATATTGGAAGACAGCAAAACAAAATTAAAATCACACTTGTTTCATTACTCATGTATGGATGTAAGTTGTTAATTTTTTTTCTGCATGTGGATATATTTACGTTGCTTAGTCAACATTGCGATGTAGGAGTTGGAAGTGCTTCTTTTTAATGCTTCTTCCATGCTTGACTCAGTATCTTCTCAGTTCGCTTCATCGAGAAGGTTATTTTTTAAATCTTAGTTTTCACTTAGGAAGAAGGTTCCCGCCCTTAAGGAGGGGAACTGTCCGCCTAGTGAAACCTGTGACACATTGGCTTATATGATAGTAAAGGCCGTGAAATCACATCTCATCCAATTTTCTGGACAATCTGGAAAATTTTGCAATCAAGAAGGCTTTGGAATCATAGTTATTAGAAGTTAAGGTGAAGAGCCAGCAAGTGGCATGGTAGTTGGGGTGCTGGATTCCCACATGTCCGACAGTGGTTTGAGTCCTGGACCTGGCGACTTTCCTGCTCGTTTCCCCTCTCTCTCCCTGTTTGTTTTTGGTGAGCACATGTGCTCTGTAGCAAATTAAAAAAATAGTAATAATAGCAAAACTTTAACAATTCTTTTTAAAAAAAGAAGTTAGGGTGAAGAGCAGGACAGCGTGAACTGATGATACAAGTTGTAGAGCTACGTAGGGTGGGGAGAGCTGGAAATGGTGCGAGTGTGCTCTCGAAAATGTGCAGTTATTATGGAAGATTGTAATTACACAGAGGGTGATTAATCCATAACTGGGTTCTGAGTCAGTCGGGCCATTGCTGCAGGGAGAAGCCACAGATGAATCCTTACAGGTTATGTTTTGTCTGGGGAATTAGGGTTAAACTGGGTGTGAGCTCACGGAGTGTCTAATACCTCTTTCTCACCCCCGCAGGGGATTCGGGAAAGAAAAACTATGCTCAAGCAAATACTTGATTGTGATGAGAGTACTGGCGTATCTTTTATTTACCAGCATTTCAAAGAGACTAAGAGCTTTCTTACCAAGTCAGTAAGTTCTCTATAAGAGCTGTAATACTTAAACCTGAAGCAGCTCTGAAAAACCAAAAACCAAAAGACATTTACTTCAAAGTAAACATTCAGTTTTTTTTTTTTTTTTTTTTTTTTTTTTTTTGTGCTATAGGGCTTGTGCACTCGCCAGAAAGACAGAGACAGAGAGATGGAAAGTGAGAAATCACCCCCCGGGGGGGAAAGCCACACCACAGCCCCTTCTCTTCCAATATCCTCTTAGGATCTTGGGCACGCATGCACACACACCTGGTGTGAGTTTAAGCCACTGGGTCTGGGACTTGAACCATGGTCGAGTACATGGGAGTCCAGCAACATTACACTAACTGCTGGTCTGCAGGTGTTTTTTTTTTAACTTAGAGGAATATTAGAAAATGCAGCAAATACTCTTAAAAGTGCCAATAATCAATTTAATCAATAACCATCCTTGCTAATATACTTTGTTACATATTTCCTTTCCTTTTGCTTTGCTTCGCTTTGCCTTTCTCTACGTAGTGGATACGATTAATCGTGCACTGTGGGAAATTTAGAAGTTTAAAAAGCTCTATTATAAATAGCTGAATCTTTGGGATCAGCAGATGGCGTAATGGTCACGTTGCTTGACTCCCACGTAGTCAACCATGGTTCAAGTCCCGGACGTGGTGGCTTAAATTTATGCCAAGCACGATAGATAGATGATAGATAGATGATAGATAGATAGGTAGATAGATAGGTAGATAGGTAGATAGCAAAGCTAAATAGAACCTAAACTACTCATATGGGTAAGTGCCCACAATGGGAAGGATTGGATCAACTGGTATATACAACTAATGCCTGTCTTTATATCAACAAACTGGCGTGCAGATGTGTGAGGATGCAACGTGACCTATTTTTACCCTGTTAGTCATAGTGTATACTCCTTTGCTCAACCTTTACCGGCTCTTTGAGACCAAGGTGGGGGAAAAAAATCATGTTCCTATTTTATTTTTTTCATAAGACAATGAAGTAAAACTAGTTTTCATTTAATTATCAGATACTTAACATTTCTTCTACAGTAAATTGACTATTCTGGTCCTTTCCCCTCTGCCCCAATTTTGGGTTGTTTTTGTTGTTATGGAATAGTACTTGGCCGTATGTTGTAAAGATTTGAATACATTTGTATTAGGCTATCTAATCTATACAGCTGTAAGTTTTATATTAAAGAAAGATAACGTATTTGTAAATGGGCACCTAGAGGAAAAATCGGAAGCAGAAGCTTAGAATTGGTTTGGAAGTTTTCTTTGTTTGTTTGTTTGTTTATTTATTTATTTATTTTAACTTTCTCATAGGGTGGATGCACTTGCCAGAGAGAGACAGAAAGAGGGGAGGGGGGAAAGCGCCCCCTCTTGGTGGGTGCTGTGTAACTAGCTGTTTACCTGTGTGACTCCACCACTAGAATACAGGCGCTAGTACAGGGGGCCCCCTGTAGTCTCTTCTCTGTTTTTCTATCCTGTAGGAATTTTGAGTATACACGCACATGTGTCTTGTGTGTGCAAGGCTGGGATTCGAACCACACAGTTGGCCATGTGGTTTGAGCTCCTTCAACCACCAGGCCGCAGGGCTGGCCCTGCCCGTAAGTTTATAGAACCACTTTATACAAGGAAATGTGCATGTAGGAAAATGTGCTTATCAGAAGTTGTACAAGGAGGTGATTTTTTTTACAAAAATGTATAAAACGAGAACCCAGCTTAAAAAGCAGCACTTTCCAGCTTCCTGTGATGCCTGAATTCTAACAACAGCATAGGTTCCTTCTGGCTGTTTTTGTATAATTTTAAAAAATTATTTATTCATTTTAAAAATAATTATTTATTTAAATTTATTGTTATTATTTTTAAAATTTCCTATAGGGCACCTTAGTGAGAGAGAGAGAATGAGCGAGAGAGTGAGAAAGCAAGCTGTCAGGTCCAGGACTCAAACCGCGGTTGGCCATGTGTGGCGCCTAGCTACCATACCACATACTGGCCCCTGTATCTTAGAATTAATTCTTTTTATGTCTAGCATGTTTTCTTTGGTTTTATGTTATGCCTTCAAGATTCATCCACATTTTGTATAGTTGTAGATGTTCATTTTCCTTTCCTTCCTTCCTCTGTGTGATTATACTATATGATAATTTGTGAGGCCGTCCTGCCGCTTTGAGCTTTGAGCATTTGGTAGTGTGTTTTTGCTTACTGAGAAACCTTGGTTCGGGGAGTAGACCTGACAATTTAAGAAGTTTTCTTCCCCACTTCCTTCCTGTGTCCTCCCCATGAGCATCTTTTAAGCAAGGTAAAGAACTTCACAGACGAGGAAATAAATGTTTGGTATTTGTTCTCACTTTCCTTGGTATTACGTTTAGTTGTTTTTAGCAGGATACTGAGTTCTGATTTAAATGGTAGCTAATGACTGCTGGTTTCAGGCCAAACCTTCATTTTTTTTTTTTTTAATAGTTATTTAAGTTTACTTTTCATTATTTTTAGTTTGTAATTTGCTACAGGGCATGTGTGCTTACGCCAGAGGGAGATGGAAAGAGAGAGAAAAAATGGGAAAGCAAGTCACCAGGTCTGGGACTCAAACTGCTGTTCGGCCATGTGGGAATCCAGCGTGCAAACCGCCATGTCACCTGCCGGCTCTGGGGCCTTCATTTCTAAATGAAGAACTCTGTCTTACATCCTGTTATTTTCTTCTTTATCAGTCCTCGATTCGCCCTAGTAAATCCAAGGCTCAGACATCCACTCAGGAAGGAGTGTGTTCTTCCTTTTGGGTTCTTATAAGCAACCTTCTTAGGGAGACTCGTGTAATGAAAAACACACCTTTGGGGCAAAAATTGGACTTCGGCCACGTGTGTGCCTGAGTTGAGGCTGAGAGATGTACCCAGTCTGGATTACGCCGCTGTTGGTAGAATTAAATAAAAGGCATTAAAAAACTTTATAGCTGCCTTTTACCAGCCTTATGTCTGATTTTTTCCCCTTCTCTAGATTCTTTGGCTGACATCGGTTTTGAAGTTCTGCCATATTCACTTATCAGCCTGTGGCAAATGCAGCCCTCACCAGCGTGAAGATGAAAGGCTGATCGTTAAAAAAAAAAATCCATGTGCTACATAAAAATGCCCTACCTTTTTAAGAAATTACCAGGGCAACCTTTATTTTTCTTCTCCTTTCTCTCTGTATGTGTAGGAAAAAAGCTAAATTCTCACGTTTTTGTTCTTTAATCCTTCAAGTATGTACACATCTATTTAAAAATGATCAATAACGTCTCCAAACACGTTGACACTGAGAGTTTAACGACTCGGATGGCCCAGCGTTTGCTGGTACATTTCCAGTTTTGTGGGTATCTCTGTAAACTATGAATCACTTTGCATTCCCTCATATACATGGCCCGGATATTAATGTCCACAGCAACTCCCGGGAGTATTGGGCAGATGAGAGCCTGGTTCTGGGTGAGGAGAAGTCTGCGGTCCCACTGCGTGCATCAGTTTCCTTGCCCTCTGCTTGTTCATTTTCATTTCATTGCTGGAATGTTCTTCTCATGTCTTCATTAAAGGACACTAGCCTTCAGTTGTTGGATAGCGACACAGCGGTTTTAAATGATAAAATGGCGGCGCCAGTGGGTGGCATGGCGGTTAAGGGGCTGGACTCCCACATGGTTGGCCGTGGATCGAGTCCTGGACATGGTGGCTTGTGTTCTCTCTTTCTCTATCTATCTCTGTCTGTCTCTCTGGTCAAATTAAATAATAATAATAATAAATCACATGAAATAATTATTTTTAAAAAGTGGCAGCAGTCAACGGAAAAAAAACATGTGAACCAAACCTCTGCAGAGCGCTGCCATAAGAGATCTCCATCTGTCCTGTTTTCTCTACTTGTGGCCCCTTCCCTGTTTGGAACTTGTATTTTGGCATCTTGTTTCTCCTTCCCTGTTTGGAGCTTGTATTTTGGCATCTCGTTCCTTAGGGTTCCAGTGCCAGGGCAGGGCGCACATGGACACCCCTGGGTCTTGGCCACGTCTGGATCAGAAAGCGGCTGGTTGCTGTTGGTGCTACCTCTGGCACACGGCTACACAGCAGACTTGCCCTGTCGGTCGCAGACGGTACCTGGAAGTCCCAGCCTATTCATTCAGCTATTTATCTGGTCACAGAATACTTCTCTAGTGCCTTGTGGTATGCCAGGCCTCGAGAGAATGTGTAGCGTGGTTCTGCCCCTGGCCTCTGGGAGCTTGTATTCTAGCGGAGGAGTCACGCAGGAAATGGCTAATTACAAAACAGGGTGGGATGTGCCCTGGCTGGCAGATGTTGGGTGGAGGGTTGAGAAGCCTCCGAAGGTGGCTGGGAAGGATTCCTCTCCCTCGGAACCTGACTGCAGGCCCAGCTACTTGCAGAGGGCTTCGTACCCAAGGAGTGTGAGCAGAGAAGTGATGTGTGCTTCTAGATCTTTTTAGAGAGCAGAATGTGAGGGACACCATCACTTTTTTTTTTTTTTTTAAAGAATTACTCTATTATTATTGTTTTCTTTTTTTCTTCTTTTTGTTTTTTCTTTTCTTTTATAATTTCACCAGAGAGAGACAGAGAGAAAAAGTAAAGCAAGCTGCCAAGGCCAGGACCCGAACTGCAGTCGGCCATATGGGAGTCCACTGCCCTAACCACCATGCCACCTGCAGGTCCACACCATCACTTTTATTTTTTTAAAAATAATTAGTTATTTCAATTTTATTAATTATTATTATTTAATTTGCTATAGAGCAGCTCGGGAGAGAAAGAGAAAGTGAGAAAACAAGCCACCAGCTTCAGGACTCCCAGCTGTGGTCAACCATGTAGGAGTCCAGTGCCCTAACCACCATGCCATCTGCTCGTCTCCTGGAACACCACTGCTTTAAACAATGCTTCAGCTTTCAGTATTGCATGAAGAGTATGTTGTGGCATTCTTGAAGTCAAGATGGAGCGTATGAGATTTTTGGATTGAAAGGCATCTATTTTCCAGTGTTTTGGGTACCTCCTTGGCAAGACTAAATTCTACCTTTTTTTTTAAGCGGCATTTTTAGAAAGTTAGTACGCTCAGTGACTGTACAGCTACTTGCTCACTTTTGGGGGCTTTTAGGTGTTTATTTCAGTTGTCAAACCAGTGGGGCACTGGGCTCAGTAGGACCAGCAACCAGAGTCCAGCGAGATAAAGCTAGGATAGGGTGTGAGGGGGAGCAGGACCCTGCCGTGGGCCGGCATTCCATTGTCATTTAAAGTCTTGATGCCTTTTGTGGCACGTTTGTGTCTTCATGCCCTGGTCAGTGAACCTGGCTAATTCATTGCTTCTGTATTGTCATTTTCAAGTGTCCTTTTGGAAAGTGGCACCTTCCTTGGTTTTTAGGAATATGTATTTCTGATAGAGGTATCTTAAAAAGCATGTGCTCACTTGACAGTGAGAGGGAAAGTGAGAAGTCACCCCCTAGGAGGATGACCCCACCACAGTCCCCTCCCTTGCATTCTCCTCCTGGGATTTTGGGCACACATACACATGTGCCCGGTGTGATTTTCAGACCTGCAGGTCTGGGACTGTAACCAGCGTTGATCTTATGGGAGTCCAGAGTCTTAACTACCACGCCACCTGCTCACCCACATTATTAGAACTCTTGAAACCTTCAACAGAAATGTAACAAGACTGCTTACATTGGGCGAAGATGTATTTTACCAAACCATTTGGTGGCTTCTATGGTTTCTATGATACGAATGCTCTAAAGTCAAAGCTTTCAATGACTTGCTCTCCCTGACCACGAGTGCATCTTACTGCATAGTAAGTTAATTCTTCCATTCCGCGATTGGTTCTCATGCAATAATAAGGCTGTTCCTTTACTGAAAGAGTCTTATTACCTAAAAACAAAACTTCTTCTTTAGATCCCTTAAATGGATTAAAACAGGAGTATAGAGCTATATTATAACACCAACTTTCACAACTTTTCTACATAGGTCGGGGGCAGTGCACAATTTTCTCATTTGTGTATGTGTGTGTACCATTAAATTAGAACTTTAACTGAGAGTTTGCACACACTCTGTTTTTTTGCCTGATGGTGAATTTGAAGTCTCTACAGATAGACCCATTAAAAAGATTTAAGACAAACTTTACAAAGGTCTGGAAGTTAATATTTTAAAGCCATTCAAATGTAAATGATAGAAAGAAGACCTGTGAGCCTAAGGTTACTTGAATACATTGAGTGGAAGATGCTTTGAAGCATCAGCACAGAAAGGAAGCCAAGAAATTAGCCAAAGAACAATCCTTGAAGAAACGTCCTGGCCAGCCTCAGGCGTCAGGTGCCAGCCACACAGGGTCAAGGAGAGCGCTGGGGTGATACCCTCGTGATTTGCTCAGTGGTTCTGATGTGTAAAGGAGGGAGACGGTGTTGGAAGGAGGTGGCGGTGGGTCCCAGGAAACACCAAGAGTACGAAGGTAGAGAGGACCACAGTGGAGGAAAGGCAGTTTGGGGAGGTAGCAGTGGGCCAAGAAAGTGGATGGGAGGGTGAACTTGCCCAGATGGCGTTCCGAGGGGTGTGACATCGGAGTTGAGGCAGAAACGTACTGTTCAGTGTGGGGCACAGGAGGGCGGGCAGAAAGAAGGTAACGACCGTGTTGACTTTATTCCGAGAATTTATGAGGCCCTTGGCAAGGAACATTATGGTCTGAATATTGTAAAAGGAGTTGAGTATTTCTTTTCTTTCTCTTTTTAAGAAAATTCTGAAGGGTGTGTGTGTTCTTTGGCGAGAGAGAGATAGAGAGAGGGTGGAAAGTGAGAAAGCACCCCCCCCCCCCCCCCCCCCCCCCGGGGCATGGCCACACCACAGTCCCTTTCTCCATTCTCCTCTCAGGATTTGAGCACACTTGCAAACGCACCTGGCATGTTTACAAGCTGCTGGGCCTGGGACTTGAATTGCACAGTTGGCTTAACCACAGCGCCAGTGACTGGCCTGAGGTCAGTATTTCAAAAAGTCAGTGTTTGGGTAGAAGATGTGTAATTTGTGGATAGTAATTATCTCCAGAAAACACAGGCTTGTGCTGCAGATTTGATGAATAGATTGAAATACCAAAAAAAAAAAAAAAAGGTGATTCCTACTAGTTCTTCTGGATCATTCCCTGGGAAGGCAGCTTCTCTAACCCAGCAGGCATTGAGGTTGCAGCGGTTTGCTGAATGAACTGTGAGATGCATTTATTTTAAAGGGAGGAGCTGTTAAATTGCTGGTGGACTTGTGTGTGTGTCTGTCTGCAAATCGTGAATCGCCTAGAGGGACCTGATCGAATTAACAGAGTTGTCAGGCACAGCAAAATAGGCTGGGTTATGTGCTTTGGTTGCTCTCTTGGCAACTCTTCCTGAGAACGTTAGTAGAACTGGACCAGACAGTGAGATTAGGAGGGAAGGATTCTTATTTGAAGGGCTTGGCAGCAGGGGCGGGGGGGGGGGGGGGGGGGATCTATTATTATTCATCTAAACTTAAAGCTTTTCTGTAGAGATATGGAAATGTGTATTTTTAATTTGTCTCCACAAGATGTGAATTAAAGAAAAAAGAAAAGTACACACACACACAAAAAAACCAAACAAAACCAAAATTCACAGACATTCTCAACTTAAACCAGAGTAATTGTTAATACTGCATGTTTCAGTTGACCGTATTCCTGAAGGGTTGGATTGTGATCGGCCATCCTCACTGAAATTTGAATTAGAGACTTTCCCACTCAGAGCTTGTCCAGATCCCCTGTAGAAAGGTCCACCTGTCTATACCCTCCACATTCAATGCCCATGGAGAATGCTCCTGTCTGTAGACTGCTTCCCAACTTTGTCTTTCCTGTCACCATGCCATAACCCTGCAGCCTCTGCTTCCTTTCCCTGGGAGTTCCAGGTCAAGAAAGCCGGTCTGGGCCAGTTTGTACTGGTTGTGTTGACTCATCTTGCCCTAAGCTCCATGGACCCAGTTTTTCACACAAACTGCAGAAACTCGGGCTTGGGACGTTGATTGATTGCATGTGCTTCTGCATTTGACAGGAGATTCCAACTGGGTGGGAAGAGAAAGTCTCAAAACTTTATTCTGGGGTTTCCCTCCCTCATCCCTGTTAACAAAAGCGTGCATCAGTCTGGGTCATATAACTACCACGTTTTAAAGCACAGGGAATAGATCTGATGCTTGACCTCCGACTTCATAATTCTGTGTCTTTAGGGCCGATAGTTTCGCTAAGGCTGTTTCCTTTGTCTGTAAAGGAGGGACATTCTGTTTTTTAAAGAGAGATTTTTGCTATAAGGCACGTGCATTTGCCAGAAAGAGAGAGACAGAGAGACAAAAGCAAGAAAGCATCTCCCTGGGGATGACCACATAGCAATCCCTCCTCCTCCATTCTCCTCTGGGGATCTTGGGCATGCATGCACATGCACCCAGTGTGAGTTTGAAGCCGCCAGTCCGGAACTTGAACCGTGGCCTGAATCGTGGCCAACTACATGCGAGTCCAGCAACATAACTGTTAGACCATCTGCTGGTCCCAATGTTAGTTCTTATCTCAGTTATTTTTTACTTTGGAAGCATCAAAAGGAAGTACTTCAGAAATGGCAGTTGCCTTATTTTTGTGTGTATTTCATAGGTATGAAAATTACGCTGCCAGGAAAGTCGTGACATGTTTTCTATGCAAAACTGTGTCATGACTCTCCAGACAACCAGTAGTTTTGCTAGTGGGTGTCTTAGCATGTTCCGAGTGGGACATATCTGGAGAAGCTCACTTTCCCTGCCGATGGCCAGCTCAGAACTGTTTTGGGATCTCACGGCTGTTTGGTCCCGTCCATACTCAGCCTTGCCGTTGTGGGACAAAGGCAGCTGAGATAGTATGAAAACGCATGAGCCAGCCGTGTTCCAATAAAACTTTATTTATAGACACTGAAGTTTGAATTTCATATACGATTTTTGAGTGTTAAGAAATATCACTCTTTTGATTATTTTTCAGTCATTAAAAAATGTCAAATTTGGGCCAGCAGGTGGTGTGGAGGTTAAGGCACTGGAGCCCACATGTCTGACAGTGTGGTTCAAGTCCCAGACCTGGTGGCTTGAAAATCACACCAGACACGTGTGAATATGTGCCTGCCCATCATCCCGAGAGGAGATTGAGGAGAAAGGATTACAGCATGGCCATCCCCCATGGGGGATGATTCTCACACCCCAACCCCCATACCTCTCTGGTGAGCACATGCACCCGAGAACAAAACTAAAGTAATTAAAAGTCCAATTCACCCTCAGCTCACAGGCTATACAAAAACAAGCAGTGGGTTATGTTGCCAGCAACCACCCTAAGAGAATTTGCTTGATCTTTTTTAGTAAATGTTGTTTATGGACAAATGAGAAATAGAGTTCTTAGGAAAATCCAAACATCTCAAGTCACTGTAGAAAACCAAGTGCAGGCCAGCTGTGGTGGTCCAGCCATGATACAACACTCCACAGAGCAGGGGCCACATGGGAGGGTCCCAGGCTCCTGTCCCCTTGTCTTCCTGTATATACCAGGCACGTGAGTAAGAGGTGCTGGCCGAGGCTGGGGGTGTATCATGGGGTGAAGGCCCTGCTGGGAGTGCTTGTCTCTCTGTTTCTCTCTACCCTTCTCTCATGCAGAAATAAATTTAAAAATCTTAGAAAAGAAAGAAAATCAAGCGAAGAAGAGATTGGTATTTTCAACAAAAATATGAAGAACTCTAGGCATTCTTGTCTGGTAAATGTTGATTTTGAGTCAGACCCAAGATAGATCAGAAAGTGGGTCAAAGAGATGACTATAGTTGCATTTTTCGCCTCTGGTTATGAAACAGGGATTGTTCTCTCCAGCCCTTCTAGTCTGGTGCCCGGTGAAGGAATATTTTGGTTTGTTTCCTTCGAGGTTACCAAGCACTCTTCTGTACAACCCTGTTATCTATGAGAAGGTGGTAGAGCAGATTGGTGAAGTCTCACTCTTAAAAAAAAGGGAATTATTTATTTATTTAACTCAATTTATTATTATTTTTTAATTTGACCAGGTAGAGACAGAGAGAAAAAGGGGAAGTGAGAAAGCAAGCTGCCAGGACTTGAACCGCTGTTGGCCATGAGGGAATCCAGTGTCCTTAACCACTACTCCACCTGCTGGCCTGATGAAGTCTCATTTTCATAAGAGGAAACAGCGGCCCATGGAAACTCTGACTTGCCTAGTGATAATCCTTTTCAGAAGTAGCAACAGGCTTGGAAACTTGGTCTTCCAGCCCCTTCTCAGGGTTCTCCCATCTCCTCACCTGATGGCATTGTAGATATTCTTGGACTTATGGTAAACCTGTCATAAGGTGGAAACGTCTTCTATGCTGAAAATGCACTTAGTACATACTGCTAACCTAGCAAACATTGTCACTTAGACTTGACTTTTTTCTTTTTAAAGAAATATTTATTACATTTCATTTATTATTATTATTATTATTATTATTATTATTATTATTTCATTTGACCAGAGAGAGAGAAAGAGAAAGTGAAAAAGCAAGCTGCTAGGTCAGGGACTTGAACCATGGTCAGCCATGTGGGAGTCTGGCGCCTCAACCACTCTGCCACTTGCTGGCCCAGACTTCACTATCTTAAACGTGTTCAGAGCACAGGTTAATCTGCAGTTGGGCCAAATCATGTAACACAGAGCTTGCTTTATAATGAAGTGTTGATGGCGCCATGTCAGTGTTGACTGCAGAACCCTACCCAATTGCCCAGCTGATCATGGGCCAACGTCACGAGACAGTATTGTACTGCATATGGCTAGCCCGAGGAAAAAAACAAAATTTACTATTTGGAGTATGGTTTCAACTGAATTTATATCACTTTTGCATCTTTTAAAGTAAAAAAATAAATGGAACCATTTTAAGTCTCAGACCACCTGTCTTATTACACAGATAATGAGATTAGTGATAGTACCTCACACTCATACATGCCATATAAAACCGTTTCTAAAGACCCTTTCACATGTTAGTGTATTTGACCCTCTGAAAACCCCTGTGAAGTAAGAGGAGCAAGTTTTATTATTTGCCCTTTATAGAGGAGGCAACTGACAATCAGATACATTTTTTAAAAAATATTTATTTATTTAATTCCATTTGTTATTATAATAATTATTATATTTTAATTTTACTAGAGAGAGACAGAGAGAGAGAGAGAAAGGGAAAACAAGAAAGCAAGCTGCCAGATCTGGGATTCGAACCTCAATTGACCATGTGGGTATCCAGCGCCCTTAACCACCATGCCACCTGCTGGCCCCACAATCTGATACATTTTAATGTACCCTGGATCATAGACCGATTAAGTGTCAGAAGCAAGTCACTAAGTTTCTTAACTCCTTTTATATTATACCATGTGGCCTTACTGTCCTCTATGGCAGTTGATGTCATTAATACTCAAACATTAAGAAATAAATTGAAAAAGAAACAACATCCTGCCATGTTTCTAGCCCTTGGCAGTGCTTTTTAAGTGGAGGTTCGGGTTATGAGAATTTTTGCTTTCAAAATATGGCATGTGCCTCCTGTAAAAGGTTGAATGAAATGATTTTCTTTTTGGTAAGTGGCCCATGCACAGTTTATTATTTATTTATTTTGGTCCTTTTTGCTCCAGCTCTGTTGGCTAAGCGAAGCACTGCTGGGTTTTTATTGCATGCGTCATCATGAAAAGAAATTGAAAAGACGCTTGTTAGTTTTAATATCGCATGGGTGGAAATATATCTGGCGCTTTTAGAAACAGTCACAGTCCCTAATAGTGCATTTTAAGAAGAAGTCTGGTTTTGTTCTTGATTAAAAAAAAGAGAAAACTTTCTTAAATGTGCTGTAATTTGATAATCATCTTTAGTCGGGGAGGGAGAAGGTCTCTGTGTAGTAGGACTCTGACTTTATTGACTCATTCAGCATTCCTTTCCAGCCTGTGGGAGGGGATTAGACTCCTGGGCAGCAGGAAGGGCCTTTCATTTGTTGGTAAATAATCCAAGCAAAGCTGCTTTCAAGTGCAAGTTTTTCCCCTCTCTCTGTAAACCATATGCTTCTTTAACTTTTGGACATATGCCCCTTTCAATAAACTATCTGTGGCTTTAACTGTTGGAGCTATTGTTAAGTTAAATGCCAACCAAATACTCAACTACTTTTTGCATCTGAGCCAGCAGTGCGATCCACTAGAAGACAGTGTTACATACTCATTTGCAAAAAGGCTGTTCAGAACCTGGAAACACTGTAGGGAGGTAATAGGTTGGGATAGGGAAGGCTATGGGGGACAGGGGAGAGATTGGTGACAAGAAAAGAATTCTGCTTCCATATGAGAAGTGTCATTTCCACTGCAAGATTCTAAATGTGTCCAAGACCTCAAGTTAGCAAGGACACCAGAATTAGAATAAGAAATTCAGAGAGTTTCTGAGCCACGTTTTAGGACTCTGGCCTGAACTTTACAATTAAGATCCTGTGATGAAAGTCTGACGTATTCTTGGGAACGAGCAGTTAGCGTAATGGCTATGTCGCTGGACTCCCACGTAGTCGACCGCGGTTTGCGTCCCGGACCCGGTGGCTTAAAACTCACACCGGGCGCGTGTGCATGCGTGCCCAAGATCCCGAGAGGAGAATGGAGGAGAAGGGATTGCGGCGTGACCATCCCCCCTGGAGGGTGATTTCTCATTTTCTGTCTCTATGTCTCTCTCTGTCTGTCTGGTGAGCGCACGCGTCCTAAAGCAAAAACCTCTCAAAAAAAAAAAAGTCTGAAGTATTCTTTCCTGATACCCTTTACAGCAAGCAGTAGAATAATTTTAACAATGCAAATAATCTTCACATACACATGTAGAAAAATGGCAAGCACGTCAATGTTCTGTAGGCTTTCAGAGACTCTAGAATACACTTTGCAGGGATTCATCATAAGTTAAATAAATGAGAAAATCCCGCCTAGCCAACCTTTTACCTAAAGTGACTTTACACAAGTTGCTTAACCCTTGTTAAGCCTCACAACTGTTCCCTGAATAACTGGGTGATGGTACCCAGGCCAGTGAGGGTTGCATAAGGTTAATGTCTAGGGAGCACCTGATCCTGGCCTGGCTGGTAGTAGATGCTCAGTTAATGCGATTGGCAGTGAGGACAGTAATCTGATGCCACTGCATTTCCCCTTTTTTATACCTGGTGAAAACTGAGTTGACAAATTGCTGGGAGAGGCCTTTGGGCATTTTGGGCACTGTTTGAAGATGTTTGTGTAGCGATATGAACTAATTAAAATACTTATAAATGAGCTAACTTATTGACATCTCTATAAAACCCTCTATCAATATAAGGTGTTAATAATATATATAAAACTTGGGGCCAGCAGGTGGCATGGTGGTTAAAGGCACTGCACTCCCACATGACCAACTACGGTTTGAGTCCCGGACCTGGTGGTTTGCTTTCTCTCTCTCTCTCTCTCTCTCTCTCTCTCTCTCTCTCTCTCACTGTGTCACTCTGGTCAAATTAAAATAAATAAAAAAATGAAGTTACATAAAATGATTCTTTAAAAAAATAATATATATATAAATAGTCTATTGCATCTTAACTATATCCTGTAGTTTTAAGAAGTGGAATGCATACTTTTAAGCAAGACTTCAAGAGATAAACTTGTGGCATAATTTAAAAAATTTGTGTCAGGAACAGCAGTTAGCGTAATGGCTATGTCGCTGGATTCCCACATAGTCGACCGCGGTTCGATTCCCGGACCCGGTGGCTTAAACTCACGCCGGGCGCGTGTGCGTGCGTGCCCAAGATCCCGAGAGGAGAATCTAGGAGAAGGGATTGCGATGTGGCTGTCCCCTCTGGGGGGTGATTTCTCGCTTTCTATCTCTCTGTCTGTCTCTGTCTGGCGAGCGCATGCGCCCTATAGCAAAACCTCTCCAAAAAGAAAAAGAAAAAAAATTTGTGTGAAGGTACTTTGGAGTTCTTTAGATAATTATAGTAAAGATTATAATAGCATTAAAAATATAAGTTAGACTAATCGGGCCACAGGTGGCGTGGAGGTTAAGGAGCTGGATCGCTCATGGCCAACTGTGCAATTCAAGTACCGGATCCAATGGCTTGAAGATCACACCAGGCGTGTATGCATTGCATGCCCAAAATCCCTAGAGGAGAGAGGAGGAGAAGGGATTATGACATGGCCATTCCCCCAGAAGGAGTGATTTCTCAAGGAGTTAAACAAATCGGCCTTTTCAGTACTCTAAAATGATTATGAAGTACTGACATATAAAGAAAAAATAATCCATAGAAATATTTTCATGCCCGGGCTGACAGGTCGCGTGGTGGTTAAAGCAGCTGGACTCCCACATGGCCTACTGCAGATCAAGTCCCAGACCTGGTGGCTTTCTTTCTCACTTTCCCTCGTGCTCACTCTCTCTCTCTGACTCTGCCTCTCTGATCGACCTGGAAAATAATAAATAAATAAAAATAATTATTTAAAAAATAATTATTTCATGCTGTTTTGGTATACTTTTTAAAAAAGTTATTTAATTTAATTTTTATTTATCTATTTATTTTAATTTGGCCAGAGAGAGACAGTGAGAGAGAGAGAGAGAGAGACTCAAAGTTGGTCGGCCATGTGGGAGTCTAGCTCCCTTAACCACCACGCCACCTACCGGCCCCAATCTTGGTATATTTCTTTTTTTTTTTGGAGAGGTTTTTTCGCTATAGGGCGCGTGCTCTCGCCAGACAGACAGAGAGAGACATAGAGACAGAAAGCGAGAAATCACCCCCCAGGGGGGATGGTCACGCCGCAATCCCTTCTCCTCCATTCTCCTCTCGGGATCTTGGGCGCGCACGCACACGCGCCCGGCGTGAGTTGTAAGCCACCGGGTCCGAGACGCAAACCGCGGTCGACTACGTGGGAGTCCAGCGACATAGCCATTACGCTAACTGCTGGTTCCCGTATATTTCTTAAAGCATCTTTTCATTAATTCTGGAATTTTGTGTAGTAATTATTGTATATTTTCCCTCTTCTCACTTTTCTTTCTGAAATTTTGTATGCATGAGTGCATGGTAGCCTAGTGAGTAAATGAACGGACTCTGGAATCTAACTCCGTCTCTAACACTTTTTAGCTGTGTTTTTTGGACAAATTGGCCTCAGTTTTTGATCTATATGACCATGACCATAATTGTGCAGACCCTACATAATTGTCATGTCAACAGCTGGCCGCAGTACCTGGCACTCAGAGGTCTTCAGTAAAGAGTGTTTGTACTTTTGTGTGTTGATTGAGTTCCATGAATGCTCTGTATTTAATAATAGAATATTCCATCACGTCATACAGTAGCAGACATTTCTTTCAATCTATTTTTCTACTTAAAACTGTAATGAACATCCTTGAATATGAATCACCATCTTTGCTAGTGTTTTCCTTCAGCTTCGTCTTGTAAGAGCAGTCACTTGACATTCCTGGGTGATTATGGAAATACGTGTGCCTTTTCCCCCTGCTTTCCTATGTATTTATTTATTTTTAGGTATTTGCCACAAAGTATGTGTGCTTGGTGGAGACAGACTGAGAGATAGAGAAGGAACGTGGGAAATCACCCCCAGAGGGCATGGCCATGCCACAGTTCCTTCTCCTCTCAGGTTTCTGGGCATGTACACGTGTATCCAACATGATTTTCCAGCCTCCAGGTCCAGGACTCAAACTGTGGTCAGCCATGTTAGAGTCCAGCATTTTGACCACCATACCACCTGCCGGCCCCAATATGTGAACTTCTAACAGTGTATAAACGTTGCTCATTTCCCTATATCTTCCTTAACACTCATTACTACTGTTTTTACAGTTTTTTTGTTTTGTTCAGTTTTTGCTATAGAGCGGGTGTGCTTGCCAGAGGCAGAGAGAGAGAGAAAGAAAAAGAAATCACTTACCCGGGGGATGGCCACACTGCAACCCCTTCTCCTGGGATTTTCGGCCTGCCTAACGCACCCAGTGTGATTTTCAAGCCTCTGGGTCTGGGACTCGAACTATAGTTGCCCATGTGGGAATCCAGCACCATAACCACCACACCACCTGATGGTCCCTGTACATGCTTCTTTTACTGCCACCTTTGTCCAACCTGAAAGCTAAGAATTGTGGTTATATTTTTAAATGTGACACATGAAAATGATGTCATTCGAGGTTCAGCGTCCATACGTACAGTTTTATTGGCATACAGCGGTTCCCCTTGGTTACAGATTATCTATGGCTGATTTCGCCTTCAACTACAGTTGGATTGCTGTGAGGTTTGCAGACCTTGACTTTAGGACTTCCACCAAAGTTCAAATTCAGATTTATTTTCCATTTCTCGGCACTGAAAAGGGAAGTCTGTTAGCATACTACTGCCGTGTGGGCTTTCTGCCTGGCCCTGGAACCAGCTGTGTGACCTGGTTATGTGAGTTACCTTTCTGTTGCCATAGATTTCTTGTGTGGCTAGTGAGGACAGTGACAGTGCCTTCCTGGTCAAGGTGAGTGCAGACTGAGAGACGACGAGGTCCTTAGTATCGCGTAAGTAAACAGTAGTTGTACTACAGCTGGTACATGGTCAGTGGATTTTAGTTGGCAGGCTTTTGAAGAAAGAGATTGGTTGGAAGAAGGAGTAGGTTAAAATTATTTGTATTTTAGGGCCAGCCCCATGGCCTAGTGGTTAAGGGAACCAGATCCCGCATGGCTGTCTCTGCAGTTCAAGTCTTGGTCCCGGGGGCATGAAAACATGCCAGGTGTGCCCCAAATCTTGACAGGATGGAGAAGCAGAGGAGAAGGAATTGGGGCGTTACCCTGCCCTGTTGAGGGTACTTCCCCCTCTCCCTCCTTCTTTCTCTCTGATGAGTGCATGTACCCTCAGGCAAGTAGGATAAAATTATGTGCTTTAGAAAAGTAGATGACTTTAGTGTTTTGTTTCCTTAATTGCTTTGATTGGTACTTGTGTAAAATAGAAATACTTTCAGGGCCAGCAGGTGGTGTAGTGGTTATGATTCTGTGCTCCCACATGGCCAGTGGCGGTTCACGTCTCTGATCCTGCAGCTTAAGACGCACAGCAGGTGTGTGTATGAGTGCCCAAGATCTCGAGAGGAGAAGGGATTGTGGCATGGCCAGCCCCCTGGAGAGTGATTTATCATTTTCTCTCTTGGTGTCTCTCCGGGTCTCGGGCACGTGCACACACCCTGTACTAGACACTGAGACAGGAAGTTCTGAGTGTGCTGAAACCAGAGATAGAACAAGGCCAACAGGTGGCATGGAGGTGAGCTGGCTGGATCCCCCATGGCCTACTGCACCATTCAAGTCCTGGACCTGCTGGCTGGAGAACCGTGTCAGAAAAGATTGCAGTGTGGCCATGGGGTGAGTTCTTGCTATCTCTCTTGCTCTCTCTCCGCCTCTCTCTGGGGAGCACAGGTGCCCTACAACAAACACCTTATTTAGAAAAAAATAAAGTGAGAACAAAGGTATGACTGGGCCTTGCTCTCCAGGCACGCCAGGGCGGGGATGGGGCAGGTTGCCTCTGCTCCACATCTGCCCTCCCTACAGCTGGGTTACCCATGCATCCGGTCTTGGCCATGACCCTGCTTAGGGTGAGATTAGGTTTTGAGACCTTTCCCTCTTCACTCATCGATGGTATCTGAGCGATTCACTGAGTTTTACCAAGTTGCAGACTTTCTAGAAACAAGCCGCCTAGGTTAAACTGTGGAGAATGAAAATGTGCTGTTTTCATGTGGGATTCTCACATGCTCACTTCATAGCTGAGGTCAAAGGGGGCCATCTCTAGAGAGGGGTTTCTGTTACAGAAACCTGACCCAGGGCAGCACCTGGCCTTTGCCTGGAGGCTGAGGCAGCTCCCTCTTGGGTGTCCTGATAGTGGCCTCCAGCTCATTTGGGTACAATAATGGTATTATCTTGATATTTAAATGTAGTCTCCTGGAGAGTTTTATGTCTGCAGTGGAGAAGGCATGGTCTGTAAAATTTTATTAAAAATACACCCCCACCATATGCCCAGGCTTTCTCATTACCTAGTCTTCTAAAAACAAAAACACACAACATAATCATACCACATGAAACCAGTGAAGGTTGTGTTCGCTTCTGCAGTTAATAAAGAAACTCGGAGAGGTTTGGAAACGGGACTCTGCTATTATAGTTGAGGGGGCATGAACCTGGGAACCAGCATGGCTAAGAGCTGCCGGAAGAAGCAGCTACATGCAGAGGTTTGGTCCCTCCTGCCTGTTGTTTTTTGTTTTTTTTTTTTTTTTTTTTGAGAGGTTTTTGCTATAGGGGATGTGCGCTCACCAGTCAGACAGAGAGAGACAGAAAGTGAGAAATCCCCCCCCTCCCGGGGGGGGGGGGGGTTGGCCACGCCGCAACCTCTTCTCCTCTATTCTCCTCTCGGGATCTTGGGCACACATGCACACGTGCCTGGCGTGAGTTTTAAGCCACTGGGTCCGGGACGCGAACCGCTGTTGACTACATGGGAGTCCAGCCACATAGCCATTACGCTAACTGCTGGTCCTGGTCCCTCCTGCCTTTAAAGGGAACCTGCTGTTCGTCCTCCCAGCACACAGGCTGGGCTGGAGCTCAGGCTGATAGGATCGTTCTGTTGGAGGATGCAGCCAGGCGGCAGAGCCTGGACACTGGCCTTATGAACAGGCATCTCGCCGTTGCTGTTAAACTGTTGGTGGTGGAATCTTAACTGCTCAGGTCTGTGTGTGCAAAGTGAGAAAGAGACTGCATTCTTTGCTTCTAAAAGACTACTACGACGGAACTCTCAGAGAAATCCCTGCTACCTAAGTGTGCGTGAGACTGTTCCTTGCAGATAGGCATAAATGCGCTATTAAGCAGGAGGAAAAAATGTGGCCCCTCCTGGGAATTTATTGTACTGCCTTTGATGTCACTAATTAACTCACTCTGTGTAAGCAGCGACTAGCAACTAATAGTAGGCTAATAGAAGAAGCTTCATGACGTTTTCAAATTCTTAATTCAAGGAAAGGTCTTCACAAGCTCAGGGAGAACAAGGAAGATCTCCTCCCCTCGTTTAAAGGCGAGCCTGCAGGGGCCCTGGAGGGTTCTGTTCTGTTTGTATTTTCCTCTTCCCAGGTGCTTGCCCACTTGGCCAGGGCTCTCCTGCAGGAGCTGTGGAAGTTGTTTAGTAGCTGGATTTGTGCCTGCACTTGTGTGCTCAGCCAGGTCACAGTGATCTCTGCTGTCCCTGTCACAACATTCAAAAGCATCCTCCCAGGATTGGGACTGTAGGCCTCGCGGTTGTGAGCGTTCAGGGGTACAAGGAAAATGAATGGAAACTCTTAGGCCACCAGGCATGCTCGGTGAGGCCCTAGACTAGCTGATAGGGTTATCTGCTATCGCTGTTAGGATCTTTGTAAAGGACAGGAGGCTGCTTGCTCTGCGTGCCATCGGCTGCTCTGCTCAACTGCAGTGGGGCTCACAGCCATTTTGGGGTTTGCATTTTAGTTTTAATAAATTCTCATCTTGTTTTTTGTGCGTACTCCCTTCTATCCCAGGGACCTCTTGAAGTTGCAGAGCTCTGTAAACCCAGCAGTCAGGGAGTGAGGTGAGAACTTAGCCTTGGGCTGAACACTGCTTGCCACCTCCAGCAGATATAGCTGGCAGTGACGGGCCAGTAGGATATTGTTCAGCCTAGACCATGTTCTATCCTTTGGCAAAAAGAACAGCAGAAATGTGAAAACAATTTAGATACTCCTTTGCCTGACTGGGGGAACTTTCTGCTTTCCCTCTTTTCACCCTGGGATCTCCGGGTTGATGACAAGTAGGAAGAGAGCTCTCCCAAAGTCTTTGCGGGCGGGTTGTCACTTGAATTTCTTGGAAGCTTCAAATCCTGCTGCAGCCTTCTCACGTTGCAGGCCTGGCAGTGCGGTTTAAAGGTTGCAAACAAAGCCGGGCGCTCTCTCCAGATCCATCTGGGCCCCTCCCTCTGTCATCCGTCATTGTCAATGGGAGATGTATGTGTAGCCGCACAAGGGCAACGCCTGACCCCAAGGGTATTGGAAATGTTCTTAGAGAAGGCATTGTTTGCTCACTCTCTTTGGAAGCCAAGCCCTAGACATTCTGGGGAGCTGCCCCTGGCTTAGCAGAGCTGCAGTCTAGCTGGAAAGGGGAGATTCTGCTTTGTAAGACCAGGGGAACTTTCCTCCCCTTTCCTCGCCGTTCTACAATGCTTATGAATATTCTTAGCCTCTTGTCCTTTTACTTTGCAAGCGCTCTTTGGTCCAAGTCACAGGGAGAATTCGGAAACAGGGAGGCGAGGACCTGGGTTCCGTTGGCTTTTATTCGAAGAGCATCAAAATGTAAATAACAGGAGAAAGAAAAGCTGACAAGATGCAACAAATGTATAATAGGGCAAAAATGAAATAATGCCCTTTCCAGACACAGCGAGGCAATTTCCTGGGAGGAAAGTAGAAAGTGATGCTCTGTGTCTCCTTCAAGACAGAAGGCAGGGCCCTGAGCTCCTGGGAGCACATGGAAAACTCGGGGAACACACAAAAGCCTCCGGCTGCGCACGAGTGCCGGGAATGGAAGTCCGCGCTCCAAGGGGCCCGCGCAGCTTTGGGCCTGGGAACAAGGGGTGGCTCTTGTGATGATCAGATCCCTCCGGCCCAGCCTCTCCCTGCGCGTTTGTCCTCTGGACCCCACTTGGGGTGGGTTTAGATTGATTAAAACTTTGGAAAGATACCCGGGTTTCGAAATTTTCTGTGCATGACAATGTTCCTTACCTTCTCCTTCCATTTGCGGGTGGTGGTGGTTCGGGGTGCAGTCCAGGTATTAAGAAACCTACCCAGGCTCAGCCCTCCTGCTGTGGGAACACAGCTGTGTGGATCCAGCAAGGCGTCTGTGGGATTTGCTTTGGTCACTTACCTGGGACACAGCAGCCTTTTTGTGATCCGAAAGCGGGGCCTGATCCCTTGTCCTACCACGTCGCCAGGTGTCAAGGATCAAAAGAGATGATGTGGATGACGGAGGGAAGGATTATTTCTTTTCTCAAGGAAGGAGAGATGTCTGCTGGTGAGAGGTCTGTGATCCATGGAGCCTCAGTCTTGGGTTTTAATTTATTTGCAGATGACTTTATCATAGTATTCAGTGCAGACATGACAAGGTTTCACAAACTCGGACCTCAGACGTGCAGATATTATTTTCTCCTTGGAGCCCATCGGGCTCGAAATCTGAACCTCCAGCCTCCCCACCCCCGCCCCGTTCTGTGGCCTCCCCACCCCCCAACTGCCCCTCATTTTGGCTCACTGCAACCTGAGTGCCACTTTTCTGGGAAAGCCTGATATTCTGACTTCAGTTTTGTAATTTAATGATGGAGAGTTTCCTTAGTAAACCAAATTTAGAGTCCTAGAATGCTTATCTTCTATCCAGACCTTGAACACAAAAGGCATTTTATACCCGCAATTGTTCATTTAATGAGCAATTGCAGAGTGCAGGCCGGTTAAGGGATTGAGCTATATGCACTATTATTGCAAGAAGTCTTCCGAAATACCAGAAATAGGACGTAAGCTCTGATCAGGGAGACTGCGAGCACAATTACCTTCTTTTCAAATCCTTCTGTGACACTGCGGGAGGAAAAAGGACTTTGAAACTTGAAAGGAAAGAGCTTGCTTTCAACCTCAAAAGCTAGGAGGAAAGGGCTCTGAAATTTGCTCAGAATTCCCAATTCACCATTAGCCTGTTTCTTCCTTTAGCCTCAAGGCATTCTCCGCTTTTTGAAAAGATGTTAAGAAATTCAGTCACAATAGAGAGCCTAGTTTTGAACATGTTTCACTCGGTCCATTGAGGTCTGGGCTCCAGCCTTTGTGTGGGGTGAATTGAGCTGAGCGGCTAGCTGGTTGGAGAGAGGTGAATGAGGAGTCGCTGTGCAGTCGCAAATTCTGGCAAAGAAAAAAGCTCACCCCTTCCTTTATTTTACAATATGCATTCCTGTGCAATCCTGCTAGTGGCAGTATGTGGAACCGAGCCTGTTCTTAAGTCAATACGGAGTACTTGGTTTACAGCAACTCTTGTTAAGTTTGTCTTGTAATTGAAGCTGCTGTTGACCTTGCTTGGGGACCATTTGTAAAACCGTTTATTTAGCATAAACTGAAATAATAAACCCTCCTTCTCTCGGGCTGATTGTGATAGGGTGACATTAGTTTGATTTAATGATTAGCCGCCTGACCCTTCTGCTGGAGAGAGCGGCTTGAATAGGGAGAGTTCACTCGGAAGCACTCAGAAAGAATACTAATGAGCTTGTTAAATTTAGCATGGCTCCAACCACTTTTAATTCCTCTAATGGGAGCAGCACTGCCTAGGAGAGGGAGAGGGAGAGGGAGAGGGAGAGTGAGACACCGAGAATGTTCCCAGAGGGTCTGCAAAGCTAGAGAATGCTCACTCACCAAGAGAAGTTTGCAGAAAGTCGCTAGCCCGAGCCTGGGGACGGAGTTGTAAGTATCGCCTGTTCTCTTCTTCTTGTGGCTTTAGGTCTTGGGGGAAGAGAAGTCAGAGTATTAAAACAGGAGTTCAGGGAACAGCTGAAAATTGATGTCAAGGGAAAAAAGGATGAGCACGTGTACTGGGAACTCCTACTCAGCCAGTTTGGTTAGGTGACAGGAGGTGTCCCTCGTTAGTGATACTTGGTGGAGTCCTGTTTTGCGGTCTTTGGTTTTTGTTTTTTCAATGGAAGCATGGTCTGAAACTTTTCTAAGTCCTGGGTAAGAAAGAACTTGTTTCTTCAGTTGTAGTGAGAAATTGTACAGGAGTTTGTGAGCAAGTGCACAAGAGTGTGTGTTCGAGTCCTGCTTCCCGCAGCACGATCACTCTCTCCAGACCTGTGTTGCTAGCCTCCTCAACACGGACTGCAACGAGTGCCTTGATTTGTCCACGTTTTCAGCGTTCAGACTGCTGGCTGGGTGCCTGTTGCTTTTGGAGGAGTTTAGAAAATCTGGGATAGTTTCTAAAACACGATGCTTTTAGACAGTTCTCTGTTTGGGGGCAGGGATTTGCTGACTTCCACTTGAGCATGGATATGCAGAAAGGAGGAGGAGTACCAAGTGGGATTGCGATGACCGTATTTAAAGTCATTTTTTCCCTGAAAGTTTGTAGTGAATTGCATGCTTCAGTTTGACCCCCACGCCTGCAGCTGTTACACAGAGAAGGCCCAGCAGTCGCCTTGTGTTTGGCTGTTAAAGTCCATTGGCAGATGATCTTGGAGCAGGGGGCTGTTTGCTTACATTTCTGCAGCAGACTTCTGCTTGTTACCATGGTGGACAGTATGTTTCTGTCAATAATTTGGCCTGGCGTAGCCTGTCTGCACTGACTCTCAAACTTTATTGAACAACTCGGCTCAACTGAACAAGATTAGACAGCTTTCGTCTTTTGGCTAGCTGAAGTGCTTGCTAAATTTATAAGAGCAGGCAGGAATATTGCTTGGAAAGTTTCCCTCTTGCTGTATACAGAGTGCTTTCAAGCCTCCTAGCTGTTTGTACTCAGGAGTGTGTGTACTGTCAAGTTTGCCTCTAAATGCCCATCAAAAGCAACTCAGTACAGGAGGTAAATTTCATGAAATATTTGTCTGCCAGAATTGGAATTTGGTGGGGTGGGTGGGGAAAAGTGTGGTAGCACCAACTGTTACAAAAGTAAGTCTTCTGGTGAAAGTTTCCACATTTAGAACAATTTTCTTTTGGCTTGTATTTAACTTTACTAAGAGAGGAACTTCATTTTTTTTTTCCGTGTTAAATATTTGAGCTTTGGTTACTTCTTTTTATAACTTTAATATTGAGACATGTTGATTTAGCTCTCTTTAAGAAAATCAGGTAGCAAAGACACCCGCATTTCCACACATCCTCTCTCCCCCCACCTCCTGCTCACAGGAGCGTGGGGTAGAAAGGAAGCAAGAAAGACTTTCTGGTCCAGCCATCCCAATTATTCAGTTACTCGTGAAGCCAGATTCAAATGCTCATCATACAGACATAGTTCCTAAGAAACCGAAGCGGGGACACAGTTTTAAGAGAAGAAAGGTTAATTTCTTCTAGGAAGATTAAGTCAAGGAAATCCTGTTTAAAACCTGGAACAGATTAGGAGAGCTTCCTCATTCATCTTTCCCGGAGAATGCTGATAATGTGCTACAGCCCCTTGGCGGAAGGGTATTCCGACCTCCAAGTCAAGGTCCCATTCTACAGAACTTGCACCTGAGTGCTAGAACAAAGGTTTTATGCAGAGTGCGAGTTGGTGGAAAATATGACTTGGGCCATTTACAGGTTATAGGACTTTTTATAAAACCAACCTAAGTGTTTTTGACACTCTTGTGCTTTCCATAACTGCAAAACCCTGAAGCCTGCAGCTTTCCTGCTAATGAAATACAAAGTTGGACTAGTGCCTAAAAGTGCTAGTCTGAGGGAAATTAAAATGTACTTTTTTTTTTTTAATTACCAAAAGCCTGGTTTAAATGGCTTTTTAAAAGATCACTGAGAAATGTGGGGTTATGCCATTGTTTTATATATTTTTTGGTTGATGCTTGATAGATTAAATTCATAATTTACCCCTTAATTATGAGATTTGGGAGAGGGTCTGCACAAAACAATACCCAAATAATATTTCACAGTTACCTTGTGGTAGTCAGCAAATTGACTGGAGAGGCTGAAACAAACCTCATTGCTTACTCTGTTTTGCAGGTCATTTGCTAGGCTAAAACAAGGCATTGCGTATTTTTCAAGTCTTACATGCAGGCAAAACAAAGTTGCTACTGGCTTGAGGTAGTTCAAGTCCTTACTCAACACCGAAGAATAGTTCGTATTTATATGCTTGTCTGTGTTTATAGTTCTACTTTCTTCTGAATTTGAACAAGAGCTAAGAAACACTTAAAGCCTAATGTATTTTATTTATTTATTTATTTTAGAGGGGTTTTGGAGACCTCTTATAAGCCTGGTCTACTTTATGGATTACTTTGAAGCTATTTTAACATGCTTGGATGAGATGTCTTCAAGTTCAGTCCATCTAAAAAGTAGACATAGTGTGATTTATACCCAAGAATAATTTTGGTACTTAGTTTTTTTAATAAAAAGATGTTTTACAATGAAAAAGTCTTTGAATGAAATGTCTAAGCAGTGCCTGGGCAGGTCCATTCTGAGCACTTACCTGCCAGAGCACAGAGTGTGGATTAAAGGAGAGCTTATTGGGGGTTCATAATTCAGAGTGCGTGCTGTCCTAACAGGCAAATTGGTCCACTCCTTGTGGGTCCAGACACCCAAGTCAGTTCAATTTTTTGCATCTGTTCTTTGATCTGCTCTTATAGAAAAGTCCTCCAATCACATGTGCTGAGAACTATAGCAGATAGATGGAAAGTTCTTACAGATCAAAGACCACTGAAGTATTAGGAAGCAGAATGCCAAGGATACGTGGAATTTTGTCAGCTTCTCATACATGTTTGAAGACATGTACGGATCCCATCCGTGCACGGTATTAGCAGAAGGGGTGCCTACCTTCCTAACCACAGAACCATCTCCCATCGGGACTTCAGTCTCACTCAGTTTTCTTCTTAGTCCTCAGCTTTCTTGTGTGGGCAGATGCAAGGGGTATCTCACCAGTGGCTCTGTAGGTCTTTATGGTGGCTACCTGGCTATCCTGTGTCGCCAATGGGTTTTCTGTTAGGTTTCTGGGTCTGTGAAATCTCTTGGTGGGTTACAAAGACTTAAAAGAACACCACCCCAAATTCTTGGCTCACTTTCTAATAGGTCATCCTCTAAGGAACATGAGCCCCTCATCCCCTAGAGACACCCAGAGCTTCCGTGGGTAGCTGGACTTCTCCTAAGTCCAGAGGCCTCGCTTCCCTAGGCAGATAAAGGGAAGCTGGACACCCGCAGCCTTAGGTTGGCAAAACTTTGAGGTCCACGTGGAACCTGTGGGATCTTGGCAAGTCCACGAGGAAAAGCCTCACTGGCCGATGCAGCTGTACCTGCCAGGACTAATTTGCTGACCCCTGCACCTCACTTTAATAGACTTATTTCCTGCTCCCCTTCCTCCTCCACTGTGTATTTTGGACCCTCTTCTTTCACAAGCAATTTTGTCTTGCAAATATCCTGTCACAGGTGTGTAGCTTTCAGAGTTGCCATGAATGAGAGAAAGGCTTCTTTTTCAGGGGAGGGGTAAAGAGGGAGACCTAATTGATGATGAGATTTTGATTACTCCTTGCAGTGGCTAACTGAGTCTTTCATTTCCTTCTTTCTGTAGAGGATGAAAGTCCTGGACAGACCTATCACAGAGAGAGAAGAAACGCCATCACCATGCAACCACAGAGTGTCCAGGGACTCAGCAAGATCAGCGAGGAGCCTTCAACATCAAGTGACGAGAGGGCCTCGCTGATCAAGAAGGAGATCCATGGATCCCTGCCACACCTGGCAGAGCCCTCTGTCCCTTACCGTGGGACTGTCTTTGCCATGGACCCCAGGAATGGGTACATGGAGCCTCACTATCGTAAGTACCTCCTGCCTGCCCGTTGGTGGTTGTTTTAGAAGCCATGGGGAAGACTGTGCACGCGCACGTGTGTGTGTGTGTGTGTGTTTGTGAGAGAGAGAGGCAGAGTGCACACGCACTTTGTGGGTTGACTTACATACTTTTTTTTTTTTTTTTTTTTTTAAAGGTTCAATTCTCTTTCTACTTTTTTTTTTTTTTTTTTTTTTTTTTTTAAATGCTTCTCCAACTTCCTCTCTGTCCTTTTTCTATTTAGAGAGAGACTTTTTTTTAACATCTCTGAGCAACTTCAGGCCTCGGCATGGCGGCCTTCAGGAAGGTGGTCCATTTGTGACTGATTCACGTGGACCTTTCCTGGGAACTAGAGACAGATTCGCTCCATCCACATACATGCAGCAGGAGAACATGGGCTGGTGGTGGGGATTTACGAAAGCAGAGGTCTGAACAGCAGCGATCCCCATTGCTAATGATTTTCAATTTAATGATTTTGGCTATTCCTTTTTTTTATGGTTTGTTAAAACAGACCTCTTTTTAACAAATGGGTGCTAAATTCTTTACTGTGGAAGATTTTTCTCTGTGCTCTCCTCTTTTCTCTAACCAGTATGCTAGAAATGTCGGACGCTCCTTTTCCAGCACTAATAAAAGTTTAGGAAATTAATTAGGACTCTGAACACGAGTATACCATGGTTTTCTCCAAAGGCAGAATAGAAAGGAAAAATATATAAGGGTAGAGTTTACGTCTGGCCTGTTTCTAGTTAAAAAGTACAATTTGGTTGTGGAGTAATGAAGTTCATATTGAGGTGCCAAAGCTCACAGCTCTTGATTACAGATTTATCACCTTGCCAGGACACAGACTTGCCATTTAACCTTCCAGGCTCCAATTCCAGATGACTCATGGAGCTCCAGAGAGGGGGACTGGTTTGTGTTTCCCCTTTTCCACATCATTCAGAAATTTTAGTGTTTTAAGGCAAAAGGTCATTAGCCAGATGACTGATTAGTGAGGACAGCTGATTAGTGCATGTTTTTTTGCTCAAGAAAGTGCCCAGGATAAAAGCTAATTTCATCCCTTCATTAGTTGGCTTGCAGCGAAGGGGAATGCTCTCTCATCAGATCAAAGGGTCTCGTACAACCTTAAGTCTCAGCAACTGCTTTTCCCCCTCGACGAGATTATATTGTTGGAAAAGATGGAAGATACATTATATTTTTAAGTGGAAAGTACATTTTTTAAAAAGTGGTCGGAGCGTGGGGGACAAGGTTTTATGGATTCTTCTAAGCTCTTAGGAGGCTACCACTTCTCTGCTGAAAAAAGTACTTATCAGTCCTGTAGCTGCCTGGTTATTTCTTTAGAGATGGAAATAAAGAGGAGGGTTGCTGGGCAATTTCCCTTTTCTTCCCTCATTCAAGGTTTATTTCATTTTCTTTCTCTTTTCTTTTTGGTATGAAGGTTGAAATAGTGTTGGTAGAATTTTTCTCTGAGCATCTTCCTAAGTTTTCTATATGGTATTTTCATTTAAGTCTCCTTTATGTATCAGCCATGGAGAACACAGGGACTCCCACATCTTTGCTAGTTCTGAGTTTAGGCCCTGATAGTACACTTTACATTAATAAATAAATAAGTGAGTGAGTCAGTCAGTCTAGGTTCTTAGCCACAAGCAGGCTGCATTGCCTTTGTCCTTACTTGTGAACGTAGACCTTTCCCATTTCCTACTACGTTTTGTTTGCTTTTCCAGAGACTCACTAATTAGTGAGGTATTTAATTAGTCGGGACAGCTGACGAGCACTTCATCTGTGGCTGACGATAGTGGGCAGATAACCGTTAACTTTCTCTCTGCGCCATTCAACTTGCAGCGTGTTCTTGGTTCGTTTGTTTTAACGGTTTCCCCCATTGAGTCCTCTGGCTGTCGTTTGAGGGGCTGGGCTCCTGCACACTTGGGACCCTCTTCTCTCAGTACTCCTGTGTGTGACCTGCCTCCTGGGTCGCTAGTGTCACTAGCGCTGGACACTGAGCAGCTCTTAGTGGGATTTGGGTTCACTCGTTGTCACTCTGTTTTGAGGACACCCGTAAGTTCACCCTTGTTTGAATCAGCATTCAATTTATGTCGTAATTTTTCAGATAGGGGATTTTCGGCCTCCTGTGCACTCCCCTACACTGGGCATGAAGAAATGATTCCGTTACGTTGCTAAGATGGGCAGGGACTCCTGGAGTTGGCACAGGTTGGCTCAGGACTCTGGGAGTTTGGATTCAAGTTCAGTTTTGTCCCTGAATGGCCGTGTGAGCTCGGCCAAGCGTGCTGCCCCTTTGAGATCCATCCCCTCACGTTGAATGGCAGTGACGTCACCACCTGCTCTCGAGGTCGTTGAGGGAATCAAGCGAGACAAGCACATGGTGCTCGGTAACATCGCTGGCATGTGCTGAGTCCCTCCAAACTTCCTAGGACGGTCCTTCTTCTTTTATTCCTCCGTCGTGAACGTGAGCATCACTATTGTGGGTGTGTCGTTAGTTCACACTCCGAACCAGATCACTTTTGTGAGTGTTGCAGTGTGTCTGGTTCAGTGTAGACTTGCTTTCTTTTCTGCCAGACCTAGTCTGAGACCAGTACCTTCTAGAAACACAGACTAGAAATTGGACTGAAGGGCCAGCCAGTGGCAGGGTGGTTAAAGTGGTTGGATCCCGCATGGCTGACTGCACAGTTCAAGTCCTAGACCTGGTAACTTAAAAAACATGCCAGGTGCATATGTGTGCATGCCTAAAATTTGAAGAGGAGAACGAAGGAGGAGGGATTGCAGCATGGCCATCCTTTTGGAAGGTGCTTTGTCATTTCCCTCTCTCTTGGTCTCCAGTGAGCACACGTACCCCATTACAAATTAAAAAGGAAGGAGAAAAGGAAAGAAAACAACTGAAAATCTAAAGAAAGGGGTTTCTGTGGTTAGAACTCTGCCCTCTGACCTTCTGAGCCTAATCCTTCTTCATTGAATTTTAGTAAGCTGACTGTAATTTATTATTTTGTAAATATTATAAAGTGAAAATTTTATAAAGCTTTTAGATGAGTTTGAGAACTCTTACTATTTTTAGATTCACAGCAGAAAGTGTTTTATGTAACAAATGCGAGCTTATACTTAATACTTATGCAAGGAAATAAAGGTGTAGATAGTATTATGTATTCCTAGCAAATAACTTACAGGTCTCCTAAACTAAGTCTCAGAGTCAGATAGACTATGGCCTTACTTTTTCTAAAATCCCAGTGGAGTATTTTGTTTTCTACCAAGATTGCAAGTTTGTTTTAGATGCATTATGCTAATATCTGTCTCCCCCATATGGATTTAATTATTCAGGCCAAGCTGATGACTGGCTGAAAGTGATACTTTTCTAAGACATTTTTAGTGTGTAAGAATGGTACCCTCTTTCTAAAATGACACATACAATTTTTTAAACTTTGGTTTCTTCTTCCATGAGCAAGAGAGACACAGAGAAAGACAGCACCTCCAACAGGGTTCTGTTGCTGTGATCCAGCCCAGCCTCAGGTGGCCCTGGGTCACAGGCACACCTCAGGGAAGGCTTCAGAAGTGAACCCCGAGCGCTCCCAGCTGAGCCAGCGTCACAGCACACGAGGCCTACTATTTTGATCACCCTTGTTTACCTCTTCCCAGTCCCCCAACACAGTCAGGAACCCGAGTGCACCACTTTCAGAACCAGCTTTTGAGGCTGAGTCCCCTGTCCCTGAGTGAAATGCCAGCTCTGCTGGGCTATTTGTTGAAAAGAAGAGATTCCTCTAATCCAGGGCGGCTGGCTGTGTGAGCACTCGCAGTAATCCCTTCATTTCTCTGTGGTTGGAAAATGTAGACTTTCCAAAATGCCTATTTGCTTCTATATATACTAACTTTGTATTTCTAAAATGTGGGCAGGCTTCCTGTAAGACCGGAAAAGGGAAAATCATTTTTTCCCCCTTCAGAAGGACATCTGTAACATTTTTTTTTATTGCACAAGGTTTTATTATACTTGGGTATGCAGTGTTGCATCTTCACAAATTGTACTTAGGCAGAATTCAAAGTATTTTAGGTTTTGTGGGTTTGACTGGAAAAAAAAAGAAAGGAAAGAAAAAAGAAAACACAGGCATAGCGAGCACTTCAAACATCCGCAGCATATGTTTGGAATAAAATCCTCACGGGGGCGCGGGAGGGTATTCTCTCACGGGGGGAAGCTGCGGATGGGCCATATTTCAAGGCTAGAAAGTAGGCGTGCGAGCCGCGTGGCTCAGATGCAGGGTGGTGCTGACAGGCACTCGGCCACAGGATCACCAGTGCTTTATAATCTGGGAGAGCATGGCTGGGGTGGATTTCGGAGCCTGATCTGCTCCTGCTGGAGCCAGGGTAGGACCCCTGTTTCCTGCCTGAAGATTTCTTAGCAAAATTTCCTGCCTCTGCTCCATCCAAAGACACCTACTTCAAACCACCATCACCCCCTGTCATGCACTTATTATTGTTTGATAAACTTGCAGAGGCAGGTGACATACTAGTCGAAGCATCCCTGGACCCTGGCCGACCTGTAACGTTTATGCTCGTGCCTTTTATAGGATACATGTATTTCATTGCCTTCCACCTCACTAGGGTCCTGCAGGGAGGTTTGGGCGAAGTTTCCCCGACTTGTGTCTGCTGGTCTTGTTACGGGGGCAGGGTGATGCCTTCTTTTCTCAAACTTTAGGACTCTTTTACCGTTTTATAGTTGTGTGAAGACTGTTTTTCTTCTGCCCCCAACTGCTCCCAAGCTGTAATTCTTCATGGAAAATATGATTCACTCCTCCGTGCAAATGCTTTGATTGAAAACATACCACTGGTATTCTTCCTTATGTCCCTCAGCTCAGATGACAGAACTATTAGTTGCTAATTAGCCAAACCTGAGGTATTCGCTTAAAGAAAAGGAACTGAATTTTTAATTGGCTTGCATTTATTTTCTGTGCAAAGCTATTGTGCTGAGCCCACTTGCATTCTTGTATGCTGAAAAAAATGCACATAAGGTCTCCCCCCCACCTGTCTGTCTTTATAGTAGGTGACTTTCTGCTCGCCTTAGAAATGCATCTTCTGAGTGAGTGGAAAAGAGGATGCGTATTTTACATATTTAATAGGTGCACCTGCTCGCATTTCTCGTACTATCGGAGTGTCATCTTGAGACTGGGAGAGACAAAAATGCCTACAAGGCACAAATGAACGGTTTGGTGTTGACCAAATTGCAAAAGGCAGTGACAGAGTGACAGTCCCCGGAGCCCGTGGTTCCTTTCTCCTCCAGACTGTCTTTTGCCTCTTGGGAGAAGAGTTGATAAGCCTGTTTTTTTTGTCTTTTGTTGCTGTTGTTTTGGTTTTTGAAAATTAGTTTGTTAAGTCAGAAAGACTGACTTTGGGGGTTTCCGGGTGTCTTGCTTTCTTGAGTTTTGTCTTTTTTTTTTTTTTCCTTTAAGCTTTCACTAGAGGATGGTGTGTGCTCACCAGAGAGAGAAAGAGGGAAGGAAAGTGAAAAATCCTCCCCTAACAGGGATGGCCATCCTATAATCCCTTCTCTTCCATTCTCCTCTTGGGATTTGAGCATGCATGCATACGCGTCTGGTGTGATTGTTAGGCCTGGGTCTAGGGCTCAAACTGCCTTCAGCCATGTGGCCATGTGGGAATCCAGCACCTTCACCACCACGCCATTGCTGGCCCTCTTGAGGGTTGTTTTAAACTGCAGGAGGAGCAAAGTAAGGTGATCTACATGAGTCTGTGAGCCTTTGCCAATCTGTTATGTGGTAGCACCTGATGGTTCTTGCCCTTCTCTTAGAAATTCCATGGAACGACTTGGTTTTCTTTCCACAGTCCAGAGTGGTGGTTTCAGACTAGAAACTGCAAGCCAGTTCCGTTGGCCGTTAAAGAGCTGCATTGCACAGTAGCTGTGAATGAAGCCGTGAAAACCAAGGGGTACTTCTTAGGGCTCCAGATTTGGACTCTTGCCGACGAACCTTGACTTCTTGTGCTGTCGTGACTGTGATTCTGCGTACTTTGGTCATGGGAGATGGTAAACCATTGGTGAGAAAATGGTGCCAGTGTTTGGACAGTTCATTATTGAGTTTACCTGTGAGTTTTGGAGATACCTTTATTAGAGGAGATGGGATAAGCTCAAAGACTGTCCTGGTAAGGAAGAGAAAGACAAAGCTAAGGGGACCATGTTTTCTGGAGAAAGTCACTTAGCTGCTGGCATGCTGGCCCAGCCCTTTCTCCCTACACCTCCTAGCACTGCCCTGGTCCCAGCAGGGCCAGCTACTATTATCCTAGGATTGTAGAGAGACAGAGAAGGAAAGTGAGAAATCATTCCCCAAGGGCTATGACCATGCTGCAATCTCCTCCATTCTCAGGATTTTGGGCACACACGCAAACGTGCCTGGTATGATTCTCAATCCTCCAGGTCCAGGACTCGAATCACAGTCAGCCATGTGGGAATCCAGCACCTTCACCACCACATTATCTACTGGCCTCTTTTCTTATTCTTAAGGTGTAGCTAAAGACCTGCCTTTTTTGAAAGCCTTCTGTAAGTACTGTCTTTGGAAGTTTATTTACCTACCCCAGACCCTGAATGGCCATGTAATTGTCATCACATCACAGCTACTTCTGGTTTTGTCCATATTCTCGTTTAGAATGATCCCTGGCGGTGGGAGTGTAAATTGGCACAACCACTATGGAAGACAGTGTGGTGGTTTCTTAAAAAACGAAACACAGAATTGCTCTATGATCCAACAGTCCTGCCATGGGGTATGTATCCAGAGGAGGGGAAACCATCGCGTTGACCGCAGTGTTACTCGGAACAGCCAGGATATGGTATCAGCCTAAGTGTCCACCCACAGAGGAGTAGAGGAAGAACATGTGTGTGTCTGTGTGCACAACATCGATACATGTCTTAGATGTATATGTGTACACCACACGAGGAAGTACTACTCAGCCACTAAAAAGGAAATCCTGTTTTTTGCAACAACATGGGCGGATGAACCTGGAATGCATTACGTGAAGTGAAATACTCCAGGCCAGAAAAGAAAACGCCACTCATTCGTATGTGGAAACAAAAGGACTTTGTCTCACAGCATAGAGAAGTTGCTCAGAACTGGAAGGGCGGAGGAGTGGAGAAGAGGGAGAGCTTGGTTATAGATAGATACGAGAGTACAGCGAGGCAGGGGAAATAAAGTCTAGTATTCAGGAACACTGTTTGATGCACGTCAACACAGTCTATTTTCGATTTGAAAAGAGCTGGAAGAGAGGATTTTGAATGTTCCCACTACACAGAAATGATAAGTATTTCAGCGATGGATGTGCTGACTGCCCTGGTTTGATCATCACACACTGTGTGCCTGTATGGAAATGTCACCCCATACCCCATGCGTATGTATTACCTGTCAATTAAATATAATAACCATACAAACGAACAGTGTGATTGGTGCGGGGCAGTAGGAGCTCTTGTGTCTCCCAGAACTCTGAGGGCAGGCCTAGACGAGCCCACGCTGCCCTGTGGGGCAGGGCAGTCGGGAGCCGGGAGGCCACCTGATCACAGTCACACCCGAGAACGGGTTCCACACCCTTGGTCCACCACCTGCCCATCGGGGGTTACTGTGTGGCCATCAGAAGGCCGTTGATGGCTCTGTTTCCCTCGACAGTTTAGCAGCTGTATTGCAACTCGTGATGCAGACGGAGCCATCCAGTCCTTCCTGAGTAGGCGAGGTGTGACGTGCGTACCATACACTGAGATGTTTATAAATTGTATTTTAAAAACATTAAAAGTATTTGCTTCCATACATGTAACAACACTTTTTTTTTAAAGATTAGTGAATTATTAATTTTTAAAAAGAATTCTTTATTTATGTGTTTATTTTAATTTGACCAGAGAGGAACAGAGTGAGAGTGGGGTGAGGTGGTAAGTGAGAAAGCATGCCTCCGGGTCCGGGACGCGAACTGCGGTCCGCCATGTGAGAGTCCAGTGCTCTTAACCACCACGCCACCTGCTGGGCCCTATTATTATTCATTCAAACAAAGCGAAACAGAAGGAGAAAGGGAAAGTGAGTAAACAAGCCACCAGGTTGGGGACCTGAACCTTGGTTGGCCATGTGGGAGTCCGTGCTCTTAACCACCAAGTCACCTGCCAGACCCCGTAACAGCACTTTTAAGATTGGTAGGTTGCTCATGAGAGGTGAGTTGTGGTCCTTTGGAATAAGCTGGTAGTGTATGCACAAACGTGGCAGAGACCTTCATTTTAAATACTATGGGACTGGCCTAGCACAGGACAGCTGGCTCTTTTACTCACACACACCCACCTGCAGCGGAGCAGGCAGCGTGTTTTCTGTATGTAAGATGAGCACGGATGTTCGTTTGCCCTTTTCCAAGTTTCAGTGGTTGATCGCATCTTCAGTGACCTCGTCAGTAACCAAATCAGGTTTTGGTAGCGTCTTCCCGGCTTGTTAGTATCTGAGTACGTGTGTACGCTGTGGTGTGGGGTTCCCATCCCCACCCGTGTAGGGGCCTGAGTCCACTTGTTTGGAAGCTCTGTAATCGTACCCTTTCTGACATGGTATCCCCCTGTGGCACGTTTTAGTTGCTGACTGCCCCCACGCCCGCCTCCCCGTCCTTCCTTCCTCGGGTCGGGCAGACACACGCAGCAGCCATCTGTCCACAGCCGTCTGCTAACAGCCTTCCTCCCTGTCCTAACGGAGGCAGCATTATCCTTGGCCCTCCTCCTCTTTCTTGTATAATTAAAGAATGCTACCTTTGATGTCTCTTGAAAGCTGCGTCTCCGTCCTGCCTTATCTTTCTTGATCTTGTACCTATAAATTTGTGCACTGTCTTCACACTTCTTAGTGAAAAGGCTTGGTTTTCTCTCCTTGTGTTTCAGTTTGGATGAATCCAGAGACACGGATCTATCTTTTTAGCACCCTGTGGGCTCTGTGCCTGATACAGTTTGCATTCTCATGGTTTGAAAAGGATCCAGCTCTCTCAATTCTTTTAGCCTTTAAAATCTGAGTCTGTGGACCAGCCAGGTGGTGTGGTGGTTAAGGTGGCTGGATCTCACATGGCCAAGTGCACAGTTTGAGTCTCAGACCTGGCGACTTGGAAAATACGTCGGGTGCATGGGTGTGCGTGCCCCGAATCCTGGGAGGAGAATGGAGGAGAAGGGATTGAGGTTTGGCCATCCTTCCTGGGGTATGATTTCTCACTTTCCCTCTCTCCACCTGTCTCTCTCTTTCTAGGGATCACACATGTTTATAGCAAAAACTAAAAGAATAAAATAAATCTAATCTAAATCTCCATTTGTGTTCCAGTTGAACTGTTTTTATCTTTCTGATGTTTACATTTCTTTCTGGAGGTGTAGGCTTTTTTTAACCTCAGTTTCTGATGAGTTTCTGAGAACAGAGTGAAGAAAGATTCTGTTTGATTTGGTCAGCTGTTCACTATTTTGGTGTTGTTTATTATATTTATTTTTAAGGTTTTTGCCATAGGGAACATGTGCTTACCAGAGAGAAATAGTGAAAAAAAAAGGAGGGGAGAGAAATCACCCCCCGGGGGGATGGCCATGCTGCAATCCCTTCTCTTCCTGGGATTTTGGGCATGCGCATGTGTCTGGCATGATTTCCAACCTGCCAGGTCTGTGACTCCAGCCTCTCAGCCATATGGGAGTCCAGCACCTTTAACCACCATGCCACCAGCTGGCCCCGTGTTGTTTATTTTGTCAACCATTTGTTAATTGAGCATGGCTTATTTGAGGGTTGCCTAAGTGCTAATCAGTGTTGAACCAAGTGAGCAAGTCCCTGGTGCTCCCAGGGAACTTCAGACCAGTGGGACATAGAGACAAGGAAAAAGAATTGTCCACAAAGTCAGTGCAAAGGGACCATCAGAAGAGACAGCACAGGTCCACTGGGAGCCTGGCAGAGGTGTGACTGATCCAGACTTGACAGTCTCGTAGGCTTCCTGGAGGAGGTGGCATCTGTACTAAGCCATGTGGCAAAGAGATGAGGAAAGAGGAACCTAGGTGGAGAGGAACATTTACAAAGACCTGGAGAGTAATGGGAGCTTTGGCACCAGTGAGGAGGTGGACTGGAGGGTGGATTTCAGGTGGGGAATGGCGGGAGGCAGGGCTGCAGGTAAGCAGGTTTCCTTGGGGAGCGATTTGGTCCCCTTCTGCATCGAGTCCAGGGTGACCCCCCAGCCTTGTATTGTGGCTTTTGGAGTATTGCACAGACCTCCAGACAGCTCTGTCTCCCATCACTGGCCCTGGGCCGCTGTGGCTTCGTTGAGCTCTGCGTCAGCACTTGCTAGCATGTTCGGCCTGTCGCAGGGCTGCCCCCAGCCGCCTCAGGGTGCTTGCTGTTTCCCTGGTCTTCACGGATGTGCTGCTGCCCTCTTCCTTATTGCCATGTGTCCCCTGAAGACAATCCATCCCTTTCTGTTTGTTCTCTAACCACTGAGCTGTTCCATGTTAGGTAGCCCCAGTGACTCCACAAGCTACAAACCCCAAACATTGGAAGTAAATGTGGCTTCACGTTTAATGAATTATGTTTGTTCGGTATCCAGACACGTTGTAACTTCAAAATACGGTGTGTGCAAAGAAAAAGAATCGAGTTTTATTTTATTGGGAACTTTTCAAATCCCCTCACATCAGAGCATTTGTGCCACCAGCCCACGGTGAGGCTGGAGACGTGGTCCAGGAATAACAAATGCACTTCATGTGGGAAAGCCAGTAGCCGTCCCGCCAGGGGAACGTGAGAACAAAGGCCTGCATTAGTGGAATGAGCCTGCAATCCGGCCCGGAGTCAATCCAGCCCCGACTGCAGGATTCTTGGGGAGGTGGTAGGAAGCCATGGAGGAGGCTTGCGCCCTGTCCTGGGGGGGGGGGGGGTTTCTAATCAGCGGACATTGTGTGGGTCAGAGGGAGCCCACTCTGGGAGGCTGGCTGTTTACCTCCTCCACTGGGGGGACCCATCCTGCTGATTGAGCGGCTGACCTGAGTGGAATAGAGACACCTGTTTCCTAGGTAATTGGAACATCCCATAGTTCACATTGTGGGGGCGCCGAGAGACAAACCCCACCTCTTCTTTCGACTTGCTTTGCTGAAATGAGCCTGCTCATCATGGGGCAAGAGCTCACATTTCATTCGCCCTTTTGTAAGGAACGCCATGTTTCCCCTTGGGGAGTGTGAGGCCAGTGGGACACGGTATGGTGGTTTATGGCACTTTTCCTGTGGCCTCCCGCCCTCCGCTAAGGGATCTGTGACCCTCCACCTCGGCTCCACAACCTGGCCAAGTGGGTTGATTCTTCTGACCCAGGGTGGACTTCACGCCTGTAGTTAGTGCCTACAGGATGGTTTTTATGCAGCCCCTAGCTTTTGTCATTCATGGTGTGTGCCTGTACACTGCCATGGATCGACGTGGCGAGACAGGGAACAGTTGGCTTCTCCTGTGCGGCCCTCCGGGACCCAGTCCTCCTGATCACACCTCTGTGTGGCGGCCCGCAAGGCTCAGATGCGTGGGTTTATTCTCATTTCAACAACTGAGCAGTCCAGGAGAGTTGGACCCCATTCTAGCCCCTGGGGCATCAGCATTCGCCAGGACGAGCCAGGTCGTTGCTCTGAACGTGGGCATTGCAGCCGCAGCAGGCGCTTGCCAAACGCCTAGGCCGAGAGGGCCACGGGGAAGTAGCAGGTGTGCCCCAGGGTGGTGCAGCAGGTGGTGTGTGGCAGAGCCCCCAGGAAGGGAAGTGCGTGCCTCAGATTGGGTGGGCAGGGCAGCCCAGACCTGAGGACAGAAAGAAGCCAGCCTTGGGGAGATCTGAAGGCAGAGCAGAGCGTGTCACCGGAGGGTTTGCTGCTGAGAGCCAGAGCAAGCAGGCCAGTGCTGTGGCCTGGCACGGGAGTGGGGTGTCAGGGAAGGGAGGCTGAGGGACCTCTGGGCGATGGCGGGAAGCCCGTGGATGGAGTAAGGTGGCTGGCTGTTGTTTTAGGGCTGTTGCTGCGACAAGTGTGCAGTGACTCTCCTGGAGGGGTGCGATGTGGACTCAGGGTGCTTCAACAGCCACCGCAGACGCCCGACTGAGCGATGGCCCTTCTCTCAGACACCCGCCAGCAGGAGCCTGCCCGCTTGCTGTACTGCCTACTACGCTTTCGCCCCTGATTGAAGCAGATCTCAGCAGTGTAGGAGAGGTGGCCATCATTTTCTGCATTGTCATTCAGGGAAGCTGAGGCTCCGTAAGGCTAACATGAAAGTTGCCTGTTTTTACATGATTTGGAAGTGGTCAAATTGAGATTTGAACCCAGACAATTTGGCTCCAGACCCCAGATTCTTGCCCCCCGTACTCCACAACTTAGGGGACCTCCAAATGCCAGCCCAGACATGCAGATGCTTGCATGGCTGGGTGGGCAGTGGTTTGGGCTCAGCCCTGCTGGGACAGTGCTTACAGACTCGCTTCAGGACCAGGTCTCGCCAGCTGTGCTGGGCAAGGGCTGGAGGTCCAGGCAGGTGGGGTCGGGAGGGCAGTGGGGGAGTCGGTTGGCGTCTCCCAGGGGGCAGAGGCGGTACCGGCCGTTGGCTCGCCGCAGTCCCTGCTGCAGGTGTTGCTGTGTGGGAGAGAAGGAGACATTTCTCCATGGATACCTTCCCAAAGAGTTCAGACTTACTTAGGACAGGGGGAAGACTCCTGGTCCCTCTGTGCCTTCTTAATCCGGGGGATACCAGTGTCAGGAAGCTGTCACAGTTGTCACAGAAGCTCCCTGTGGACAGCTTTACAGGCCAGGCCTTGGGCTGAGGGCCTCATCACAACCCCTGCTTCAGTTTTCACCAAACCCAGTTACAGCTCAGGTTAACTGAGATTACAGAGATGATACGTCTTGCCAATGGCACTGGTTTGAGTGTAGACTCCAGGCCTGGCTTTGGGGTGGGTTCCAGAGGGGCAGTGCATGGCTTTCCTGGCTGGCTGTTAGACGCTGTCTTCTTTACCTGTGTTGTCACCCTCATGCCCGTGTCTTTGACGCTGCAGTGGCTTTGGGAACGTCAGCTGCTGACTGCCTGGATCCAGGATCCATTCATTAGGTGAACTCCGGTTTTACGCAAGTGGAGCGTTTGCGTGTCCCCAGGTAACACAAGGTCTGGCCCCTCTCTGGGGCCAGCTCTGCGTGCTCCCAGCCTGACCCACTTGGTGCCTCTGCATAGACAAACGGCCCTGCCCTGGCCAGGAGACGCAGAGCCCAAGGCTCCCTCTTTATTTATTTATTTATTTATTTATTTACTTACTTATTTATTTATTTATATTTTTTAGAGAATTATTTTAATTTAATTTATTCATTCATTTTATTTTTCAATTTGACCAGAGAGAGACACATTGGGGGGGAGGAGAGTGAGAAAGCAAGCCGCCAGGTCCAGGACTTGAACTGTAGTCAGCCATGTGGGAGTGTCCAGCGTCTTAAGCACCACGCCACCTGCTGGTTCCCAGGGCTCCCTCTTTATTCACATGTGGACTTGGATGTCTGCCACGGGGGGGGGGGGGGGGGGGGGGGGGTGGGGAGGGGACTGGTTCTGCATCTTGGCGTCCCGCGGTCCCTCTGGAGTGGCAGTTCGTTGTCCCCAACTTCGGTGTCTCAGATAAACCGAAAGCATCACAAGCGTGATGACGTGGCTGGAGGGTGATGCAGGAGCAGAGATGCAAAGGACCGCGTGTGGCTGACAGGGCCAGCCAGTGCAGGCTGAGCTCCGGCGTGGCGACTCAGCCAGTGACTGACAGCCATAGGTGCTGAGGAGGGACGGGACGGACAGAGCCCCAGGTAGACAGTCTCCACAGGCAGTGGAGGAGGGGGCCAGCGGAATCCCTGTCTACCTCAGGGACTTGCAGGTAGGATTGCGGTTGGCTTTAAAGACAAACGTGAGCCATCAGCCCCTGTCTCTCTCTCTTTATGTATATATAATTATTATGTTTCGGGGGACTTGATCTGACCTGAGATCTATGCAGAGTCCTGTAATAAAGTAACAGTGCTCCCCCCGTGTCAGAAAAATAAGAACAGTTCACGCTGAGACTTTAAGAGACAGCAGTCTCCAGAGATACGTAAGTGAAATAGTCTAAAAATTATGGAAAATTTCATTACAAGGCTTTCAGAGGAGGCAGAGAGATGACTGCTGAGATATTTTTATTGGTTTCTCAACATTAATTGAGCTCCACGCATAGAATAAAAGGTATAACTCTGCTTCTCGAACTTATATTTTGGGGAGAAAAAGCACGAAACAACACATGAAAGCAATCACGTCACATATCAACAAGTATAAAACAGCAAGATGAAAGGCAGGGCCCAGGTCTGCTGACGGTGATTTCTGATTCCGAGGGGCTTTTTACAATAGCGCTTTGACTCCATGGCAAATTTAAATCCAGTATGAAATTTCTCCTAATTAACATTTCCCTTCTTCCTTCCAAATATCAAATTTATGGACTCCGAGAAATTCACATAACACATATGCCGATGCCACATTTTCTTTCCACTTGATCCGTTCCAGCTGTTATTAACGTTAATGTCTGACTTTCATTAATTTATGAGGAGTTCCGAGCTGCAGTCTGACGCGCTCCCCCCAGTTTCAGTCTTTGGGGGCAGCCTTCACATTAGTTCACCCTGGCTCTCCTGTACCTCAGCCAGGTGTGGCAGAGTCCCGGCTCTCCAATACCCTTCTGGGGCCTTCTGTGGCATTGGTGGCACGGCTGTCCCATCAGAGGGTCGCATACGGCCAACTTTGATCAGTGCTGGTTTCACGGACCCCAGCACCTGATTTTTTTTTTTTTTCTTTTGAGAGGTTTTTGCTATAGGGTGTGTGTGCTCACCAGAAAGACAGAGAGAGACAGAGAGACAGAAAGCGAGAAATCACCCCCCAGGAGGGATGGCCATACCTCAATCCCTTCTCCATTTTCCTCTCGGGATCTTGGGCACGCACGCACATGTGCCCAGTGTGAGTTAAAGCCACTGGGGCCGGGACTCAAACTGCAGTTGACTACATGGGAGTCCAGTGACATAGCCATTACACCAACTACTCGCCCCGTGCACCTGATTTATGAGCCTGTCCTCAGCATGGGGTTTCGGGGATATCACTTCTGCCCCCAAAGTGAAAGAAGCTCCTAAGTCAGTAGGTTTCTGGGATTTTACAGGCCTGCCTTCTGATCTGGGAGAGTTAAACATTCCCTTTGGCAATGTTGCTTAGCAGGGAGGCTGCCCCAGATGGCCTTTCCCTGTGTCCTGCCCCCTCTGTTGATCCACGCTAAGGAGCAGACGATTCGAGGGAAGGAAACGCTAGAGTCTGCTCATCGACAGTGGAGTTTTCTTGTACATGCGTCCTGGGTCGTGCTTGGAGATCGGAAGTGAGGTTTTCATACTGGGGACCGCCTCGTCTATGTCTGGGATCAGCCTGTGGACTGCAAGATGGCGGCAGGGAGTGGTCACCTATTGGGCTTCCTGTCCCCTCTGAAATACTTAATGACCCCCCTGATCACCCACTTTTGGGCAAGCTACTACAGTAGGACCTTTTTTTACCCCTTTTAATTTGTTACAGGGTTATAGGGCAGGCACTTACCGGAGAGAGAGGAAAAGGGAGAAAGCACTGCCCAGGGTGGACAGCCACCCCCAGTCCCTCTCCATTCTCTCAGAATCTCGGGCACAAACACACACGTGCCTGGTGTACTTTTCAAGCCTCCAGGTCCCGGACTCACACCGCTCAGTTGGCCACGTGGGACCCAGCCATCATAACCTCTGTGCCAACTGGCTGTTCTGGATATTCAGAACACATTTTTTTCTTTCCTTTTTATAACAGTGTGGCCTTGTTTTTTTTAATGCCTCCCTCCTGCTATTAATCTTCAGATTTTCCAAAGTGTCTCTCGCAATGAACCGCGAGGCGAGCAGGATGTCAGGGGCAGAGTGTTCACTGCTGCTTTGTGTCCGAGTGTTGGGATTCCAGTTGCACAGGCTTGTTCTCGAAGCTGTGGTTGGCTCTCTTCCCAGAGGGGCTGAGGTTCTGCAGGGTGATGCTGAAGTGTAGCACCTGAGCCAGCCCTTCAGTCCCATGAATTTCCTGACCCTCGGGTGTGGACCGGACTCACTGCAGTTAGGAATGAGTCGTGCATTTCCAATGACTGAGAAGCTTTGCAGCTGCATTATCTGATTGATTCTTTTTTGGGGTGGGGTGGGGGGAGAGATTTTTGCTGTAGGGCACGTTCCACTCACTGGAGAGACTGAGAGACAGAAAGTGAGAAATCATCCCCTGGGGAAACGGCCATGCCACAATCCCTTCTCCTCCATTCTCCTCTCGGGATCTTGGGGCACGCATGCACACGTGCCCGGTGTGAGTCTTAAGCTACCGGGTCCAGGACTTGAACCACGGTCGACAATGTGTGAGTCCAGTGATGTAACTGTTAGGCCATCTGCTGGTCCCTCTGGTTGAATTCTGGAAGTTAATGAGTCTGACAGCATTGGCAGCATTAATGCTTGAATGTGTCTTACTGTTCTGCCGTTGTTCATAAGCCAGAGAGTGTGTGCACTCACCAGAGAGAGAGGGAGAGACATGGAGACGGGGAGAAGGACAAAGCACCCTCCAAGGACCGGGTCACTCCCCAGTCCCTTCTCTCCATCGTCAGGATTTGGGGAACACGTGTGTATGTGCCCAGCATGTTTTCAAGCTGTAGGACCAGGATTCGAACGGTGTAGTTGGTCATGTGTGATTCAGTTACTCTTACCCACTAGGCTGTGGGACTGGCTTTGACATAATCTCGCTTGTTCTTATTTGGCTAATAATATCCAAGACCATGGTATTTATTTCAGAGCCTTTGGCTTCCTTTGGATGCCAGCCCAGCTTTACCGAGAGGTAAGGTAGAAACAGAAAACGTCCTGAGGTCTGTAGGTCTGCTTTCCTTTCCATGAAGCCTGCGGATGGTGTGAAGAAATGTGGTTTCCAGTAAGTTTCCTTTTTTTTTTTTTTTTTTTGGAGAGGTTTTCGCTATAGGGCGCGTGCGCTCGCCAGACAGAGAGAGACATAGAGACAGAAAGCGAGAAATCACCCCCCCCAGGGGGGATGGTCACACCACAATCCCTTCTCCTCCATTCTCCTCTCGGGATCTTGGGCACGCACGCACACGCACCCGGCGTGAGTTTTAAGCCACCGGGTCTGGGACGCGAACCGCGGTCGACTACGTGGGAGTCCAGTGACATAGCCATTACGCTAACTGCTGGTTCCCTTAAGTAAGTTTCCTTTGTGTTTTTGTAGAAAAATCTCATTTCTTAAAGAAAATATTTCTTTTCTTTTTTTTAAAGGAGTACTTCTTTTAGAAGTTAGTTTTCAAGGTGGCTTGGGGGGATTAAGGGCAGCACGCACACGCGCCCGGCGTTCTGAAGTCGACTACGTGGGAGTCCAAATAGCCATTTTGCCAAAATTATTTATTTATTTTTATTCTTCATTCATTTTAATTTGGGAGAGGCATGATGCCAGTGGGACTAACAGCGAGATGCCACCTGGTATGCAAAAGAGTGGTTCTTGGTGAGGTAGTGGTTCTTGGTGAAGTGAAGCTGGCTGTGTTCTTCAGAGCTCTTTTATTTTTTATTTTCAAGTTTTTCCCATAGGGCGCATGCACTTGCCAGAAAGGAGAGAGAGAAAAAGTGAGAGGTCTACACTACAGTTCCTTCTCCTCCATTCTCTTCTTGGGATTTTGGACACACGCACATACACACACACACACACACACACACACACACACACACACACATGCCTGAGTGATTTTCACGTCACCGGGCCTGGGACTCGAGCCACTGCTGGCTGCATGGGAATCCAGCTGCCTTAATCACCACGCCACCTGTTGGCCCCTACATAGTTCGTTTTATGTGTAGATACTTCTGAGCATTGTTTTCCAGTCCTGACTTCATGTGTCCTAGGATGATGCTCTGCTTACCGCTTCTCAAAATCCACCTGTTCGTGTTGGCTCATGGCCTTTTCCAGTGTCCGATGTGGTTGAACAGCCAGGTTTAACTTCCTGAGGGTCCCAGAATGGAATCTGAGGCTGTGAGTCCCATCTGCTTTCGGGTTATAAAGGGATTTTGCTAGGATTCTGCCTCAGAGGGCTATCCCAGATTGGGAAAGCCGAGTCAGGTCAACGGGAGCTTCTCTTCTTGAAAGGGATGGGTAAACACTGTTTTTGTTGTTGTTGTTTTTTTAATATGATGATGATTTGATTATTTGAATATTAGATTGTTATTTTCCTTAGGAAAGATACAAAAAGAAAGAAGTCTTGAAGTTCTCCTTATAATTGAATGTTTTATTGAGTTTTATCGAAATGATAATGTACAGTAGCACATGCTTATTTCAACAAGGTGTAAGTACGGGAAACTCGAGGGAGAGCTGCGGTGGCTCTGACCCAGCTTTCCGACCCGTGCCCAGAGAGAGCTTTCCTGCTCCTGTCCCAGTTCTTTAGACACACAGGCACTGCCGCTCCAGGCCATGCTTACTCCTTCTATGCGGACATCTCCTCTCTAGATATTTTTTATTAAATTTAACTTATTGACGTTCCAGTGTGAAAATTAAATCTTGAATCTTCTAATACTGTCCTTTTTTAAAAAGAATTATTTTATTTAACTTTATTTATTTATTTTAATTTGACCAGAGAGGGACAGAGCAAGAGTGAAAGAGAAAGTGAGAAAGCAAGCCGCCAGGTCTGGGACTTGAACTGCTCTCAGCCATGTGGAAGTCCAGTGCCTTTAACCACCATGCCACCTGCCAGCCCCTTCTTTCCTTTTAATATTGGTATTATTATTATTATTGTCTGTTGGCTACTTTTATAACTTAGAGAATTTTAAATCTCTATTTTTTTAATATTTATCATCAACTGTTTTAAAACTTTATTTATTTTATTTTAATTTGACCAGAGAGGGACACAGTAAGAGAGAGAGAGAAAGTGAGAAAGCAAGCTGCCAGATATGGGACTTGAACTGCAGTCGGCCATGTGGGAGTCCAGCGCCTTTAACCATCAGACCACCCGCCAGCCCCATCTATTCATCAGCTTTTCAAAATAACTTTTGTTTGTCCAGTTCAAAATGTGAGGAGATTAGGTCACCCTGCCCCATCCACATCATGTCTAACATCACAAGAGGAGGAGAATTTTTGAAGTGGCCACTCCCCTTGGGGGGTTGCTATCTTACTTTCCTTCTCCCTCTGTCTCTGTCTTCATCAGGTGGCGAGTACACACACCCTACGACAAAACGAAAAAAAAAGTCAAAAATGTAGAAAGCATGTGTGGTGGGAACAGCAGGTGGCATAGCGGTTAAGTTACTGGACGCCCACATGGCCACCCGTGGTGGGCGTACTGGATCTGGTGACTTGACGGTTATGCCAAGCACATGTGCAGGTGTGGCCAAGATCTCAGGGGGAGAATGGAGATGGGATTGTGATGTGGCCATCACGGAGTGACTTCTCACTTTCCCTTCTTTCTCTCTGGCAAGCACACATGCCTTAAGGCAAAAACCTCTTTGAAAAAAACAAACAAAAACAAAAAACACACCAACCAAAAAGAAAGCATCATTGTGGCTGTGCAGTTCCCTCCACACTGAGCCTACAGTAGAGAATTAGGTTCACACCAGCTTTCTTGGGGAACCCAGTATCCTGAAACTCTGAATCTGCCCAACCGCGATGTGTCTAGAATGAGAAAAAATGGGTCTGTTCTCTTCCTTAATTCCTATGTACTTGACACGCTGCTTTTCAGGAGTTAATCTTTTCCTCTACTCTTGGTGTTTATGGTGTCCTTACGTCCGTCTACCCCAACTTCCTAACCATATCTTTTGCACTTGAAGACCCTTCTCTTCTGGCCGTTTTGTTCTGTGCAGTCTGTATTGGGCACCTCCAGACACCTCTTTGTGATCTGGTTTGGAACCACTGTTTCTGGGGTCTTACAACTTTGTTATTCTTTATTTATTCCTTTATTATGTTGGAATAGCTCAAGGGACTTCTCAGTGATAGAGAAGGTGACCTTCCTGAGTCTCCTGCCCTTATTCTTGTGTGCTGGTTTAGCTAGCATTCCAGCTTAAATAGCCCCTCCCTCCTCCCACCCGAGGAGTGAAAACCTTGCTTCATCTTCTGTTACCTTGCACAGTTGTAGATGGCAAGTCTGATGGCGATTTGATTTGTATTCCTTTGTAGATGGCTTATTTTTTCCAGAAATGTTGGGATCTTTTTATCCTTAGAGGTTTGATGAAAGTATTTTTAATTGAATTAAATTTTTATTTTATTTTTATTTATTCTGTTCGTCCCTGGGTAGATCATTCCCCTCCGTGCAGACCATGTTTATCTCTGGAGGTGATTTCTGTTTTTCTCTGTCTTCAGTAGTTGGCCTGCCTTGTTTTCTAGGATTCTGCTGAGTTAAAGATTAGACCTCCTAGGGTACTTCTCCGTGTCTCATCTTTTCTTTCATATCCTCCATCACTTTGTTTTCGGTTCTGTGTTCTGGGCTATTTTTTGACTTTATCTTTCAGGGCTTTTAATGATACTTTAGCTTTAGCAGTCACAATTTTAATTTCAAAGAACTTTGAACAATTCTTTTATTGCCTTTTTTTTTCCTTTGTATTTTGCATATTTTTATGTAATACTTTTTCAGTACCCTCCTGCCATTTCCTCTAGGGTTCACCTTTCTTGCCGATTTGGGGGCGTTCTTTTCTTATTTATGTTCTCCCATCTCCTCGTAAGACTAGTACTTTGGCTGTCTTTCATGCTGAGCACGGGGGAGAGATACTTGCTCTTTCCTTCTGCCCAGTGAAAGGATGCTGGCTTCCATAGAGGGAGTGTCCTGCCCCTACGTTTGCAGTGTCGGGATTCCCTTCAGGGAAGGAGGGCAGTGGCCGTGCAGCTGCCAGAGTGAGGAAGGCTCGACTCCAGGGAGCAGTGAGGGCCAGTATCTTTTGGGTACCCCTCGGGGTCACACCAACCCACTGGGACCTGTACTCGAGGTTAGAGTTGACTCGATTCTCGTGCTCAGTCATTCAAGTGACAGATCGGGAAGTGAAGAAGGCTCCAAGATCCTTGCAGAAGTCCTTGTTGTCCCAGGATGGTGGGTTCCGCTGTTTAGGACGAGGTGGAAGGACAGTGCTTAGGACCATGCCAGCTCGCTGTGCTCCTGTGCTGTGGGGCCAGAGGCCGGCCACATGACTGGCACCAGTGTTTCCTGTAATGATCTGGCCAGCTCACAGCTTCTCAGGTGCACTGGCGGCCACCTTGTTCTCTGTCCCCACAAAGAACATTCCAGGCTGCTGTCTCTACCATACCTCGGTTACAGCTTTAGTCTTGTCATTTTGCATCTTGCAGAAGTGGGCTGGAATTTTCCTGTCATTATTTTATTGGTGTCACTGACTGTGTCACTGACTGTGTCAGGAGTACAGTCTCCAGAGCCAGCATGCCTGCCTCCACATCCTGGCCCCTCCATCTCGACAGCATGGTCTGGGCAGATCTCTCAGCCTTTCTGAGCCTCTGTATTCTCATGTGTCCAGGAATATGATAGTAGCATCTATTGCCGAGGTTTTTTTAAGGATTGAATTATTATTATTATTATTATTATTACTTTTTAGAAAGGTTTTTGCTATAGGGTGCATGCACTCGCCAGAAAGAGAGACAGAAAGCGAGAAATCACCCCCCGGGGGGATGGCCACCCTGTAATCCCTTCTCCTCCATTCTCCTCTCAGAATCTCGGGCACGCATACACACACACCTGGCGTGACTTTAAGCTACTGGGTTCAGGACTCGAACCATGATAGACTATATGGGAGTCCAGCGACATAGCCATTTCGCCATCTACTGGTCCCGAGGATTGATTTATTTTTATAAGGAAAGCTTGTAGACAGGCCCAGTGCAAAGTCAGTTCTTAGTAAACTTTCTGATTATTTCTTAATAATATTTTTATTATCCGTACGATGCCTACCTCCATTTCTTTTTCCCAGAGAGATTTTCAGAGGACAGGAAGAAATGAGGGCTTAGCCTGCTGTTGTGAACTAGAAATGCTAATAACTTAGCCGCGTTGCATGGCGGGCACAGGGTAGAGAATCAAGTCAGTTACTCCAGTCTCTGCCCTCCTGCCTGCTGCAGTGTGACCCTGAGCAAGCTCTTCCATTCCAGTTTCCTCACGTTTAACATGGCCACTGAGGCCAGTCTGGTGGCACAAGGCACCACAGTGCAGATGCCACATGGAGCTTTGGGTTCCTGAGGTCTTGCTGTGCAGACCAGACATGCGAGTCCATGCCCATGATCCTGGCTGGCTTGGACTTGTAGTGCATCATCTGTTTTTCTCTCCCATAGAATAAATTAATAAACTTCAGGAAAGAAAAAAAAGAGAAGAAAGGAATGGCAGCCTGATAGATGGTAATTAACAGGTAACAGATAATATGTTGAAATGCCTCCTTCATTCATGTCTTCTTTTTTTTTTTTTTTTGTTGGTTTTTGTTTTTGCCTTAGGGCGTGTACCACGTGCACTCACCAGAGAGAGAAAGTCAGAAATTACTCTGCATGAATATGGCCACACTGCAGTCCCTCCTTGTCCATTTTCCTCCTGGGATTTTGGACACACACACACACACACACACACACACACACACAGACCCAGCATAATTTTCAATCCACTGGGTCCAGGACTCGAACCATGGTCAGCCATGTGGAGTCTAGCTCCTCAACCACTACACCACCTGCTGGCCCCTTCCCCTCTTCTGTTACTGTTCCCTCTCCAGTGCCCTGGTTACCCAGTCAAAGGAGAAACACCCCACGAGGGGGCAGCTTAGGGATGTCTGCTGACAGTCTGTACATGTAGAATTTCTTTTGATACTATAGAATCTTTCTTTATAATTTTATTTAATTTTTGCTTTTTAATGTATTTTATTCATCTTATGATTTTACAAATTTGAGAAGTCTGAAAATAAAAACTAATCTTAAAACACTATATAGATAAAAATTGGGCATGGCAATTTTATCTTATTTTATGGAGTAACAGGCAAAGATTAAATAGTATAACTTCCCCAAGAGGACCATCATCCCAACCATAAAGTCTTTGAAAAATCTTACTACTTATTACTGGAGAGGCGAGTCAGTCATTTCCTGAGAAAGTGTCCTCTACTTTACATTTTTACTGAAGTAGATTTAAAATATCAGAAAACAGCTGGTGATGTTCAGTAGAAATATATGGCCTTTTTTTTTTTTTTTTTTTTGAAATGTAATTCCCATAATTCAACTCTGGGTAACATCATAGCAAACGAGAGAGAAGTGGACAGAGAGAGAGAGAGTTAGAAAGCACTCCCATGGAGGACGGTCACGCTGTGATCCTTTCTGCATTTCTGCCTCCTGTCACGATTTTGGGCACACATGCACACAGGCCTGGTGTGTTTCTCAAGTTACTGGGTCTGGTTCTCCGTGGGCGCGTGAGGTCAGCCATCCGGGACCCAGTCACCTTCGACACCACCTCATGAACTGACTCGTCAAAGTACATCTAAGATCGAATGCGCCTTTCCTAGGTCTTCACTGCATAGGGACGTTTTTCTCCTGACAGCCATGCATGCTTTCTTACGTATGTGTCTGTTTTGTTTGATTTTCATTATTGCATTTTCAGTCTGTTTTAAATGACTCACCCATCCATTTTAGTTTATTATTATTATTTTTAAGTTTTTGCCATAGTGTGCTTGCCCTAGAGAAGGAAAGTGAGAACTCACCCCCTAGGGAGGATGGCCTTTCTGCGGTCCCTTCTCCTTCACTCTCCTCTTGGGATTTAGGGCACACATGCATGCACATGTGTCCTGTGTGATCTCGAGCTGCCAGGCCTGCGGCTCGAACCACGAAGGTGACCATGTGGGATCCAGCACCTTAACCACTATGCTGTCTGCCCTTACATTTATTTTTAACCTGGATACATTTATTTTTAACCTGGATTCTTTTTTTTTATTATTTTTTGGAGAGAGAGATTTTTAACTTTTTTGCTGTAGGGCACATGCACTCACTGGAGAGACAGAAAGGGAGAAATCATCCTCCAGAGGGTATAGCCATGATGCAATTTCTTCTCCTCCATTTGCTTCTCAGGATTTTGGGCCCCGGCTGCTTGAGTTTCAAGCCACCAGGACTTGAACCTCAGTCTACCATGTGAGAGTCCAGCGCTTTAACTACTCCACCATCTCCTGGCACTGACCTGGATCATTTTAATACCCACTGCACTATTGCAAAGTCCTGAACTTGGAGAAATTGGTAATATTATATAAAACATTTCATTTTTAAATTGGAAGAGTTATTTTCATACTGTCCCAAGCATCACTGGGGTTCATAGGTTTTCAGGTGGCTCTGCATCAGGCTGTGTAGTCGTAGAAGGTGACAGTGTCTCCGAGATGGGCGTGGCGCAGCATGGGCATGCAGGAGTGTGATTCTGCAGCGGCGTTACAGGTTGGCTGTCATCGAGGAGGGGGGAGAGCAGCTTAATCACCTGCTGCCCACCTTGCAGTGCAGGTCAGTGTGTTCCTTTTTCTGATCACGCCTTCTTCAGAATGTGTGATGGGCTGCGGGTTCAGGGAGTCATCTTCACCCCAGCTTGGACGGAAGAGCGCAGGCAGTTTGTCTGCTTAGGTCCTCCAAGCAGAGGTCCACCCACCGCAGGGCTCCTCTGGCTCAAGGTGAAAAGGCTTGTTACTGCGAGGACCCCTGGCTACCAAGAGTCATGTGGAAAGTGGGAACATAGATGAAAAATGAAAGCTGAACATCCAAACTGAACAAACTGGAGTTGGCCTAGATTTGGTGAGGACTCATGGGATGTGGAGTATAAAGAGGTCTGGATCTTTCTTTTTTGCTATAGGGCGCGTGTGCTCACCAGACAGACACACAGAGAGAGACAGAAAGCAAGAAATCACCTCCCAGGTGGGATGGCCACGCCACAATCCCTTCTCCTCTCGGGATCTTGAACATGCACGCGCACGTGCCCGGCATGAGTTTTAAGCCATGGGGGTCCAGCGACATAGCCATTACACTAACTGCTGGTCCCGAGTGTTCTGTGTCTTTCAAAGACTGATTGTCACTGAATTTTACGTGGACCTCACCTTTGGGATGGAGCGAACCCAATGAGCCAAAACAGAGAGAGCCATAATGTCCCAGCCCTTTAACCTGACCATGTTTTGAATAAGTGGGTTTTAGAACCCAGATCAGAACCCAGACTAGAAGGTGGTGGTTGCAGCTACAGAATTGCTGGTTTATTTCAAGTGAGGTAGATACTGTTTGGATTCATTCATTTGTTGTATATTGAATCTATTGTAAGGTTACGAGAAGGTTAAAATAGTATACAGAGAAAACGTAAAACTGCTATAGGGTAATGTGGTTATATAAGTTCCGGTAAAACACACCATGTAGGCAATTTTATTTTCTTTTCGGCTGCCAGGAAACTCCAGTTTAAATTTGCTGCTCAGTTATTCCAACTCTATAGGATCTGTGGCCTGAACATTTTCAGTTTTTCTTTTTCTAGGTCTTGACAGTCTAGGCTGTTTACTGACGAAGTCTTTATTTCATTAGCATTTTTGACCTTCTGGATTTTTGTGAGTTACCTGAAATCGATAGTGAGATAAAGCAAAATATTAAAATAAGACCGCTGCTAATCTGTTGGTACGGAGTGTTCAAATTTCTCTCGGTGTCAGAAATAGTCACCCAAGGGACCAGCAGGTGGCGTGGTGGTTAAGGCGCTGGACACTCCCACATGGTCGACCATGGTTCGAGTCTGGACCTGGGGGCTTGCTTTCTCGCTTTCCCTCTCTTTCTCTGTGTTTCTCTTTGGTCAACTTAAAATAAATGAATGAATAAATAAAATAAAATAAGTAATATAAAAAAAAATAGAAATAGTCACCGAAGTGAGTGTCGCTCAAATAGGGCATGGTCAGAGTGGGATGTGGAGGCAGACTCGGGTGGCAGCTCCAGTAGGTTGCTGAGAGGTCTCGTGTTGTGCTAAATGAAGTTGATGGTGGGTTTCCCTCCCCCAGTGGCAGAGCCTTTCTGAGAAATACTGGCACTGGCCTTCCTCCCTGCCTGAGCTGGAAATGTCAGAGACGCCGGCCTCCACGACAGGCCCCAGGCGTGAACTCCTTCCCCATCCCAGGTCTTCGGCTTTGCTCACCTGCAGTGCATGTGGGTTTTTAATATTTGTCTTGCCCGGCATCACCTTTTCCTCCTCCTTTTTTCCTTAATCCCTTTAAGTTGAATCAGGTTTAGGGACACGCAGTCGTCGCCGTCTTTTTTCCGAGTCCCAGTGTGCAGTGAATTGGGAAGCGTGTTTTAATATTTTAGTATTTGTAGTCCTCCTGTTAAAAAATGTGCTTATTAACCGAGTTGCGTCTGATCATTCCTTGTGTTTTCAAGTTATCTCAGATACGCAGCTTTCATATCTTGGCTTCCAGCTCCAGCGAACCCCATTGTGGAGGGCCCCCACGTAAACGCCGCCCAGTTCTACTCTCGAAAATAAGAGGCTTGTCTCCGGAGACAGCTCCGTCTTACGGGCAGAGTATAATCCTGAACATTGTTTTCCTTTGCTCTCAAATGGCTGGGGACAGTGAGTCGGGAGTGAGAACTCCCTTTGTTTCATGTCGTGTGCATGGCAGGGGGAGAATGTCGCAGGGCAGGAAATGAAGAAAGACATAAAAGGATCTCAGCTCAAGGAGGTCACATCCATCAGAGGCTTAGCGTTGCCTTCAAAGATGCCTGGGACAGGTGGCAGTTCAAGACAATCACAGCCGCGGCGTCGGCTGGAGCCGAGATAAGGGATTGCCGCGGCAGCCTGCGCCGGGCGGCCGTCCGCTTTGATGTAACTGCTCGCAGGACTTTGGGGAGCACGCGACCGCCTTCCTCTGTGGTCGGCGGCTGTTGTGCAGCCTTTTAAGGTCTCATTACAGTGCTCCTGGAGGATTAATCCTCTTTAAGGTTTACACGGGATGGTTTTGTCCGGAATCGCAGCTAGGGACCTGGGCGCCCCGCGCGTAATCATGGCAGCCTTCTCTCCGGGTTCCCTCTCTAAGTTGCCCATGTCCGGAAGTGTTTGTCGGGTGAGAACTGGGACTCTCAGCGCCTTTCTTCCCACCCTGGCGGTCACTGCGTCCCTGCTATTGCGAGACTTGACTCCTAATATTAGCAAATGGTCACTTCTTCCTTCTCCTTCCTGCTTTTCAGAAGCTTCACACCTGTTTTGCACGTTATTCTTCACTCTCTTTGCAGAAAGTCGTTCCGAGGTTGGGATCTAGAATGGGTTGTTGAGTTCTTTTGATGCGTTTGCCATTACAAATGTACAGGTTTTTAGTGTTATACGTACACATACATATATGTAAAGCTGGGTGGCCACACTACATTCCCTTCTCTTCTATTCTTCTCTTGGAATTTTGGGCACACCATGCCCCTGTTGCATTTTTTTAAGTTGCCGGGTCTAGGACTCGAACCGTGGAATTGGCCATGCAGGATCCAGTGCCTTAACCATCATACCACCTGCTGTGCCCCAAATGTACTGTTTGTAAAAGAGACTCCATAGCTACATCAAGGAAAATGTATTTTTGAATAAATGCCGTATAGCCATAACACTTAAATTTTAAAAAGATATTCTTCTTTTTTGAGAGAATTTTTTGCTAGAGGGCAAGTGCACTTGCCAGAGAGACAGGGAGACACAAAAGTGAGAAATCGCCCTCCAGGGAGATGGCCACGCTGCAATCCCTTCTCCGTTTTCCTCTCAAGATTTTGGGCATGCATGCACATGCACCCAGCGTGAGTTTTAAACTACCGGGTCTTGGACTAGAACCACGAGTGATTATGTGGGAGTCTAGAGACATAATCATTACGCCACTTGCTGGTCCCAAAAAGATATTACTTTTATGAGCTAACCAAAGTACAAAGTTTTAGGACACACATACATACACACACACACACGGGGCATGATGTTCAGTTGCCAGGTTTGAGAATCCAACCATCGTCCACCTTTGGCAGTCCAGCACTCTAACCACCACGCCACCCACTGGCCCCAAACTAAGTTCATTAGGCTTGCCCTTCTAAATAACATTAGTTAGAGAAAGAGAAGCTGCATGTACACCGTGGCGTCAGCAGCAATGTGGCAGTTGCCACAAAGCGGACGTTTGCTTGAACAAAGCATTTCACTGTCATTTAAAACACTTCCCATGGACCTGGCTGTAGTCCTGGGGCGACGTGGAGGCCCTGCGGAACCAGACCCATCTTACTGTACTTAGGGATGGTGTCAGATCTGAGTAATTCATCTCTTAGCCAGGTTCAGCGGAACTTTTCTCTGACAGTGACCAAAATGTAATTAGCATCCAGCCAACTGCATTTACACAGCCTCTCTGCTGTTAGTCTGGTTCTTTCGAAGAGCAGCACTTAGCATGAAAATGAACACATACGTGATGATAAATTCCCTCATCAGTTTTCCCCTCAGAGCAATTTTGTGCAGGTCAGACTTTTTCCAAATTTGAAATAATCTAAAATACCAACAGAAGCAAACAGCCTCTGCAGCACATTTCCAGAAGGAAATATGAAAATACAGGTATCATCAGTAAAAAGAGGTTTGGCATGGTCTGCCCAACGGCCCCAGCAGAGTGGAAGCTATTAGTCTAGGAGGTGAGTGGCACCTGCCTCAGACGTACAAGGTGTCGTCCCGGGAGGGCGTGCGGATGATCCACCCCGCTGTCATGGTGCGGTGCATTCTGCTCTGCAGTGCCGGAGCTACACACAGCTCCCCGGCTCAGATGCCAGGTGGACCTGAAACATGCCCGCTGTGTGCACCTCTGATCCTGGCTGGCTGCAAGGCCGGGGTGGGGTGGGTGTCATGGCCTGGTGAGACACTGGGGAGGGTGCCTGTCCATCATCTCTGTCGCATCTCTCTCTGTCCCTCTGTCATGAAACAGCATTTAAAAATAGCCTTTAAAATAAAGGCAAATGATGGACTTGCCAGTTGATTTTCCTTGATATAAGTGCTAACATTGTGTTAACATTTGTCATGAACACAAGCGAACAGGAGAGGTGTGGGAAACAGTAAGTTTTAAGAAGTACAAGCTTCATGTTTAATACACAAGTTCATCTTTTTTTTTTAGAATTATTTTATTTGACTTTATTTAGTTTAATTTGACCAGAGAGGGGAAGAGAGAGAGAGTGAGAGAGAGAGAGAGAGAGAGAGAGAGAGAGCTAGCCGCCAGGTCCGGGACTAGAACCGCAATCGGCCATGTAGGAGTCCAGTGCCCTTAGCCACTATGCCATTTGCTGGCTCCCAAAGTTTATCTTTTTGTTCATTTTGTTAGTAAGATCTAAAAGACACTTATGTGTTCTAGTAAAACTATCCCACATTCACCCAGCTGCAGAGTCTAACAGAGTCTCACCCAAAAATGAAGTATGTTTTCTGACTCAGCATGTGGTAGGTATGAGAGCAGTCTGACTGGGTTTCTTCAGTCATTTTTATAGCTTTTTATTTTTTTTAAGAGCATAAAGGCAACATTTTTTAAAAAACAATTACTCAGTTTTATTTATTATTATTTTTAAATTTGCTGTAGGGCACATGCACTCACCAGAAAGAGACAGAGAGTGAGAGAAGGAAAGTGAGAAAGCAAGCTGCCAGGTCCAGGACTAGAACAGCGTTTGACCATGTGGGAGTCCAGCACCTTAATCACCATACCCCCTACTGCCCCCATAGCTGATGATAAAACATACATATTTTAAAACAAAACATATGAATTATGTGTTAAATAAAAGATGGGTGGTGATCACTCTGTTACTTAGACGGAAATCAGGTGTAGTTTTGGATTCCAGAACAGGATTCTGCTCTCAAGTCTGATCTGAGTCGCAGAAGTCATCTCACAGGGCATTTTCCGTACTGAGTCCGGGTACCTCCTCCAGCGGCTCGTGAGAGGGGCAGAGGGGCAGAGACAGTCTGTGGAAGTCCCGGCTTCAGTGTGCCTCAGCCATGCACGCGGTTGTCGATCCCAAGGACTTCCCTGGCCTGAGCAATTGAGGTTCACATACTGCGGCATAGAACAATCTAGTTTTCGGCTGCCGTGGTATCCCTTTCGGCTAATCTGGGGTCATGCGTACAAATCTTGCCATCTTCTTTAATAAAAATTATGGAAAATCTGGTGATCGCTTTATACTTCGAAAAACCATGTAAAAGCCAAAACTTTTTCTGTCAAGTATTTTAAGTTTAAAAGGAAAGTAGCATGCTATTCGATTTTCGTGCCTGGCTTATTTTTCATTTCAGTGTTGCTCCGTGGCTCCTTATTCTCTAATTTTCACGACACCAACATGGGTTGTGCGTGCTCTCTCTGAAAGATGACGGTGCTCTCGTGCAGGAGGTTCAGACACTCGAGGGAGGATTGGCTGCCGTCTCTGCTGCTAGTCTCGGAAACGTTCCACACGATGTGACTACTATGGACCTTTTTGTTTTTAGATCTGAGCTTTGTTCATTTTGCATACAGAACTTATACCCCGTGTTACCCATCCTCACAGCTGCGGCCCGTGGGCGCACTGTGGGTGGAGGAGGAGGAAGTGGGTTGTGTGGATCATGCAGTCCTTAGATCCTCAGGGACACCCGACGGAAGGGACAGTAGTTGGAGGGTCGAAGGGGAACAGGCAGGAGTGGCAGGTAAGCCTGAGTGGAGGGAGCGTCTGTACCCGTGTGTATAAGCGGGTGGCCGTTGGCATCTGTGGGCTAAAATAGCACGCATTGCCCTTTTCATGCCTGAATGTGGAGAGAACATGGGATGCAATCGGTGGTCATTACTTGCTTATTTATTTACTTTTTTATTTTGGTACTGTTTGCCTTCCTGCACCAAACGTTCACCCATCTATCTACCACTATACCAGCCTCTTGCCAAGTGTGATTGTAGGACCAGCAGCATCTGCTTTCCCAAGAAACTGGTAAGAAACAAATGACAGGGCGCTGCCTCAGACCTCCTGAGCTGGAAACTATGGGGCCTGGGCCCAACCATCTAGAAAGCTCTTCAGGGGAGGCTGATGCAGGCAAAGTTTGGGTGTCGCGGAAAACGATCTGGGTCCGTCATTAATATGGGAACACTGACTCAGGACTCACCAGTGTCTGGAGGGGGAGCGTCACCTGCCTGGTTTCCTTTGACCTCTCATTGCCAAAGTACAGCCCGAAGGAGCAGATGGCTAGGATTGCAGACACGGTAGCCAGTGAACACAATAACTTTTGGGTGGCATTTTAAGGCACTCCCTTTTAATCTACAGAATTCTGAGCTGTCGTTTGATGTCCTTTGAACACGTGCCTGTGGAGCCCTCAGCTTGTGGGCTGCAGTGCACCACCAGTAACAAAATCCATAGGCGCAAGTGGTCATCGTAGATCCCCAAATAATGGGTTCATGGCAACTTCTGAATGAAAAGTTACAAGTTTTCCAGGATGAAATCAGAACAGCAGATCTAGAGCCATGTTCATACTTCAGTTCCAAGTTAAGTGAGAAGCAATATTCAGACTATGTGTCCAATTTCAGCTTCTTCTTTACATTCTTTGAAATACTATTTTGGCCCCTTAATTGAAAGAAATGAAAAAAGCCAAACACTTTATTCCCCTCTCCAAAGCATCAAGGAGAAGGGGTAATAAACAGTACCTTGCTGATGTATTTTAATAAATGCTGGTTTACTGCATCCCACAACGAAAGCAAATACATGCAATTACTTGCAAATTTCTTCAGTGTTTGTACTTATAAATCTCTGCCTAAACCTTCCCAGCTGGGAGTTCAGTTCGTCTTTCTGCTGTGGAACCAGGGCTTTGTTCTCCTGTGCAGCCTCGGCACAGTCTGGAATAATTCAGAAACGTATTAGAGAGATTGCTGCTCCCGAAAGGCCTAAGGAAATAACCTTCACTTCTGGCCGTAGGGAAATCAGCCCAATCAGAGTTCGGGGAGATTTCTCGATTAAACAAAGAACTAACTGTGCACAAATTGCACCTTAACAATTTGTAAGGAGTCCACCTTGGAAATGTCTTGCAGATGGAGAGCTGATATTTTTTAATCAGGGCAGCGGGGCTACTAAAGTCAGAATGTCACCATCGTTTTCCTAGTGCCTCACAATTAGCATCCCCCCAAATTAAATGTAAAGTTGCCTGTGTAAGCAGTCCTCAGCCTCAGCCCTCACAACACTGGGTTGTCAAATACGGATGGAATCAACTCCCTGTGTCCTTGCCAGGGTTTAGGGCATGTGTGCACGTGTGTGTGCGCGCACGTGCATCTGAATATGTGTGAATGACTCATTTCATCTAGAATACATTCCATTAAGCTTTGGGTTGTCATATTTTATTTCAGCAAATTTCATATTGGGAACCAAAAGGGGGTAGAAGGTTATTGCACTTAATGCCGTTGTGACTTTGCGTGCTCTGAGTCAAATTATTCAGAAATCAAAGTCAGGCCCCTGTGTTGGTGTGGATCTTGTTCAGAGTGGACCTTTCATGAGGGAGTTGGCAGGCTTCTGCTCATGGTAGAGGATGCTCGTGCCAAACCACTACCCTCATGACAGTTTTAGGGAAGTGACTGTATTTTTGGATGGGAGACCTGGGCATACTTAAGTTGGGTCAGTTCAAGGTCTTTTTTTCTTGCAGTAGTTTTGTGTGTTTTTTTTTTTTTTAATTTTATTTATTACTATTTTTCACTTGCTACAGGGCATTTATGCTCACTGGAAGAGCCGAGAGAGAAAGAGAGTGATTTAAAAAAAAAAAAAGGAATCTACCAGGTCCGGACTCCAACCATGGTCAGCCATATAGGAGTCCAGTGCCTTAACAACCACACCACCTGCTGGCCCCAGTAGTTTTGCATTTTAAAGCAAGGAAAGGACCCAGCTACAAATCAACTGATACTCTTAAACCTTAGCACTCATGGTAAAATCCCCCAACTCCTGCACCAACTTAACAGTGTATATTACAGTAGGCCTCGTGCCTCATTCTGGCCTGAACTGGCAGCTTCGCTTCGTTAATGTAGCGGAGCCATCAGGGTGCTAATACGTGAGGTTCAGGACAGTCAAGAGTTGGAGTTCTGCTTCCTTGGTAAGAGACTGTAGTCCCGCCAGTTCTGCAGAGCTGAGTGTCTCCATGTGGATCAAAGATAGTCTGGGCAAAACACTTGAAGCGTGGACTCTTCCAGATTTAAAAGTTGTTTTCCTATAATACTCGTTTTGATGTCTTTGTTTTGTTTATGTAGAACTGCAGACATAGCAGGAGTTAATTGTCAAGGTCCCTTCCCCAGCAGCAGTCTAAAGGGATGAACACCCCTGGAAGTCAGAGGTGTCTCTGTTTCCTGAATTCTCCATCTGAGCCTCATCATCTGACCAGAAAAGGAGCTCACACAGAGAGCCCCACCACTCTCGGAGGCCATGGGGAGGTTTGAAGAGAAAGTAGCGGAAGGGCCCTGCTACGCTGTGGGAGGAATCTCAGGCCACTCAGTGGGTCTTCCTTTCAGAGTTTCGGAGCACGTTCAGAATGCCGGTTCTGCCATTTCTCATCCATTTGGTATAGACTCATATCCAGCCTGGTTGCTTCAGGGTCACTTAGACAGTCTTGATGGTCTGTCCCCCCATGTTCATGGTGGCAAACCAGTACAGGATGATGTTCTGTGAGACTGACCCCCACGGGGAGGGTCCCGGCTCACATGTGGAAACCTCCCTGAGCGTGTTAGGCACTCGCTCGTGATCTGGGGCGGGCTGAGGCTCGGCATGGATCGAGGTGTCAAGACCCGACTGGAGATGCTGTCTTTTGGTTTTCTGTTTGTCTCCCTCCCTCTTGATTTGTCTCTCTTACTCATGGAAGAAATTAACTTTAAAAAAAAAAAATTATGGAAATCAGAAAGGGGGCCGGGATCTGGGGTAAAATTGGGGTAGCAGAGTGTAAAGATTCAGAGTGTCCAGTCAGTGTGTACGAGTCAAGCTGTGGTGGTATTAGAAGGACTTTTCTTTTTTTGGGGGGGGTCAGAGGATGCATGTACTCACGTACTTGCTGGAAGAAGACAGAAAGAGGGAAAGTGAGAAGTCACCCGCCATGGGGGATGGTCATTACACAGTCGCTTCTCCTTCATCTTTCCCTCTTTTTGGGATTTTTTTTTTTTTTTTGAGAGGTTTTTGCTATAGGGCGCGTGCGCTCGCCAGACAGACAGAGAGAGACAGAGAGACAGAAAGCGAGAAATCATCTGGGGGGAATGGTCACGCCACAATCCCTTCTCCTCCATTCTCCTCTCGGGATCTTGGGCACGCATGCACATGCGCCCAGCGTGAGTTTTAAGCCACCGGGTCCGGAACGCGAACCACGGTCGACTACGTGGGAGTCCAGCGACATAGCCATTACGCTAACTGCTGGTTCCCTCTTTTTGGGATTTTGAACACACATAAACGCACATGCCTGCCAGGTCTGGGTCTTGAACCCCACAGCTGACCATATGGGACTGAGCCGCCTAGCCTCCATGCCAAGGGCTGGCCCAGAGCCATTTCTGAATCATGGCTCTGACACTTTGTAGCTGCATGACCTGAACAATTACTTCCTTTCATTTAACCTTCAGGTTCATCAATTTAGGACGAGTACGTTGTCTTCCCAGATCCTCCCTGAAGATTTAGGTGAGAAGGAAATACAAAAACCACTCTACAAAAGTCAATACTGTGATTGTTGGAAACTACTTCAAAATTAACATATATGTTAAAAAAAAAAAACTTGAAAGATTGAAATGCATCTCATTAAGGTTTTTTTCTTTTTCTTTCTCTCTTTTTTTTTTTCTTTTTCTTTTTCTTTGGAGAGATTTTTGCTATAGGGTGCGTGCACTTGTCAGAAAGAGAGAGACAGAGAGACAGAAAGTGAGAAATCACCCCCACGGAGTCTGGCCACACTGCAATCCCTTCTCCTCCATTCCCCTCTCTGGATCTTGGGCACACACACACACACACACACACACACACGCCTGGTATAAGTTTAAGGCACCGGGTCTGGGACTTGAACCATGGTCAACTACATGGGAGTCCAACGATGTAGCCATTACACTATCTGCTGGTTCCAACATCTCATTAAAGTTTTAAACTTCTGAGGGAATGAGACTATTTCAAGCCCGCCATTAGTATTTTGATCTCATGTTTTAACAAAAGTCTGTGTATTAAAGGCAAATTCACCTCCTCTTTCTCTCCATTACTTGTTTGACAGGACCTCCTGACAGGTCTGGCCCATGGAGTATGTTCTGATACCTGCACTCGGGGTGTCAGATAATGAACTTCGCCGTTAAGAGTGGGCTTTTAATTAATCATGGTGTCGTCCTGCCGTGAAGCAGCTCCAGCTACCTGAGAGTCAGCGCCTCCCAGAACGTGGGCTCTGCAGTCGCCTGTGAGGCAGAAGAGCCTGCTTGATTTTCTTTAAAAACACATTACAGTGTTTTGACCGTGATGGAGCTCTAACTTTCTGTGCTTATGGACTCTGTTAGTCCTTTGAGATATTTTGTATCAAAACACAGGATGGGTCTTTAGAAAGTTAATAGAAGGGACCAGCAGGTAGCATGGTGGGTAGGGCACCACCACGTGAACTCCCACGTGACCAACCACAGCTTGAGTCCTAGACCTGGCGGCTTGAAAATCGTGCTGGATGCATATGTGCGCATGCCCGAAATCTCAAGAGGAGAATGGAGAAGTGACTGCGGTGTGACCATCCTCCCTGGGGGGTGATTTCTCACTTTTGTTTCTCTCTCTTGCTCATTCTCTCTGTATCTATCTAGCTATCTGACAAATGCACCTACACTAAGTCAAAAATCTTAAAAAAAAAAAAAAAAAGTTCATGGAGATATATTTTATGAAAAAGTTGTGCATGTATTACAAAATTGCACCAAAATAAACTCTTACTTTATTTCCATTTTCCCAGGAACTTTTTGAGGTCCTCACGGAAAATGACGTCTATAATATATCTCAGACAAAAATCTTTATTTGGTCTGGAGAATTTTGGGGCCAAATCTGGTAACCTGTGTCAGACCTCCTTCCTCTCATGGGGTGATCTATCTGTTGCTTTTTGAACTGTTTCTATAACAATAAAAATAAATGGATACACTTTATGAATGGATTGAAGAAAGGTCCCTACATATTTTGAAAGGGTATACAAAGCTTCAGTTTGGGGCCAGCAGGTTAGCATGGTGGTTAAGGTGTTGGACTGCCACCTGGCTGACCGCAGTTTAAGTCCCGGACCAGGTGGCTTTCTTTCTCACTTTTTCTCTCTCTCTCTAGTGAGTACACATGCCCTATAACAAATTAAAATAATAATAAATAAAGTTTTGGTTTTTTTTTGTTTGTTTGTTTTTTTAAATAGAAAGCCTCATTTCAGTTCTTTGGAAAGCTTAAACTTGGACTTGATCCTCTGGGTATTAGGAAAACTTTTTAGTTTACATAGCATTTGCTTTGTTTTGTTCTGGCCATAGGGTGCATGCACTTGACAGAGAGACAGTGAGAATGAGAGTGAGAAATTGCTCGGGGGGTGGTGGTGGCGGAATGGCCATGCCACAGTTTCTTCTCCATTCCCCTCCTGGGATTTTGGGCATGCACGAACATGTGCCCAGCATGTGTTTTAAGCTGCCTGGTCTGGGACTCAAACCGGGGTTGAACGTGTGAGAATGCAGACTCTTAACTATCATGCCGCCTGCTGGCTCCCCAGTCTGTGTAATTTATTTGCCCAGTTTCAAAGGCTCAGGATTTCTCAGTACGAGCAGTTCATGGCGTTCCTCCTCGTTGCTTCCTCTGTGGAGTTCAATACCCGCAGCTGATCACACTAGAGCGAGCGGCATGAAAACTCACGTGCCGCTGTTCACAGCCAGAGGTTTCCACTGAGCACCCAAGCAGGGACCTGTTCTTGAAGGCAGGTCACACAAATGGCTCTCTTCATTTGAATTTGAATTTTTTTTTTTTGTACATTTGGCATATTCGGGACATTTATTTATTTGGAGAGAGATTTTTGCTGTAGGGCGTGTGAGCTCATCAGAGAGACAGAAAAACAGAAAGCGAGAAATCATCTCCCGGGGGGATGGCCATGCTCCAATTCCTTCTCCCCCATTCTCCTCTTAGGATCTTGGGGGCACGCACACACACACATGCCCAGTGAGAGTTTTAAGCCACCTTGTCCGGTACTCGAACTGTGATTGGCTACGCAGGGGTCCAGCAACATAACCATTATGCCATCTGCTGGTCCCAGGACCTGGTAGTTTCTGAGGTAGACTGTGCAAAAATTTCTACTTAATTATTCGTTAACTGCCAGAGAGCGTGTGTGCTTACCAGAAAGATGCAGAGAGAGGGAAACGTGTCTGTCGCCCCCTCCCTCCCATGCAGCGAGGTCACACCACCATCCCTTCTCCATTTGTCCATCTCCTGGCGTGTTTTCAAGCTTACTAAGACTGGGATTCATACCATACTTGGCCATGTGGGATCTGGCTCCCTTAACTGTTGGGCCACCGGGCTGGCCCAGAAGTTTATGTTTCATGGGAAGGATTTATTGACGTTTCAACCTTGTTGCTTTAGCAAGATTTCCGTGCTGGGGTTGCTGCTTCTGGGGCCGCTCTGTCAGCCTGAGATTGCCTGCAGTGTTCACCCGCGGTATTTTCTTCCTCGGGACTTCTGGGGGAAAACCCAAGACGGCCCACAACCATCTCTATTTCTGTCCTATTCCTAATCTAGTCGTGGGTGAATGTGACAATTGTTAGCACTTGCCACCAACCCAAAATTATATAATGTGCTATGAAAATAAAAATCTCTCTGCCAGTTCCTTCCTGTTCTCTGGGGAATAAAAAGCGTTCAGGACATAGAACGGCCCGTGCATACCTGTGAGCACCATGCCTTGTCCTCCTCGAGAGGAGCTGTGTTTGTCTCTCTTTCCCAAGCAGCTAAGTGGCCTCGGTCCTGCAGCTGTTCATGAGACTGGCTTCTTGGGGGAGAGACACAAACTCTGTCTTCCTGTGAGGAGCTTGCTGCGTGCAGAACCCCAGCACCTCATGGTGCCTGATAGCAGCCTGGAGGCTGATGGGATGAAGGAAATGCAACATCTGTGGGTCCTGAACTGTCAGAGAACAGTTGATGGAAAACAAGAGGCGCTTTATGTAGCATTCTGTTTGGAGAAAAACTCGAGGCGATCTGAAGTTTGCAAAAAGAAAGGAAGGTGATTTGGGGCCCATGCAGACAAGGGGCTTGTGTTGTTCTCTCTTGCTTTGTGAGTTTCTTTCCTTTCTTTTGCTCTTTCCTCAGTATTGTAAATGCCCTGTTTATTTTTAACATCATTTTTAGCATGGTACCCCTCTGCAGTGTACACACACACTGATAGATTTCTGAAATAGCAACACAGACGTGCCCACACAATGGCCCCTGGCCAGCCTTCACAGCACAGTATGGACATGTCACTCAGAGATGGCTGACGGACACCTTCCTTCTAAAAACCCATTCTTGGTGTGGTGTCAAGGCCGCTGGATCCCCCTGGCCAACTGTACAGTTCAAGTCCTGCACACAGTGACTTGAAAATCATGCTGGGCACATGTGTGTGTATGCCCAAAACCTGAGGGGAGAATGGAGGAGAAAAATTTGGAGTGTTGATGCTAGGGGTTGGTTTTTCACTTTGCCTCTTTTCCTCAGTCTCTTGTTTCTTAGCAAGTACACATGCTTTATAGCCAGTTGAAAACAAACAAACAAACCCAAACAATTCAACCTTTCATACATCCTTGCTATGGTATTCTGCCTTAGGTTTTGTTTTTTGTTTTTTTTTAACTGGGTGTTTATTCTCTCCGGACCCGGCTGTTGTACATCTCAGTTTCTTCCATAACGTAAGGATGACAGTCATTCCTTCAAAGGGTTCATGTGTTTCTAGCCCTCAGACTCTGCTCTCATTCAGCGAGTGCCAGGCATCTTCATCATCATTATTATTAGGTGAAGGAATGTTAGCTGGGATCATAAGTATATTTTGTGGTCATGGAACCGCGTAAACTTGAGCATGTCATTGAGGAATTGAATCCAAATCTTGCATGAGACCTGACCTTCAGCTGCTCTGCACCTTGGTGCCTGTAATACCTACCCTTCAGCCACCCTGCACCTTGGCACCTATGACAGCCAACCTTCAGCTGCTCTGCACCTTGTGAGACTTGACCTTCAACCAGTGTGCACCATGGCCTCTATGAGAACACCCTCAAACTGTTCAACTCTCCATCACCTAATCAGATCTTACGCTTTAGTTCTGCCATCGCCCACATCTGGAACACAGGTGCCCTTCCCCTCGTTGTAGGTCTCAGTCTAGTCTGTCTCCTCCCAAGAACCTTTCCTGCAAAGCTTAGTTTGAATGATGGTTGATAGACCTCTCGCTGTTCCTTGTCCATTGTTTCTGCCACCTCTGTCCAGGCCTCAGCACTCTGTAACACTCCTTTTCCTACTAGGACCAAAAGTAAGTATAAAAGAAATTCGAGGCTTGGGGAAGATGATTAGCCTTCCTAAGTTTGCATAGCTAGTGGTGGAGTTGAGGTTTGAACTCATGTCTGACTGGTTTCCAAAGCTTGTGCTCTCCTGAAATTCCATGTCTACCGTAGGCTCACTTGTTGCCTACCAGAACTCGGTCTCGGTTTTGACCCCGGCATCTACTGTCTTCCTAGTAAACCTTTACTGAGTAGATGCGTTCTTAGCAACCATCTGTTCAAAGAAGCAGTGGGGTCAGGCAGTGGCACAGCAGTAATGCAGCTGGACGCAGAGGGGAAATGCCCTGAGCTCATGTCGGGCTTGCCCTGAGCGTGCAGAGGCCTGCACAGGTGCCTAGGGTCCCAGCCCACTAAGGGTGTATGAAGACCCTGTTGGAGCTTCCTGTGTCTCTGTCTCTCTTGTGCTCTCTCTTTATCTTGCCTGTCTCTCTTTCATTCAATAAATAAATTGGGAACTTAAAAAAAGAAGAAGAAACAAACTCCATCTGTGTGACTATTTATTTATTTAATTAGAAGTCCCTCCTTTATCTTGATTGTTTTAAGTTGATATATGCCGGGGACCAGCCTCGGCGGGGGTGGGTTATCTCGACGGAGGCGGCGCAGGTGAACAGAAGACACAGGCCTCGATGCCTTTTCATGCACGTCCTATGCCGGACACCCCTCAAAGATCGCTCTCTGAGGAGTGACAACTGCTAGGAATCATCGTGCCTTTTTATTGAAAATGTGTTACATGCAAGTAAATGGGAGAGGGGCTGCGTGCTTTCAATTATCAGCTCATAAAGGTTTTAACAAAAGGGAACATAGATTCTATTCAGGGTTGGATTAAGGGTGGGTGTCGGGCATTTCCGCAATCGTAGGTGGGTCTCCATAGAATGCAGTTTCAGGAAGGTGGTTCCGGTAAGCAGCAGTACAGCAGTCATCTTGTGATTACTAGGAATGGCTCTGAGAAAAGAAAATCTCAAGAATAGATATTAGTTCCTATGGATCTTAATAAAGAATGATACTTACATAGTTTTATAGGGATCTAAAACTTGATTTGAGTAGTCCTAAAATGTTTATCTATTTCGCTTGGTGAGGGTGGAGGTGTCCTGGGCCAGTTTTGGCCTAATCCTATTTTAAGTAAAGAAAGGATTAAATTTACCTTAAATGTATTTTGAAGGGCCTTCCAAAGGTCAAGATTATTTCTGCCTAGATAGAACTTCAGCCCACCCTCTACTGTGACCATGGAGATAAAGCATTGTAATTAATAGTAGGTGATTATAGCAAAGGGGAGCGGTCGGGGGAGTTCCTGGAAAATTTTATCATATACTCAGGATGTATAAGAGAGCTATGCAATTCTTTTATAGTAGTAAATTGGGGAGTCAGAGGGGGGTCGCTTCCCAGCAAGGCTACCAGTTTTCTGGAGCAAATAGCAAGCAGCCTTGCTGACATGCTAATTGACCCAAGCTTTTTTCCAAGGTCAGGGGGTGCACAACAGTGGCTTTGCCAGCATATTGACCTGACCGGAAGTGGAGCTCAAAGGTCTGGGGGCTCAGACAGATCCTGGGGCCTTGCCGGGTCGGACTCCTCCAGATATACGGGCCAGCTGGTGGTTGGGGCAGCTGGATCCCACATGGCCAGCTGCACCGTTCAAGTCCCATACCCAGCAGCTTGAGAGAGATGCTGGGAGTGTGTATATGCATGCCCAGAATCCCAAAAAGAGGGAGAAATGGGGTGAGAGATTGAGGCATGGCTGTCCCAGACTACTTTCTCACTTCCCTTCTACTTCTCTCTGGTGAGCACACATGCTGTATAGCAGATTTAAAAAAGAGTTGGCATCTGGCCTACTTATCTGTAACTAAGAATAACTTTATTTTAATAATAGATGTAAAAAAACACCTTAAGTTGGGGACCAGCAGTTGGCATTATGGCCATGTCGCTGGACTCCCATGTAGTTGACCGCTGTTCAAGTCTCAGACCTGGTAGCTTAAATTCATGTCGGGTGCATGTGCATGCATGCCCAAGATTCCAAGAGGAGAATAGAGGAGAAGGGATCTCAGCATGGCCATCCCCCCTGGGGGGGGGTGATTTCTCGCTTTCTATCTCTCTGTTTCTCTGTCTTTTTGGCAAATGCACCCACCCTATAGCAAAAAACTCCCCCCCCCCCCAAAAAAAAAATCTTAAGTTAGTGGCCTGGTGGTTAAAGGTGCTAGATCTCATATGGTTAATTGCATAGTTTGAATTCTGGACCTGGGAACTTGCAAAACATGTCAGGTGCATGTGTGTATGTGTGCCCAAAGCCCCAAAAAGGAGAAATGGAAGAAAAGGAATTGCAGCATGACCATACCTCATGGGTAGTGTTTTCTTACTCTCTGTCTCTATCCCCCCCCCCCCCCCCCCCCCATCTATCTTTGGTGAGTACATGCGCCCTCGGGCAAACTGAAAATCAATTTTAATTGGGAATTCTAGAGCATTCACAAACCCATGCACCACTGGCTTCCTGTGTGTGGCAGATATCATGCACGGCTAACATCTCTGACCTATGCTGCTTGAGTTACCTGGTGCATTCTGGCTTTCTTTTTACACGTTTTGTTTTTTTTCTTTAGATTTAAATTTTTATTTATTTAGTTTGAGATGGATTTTTGCTATAGGGTGCATGCGCTCCCTGAAGAGACAGAGAGAAAGCAAGAAATCACCCCCTCCCCAGTGGTGATGGCCACACTGCAATCCCTCTCCATTCTCCTTTTGGGATTTTGGGCACACATATCCTGGGCGTGAGTTTGAAGCCTCTGAGTCCGGGACTCGAACTACAGACGACCTTGTGGGAGTCCAGTAAGGTCACCATTATGCCATCTGCTGGTTCCAGACTTAATCACATAATTATTTGTCAGATTAACTAATGCCTTTCATTCTGTTGCTGACCCCATAGGGAGCGAGGGCCACGTCTGTTGTAGACAAGGCCTCTGAGGCTCTGAGGACCTAGCACCGTGCATGCACACAGTAGATACCAGCTGTATTTGTTGATACTTGAATAAATGAATGAATGACTGTGAATGAGTGGGAATGCACCTTTATTGAGGAATCCTGTGCTGGATTTGTATAAAGGCTGTAAAAGGGATTTGAAAAACTGAATGATAATATAAAGCTGAAAACTTACTCACGTAGGGAAACCACCAATAAGCTTCAGAAACATTTGAAGAAAGAAGAAAGAGGGTGGCCGCCACGTCCCGTGACTTGGAGTTTTTGTGAGCTTATTCCCTTTACTACTTTATTTCTCCTTGGCAATGTCTGTGGCCAGCTTCAGGAATCACACATGATTCTCATTGACACAATCAAATCCAGCCTTCTTTAAGAGATGTGCATATTCCTCACATTTAATTCCATTTACAGAACAGTAATCCTTAGTTTACTATAGTAATGTACCCAAAATTGGAATAGTCAGGAATCCTGTAACAAAGTGATCCATAACTTTTTGTTTACTTGGTCACTGTTTCTCTGTGTCTTGGGAACACTACAAGTTGTCTTTCGCAAGTGGGCAGTCTGTTGTTTACGGTTACAGCTGGCTGTGTTCATGCCTGCCCTCGCCGGCACGACTTCCAGTCCCGGGATATGGAGTTTGTATCTTTATCACCAGGCATCTCTTCACTTACGGGTTAATTTTTCGTTGTTCTGAAACCCCTTGTCCCATAGTGTTAACTTCAGCTCCAGGAAGTACGTTTTCTGGATAAAGTCCACTTCCACTCTGCTGTGTTTTGTTCATTAATTTCTTTGTCTGCTCAGAATGAGCAACTGGAGAAAGCTGGGCCCCACTGGTTTTTCTGGTCATCGGAGTCTCTAATTGTGTGGCTTTGAGTGCGGAACATTATGCTGTTATTCATTACTGTCTTGAGGCCACTTTCCTCTCGTGGCTCCCTGGTGTACATCAGCCAAAACATCAGCAGTATCTTATTACTGCCCACGAGGTTTGTGTGTTCCTAAAATTTCCTGAGGTGCCAGACTTCCAGGAATTCTACTTTCCAAAACATGGAATTGCCTCCCAGTGAAAGCAAGGTCATTCTTTACCCAGCTCTCGACTGTTCTGCAGTTACTGTTTGTTCATGGATTTATCCGTTATCTTAGTTTAAGTTAATTAAAAAAAAAAAAAAAATATATATATATATATATATATATGTGTGTGTGTGTGTGTGTGTGTGTGTGTTTAATTTTATTTTTATTATTATTATTTTAAATTTGCTGTAAGGTATGTACACTCACAAGAGAGTCAGAGACATGGGGGGAAGCTCAGAAAGTAGGCTGCCAGATCTGGAACTCAAACCATGGGAGTCCAGTACCTCAACCACCATGCCACCTGCTGGCCCCTAAACTTTATTATTTCTTTTCTTCCATGAGGGAGAGCATATGAATGTATGCACATACATGTGAGAGGGGGTGGGCACACCTGTCAGGGCCGTCACACTCCATCACCTTCCCCCAGCTCTCCAGCTTACTAGGATTTCGGATGTGCATACCTGGTAAGGTTAAAGTCGACTGAGGATCTGAATCACAGTCTGCCTTGTGGCTTCCAGCACTTTAGATCAATATACTACCACCTGCATCACCGAGGCAGGCCACAGCATGCCTTTATTTTGTGTGAAAAACAAAAGATTCTGGGGGCTGTTGTGAAGTGTCTTTGAATAAAGCGCTATGGCATGGAAAAGCACTTGTCTTCTGGAGGTGGCTTTGGGATATGGAGTTCAACTGGACTGATGGCACAAGATAGAGGGAAGCAGGCTTGCCAGCCGAGGGGAGAGGGTTTCTTTTACATCAGGCAGTATGAAAGGCAAGTAAATGGCTTCTTCAGATCCCGAGTTCTCAGACACGGGAGCGTGTTGCAGTTTAACTGGGGTGATCATTGGTGGGGGTAGGGGCCAGGAGACTGGGTAGAGGATTTTGGCAAGGCAGGATAAATAGGTACATTGAAATGCCTTCCAGCCTTCCAGCTCTGAAATCCCATGGGGCTGTTTTGTTCCTTTTCTTTTTCTGTTTGTTTTTATTTTTGAACTCTTCTGTGGAGCAGGGATTGTGGATTCTTTCTGTGGCTTAAGCTAAAGAAACCTCTTTGTGGACCATTGTCTGTCCCCTTGTTTTGAAATGGTTACGGTTTGAGTGGAATTATTTGCACACTGCGGAGGGAGACAGCGCTTCTGTATACAGCTCTGCAGGCTGTTCACTGCACAAAGGCCTCGGCAAACAGGGCTGAACTCCAGCACAACCTTCTCACAGAGTTCTCTCTCTACCCGGAAGAAGGATCCATCTTCCTAACTTGTAGAAAGACACCATCCGTTTACCCAGCAATGTGGGTTTTCCAGAGAAGGCATCTTTTTCTAATCTGTTAGATATGATCTGTTTCTGATCTGAAGAAGCTGGTTTACTAAGAAGGAGAGGCATAACATTTCATTCTTGGTCATCCGGATTAACCAACTGAATCCTAGACACACCCCTGGACTTACTTTGGGCCAGACAAACATGGCGGTAACCATTGGCACTAATAGTTCCATTATTGCATCCAAATGTTTTTGCTGATTCACCAGGCATTCAGGTCCTTGGAAGCATTTGGAGAATTTGCTGATGTTTTGGCTTATCATCTGGGTATGTGGCATTGTGTGGATGCAGGCCCTGTGTATTCTCCTTCTGAGCCCTGGAGGTTTCTTTTAGCTCTTTCCTTCCATTCACCCTCCACCCTCGGGGCAATACATTTGGTGGGAACATTGAGGCTCCAAAGCTAGACACAAAACACCTTCTGGGCTCTCACCCTCAGGGTAATCAAACTTGGGAATGTGGATGTGATGAGGAGCATAAAGGAACCCGTGCACCACAGGGAAGATTGATTTTATTTTTTTTAATAACAACAGTAAATAAAATGTAAACCAAACACGTCTCTGGCTGCTAATACAGAGGGCAGTTTTCCAACAGGCATTCAGAGCTTGGAGGGCGCTATGCATTTGTGCAGTCCCTAGAGACAGATTGCTTAAGCCTTTCTCCACCCTCAGGCCTTGGGACTGTTCCTCCCTCCTCTGGAATGTGGAGGAAATACTCCACACCCATCCATTCACAAAAACCTTGGCCCTGAGCCACCTTCCCTCCATTCTCCTCTGCCAGCCCTCAGCTCTGTCCCTGGGCCCCCACCTCTCCTGCTCCCCCAGGGCGGCACTGTCTCAGACTGCCACAAGTGAGGAGCTCCCTGCTCGGTTTTCTTCTGCAGCCATCCTGTTGCTGTCGCCCAAACTCCCCCTAGTCTCCTCGGCTTAATACTTGCCTTGCTTCCACTCAAGTTCGCACACGAGTCGGTACCGTTTTTTTTTTAGCTTCCTTCATGCTTTTGCTTTTCATTCTTCAAAAGTCACTACTTCTGCAAGTCAGCTCCCACATTTTCAGCAGCCAGGTTAGAAACAAAGACAAACAAATACTGTGGGTGGGGATGGAGGTTGGGGGAACCAGCACAAGGATTCCCAAGTTAAGGCCAGGGTCGCTGGGGGGGATGGAGATGCTGGAAAACAGTAAACGGTATGAAAAGCATCTGTTACCATCACTGTGACAGAGAAAGGCTGTTTCCACACCGAAAGAACAGGTCATGGAACGGAAGTTGTTCTTCTAACTTAGCTGTATGAAACAGTCACCACTTTCATCCACGTCTTTCTCATTTGCCTCCATTTCTTCAACATTATTGGAGATTCCCAACCAGTTAGCTTTTGGAAGGCATTGCTGCAGACGATTCTGCAAAACCCAGCTCTTCCTTCTAGTAGCAAAACAAATAGGGAACCCAGCTAGGAAGCCCACTTTACCTGGGTAGAAAGCCACCAGGTGCTTTAGCCAGAGGCCAGTCCCTGCTCACGTGACCATAAAACCCATTGTGACTGGGAGCGGGGGAAATGCTCTCGGGGCTGCAGCCTCAGAGGCCGAGCTGCTCTAGGTACAGAGACTTAGTGATCTACGCCCAGTAGATTTTCCAGGGCTGGTAGGGTCGGCATTTGGACCTGGGGTGGGGAACAGTGCATTTCTGTGGCTCAGGTGCTAAGGTCCTGTTGTGCCCGCACTCAACCTGTGATTCTTTTCCTGCCTCAGAGGAAGTACGGACATTGGCAGTTGGTGGGATGGAAACTGCAGGCGTTGGAGGAAGGTGCCCGGTGGACAGTGAGGCTCACCTGCTCAGATGCACACCCAGCTAGACCTGCTGGGGACGTGCATGAAAAACACATGCTTCTGCCTGCCTGCGAGGCCGCCCCCACCCACGCGTTAACCTTCCAGCCTGCTGAGTGGCAAACGAGGGTGTATAACGGATAAGGGAAGCCTGCAGGGGCTGAAAGGAAAGGCCCGCGTTTAGGTGTGTGCAGAGAAATTTGATTTCCTGGTCGGGTGTCTGGGCCCCTTGGGTGAGCTGATGCACCTTGGGCGTGACCTCACACCTTGCTCATTAAAATGAGCCTTCTGTGACTGCAGACCGGGAGGTGCTCATAGATGAGGCGCCTCTTGGCTTGAGGAAAACTCATTTCCATCCAACAGATGTGCGTCGAGAGCTGCTTATTCTCGAGGCTTGTTCTGGACACACAGAGTTTATTAAGGCCCAGCCCTAAGTGGAAGGACTCACACTTTGGAAATTGTGCTGTTTGCTTGATGAAGAGGAACTAAGGAATGCTGCTTTTAAAGTTAGACGGGCCGGCAGGTGGACTGGTGGTTAAGGGTGCTGGACTCCCACATGGCCAACCATGGTTCAAATGCAGGACCTGGTGGTTGCTTTCTCACTTTCCCCCTCTCTCTCTGGACAAATTTAAATCAATAAATAACTAAAGTGAAATAATTCTTTAAAAAAATATATTTATTTATTTATTTCCATTTGTTATTTATTTTTTTTTTTTTTTCTTTATTTGACGAGAAAGAGAGAGAGAGAGGGAAAGTGAGAAAGCAAGCCACCAGGTCCAGGACTTGAACCATGGTTGGCCATGCGGGAATCCAGCGCCCTTATTCACCACACCACCTGCTGGCCCCAAATAATTCTTTTAAAAAAATTAAAGTTAGACAAATACTTTCTGAAATGAGGAAAGGGTCTGTCACGCCAGGGTCTTTCTCTGAGCTTCTCAATTAGTCAGGATCATGGCGGGCCTGCAGGTGTGCGGAGTGTTCAGGAAGACCCAGGGACCAAACCATGGACCTTCCCATATGGCTCCAGTATTGCACAGTGATGTCCCACCCCATACACCACTGTATCAGGGCCCTGCAAATATTTTGGTTCATCTGTTCAGGCTGCTATAGCAAAGTACCATAAACTGGGTGGTTTATAACTGACAGAAAATTATTTCTCACAGTGCTGCAGGCCAAGAAGTCCGACACAAGGGGCCGGCAGCTTTGGCATCTGGTGAGGGCATCTTTTCACTGCGTCCTTGCATCTTGCATCGTACAGGACCTTTGAGCTCCCTGGAATCTCTTGTCTAAGGAACCTCCTTTCATGAGGGATGCACTTTTAGGCCTGATTACTGCCCCCGCCTCCAAATACTGTCACATTGGGGTTAAGTTTCAACATGTAAATCTTGGGAGGGGATAAGATGTTCGGTCTATAGTGATCCTGTAACTGTTCCCTTGAACCCATCCATCTCTAAGCACTTGGAAGTCAGGAGTTTGAACTCAGAAATAGCTCTTTATTAAAGATGTTTTCCTTGCCATAAGTACCTACTCCAGAGAAGTGGGAAGTTCTAGAACCTGATGTGTGAATAAGCAGGCCGGATGGCAGAGACAGCAGGGCAGGCAGTACAGGGGAGGGGGCCCTTAAAGATTTATTTATTTATTAATTTTTTTGCCATAGGCCCATGTACTCACCAGAGAGAGAAAGAGACAGAGAGAGAGAGAGAGAGAGAAAGAAATCACCCCCAGGGGGATGGTCATGCCAAAGTCCCTTCTCTTCCAGTCTCCTCTCTGGATTTTAGACACACACACACACACACACACACACACACACACACACCATGAGTTTTGTTTTTGTTTTTGTTTTTTTTGAGAGGTATTTTTGCTATAGGGTGCATGTGCTTGCCAGAAAGAAAGAGAGAGACAGAAAGCGAGAAATTATTCCCTGGAGGGGATGGCTACGCTACAGTCTCTTCTCCATTCTCCTCTCGGGATCTGGGGCATGCACACACATGCGCCCAGCATGTGTTTAAGCCACTGGTCCGGGTCTCAAACCACGGTCAACTACATGGGAGTCCAGTGACATAGCCATTACGCCGACTGCTGGTCCCTCACACCATGAGTTTCAAGCCACTAGGCTTGGGACTCGAACTGCAAAGTCAGCCATGTGAGATCTAGCACCTTAACCTTTACGCTACCTGCTGGCCCTAAAAAATTTTTTTTTGTTAAAGGCACAATTTGAGAAGGAACTACCCTGAAGCATAAACAATACCAGAGTTAGTAAATGAACACATAACAATAGTAATGATGGCGCCCATGCACATGCCAGGCGTTCGTGTGTTGTATGAGTGATTGGCTCACTTTTTTGTATTTACTGTGCATCTGTTTTCTTTACTGTTTATTATAATGTCTGTGATGACTGAATGTTTGGTTTGGACCCCTTGCACCAAGGACTCGTTGGGAATCGAAACACTGCATAGTTAAATGGTGCCGGGTGGGCCAGAGATTAAGAATCTATTATACTCAGTTAAATCTTTAACTTCTTTAACTGTCAACACAGCATCCAAATCAAAGATTGATGGCAGAAACATGACAGTGCATCACGCAAAATTCACCCGGACATACTCAGAATCTGGCGTCTTGTTTTTTTTTCCCCCTAATTTGTTAGAGGATGCCTGCACTCGCTGGAGAGAGATGGGGGGGGGGGGGGGGGGGGGGAGGGAGAGGTAGGCAACGAGAAAGCACACCTTCCCTCAGGTGAGACAGGCACTCCACAACCTCTTCTCCATTTTTCCTTTCAGGATTCTGAGCAGCACACGCATGTGCCTGGCTTGTTTCTCAAGCCACTGGGTCCCGTACTCAACCATGCAGTTGGCTGTTATCTACCTTAACCTCTGTGCCACCAGCTGGCCCTGTAGTGTTTTTATTTCCACTTTTTTCTGAGTCATTTCATGTGCCATGAAGACTTCATGCCTTTTTCTGTAATGTGGGCTGAGATAACAGCTCCATATACTACACTAAATATTCAGGAGTTTTTTTTAAGGATGAACATTTCCAAGGCCCTCACTCAACTTCAGGAGCAGGACTGCCAGAGCTGGACTGCTGTACACCTGCAGTTTGCTTCAACTTCACTCTGGACAGAGTACTTGCTTCTTAAGCACCTTTAGAGTCACGCGTGATCCAATCCTAGGTACAGGAAAAGAACCGGGCCTCGCTGTCTTGATGAGGCGCTGAGGTCTGGAAAGCGAGTGCCTCGCCTCAGCTGGTGCCACAGTTGCTGGTGGGACCGTTGAGGTTTTCCCCTCGTGGTGGCCTGGGCCATGCGACTATATGGCGCAGCAGGTGTCAGCTCCTGCACCAGCAGGACTCGCTAGGAGGACTCCAGGGGCTTGGCCGGTCAGAGGTCTGGAGAGGCGCTGGCTGTGGAGGTCTAGGGAGCAGAGTGATGAGCTCTGTTCCTCCTGGCCTCGCTTCCTCGCCCTGGATCGAGATCCTCAGGAGTGGCTACAGGCTTTCAGAGTCAAGGGCCCTAGCTGCCTCATATGGTAAGGCCCATGGACTTTTTTTTTTTTTTTAAATGTTTTTCTATAGGGTACATATGCTTGCCAGATAGAGAAGGAAATTAGAAATCACCCATCAGTGGGTGGCCAGGCCTCACTTGCTTCTCCTCCATTCTACTCGGATTTGGGGCAAGCATGCACACGCACCCAGTGTGATTTTTTTTTTTTTTTTTAAGCTGCCAGGTCTAGGATTCGAACCATGCAGCTGTACATGTGAGATCCAGCACCTTAATCTCCACATCATCTATTGGCTCTGGCCTGTGGATTTTTTGTTTACTCCTCTATAAAGCCTAACTGATGCAGAGGAGGAGTCATTCTGTAAAGGCTGTCTGAGTTCTGTGGGAGGAAGGAACAGATGCTTCACAGCCCAAATGAATGACCGAGGGCCTATCACAGCTGTCTTCCTTCCTCTGCTCAGATTTTTCTTTCTTGTAAATATCTTCACTCCTCTTACCCATGGAGAAGAGAAGGTAGCCTTGTCCAAAAGTTGCTGACACAGGACGGCCTTCCTAAAACAAGGGACAAGGTATATATACTCTATGGAATACTACTCAGCCATAAAAAATAACAAGGCCCTGGAATTTGATAGAAAGTGGTCAGATACGGAGGATATATTGCTGAGTGAAGTAAGCCAGGATATGAAAGAAAGATATTGTATGTATCCACTCAATATATACCGACTATCAGCATTCTATGATAGTGAAAAAAAAATTGGAGGACATAAAAGCAGTGAAGGTACTTAATGAGAATAGGACAGTGTGGAATGGGGGAAGTGAAGAGAAGAGGATAGAGAAAGATAACAAATGAACAATAGAGAGGCAGGACATTAGTGAGAAACAGATATGGCTTATTAACTGTTGATGTTGACATGTATAGTATTCTCAACTGGATTTGTCTGAGAAGTATTTCATGATGGGCAAAGTATTTGTACAAGCAACATGAGAAATAGCGATGGACTGTCTTAAAAAATAATTAGAATAATAATAATGATTGGGGAAAACATAGAAAAGATATTGAATGTTGAAGCGGGGAGATTAATGTCTCTGTACTGACTGACATGCACGGCATTCCCTTTTGAAAAAGTAATGTAATATAATGTAAAGTTATATGTAATTCAATGTAATATAAAGAAGAATATGATGATAATAAAAAAAAAAAAAAAAAAAACAAGGGACAAGGAAGCCCGGGTGTATGCACTTTGTGCAGCTGCAGTAACGGTACATGGTGGGAGACTTACAACCACGGAAATGTGTGCTCTGCAGTTCTGGAGACTAGAAGTCAAGATCAAGGTGTTGGCAGGGCCATCCTCCCTCTGGAACTCCCAAAGGAGTGTCCTTCCTTGCCTCTTCCAGCTTCTAGAAGCCCCTGGTGTTGCTTGGCTTGTGGCGGAATCGCCTGTTCTCTGCCTCTGTCTTCCTGTGTTCCCTGTGTCTCAGGTCCCCTCTTCTGATAATGACAACTCGGAGGACATTGATTCAGGCCCATCCTAATTATCTCATCTAACCTGACTACTTCTGATTACAGCGACCTTATTGTGACCTCCAAATGTGGTCACATTTACACCGATCAGAGGTCAGGGTTGTCTTTTCGGGGGAACATGGTGCAACCCAATAAATACCCTAGGGGAGGAGGCACCCTCATGTTGCAGTGTGAAGGTGAGCGCATACTTTCATCACGTGCCGTCGCGTGTGCTTTGGCTGCAGAGCTTTGCCTGTACTTCGGTGTTGGCAGCATGAGCAAAACACTTCGAGGCCCCGGTTTTGATTGACTTGGCATGCTAGCTGCTCACTTGATTTTAGAAAGCTGTCTGTGTTTTGGCCTGATGAGGATGACACAGACTTGAAACACATCTTCAGGTACGAAGTTCTTCGTTACAGAGGTGTGTCGATGCTGGGTACGGAGCTCGAAATGGTTCAGCACCAAAGTGGACAAATATCAAGTTCATGGCAAGGAAGTCTGCTGGCAGGAGCACACTGTCACGGAAGCTCTGTGTCAGACTCGGCCACAAACGCGTGTTTTGAGGGTTCAGATGCTATAGTTTCCTTGTACAACAATAAGAGGAAAACCAATCGAATAAATACCAAATATGGCTACTCTGAAAAACTCTGAGGTATGCTATTTCATTTATTGATTGATCAAGTCATTGATTGGCTGGTGAATTGATATTCTGTTATAAAATCCACAGGGGAGATGGCATTGAATTCAAAGGAAGGAAGTAATCGCTCACAGTTGGCATTATGGGTAGAGCATCAAATCTTGGCTTGTGTATCCTGACCGTCATGTTTGGACCGGATTTAATCAAACATGTCACGTGACTGTTTATGAAGCAGTTGGTACCTCTGAGAATGGCATGTCCCCAGGGTTCCCTGTGTGGGTAATATGGACGCAGCTGAGCCTGGACAGAGCTCTCCTGTCCTTGTAGATGTGCCCTGTGACATTATTACCCACTCCTTGGCACAGGGGAGGAGGCAGGTGAATGGGGCAAACGCGCTCAGGGTGAATGACTACAGATCGTCCCCTTAACCCTTCCTGTGTCACTCCCTTTCTCCACCCTGCCGCTTAGAACATGGGAACACAGATGGAGGTTGACTGTGACATCTGCACTCCACCCTCCCTGTCGTCAGGTGGGGAAGAGGGTCCTGGACTCAGCCTGTCTCACACACGGGTTCCTCTCAGGATAACGGAGCAGTCTGACTCGTTTGGGAATTAGGGAACATGATTAATTCCAGGAAAAAGCGCTGCTAAAAAGAACTTATCAGCACTGCTAAAAATCAGGCATTGAGACCCTTCCGAGTGGTAGGTGGAAGGTAGCTGAGAAGGACGCAGCACCTGTAGTTTCCAGAGCACTGTCACGTACGTGATCCCATTTGGATTTGGAGTCCCGAATTGACCCATAGGCGGGTATGGCCAGCTTATTCCACAGAAATAGGACGTTCAGAGGAACGGCACTGTCCGTGCAGGGTTGTCCCGGGAGGGCCTCCTCGGAACGCTTTCTGCACATCTCATCAGTAGGCCGTGATGCCGGGATGCGTCACCTCCCACTTCCACAGGCGAGGGCACTGCGGCCCAGAAACCTCAGGAGGAAGACTCCCTAGGTCTCAGCTGGTAAATGGCCGGGATGGCACTCACACTTAGAGGCTCACAGTTACCCATGCTGGGACCAGCAGTCGGCATAATGGCTATGTCACTGGACTCCCATGTAGTCAACTGCAGTTCAAGTCTCAGACCCGGTGGCTTAAACTCACGCTGGGAGCATGTGCGTGCGTGCCCAAGATCCCGAGAGGAGAATGGAGGAGAAGGGATTGTGGCGTGGCCATCCCCCTTGGGGGGTGATTTCTCACTTTCTGTCTCTCTGTCTTTTTGGAGAGCATGCACACCCTACAGCCAAAACCTCTCCAAGAAAAGAAGTTCTTATCCATGCACATGGTGTCTCTTTAGAACGTTGCACCATGACAGACAGAGGGAACCAGCTTTCTTTCAGTCGAAGAGCCTGGATTTGGTACGTGTATGATGAGGAAGGAAGGCACGTGTGAGCGCACGCCCCTTCGCTCCGGCTTCCTGGTAGCCTCGGGCATACTTCGCTCCTGTCTTTTCTCCTGTGGCGCCACCTGCTCAGGAAAATGTGCTTTGGAATCCTGACTTCCGGTCTAGATCCTTGCTCTCCCACGTGTCAGCTGTGGGCCTCCAACCTGTTGCTTTGCCTCTCTGGACACCATAGAGGTGGGATTTGAAGAAGAGTCAGGAAGTGCACTTAGAAGTGCATGGGGCGTGCCGTGCACACCTGGTGTAGAGTGCGTGTTCCCCCCCCCCCCCCCAGGGCACCGTGGGAGAGCAGAGCAGGAGCAGCACTGTAGCTTTTTATCAAAGGCTGTCATGCCAAGGATCTTAGGGTCCTAAAGACAGACAGATTCTGTGGAATGATGTCATTACTCCAGGATAGAAAAAATGCCATGATAATTTTTTTTTTGGAGAGGTTTTTGCAATAGGGTACTTTTGCTCGCCAGTGAGAGAGAGAGACAGAGAGAAAGTGAGAAATCACTTCCTGGGGCAGTGGCCACACTGCAATCCCTTCTCCATTCTCCTCTTGGAATTTTGTGCACAAACACACACGTTCCTGGCATGAGTTTGAATCCACTGGATCTGGTACTACATGGGAGTCCAGCAACATAATCTTTATGCCATCTGCTGGTCCAGCATGAGAGATTTTGTTAACGTCCAGGTCAATAAATACAGTTGACCAAATGTTTAAGAGGGGAGATCCCAGCCGTGTCTGCTGGCCTGTTGAAATGGGTCCTGAGCTCCCGGGCCGAGGAGTGCAAGGGGGAGCCACGGGTGCCAGGGACGGAGAGTGCTGCTCTGGGCAAGCTCTCTGTGTCACCTGCTTCTGCCTCCAGCAGAGTCCCTGGTGTCTAACCCGAGCCTGGGTGAGGGTCTGCCTGGGTGAGGGTCTGTCGCCTGCTGTGGCTCCTCTCGGTTCTCCCTCCTGCGCCTCTCTATCGCTCCATCTTCCAGGGGGAGCGACTGTCTCTAATAGGGTGGCTGTGACAGATGCTGTGGGAATTCTGAGTTTGGGATAATGAGCTGTCATATGTCATTTCACTTAAACACAATAATACAAATATTTTGATCAAACATTTTCTCCAGCTGTTGAGCGAAAGCAATAAAAGCAGCAGGGAGTGCCGGTGCATTGGCTGTTTCTGAAAGGCTTTACCCTTGGAAAGCTGTTGCCTGTTAACTCTTCCATCTCTGTCTGTCTCCCTTCCTGCTCCCTTTCCGGGCCCAGAGCCTGTCTGTGCAAATGCACAGGGACGTGTCTGGGGCTATAAATAAAGAGAGCGAACCTGGGGACGTGAGGGGGTGAAACTGACCACTGCTTTTACTGCGCATCCCTTTGGCTGGTCTCAGAGGAGATACAGCTGCCCTCCTAAATCCCGGCCTGGTCCTGTCACTCCACCAGCCCTAAGGCCCCACCTGCCTCTGCCTCTCACCAGGGGGACCAGACTGGGTCCCTTCTTAATTAGGCTGCATTCTCTGGTAGCTTCTGCCACCACCTCCTCCCTTTCTCTAGGCAGAGGGGCGTGGCTGCCAGGGGGCATCTCTGGGCCCAAAGCAGGCACAGGGGAGGTTCAGGTCCTGAGGACCCTGCAGCAGCGTTCCTGCTTGCAGTGGGAAGCAAGGGTGTAGCCATGCAGTGCAGCCTCCGTGCTGAACCTCCTGAGTGGGATGGCCTGCCCCACCCCCACTTTTAAACAAAACCGAAGCATCTCCTTTGAGAGCTGCCTCTGACTCAGCGATGCTGCCCAGCTTGAAGAGTCTCCCCTGAGCCTGCCATTCAGGGCTGGGAACTGGTGCTTCCCTTGACACTCTAACGCCAGCCCCTCTTGGTGGCGCTCTCCTTTCCCTCTCTGTTTTCGAGGAAGTAAATCCCAGCTCACCTCCATCCTGTCCCTGCGTTCTGCAGACCCTGAACCCACCCTGCTATCCTCCCACTTCCGTCTCCAAACCCCAGCTCGATGTTTGCACCTGAGCAGAGCGGAAACACCCCCATGGAACACCTCCCAGTTGTGGGCCCTCTCTTGCCCTTTTCTTTGTGCCATAGCCCGCCCCCACCCCCAGCTCTCCTAGCTGGGCCCGCTGCACCCTGCAGCTCCCTGCCAACTCACACACCCGCCCCCACCCCCGGCTCTCCTAGCTGGGCCCGCTGCACCCTGCAGCTCCCTGCGGACTCTCACACCCTCGTGCTCCCCAGCGGCTCCTCCGTCTAGCTCCTGGGGTACCCACAGCTGGCCCCTCCTGTGTCCCTTTGTCCTCATACTGCCCAGCTGTGCTGCTTCACTCACCCCTCCCACCCCCGCTTTGGCTTCTCTCCAGGCATCCTCTCATCACCTCCACCCTCCCTCTGGCCCGTTTCACCCACTCCCCTGGCACCACCTGCCCCTGGGATTGCACCTCCCACCTCCATCTCCAGCCCAGATGTAGGTCTCGAATCCACACCTGGATCTCCCCTTTCTTCCAGGCGCCCGCATGCTGCACGCACCCCAGACAGAACAGCCCCTCCTCTCCTGCCGTCTGTGTCCCACCTTAGTTTCAGGACATGCTGCTGGGCCTGAGGAACCACTGAGCCTTTCTTCCCCCCTACATCCCGTGGCCTGTGCTGCTTCACCCCGAGTCCTGTATCGCCTTTCCCACCCTGTTCCTCTCTGCTTCGGCTGCCCTGCCTCGAGGCTTCAGCCTTTGCATCTCATGCCCCACTTTAATCTCATCCCACTCCTACCCATTGTCCACGTTACCACTAATGTCGTATTTCTGAATTGCAAGCCTCATCTTTGCTGCACCGCCAGGGAATGTGCTAGAAATGCATGTTCTTCGGCCCTTCCAACCAGGCCCGCTGAGTCAGAATGTGCACTCAGCAGTGTGTGTTTGAACAGGTTCTCCGGGGCATGTGGAGGTACGCGGAGGTTTGAAACCCACTGGTCTAACCCCGTCTGAACTGAGTGTGGGCCTCCTCGTGTGCTCTGGCCGTCCAGTAGGCCCTTCCTTCTGGTGCCCCTCTGTTCTCCGCTCTCTCCCAGTCCCATTCTCCCTGCTCCCCGTGTTTGGTCTTTGGCCCTGGTAGACGCTGAGCTTCTGTACTGTCAGTGCTGGGTCACTCCCAGGTCCACCTGCTCCTCTTTCCTCTTTGGGCTCCTTGAGGTAGGTTACACATTGGTCAGGTCTGCAGGTTTCAGGCTGTTAGGTTTGTACAGCAATTTGGTTTTTACTTAGTCTTGTATTTAGCAAGCACTTCCTGAATCCAGAGATACTGTGACCAAAGCAACACAGAAAAGAATACCTGGTCCTGACTGTCCCATCTAACATGTTAAGATGTGGAGTAGCTGAAAAGCTAAGAACAATGGTTTGTCTGTGAAGCAGTGACCTGAAAGCCAGTGTGTTATGGGAACTGCTGTAACTCCTTAGGAAAATCTCCTTGTAACCCTACTTTCCCTCCAGGTCACCAGCCTTTCCTCCTCATTTCTGACTTGACTTCTGGGTCAATTTTCTCTGCTTTTCTCATCAGGATCCGGCAGAACTAAAGTCAGCTTTTGGTGAAAGTCAGTTTTTGGTGGTGTTTTCTGCGTTGAGGAAAGGAAAGGAGTTAACATCTCTGGTGTTCAGTCCTGAGTTCATTTGGGAGTGGTGTTTTTCTTTTTTTTTTGAGGGATTTTTGCTGTAGAGCATATGTGCTCATGGGGGAGGGGAGAGAAAGAGAGTGAGCGACAGGAAGCAAGAGAAATCAGCCCCAGAGGGAATGGCCACACCTCAATACCTTCTCCTCTCGGGATTTTGGGCACAGACGCACATGTGCCTAGTGTGAATTTAAAACCCCTGGGTCGGGACCAGCAGTTAGCGTAATGGCTATGTCGCTGGACTCCCACGTAGTCGACCACGGTTCGAGTCCCGGACCCGGCGGCTTAAACTCACGCCGGGGGCGTGTGGGTGCGTGCCCAAGATCCCGAGAGGAGAATGGAGGAGAAGGGATTGCGGCGTGGCCATCCCCCCGGGGGGTGATTTCCTGCTTTCTATCTCTCTGTCTCTCTCCGTCTGTCTGGCGAGCGCACACACCCTATAGCAAAAACCTCTCCAAAAAAAAAAAAAAAACCCTGGGTCAGGGATTCGAACCACAGTCAACTACGTGGGATGTAACCATTACGCTATCTGATGGTCCCAGGAGCCCAAAGATTTGCCTGAAAACTCCCATGTAGGAGTTTGCCCTTACTTCTGAGATGCCACACGCATCTGCGTGTGTGTGTGTGTGTGTGTGTTTTGTAGATTTATGACATTAGCGTTTAATTACTTTTCATGGCAGCATTAAATTTCATGAGTGATTTATAGTTTTAATAGAGACCTGTGTGATTTATCGCAGTTGGCATTTGAGGTTTACTGTATTTTGAAAGCCATGAGTACTCTAATTGCTTCGCCCAACCCTGTCCAGCACAACCACAGCATGGGTGAGACCCCAAATTCACGTATTGTGGGGCCGGCCGCACCAGCCAGCTCATTTGTACTCGATGTTTGTGTGTTGTGATGTGTGTGTGTGTGTGTGTGTGTGTGTGTTGCTGGTGATAGGAATGTATGTGTTCTTAAGTTAAAAAAAAGAGAGTGGAGAGGCCAGCAGGTGGTAGTGTGGTGGTTAAGGCTCTGGACTCCCACATGGCCAACCATGATTCGAGTCCTGGACCCAGTGGCTTGAAACTCATGCTGGGCACTCATGCGTGCATGACCGAGATCCTGAGAGGAGAAGGGATTGCAGAGTGTCCATGCCCCGGGGAGGTGATTTCTCACTTTACCTTTCTCTGCGTCTCTTGTGAGCACATGTGCCCTACAGCAAAAATCTCTCTTAAAGAAAAAAAAAAGAGTGGAACCATTATATTTTTAAAAATAGGAGCCCCCTGTGGTCTTCTATGCCCTGGATGGAGAGGTGTGCCCTCGCTCTTAAGAAGCTGGTCCTGGGAACCAGCAGTTAGCATAATGGCTATGTTGCTGGACTCCCACATAGTCGACCAAGGTTCACGTCCCAGACCCGGTGGCTTAAAACTCACGCCGGGTGCGTGTGCGTGCGTGCCCAAGATCCCAAGAGGAGAATGGAGGAGAAGGGATTGCGGCGTGACCATCCCCCCTGGGGGGTGATTTCTCGTTTTCTGTCTCTCTGTCTCTCTTTGTCTGTCTGGCGAGCGCATGTGCCCTATAGCAAACCCCCCCCCCCCCCAAAAAAAAATAAAATAAAGAAGCTGGTCCTCATGGGTCTCCCTGCGGTCCTGAGATACACTGGCATGGAGGAAGCTGGTGACGAGCAGGGACTGTGTCTCCGTCTGCAGAGAGGTTCCACGGCTGGCTGTGCGTGCCCTCCGGACAGACGATCTGGCCGGCCTCTGCCCCCTGGCTTCAGGCTGAAGTTGGCCGATGACCCTGCTCCCGTCTGAGATCTCTTGGAGAGAGCAGTGAGCTGAGGATCTGTCCCCTAGCGTTTTCAGAGATTGCCAAGTCTTTTTTGGGAAAAGCCTGGACTCTCACTGCCAAGCTGGCATCCCGAGAACACATCCCAGGCTTTGCGCGCCTGACGGGTCCCGGTCTGGAACTTTCTATCCCTGCCACTGTCCACTTGTTGCTCTGCCCCTTGTGTGGCAGCTGTTGGTAAAATGTATGTTATTTGAAGGAGCTTTGGCTTCTCGATTTTCAGGGGGATGGAGGGGATAGCTGCTCACTTGCGTGTTTTCTCATATGACTTTATCAACCTGCAGGACTAGGAAAAAGGGTGTGCTCCCAACTCTGCCTTTTCCAGAGCTGGTGGTGTGGATAATCCTCCAGGGCAGGCAGCCTCCGGGCAGATAATCTCTTTGGGGTTATCTGTTAATTACCAGTGAATGTGTGAAGTATTTGTGAAAAGGCTTTTGAAGCAAGCTCCACGCGCTGCTGCCCGGGCCCCTGGACAGACTGCCTGGGCAGAGGGTTTCTGCCCAGCTGGGTCCTGCAAGCGCTGGTGGTATTCTCTGGCTAAGTTGTTTGCCTTTCTAATGAAGTGCACTGTTTGTTTGACTCTGTGGAGGAAGGTATTTAGCTGGGAACTAAAGTAAACGCTGGAGACTTCAAATAAGCCATGCATATCTGCTTAGGGAAGGGAAGGAAAACAGCTTGGCCTTGCTCACCTCAGGGAAGAGTCGTTAGGGAACTGTTTAAATAATAAACGGAACCGAGCCAGAGGCTCCCACAGCAGCCCACTCGGGGGCTTTTGTGCCAGCCCGGGCTGGCCTGGGAGTCCCTCCACAGGGCTCCGCTGGAGTAGAGCTGCTGGATGCTTGCAGTTAGTAATTGTGATTTATTTATGTGTAGAGGGACTTCGGCTTCGTTCATTCGTTCATTCGTTCAGCGTAGGTTAAAACATGCCTCGTTAGCCCCCAGGACGGCGGGCGGATGGCAAGGCTGCTTTGTTACAGTGATGCACGCCCCCACCGCAGCGAGAGGTGTCACTATGGACATGTCACCGAGCTCCTGCCCCCACTGGGGCCGCCGCCTGCTGAGCTGGGTCTCCAGTGCCTGTGAGAAGTATCTGAGGTGCTGGGGTGACAAGACCAGAGGATGCAAGGCTGAGGGGCGCCCCCATGGAGGTAAGGGGCCTGTTCCTGGTCAGGCCCTCGGTGAAAGCTGAGTGCATTCATGAAGACCACTCAGTAGCTACTAGTGTTTGTTGCAAGCAAGGGGAAAGCAGAAAAAGTTGGAAGTCCTTGGGAGGAAGTCTGATTATCCTCAGGAACTGGCTGTGTGGCTTGTGGGGGCCCATGGCAAAAAGAAAATGCGGGACCCTTGCTGCGACTTTGTTGCCTTTCAGGATGCAACAGCAGGACATTCAGCCATGCTCTGGCCCCTGCCAGCATTCGCCCAGGGGCTGCGCAGCGCTCGTGCCCAGGTGACCGGCCTCGCTGTAGCTGCCAAGACTCTGTCGTCCCGCAGAGCTGGACCCGGGGCCAAACTTTGTCAGGTGCTGGGTGGCTTTAACCTCTTATCTTCTCTGAATGTTGTTTTCTCATTTGCTAATCAGGGGTCTTAATATCTATTTCATTGAGTTGTCATGCGAAGAGGCATAAACATACATGAAACAAGAAAATCTAGAGTGTTTAGGGTAGTCTTTCCCACATAAGTACTCAGTAAACGTTAGACACACATTATTTGAATGTATCTGTGGCTATAAATTTCCTGTCTCCCCTGGTGACCTGGAGTCCAGGAGCAGAGTTCGGGCCTCCTGCAGAACTTACTCAGGGCAGAGATACGGAGAGCCTGCCTGGGGACTCGTTGCCGTGAAGGCTTGAAGGCACAGAGACGCATGGCCAGAGTGCCAGATTAGTTGCAAAGCAGAAGATGCCCACTTAAAGATGTCTGTTGTTGTATTGACTTGGGGGATGTGTCGCAGAGAAGGACATAGAAATAATGAGAACTCCTTAAATGTGCATTGAGAATTTAGGAACCACCTTGACCGGTGTCATCGGGCACCTTACACGCCGTGGTAGATAAATCAGGCTGAGTCTTACCAGCCTGTTTTATCTATTTAAAAAAAAAAGCATTTGTTTACGTGGAAATTTTTAAACTATGGTTTAGAAAGGGAAGCAGCTACCAGGGTGGAATGGGGAGGGGATGGGTCACTGTGAGAAGGGCATGCAGCTCAGGGGCTCCTGTTACTTCCTGAGCTGAATGTTTGGCCTCATCCTGATTTTAGAGAAGGGAAACACCAGAAAGGACCACTCTTCTGAGGATTCGGGCTGAGAGGGTGATACATTTTCACCCAAAGGTCACCATCAGTTTGACCTGTTGCCTAGCATCGGTTATTGAACCCCCGCTTTGTTTCCAGTGCAGTGAGGATCTCGTGTGATTGTGCTGTAGGTCCTCGTGAACACACTCACAGACAGCAGAGAAACGTGAGTGGTCGTCCTGCTTTCTAGAAACGTGTGTAGACTGCACTCGACAGGTGCACGCTCACTGAGGAAGTGCAGAGTGGGCTCACCTGGGTGTGGCCTGGTCCCTGCTCCCAGGAGAGAGGCAGGTGCACGCTCACTGAGGAAGTGCAGAGTGGGCTCACCTGTGTGTAACCTTTCCCTACTCCCAGGAGAGAGGCACGTCTGGGCTGTGCGTGTGGATGCAGGGGTATGAGGGCCCCAGGGAAAGGCCATGTTCTTTGTCTTCAGTGGTCCATGGGAGCAAATGGACCTCTTTGTTTCAGAGATCTCCCGAACAGAGTTTGCAGAGACTGAACCACACCCGGCTGGTCTAGAAAGCAGCTGTCATTTCAGAGAGAGGCAAGGGAGAACCCAGATGGAGAGCACATTGAGACTTTGCGAGGTCACCCTCACAGCAGCTTTAGGGGACATAGGTGGAGAGCTGGAGGCTTCTGGGAAGCACAGGCAGGGCACAGCTCAAACCCCTGCTCGGAGAGGGCAGATTCAGGTTCATCAGCCTCACTGGGAAGGGCAAGTCCCCAACGTGCCCACTGAATAGCCTAGGTTTGCTGACACCCCAATTCTGTCACACACGGACACCCCACTCTGAATGCCGGCAATCTGAGTACCTCTTGGGCGTGTCTGAGCATATTAGCTTGTGTGGAGTGAAGAAACCTGGAGAGGGAGAGTGAGAAACCAGGGGCCCTCTTGCTCTACGGGCATGGCAGCGTGTGTGGGCCCCGGGGCAGGTGCCTCTTGCCCACACCATTGGTTAAACATCCCAAGGCTTTTTCTGGGAGAAGGTGCTGCGAGGGACAGCGACAGCATGTCAGACAGCGTATCAGAGACAATCCGAAACATACTCAGATTCCAGATGGAATTCGGTAAGGATCAAGATCAGAAACCAGGTGAGATTGCTAACAAGGGAGGCAGCCACAAATGGGAGCTGCAGGGAGTCCTTCTGAAGCGGCGTGCAGGAAGCTGTGGGGCTTGTTATCTGCACACCCAGGGACACGTGTGGGAGCCGCAGCGGGGCCGGTGGGCTTGACAAGGCTTTCTTAGGAGAACGGTATTTCAGGATCCCCCAGAGGATGTATGCTTACGTAGCAGATGTCTTCGAGGGATGTATAAAATGTGTCTAGTGGCTACTACGGGGTTGAGGAGGAAAGAGCAATGAAAGATAACTGGGGCCTGTTTTGATCTTGCGTTTTCATGCACCAAGAAATGTGAAGGGGATATTTTTCCCCCCTAAGTACTGGGGATTGTCTCTCTCTCTCTCACTTCCTTACTCATCCTTACGAGGAAACCATGTCGTGCGCTTTATTATTTTACAATCATGGTGAAAGAAGCACTTAAAATAAACTCTAGGCTTAAAAGCTTTGTGTGTTCCTGCAAACAATGACGCTGCTTAGACAGGGAGAGTTCAGAGTGTAAGGGACAAGAAAATGGAGACGCTTAATGTTCCTGGTGTGCAATAAACATTCTGGAATTTCAGTGGGTCCCAAAGGCGTAACAATAATAGCGTTAAGAACATGCCAGAGCCTTTGATGTTATTGACTAAAAAAGGGGGAGGTAGTGGGGGCAAAGGGGCCCCCCGTCATTTGTGTCATGAGCTTTTAAACTTTTGACCTCCAACCTTTTGTGTCAAAGAGCTTTTTCCATAGAGGTGTTAGCAGCTTGCTCAAGTGACTCGAATTCACTGGCACATCGACGGGCCTTTGGTGGGAAAGGACGTTCAGTCTTGGAAAGGTCCCGGCCTGGGGGTGTCATTGCTGAGCGCCTACCCCTGTCTGTCCTGTCTTAGAGGTGGCAGGGAGGGTTCAGGGGGGTTGGCAAGGGGCCCACGTAAAGTTATTCTCAGCCCAGTGTGAGGCAGGCAGCCTGGCAGGACTGAAGTCGAGCGGTAGGATTTGACGCAGTGTATGCAGGCGTCTACTGAGAGTTGGCCTGGTGCAAAACCACAATGGAAAGGCGTCCCTGCACCTGTGAGCACACCGTAGGTACGTGGAGGTGTCCTGAAGTGCCAGGAGCGAGGGCTGACCTGGTCCAGCGCTTCCATTGCATGGCCTCATTTCCTTTTTGTCTTTTCTCCCTTTCCTATAATTAACTTTTATTGAGCTCTACTGGACATGCAAAGATAAAAGAGCTGGGTTGGCCCTCACACCTGACAGCCTGGGAGGGAAAGTAGATGTTTCTGATGTGACCGTAAATGTGCTGAGGCATGGCTTGCCACACCACCTGGCAGGACAGTGGGTACAGTGAGTGCAGTGCGGTGCGCAAGTGCCTGCTGCTGGCGTAGAACTCAGTGTTCAGGAAGCGTGCGTGTGTATGAGGGAGAGCTCGCTTGCACACAGGGCCTGGGAAAGCCGAGAGCAGGTGAGTGAGAGAGGGTGCGGACACCGTACAGGCACAGAGGGCACTCCACGGGTTGTCCGCAGTGATTCCAACTGAGCTTAGTTACAGAGGAGGGAAGAAGTAGCATGCAATCCCACAGGGCCTCTGGCCACTTGACTAGGAGGTGACATTTGTGTTAGTCTTGGGAGGCTGTCCCACGTGGGAGTGTTCCAGGTTCACGTCCAGAGACCTCTCTGAGTACACGTGCACACTAGTGCCCATGATCTGGGATTGGCTGAGGCTGGGAGTGGATGGTGGCATCAAGATCCTGTCAGGGATGCTGCTTCTCTCTCTCTCTCTCTCTAGGTCAAGGAAGAAAGAAAGAAAAACTTTAAAAAACAAAAATGCTGCCTGAAGGACAGGCTATCAGACAGGACTTAGCTAGGGCATGGGGACTTGAATGTCGTGGTGCAGAATTTGTGGGCAGTGCTGCGTCCTGCAGATTCGAGGAGAAGGGAGGGACATGGCTCAGTCTGGTGTAGGTCTGGAAAGCATAGTTTAGATAAGAGCCTTGAAAAGCCTGACTACTCCTTGGTGTCGCATTGAGAAGTGGGGTGGCTGAGTGTGGGCTTTGGAATAGCAAGACACTTAGCTCTAAACCATCTCCCCACAAAGTGTTGGACAAAGTTGTCGTCCAGTTTTCTTATCCGTATCAATGGGCATGTGAGTGGCAGTACCCAGATTCAGGAAGTAGGAAGAAATAATGAGAGTCTAAAAGGCTTTGCACAGTGCCAGACATGTATTGAAGTACTCACTGATACTAATAAGGGGTTTTACAGTTAGTGAAGAAAAAAAATAGAATTAAAGTATAAGTTTATTTTGGTTCAACAAAAGTTTGAAATCTCTTTGTCGTTTTTTTATAATACATATTTGCCATGAACGTTTTGAAGACCCTTTGCATTTGAGCTCATGTTTTTAAAATTATTCTTATTAACTATTATTTATGGGGCAAGGCTTGAAAGACCTTTATTTCATAAATTTTGCTATTGGGCATGTGTACTTGCTGGAGACAGGGTGATAGGATCCCCTGGGGGGATGGCCCCTTCTATTTTCTTCTCAAGATGCACGGGTGCTTGGCATGTTTTTCAGGCACAGGGTTCAGAACTTGAATTGCACTGTTGGCCATGTGGAATCCAGCTGCCTTAAACTCTATACCATCTGCTGGCCTGGAAGACTTTTATTATTGATTGACATGAACTACAGATGGGTCACTGGTGGAAGTTGAAAGGAGAGACTCAGTAACCCACTCCTCAAACGTTTCTTGTCTGGAGCCAGCTCATGGCCCAGTGGATAAGGGAACCAGATTCCACATGGCTGACTGTGTGTTTCGAGTCCCAGACCCAGCAACTTGAAAAACACGCTGGGTGTATGTGCCATGTGTGCCACGAATCCAGAAAGGATGAAGAAATGAAGGAGAAGGGCTTGCAGCCTGAGCTCACACCCTCAGGGGTTTCTTTCTCCCTCTCTGTCTCTCTTTGGTGAGCGTGTATACCCCTTGGCAAATTTATAAAGAAACCTTTCTTGTCTGATTTTTGAGCAAAATGGAAGTGTCTCATTCATTTCTAATTGCTATAGAATTGCCACCCAGCATGCTTTCCTGTCAGGGCTGGTTTTCCAGTGACTTCAAAACATGTCTGACTGTGGTCTTTGATGAATGGCTCTCCTGGGTAGGTGGTGTCTTTCTGTGCAACTGTGCAGGCAGTTGTAAACTTCCCAACATGAAATTCTGAGCTCTGAGCTGCAGCCTAGCCAGTTTCACCATGCTGGCATGGTGTGTGTTGCTCAGAGCTCCTCGGGGGCCCTGCTTCAGAAGCAGTGCTGAGAGTCCTCACAGCACCTGGAGTTGTGGCCCCTGATAGGGATCACGTCTGATGTGCTCTTCCAGTGTGCTCTGGTGCAGGAGTAGAAAGAACGCTCCACTCACATAGGAGGCCTTCGTTTCCTACAACTTTAGGTTGCTGACGTAGCTTATCTGAGCAGATAATGGAATCTTGTCTTCTTAGTTCTTAGGATTGTCTTGAAATTAGGAGATAATGAAATAGGATTAGGAGAATGATAATAAAGCTTCGGGCATCCTGAATTTTTAGGATTGTCAAGAGGATTCTGTGAGGAAATGTAGTACGTTTGATGAAACGTACTGTTACTTTGCTTTCAGATTTTATTCTCTGCTTTTGCTGATTTTGCAACACTGAAAAAAGTTAGAAAGCTCCTTTTTCTATTGATTTATTTTGGTTAGAATGCAACTTCCAGGCCTCACTTTAGCTGATTCATTGTTGATTTTCTGACTAAACGGGGCAACTTGTGCATCCATTGACTCCAAAGTCATCGTAGATCTTAGCTACCACATTTTAGGGGAAGATGTTGTCCTTTCCTTCTCATTACATAAGCATTAAAATCCCCAGGTCGGGGCTGGGCGGTGGCCCAGGGGTCATGCCATTGAGCCACAGAGGAAGATCCAAGGTTTGCATCCTGGAACATCCCTGAGGGTGCTAGGCCACACGTGTGCCTGAGATCTCTGCCGGCTCAGGCTGGGGGTGGATCATGGCATGAGGACCCCACTGGGATTCCTGCTGCTCAGTCTCTGTCTGTCGTAGAAGAAACAAAGAAATGAACTAAAAGAAAAAAATTGAGCGAGAAAAAAGAATCCCGGTGTATATTTTTAGAGCTATGTTTGACTTTTGAATTGATCTGGATAAGAAAGATGGTCACTGATAGGAGAGTTTGTTAGTAACCGATTCCCATCTTTTAATTTTTAACTTTACTTATTGCCAGTAGAAATGTGTCATTAGCATATTTCAAAATAAATAGATTGGCACTTTTCCTTTCTTGCTTTATTTTTTTTAAAGTTTATTTTATTTATTTTACTTTATTTTTTGAGAGATTTTTGCTGTAGGGCACATGTGTTCATTGGAGAGACCAAGGGACAGAAAGAGAGTAATCACCCCCCCCCCCCCCCCAAGGGGGGTTGGTAAAGCCACAGTTCCCTCTCTTCCATTCTCTTCTTGGGATTTTGGACATGCATACACTTGCACTTGTGCCCTGTGTGAGTTTCAAGCCACAGGGTCCTGGACTCAAAGCGCGGAGTCAGCCATGTGGATCCTGCTGGCTCACCTGCTGGCCCTGGATTTGGCACTTTAAGTGTATTAATTCTTCCTGCGTTTCCTTGTGATTCTTCTCATAGATTTGCGGTTTAGATAGAATATCTGCAAACCTTCTGTTTTCTTTTTGTTACTTTTCCCTCTGGATATTTCCTTCTCTCTTACCCTGGCAGAAAAATCAGAAATGACACAAATGTCGTGGCACATACACTGGGGAGCACAGTCAGGCAGAGACTCTGGTTAGGAGCATAACGTGAGTCGGCCGGTGGCAACTGAGGTTCCGTTTCCACAGTGGACATTCAGTGGGTGTGCTCTGCAGCTTAGGAACATCCAGAGTCGCGGACAGAAGACGTTAGAAGTTTCCAGAGAAGGGAGAGATCACTGTTTGTCCTTGCCTAGGACACATTGGAGGTAATAAAGGCCGGGGTTTCTTTGGTCAGCTCACTGGCAGGCAGCCATTTGTCATTTTCTTGTGGAAAACACGTAATGATGTTTGTTAAGGAGCATGGCATGGCTCTGACTGTTTAAAAAAAGGATGAATTGTGGTGTGGCCAGAGTTCAATGGTGAGTAGTGTGCAGGTCTAAAATGTTAATTAAATTAATGTAATTTGCCTACATGCTTGCACAAAATAAATGATAGAAAGCTAGTTATGTGGGCACTGGGGACTCTTCCTGGCCATTTATACACAAGGAGGCAGGGCCGTTAGGTAATTGTCAGAAGTCAACATTTTATGGGTTTAGAAGTGGCATCACTTTTGTCCTTAATTGGCTTCTAGTGTAAATTTGTGTCTGCTTTACTTAAAAGATTACTTACATTTGCAAATGTTATGTGGTTATTGCCATCATTTGCTATAGTTATAGTCTATTTTATTCATTACCTTATTTTTAGAATTTATTTCATTACTGCAGGTTTTGCTAAAATGAGATCAAAAGTGTCTCTTTACTGATTAAAGGCAGTTTTACTCTAAAGATATTTTAAAATCACACAAGGTGGCATTTAAGGAACACGGTATGTGTAGTATTTTATGTACATGATGTTGTCACCTCAAAACTACTTATCTGTAAAAAAAAATGGGTGGCTTTTCGGAAATGTACATATTTTTGAGAAGTACTTTATTGTGATAATCTAGTACAAGTTTGTTAGGCTTTTTCCTTAAGTGGCCAGAGAGTAAACAAGTTTGCAGGCCATGTGTTTTCTGTCGCAGCAAGTCAGCCTTGCCATCTTCCTGTGAAAGCAGCCACAGGAAATATGTACACAAATGAGCACAGGAGGAGTCCAATAAAACTTTATTTATAAAAGCTAGTCCACGTGCAATACTTGGTGGATTCATCCTAGCATATACTCTCTAAACCGAGGTTTCTGCCACAGTATAAAGTGAGAACATAATCTTTTTTAATTGTTCTGGGTCTTTTTCAGCACAGGGTACCTACAGAATTTCTAGAGTGTACTAGAACCACAGTTTCTTAACACTTACATCATATTGGGTAGGGTCATGTAAACAAGATGGTCCATACTGATGACCCTGAAGAAGTTTCTAGCTCCCATGCTGGGCACATGGACCAGATGAAAGGTCCCCCATGCTTCATGAGGTGTTCTAGGGAGTGAGGCCACAGGGGTGTCCTGGGAGCCCGTGACTGATCCTGGGAGGCACTCCTTGAAGTCTGCTCCAGCAGACCCCAGAAAAGCCATGCTGCCTCGTGCCAGGCCTGTTGCTCTAGAACCTCCTGGTCAGGCACCTCCCAGGTGTCCTTGGAGCATCCAGAACTGCTTTCTGGTGCCACGTTGTCAGGCAGGGTTTGCACGCAAGTCTGGTCAACATGACCACATGGGCACTGAGCCCTGGAAAGGGTCTCATAAGCACCCAGGCCTTGCATGGAACTGTCCCGAAATAGAAAAGGCCACCGAGGCCTGGGATGCCCCTTCACGTCTCACTGGAATGGGACCGGTGGCTTTTCTTGCTTTCTTACTGGAGACCTCCATTTTTTGGAAGCTGGGTGAATATCTGGGTTTTAGCAAAGATGCATTGCCCTCAGGAATCTATGTGTCATTTTAATGGTGTTTCTGCTGATGGCCAGTGGTTGTGAGTTTGAGGAGGTTGGCCATTCTTACAGATGAGGCTGAGCCGAATGACAGGAAAGATCTCTAGCTCTGGTCTAGAGTGGATGTCATGGCCAGTGTACAGACAACTTTGGGATTTAAACAGGTGGTGAGGACTTCGGCCCTCGTGGTGTACTCTCAGAATTTATCCTCTCGTGCTGCTTCCCGGGCACTTCCAGGCCACTCCGGCATCTGGTGCATTACTCCTTCAGGGTACTGACGGAGCCGACTTTGATCTCTTTTTTAATCTACAATTTTTGTATGTAAATTTCAAACCTTTAAAGACAGTTTCCCAGGATGGTATCCAAGAGATCTTATGGCCCGAGGATATGAAAACTATTTCTTGAGAGAGGGATGCAACCGGAAGATAAATCTCCAAGTGTCTGTGTCTTTCTCAGTTAGGCTCTGGCTACAGGTTTTATGATCAACCCAGGCTGTTGTGAAGAGACCTGAAAATCAATGCCTCTCATTCCTAATGAGACCCTTAATGCTCAGCGTGATGACAGCCGCTGTGAAATTGAATACTGACAACTCTACCTGGCACAAATATTTTTACTTTGCATTTCAATTTAAGCACGTGTCAAGCCAATCACATGTGTATAGGGTTAAAGCCTCGGATCCTACGCGTGCTTCCAATCTGCGGCGTAAGAGGGCTGTGGTACCCTAGTCGAAGCCCCCGTGAGTCTGTAATAAATCATCTTTGCAAGCAGAAGCATGTACAGTTGACTGCTTGCCGCCGCTCCGCAGACCCACCCCCACCTGGCGGGATTTTAATTCCCTCAGTGAAATTGATTCTCGCGGTTCTGCCCGTTACTTTCCCTGTCTCCCGCTCGGCCCGTTAGCTGGCTGACAGTAGAGTACACAGCACTTAGCAGCTGGTTTGTGGAGCCATCAGTCAGGAAATTGCATGATAAATAGGCGGTGGCTAGGTTTCCTGGCACTTCCTTCTGCTTCAGCAGTTTTCGCCCGACTTTGGAGAAGTCATCATGTGGTGTTTTGTCAAGGGCCGGGGCAGGGGACGCTGCGCTGCAGTGACTGATTACACATGCACTTGAGTCCCGATGCGCCCCAGCTGCGCTGCTCGCGTGTAAATAATCACCGAAGCGGGGTGGAGCGTTGTGGTGGCTGCCACGACCTGGGCCAAGTCTTGTCACTTGCGTTTTTTGGGACAGTGTTTGGGGCCTCTGATGGAATAGGCTGCTGATCCTGTAGAAACGGCAAACCAAGATCCGAGGCAGATGCTCCACGTGTGTGGATTTGCGAGTGTGTTTTAAGAAACGCATGGGGAGTGGTATCACGTGATGCCGTAGATGTTAAAGGACATGCATGTGCTCCTCTTTGCCTTCGCTTGTGGCGTTGAGCTGTGGCTAAGCACATCTTGAACAGGAAGAGGGTTATGGCATTACACTTTTCCAGAAAGTAGCTTAAGGGGTGTGTCGTACTAATAATCAGCCCAAGGTTTAATTATTCACACAGACTGTGAAGTTGTTTTAAACTTAACCAAGAGGGAGATACAGAAATAGTGGAACACTTCAACCGCAGCCAGATGTCTTTGGTCAAGTCAGATCATATTCATTAATTTTTAGTTCTTTTATGTAAACCTAATTCCGGAATGCAGAATTCATAAACTTCCCTGGGACATAGATAAACACTTTGTGCAAACAGTGCTAAAGATGCACCACATACTTTCAGTGTGAGAATTAACTTAAATCCACAAAACACCGTAGACTCAACAGTGAGGAATGACTACTAAATGGCCCCGTCATTGTGTTTTATGTTTTCTTCTCAAATGTTTTTGCAGGACTGGGTCAAAATGACCTTCACTTCTTTTTTCTTTTTCTTTTTCTTTTTTGTTTTTGTTTTTACTATCGGGCACATGCACTTGCTAGAGAGAGGAATCATCCCCCCGTCGGCATGGCCACGCCACAATCCATTCTCTCTTTAAATTTTGAGCATGCATGTACATGTACCTGACATGCTTTTCAAGCTACCAGCTCTGGGACTCGAATGGTGGACTTGGCCATGTGGGAGTCCAGTGCCTTAACTTCCATGCCACCTGCTGGCCCATGACCTTTGTGCTTAAAAAAGAAGGACTTAGATAAGCAGAGTAAATTTAAATTCTAAAAATGAAAAGATGAGCATGTCTTTTAAATGTCTACAATAGTGTTGTAGGTTTTCCTTGAGGCAGAAATTCTTAGACTGTGTGGGGACACTCTTGATTTTTTAGGGTTAGCTGGTTGATCTATGCCTCTGTGCACATAGTCACTGCAACTTCATCACAAATACTCATATAACAGCATGACTGTTATTTCCTGGATATATGAGGCATATGTTAAACGTGGAAGAAATTCACATGTGTTGAGCCCTGCGGGTCTGAAAAATGCGGGTTTATACTCCCTCATAATTCATAGCTGCACCTATGTAGAGAAAACCAGATCAATTAACACCCACTTACCTGGCGAAGAGAATTTAATCATGCAGAATATGGCCAAGAGCCAAGAAGTGAAGAAGGAAAAATACCTTCCAACCCTGACCTGTGTCACCATGTCCTCCAAACACCCTTGTAAGACGGTGCATGTGAGAAGCCCGTAGGCAGGCTTTATGAATGGTTTACTAACAGGCTGTTTTAGAACGTGTATTTCTCCGCCTTCCAAAGCAGATGCTGTGTTGTGTATTAGGTAAGAAGTCTGCAGGGACCATGTGTGTTTCCATCACCCCCTGACGGTGAGAAAGAGCGTAAAGGGAAAGAGAAAGGACCACCTTTATATATGACGGCCACCACCTTAGCCAGGATTTCAATCTGATTGACTTTAGTCTGCTTCACAATGAAAATTGGAAAACATTCACTCAGGATGTGTCAGACTTTCAAACTAATGAGAAAGATTACTGCACTCACTTTTATGTTGTTTAAAGAATATGACAGCTTTTCATAGAAAACAGTTAGGCAGAATGTTTCGGCTCTCCAGGGCCTGGCTTTTCATGGTCAGGGGTGCTGAGTTCTGTGCGACAGTGAATTTGCAAACATTGCTGGGCAATGGAAACTTTCAAATTTAGCAATTCAGCTCTCAGTATTTCCTATACAAAAGAACTAACTCCTCATCCTTTAACATGATGTCCTCAGTAGTAAACTTAAAATACAATGGCCTTTTTATAAAGAGTATGAAAAGCAATCAGTGATCATCCATTGAATTTCCATGATTGTTGAATCATGATATCACAGTGACAGTAATAAAGAATACCAAAATGGTGACAGTAATACAGAAAACCAAAATGATCCCATACACCAACCCATCCTTCCTGTGCAGTCTCTCAACAAGCACAAATTACAGTGTAATTTCAGCGTAACACTCCTCATGTGGTTTCTTACATTATACATCTGGGGGGTAAACTAGGAGAATTACATTTCCGAGTTCATACATGGCCGACTGCATACCCTCTCTCAAAGCCATGCTGAGAGTTTCACACTTTAGTTTATGTTTTTCTCCTTAACTGTAGTCTTAGGTTCTCAAAGGGAGCAGCCAAAGCAAAATTCAAAACAGAGAAATAACATATTTTTTTTAAAGTTTGGTATGTTTACATTTTAAAAGATGCTTATTAAAAACTGGAAAATAGAGGGACCAGCAGTTAGCGTAATGGCTGTGTCGCTGGACTCCCACGTAGTTGACCGCAGTTCGAGTCCCGGACCTGGTGGCTTAAAACTCACGCCGGGCGCGTGTGCGTGCGTGCCCAATATCCCGAGAGGAGAATGGAGGAGAAGGGATTGCGGTGTGGCCATCCCCTCTGGGGGGTGATTTCTCGCTTTCTGTCTCTCTGTCTCTCTCTGTCTGTCTGGCGAGCGCACGCGCCCTGTAGCAAAAAAAAAAAAAAAAAAAAAAAAAAAAAAAAAAAAAAAAAAAAAAAAAAACTCTCCAAAAAAAGAAAGAAAGAAAGAAAAACTGGAAAATAGAGAAGTGCATATAGGGAAAAAAAAGTCAAAACCACTAGAACTCAAGGTGCATACTCACAATAGTCATCCACTTCCACTTTGGAAAATTCCTACCAGCTGGTGTCACCAACTGAGGGGTGCCGTCCACACGCTAAGAGGTGCTGTCCACACGCCAAGAGGTCCCTAAGAGGTCCCATCCACACACTAAGAGGTACTGTCTACACGCTGTAAGGCGCCGTCCACACGCTAAGAGGTGCCGTCCACATGCTAGCTGCTATGTGTTTCACGCAGCCTCCCAGACCCTACGCATACTCTCCGTACTTCTTTCCAGCAATGTCTCAGAACTGTCTTCAGTGGGGCGTTTCGTATTGCCTTTGGAACACGCTACCCTTGGCTTTGAGGCAGAATCTTCAGACTTTTAGAAGTCACTAGAAAGCACTTGGAGGCTCGCGTGGTATACGTATCAGTCCCTGCAAACGTGGGCTTTGCACAGACTCCAGGGCGGCACGCGTGGAAGGGACCCTGAGGAGCTGTCTGTCCCACAGCCAGGAAGGGCTGACCCCCAGGTCTTGGATTCCGTTATTTTGTTTGTCAAATGAGGGGAAAACTTGAGTACAGTTAATAAGATAACAGACACACTTTTCAGTATAAGAGCTGTACAGACTCACTGCCATTTTACAGTGAATTTTAAAAAGTTAGAAATTTATCCTAAGATTTGCAAGGGACAGTGGGTGTCTGTTACTAGGATATATGGGAATGGAGGAGCTATTTTAAGGAAGTGCACACAGTGGGAGCCCAGAACTCCTGACTAGAAGGCCAGAGAGAGTCTAGGAGGGGAGGCTGACTTGCCTTCAAGCTGATGTTAGGGCCACTTGGGTGGGAATTCCCTAAGGTAGGGGCCAGGTCTCCCTCTGAGTTGAGTGGGTCAGTTTGCCTCTCATCAGCTAGACTGCACAGAAGATGTGTTGCTTTTGTACTGGAATTTTGGAGGCCTAACTCAGGCTGAAAGGAAGAGAATGTGCATTTATTATTTCTGTAAAGTTTATTCGTGATAGAGAGCATGCTGGAGAGAGAGAGAGAGAGAGAGAGAGAGAGAGAGAGAGAGAGAGAGCATCCTTAGGATCCTGTCACAGGGCGATCCCCTTGTCCCGGCCCTCCAACTTGTCAAGGTATGAAGCAGGTGCGAATGCACTGGATCTGATTTCAGGCTGGCCTGGGAGTCTGAACCCTTAGTCGGCCACACAGTTCCCAACACTGCAGTTCAGTTTCCTCTTGACTCCATGACCAGGCTGGGAGAGGGATAGATAGATTTTTTTTATATAAGTGTTTAAATTTTTTCCATGAATAAGAGAAAGACAAGCAGCATCCCAGCAAGGTCTTGACACTGTGATCCACCCCAGCCTCACCAACCCTGGATCATGGGCATGCATTCCCAGCACACTCAGGGAGGTCTTTGGACGCTTCTCAGAGTGACACGTTCTACCTCTGCACTACTGTCCTGCTCTGGAACATGCATATAAATTTTAAAAGTGTGTCTGGGGCCAGCAGATGGCATGGTGGTTAAGGTGCTGGATTCCCATATGGCTGACCGTGGTTCTAGTGCTGGGCCCATTGGCTTGAAAATGACAGCAACAAATAAACAGATAAATAAATGTTAGATATAAATAAATAGAAGGACAGCAGGTGGCATAATGTTTATGTCGCTGGACTCCCACGTAGTTGACCACAGTTCAAGTCACCTGGACCTGGCGGCCGGATATGTGTGCTTGACCAAGATCCTGAGAAGAGAATGGAAGAGAAGAGATTTCATTTCAGTGTGGCCATCCCCACTGGGGGGGTGATTTCCTGCTTTCTGTTTCTCTCTCTTTGGGGAATGCAATGTCCTATAGCAAAAATCTAAGACAATTAAACACACACATACATACATACATACATAAATGTGTGTATGATGGATTCTAGCTTGTACTTTTAGAAAGGACAATTTTCAAAGTATCTCGGGCATTGGGAGAAATGAAAACCAATATTTATATTACAGTGTCTTTGTCTAAAAGTTACTTGGCAGTGTAATTTTGATAAGTGGGTTGGAATCTCCAGGTCTTGTGGCTCCTTTGAGCCCTAGCTCTCTGGCTGGCCTTTCTGTGGTCTCCTGTCTGGGTTCGCGTGCTTCGATGGGCGCTGCTTTCTCAGGGGCAGGCACTATTTGCTCAGTGGTACCCTCTGCAGTACCTCCTGCACCCTCACCGTGAACTTCAGCGAGGTCTTCCACACATTCGCAAAGTCAATTCAGCGTAAGTAGTGAAGGTAGTTTCGTGGTGATACTTCGTGACTTGAAAGGCTCCTTCCAAGTGCTAATTTTATATAGTTGAACTTTTTTTCTTTTTCAGACCCTCCGCATCTGTTTCCTGCCTTCCATCCTCCTGTACCAATTGACGCGAGACATCATGAGGGCCGTTACCATTATGACCCGTCTCCTATTCCTCCATTGCATATGTAAGTATTCACGCCTCACCCGCTAACGACATGGACCACAATACCGTCTTCAGTATCTCAGGACTTTCTGTTAATGGCACATCTACTGAGCTTTCAAGATGTGATAGAAGTGTAAGATTTGAGGCCAGCAGGCAGTGTGGTGGCTAAAGGACTAGACTCCCACTTGGTTGACCATGGTTTGAGCCCCAACCTCAGTGGCTTGAAAGTCACTCCAGGCACTTGTGCGTACGTGACCAAAATCGCAACAGGATGATGGAGGAGAAGGGATTGTGTCTTGGTCATCTGCCCTTGGGGGTGATTTCTTTCTTTCTCCCGTCTCTCCGGCAAGTGCACACTTCCTATGACAAAAATCTTAAAAAAAAAAAAAAAAAAAGAACAGAGAAGAAAGCGTAAGATTTACTTTTGAAATATAGTTAGCCTGACTGTTCCTGGAGTCACTGAAGCAAATCTCTACTGCTTCCTGAGGAATGCCTGTCACACCGGGTAGCTGGCAGGTATTTCCTGTATATTTTGCTGACAAGTGTTCTGTGAGCTGTAAATATGAAATTAAAAACTAGAAGTTCTAATGGAAAGTTACCACTCAGAATATGCATTTTTGGTTGAGATTAGGTTTGAAGTCTCATGCTTAAAATTTCTGCTACATGAAAGTCCTGTTCCGGGCATCACATTGCATCATAATGAAATTTTTGCGGTAAGTTTTCATATTCTCTGTGCTGCGTATAGCAACAGTCACTAGATTGATGGGAATGTCACCCAAACAAAATGGCAAATGTTTCCAAGCACGGTTTACACAAAGATAAAAGGAAAGAACAGTGGTGGTTACATATATTTTAAAAAAGACCAAAAAAATCTCCTGTGGAAATAAATATCACCATACTTAGTTTAAGGAAAAAAGAATAGTGGGCTTGCAGACTGAAGCAGTTCGCTTTTGTAAGAGTGTCCAGAAAGCTGTCATCTGCTGGAATAATTAGAACCACGCTCCGGGAGAGGCTGTCCCTTGCTAATGGCCTTGGTACATACATTTACTCATATCTAATAATCACCCTTCGCTCTGACAGTAAAGTTAGAAAAGCACAAATAATACTTTGAAGAATAATGCTGGTTATTTAGATGGTAGATTGCATCTCCATGGCTATTAGTTACAGCTGTGTAATTACATATTACGCCAAAGAAAAATGAAGTTGTTTTAAAACAAGTCCTCCTCTGTGAACAGAATTAATTGATATTAACAACCCTAACTACATGCCCAAATACACATATAATATTTTACCAACAGTTTTTTGGATCCATCTCCCATTACTGAATTCTAATTTCAGAGCAGATTTGCCTGGAGGTAGGTAATAAATCTGTGTTGCAGACTGCTATAAGCATTAACGGAGAAGTGGGTATTTATGGAGAATGCAGAAACTTGTGACTTATTCTTTCTTTGACTTTTCACTGGAACACAAATATTTCAGAGTCCTGCAGCCTGCTTAAAATGCACTCAAACAGAACCAGGAAGCCGATTTAAAATCCCCTATACAAAGGGAAGGGAGTTCCACATTTGGTCTGAATTGTGACCGAATTCACCCCACTGTACAGAGGTTTCATGGCACAGAGGACAGCACATGGGTCCCCCATGGTGTAGAAAACGCGGAGGCAGGCGCGGCCTTATAGGAGGCATGAGTGACTGATTCCTCGCAGACTTGAGGCTCCCGTGATGTAAGCATTTAAATCAGATGTTTCTAGGGAATGTAGAAATTTTTCACTCTTTGCACCATCATGTTCTAGAGAAATTTTTTTATAAATGCATGTATGTGTTTGGTGCACTGCTGTCTCTGGGTTCCTTAGAGTTTGTCTCATAATTAAATTCAAATCTGACTTTATCAGATACTACAGGGCTGTGTTTTCAGCAGACACCATGACAACAAGCCCTTCTGGACCCTTGCCATTGCTCTCAGCCCTTTTCTTTGTTTCATCCTCATTCTTGGCTCATGGGGTGACCCTGCAAGATAAGGCAGGGCGGGTCTGGAGAGTCCTGGTCGGAGGGGAGTTTTCTTGCATTTCAGGTGTGACTGTTGAGCTGGCATTTCTGTGGTCTTTATTACTTCCTGCTTTTTCACCCAAGTTTTAGGAAACTTTGGCAGCAACTCAGTGCAGCTTCCCTCGCAGCCTAAATATGTCATTATCAACAGTGCGTAAAGTGAGGCTGGTCGCTAATCCAGAGCAAGAGAGGAGTCCTGAGAGGGTCAGAGCAGGACTGTCATTGCTCTGGGCATAATGGGGGTCTGTGGCCTCCTGGGACTGCTGTGTCCCAGCCAGTCCCTGGGTGGACCCCGAGCTTAGCAAGCGAGCTCTGAGAAGCTGGAGCAGATCATACCGCTGTGCCTCTGTAACATGCCATTCTCTCCCGTGGCCCATCGCGGCCTTCCCTCTCTGCTCGGGATCCTGCTATTTATCCTTAAGGCTTATTTCAAATGTCCCCTGCTGGCTATCCCAGAGGCTGTTTCCCCATACCTTGTGTGTCTTTTCTTCTTGCTTGGTCACATGCTGCAGGCAGTCACTGTCCCTGCTAGTTTTCCAGGCAGTCCCAGCGCTGAGATAGACGCGTGCTAGAAGGTGCCGAGTGAACGCTCGTGTTGGTCCAGTCTTGGAGACAACAGATGGGCAAGCAGAGAACTTGATGTTTTGTTCTTGCTCTGCCTGTCACCTGAGCTGTGAAATCTGGTCCCTTACCCTCGCGTGGGTTGATTTCTTTATGTTGAAGAAGCCACCTGCCTTACCTAGCCCTTCAGCTGTTCACACAAGCACTCTGAGCAGACGCTGAGGGTTAGTGGTTGAGACAGGTAGGAGCCTGAAAGCTATGGGGAGTCTCTATTCTGGCTAGTTTTGTGGCAGGGCTTGGGTTGATTTCACACCTTCCAGGGAGAGTTCAGGGGAAGCTATTGAGCATTTGAAAAACAGAGGGAATCTAGGTGAATGTGCCTAGTTTACTCTTCACCTCTGTGAGGAGTGAAGCAGTACCCTGGAAAAATAAGATGATTCAGGTGTAGAGCTTGAATTCCAAGATGCTTGCTGTGTAACGATTGGGTCTTCAGAAAAGTCACAGCGCACAGAAAGACATAGAAAAATACATCATGACTTCTTTGACGACCCAATAACTATCTTATAGAAAATAAGATCATGCAAGCTCCCTGAAATTTTAGAATAAATATTTTTAATGATAAGAATACCAAATTGGAAGCTATCCTCATTAAATTGCATGCAGTATTGTTCTTCTGGCACCAACTTTAAAAATGATATTAGAAGTCCCTCCAAAGTCAGAATATGCATTGATGGGAATGCCGACAGGTCTCTGTGTGGAAGACGGCAGGCGCTGTGATAATTAAGCTATCAGAGCCTATCATTAAAGATTCTATTGAAAGAGGTTTATAAATTGCTCTGCTTTTTAGATAAACCACCCTATATTAAGGCATCAACGATAGGGTGCAGAATTAAATTAAAATCTCATAAAATGAAATATGTTCTGTATTAGCTGTTTGACACTTAATTTGCCTCTGAATGAGCGGAGGAAATCACAAATTAACCTGCCTTTGTTTTTCCAACCATGGCTTATTAGGTGTTAGAACAACTGCAATTACAGCCTAATAATAACCACGGAGCCTTATAAATATGTACGGAAATACGTCACTTTGTGTTAAACAACCCAGTCTGTTAAACGGATGCCTTTAGCCTACCCTGCTTCTGTCTGGGTGCTCTCCACAATTTATGGTTAGGCATTGTAGATAGATGATAGAAACTTAAATTGATTCAAATTCAGCACTGAAATGAGGTTAGAGTTTATTTGTATTCCTCGCTTAACTCAAAATCTTGAATTTAGCTTTAGAATTTTAAAATTTTTATTATTGATTTATTATTAATCTTTTTTAAGGTTTTTTTTTTTTTTCCAGAGAACACATGCACTCACCAAAGAGAGAGCCAGTAAGAGGGAAAGAGAAATCGCCTCTAAGGGAGGACGGCCACACCACAGTCTTCTCTCCTTCAGGGGCTCTGGGTACGCACGCACACACACTTGGCATGATTCTTAAATCAGTGGGTCCAGGACTCTAACGAGAGTTGACCATGTGGAAATCCAGCACCTTCACCACGACGCCACTTGCTGGCCCCGAGCTTTAGAATGTTTAAGTCAGACTGAGAATATAGGTAGCAGCTTTCCCCGAGTTACCATGGGAAGGTTATCTTACAGACTGCATGACTGCTACATTCAGGTAGTTTGAGAATTGAGAAACATTGGATATAGGAATCTTCCCTTTTTTTTCCCCTGAAAGTTACTCTGCACTGAATTTAATAGGATTTATGCTCAATAGAACAGTGAGGTGTGTGTGTCCACAGTCCACCCCTCAAATCATTTGCCACGACCATAGATCCTATGTTTGCTAATCCGTGTATCAAAAAGTATTTCCTACCTGGCATTGTTTCCATCAGGGTATGCCCTTCTGTAACGCAAGGCAATACAGTCAGATTGTATGGGGATGAATGGTGTCCTATAGGCTAAGAGTTAACACTCATTTTCAAAATTTCTCTTGGAAATTTAGACCATTGGTATAGTGCATTCACCTACCCTAGAATACAGTGATATATTCAAGAGACTACTTTTGACTATACAAAAAGGGAGCATTTTCTCTTGAATTTTTTGAGTATGTGATTTTTTTTTTTCATATTAGAACTCATTTGTGTGCTTTCTTTTCACAAAGTAGGCAAACTGTATTTGTGGAAACCCAAATTATAGAGTAGCTTTAATTTCTAATTTGATTTCATTCATCTTGGATTTTCACATTAGGGGGAAAAAAATTTGTTCCTTGCGTACAACCTTTTAAGCTAACATTTTCTTGTTTATAGACCAGTACAAATGAAATGTTATGGAACAGTATGATTTGAATTTTGGACCATCCCTCTGATTTTCTTTCCCAAAATCAGTGTCCGTAGTCACTAATCCTTTATGATCATTTGAGCCTTACAGGAGCCTGAGCTGCCCTGGCCTTGGGCAGGGCTGTGAGCAGTGACAGACCCCAAGCTGCATCCCAGTCTGGGCCTGAGGCTGCCGCTTTTTACACCACATTACTGATGACTTGTCGGAAGCCCACTTTGTCGTCTTCTGTGTTGGGGAAGTGAGCAACCATATTCTCCAATAAGCAGCTCTTTTTTTTCTGTTAGTTGAGTCACTGTGGCTCTTTCCAAGGCTATGGCTCACCAGAATCATCTCATCTGAATGAGAAGAGCTGCTCTGTCTTCTAAAAGTGCTCCAGCTCAGGGCCAGCAGGTGGCATAATGGCTTAGGCACTGGACTGCCACATGGCCAAACACGGTTTGAGTCCCGGACTCAGCAGCCTGAAACTCACGCCAGGCACATGTACATGCGTGCCCAAAATCACGAGAGGCGAAGGGACTGTGGCATGGCCAACCCCCCTGGGGGGGGATGATCTCTCACATCTTCTCTCTGTGTCTCTATAGGGCACATGTGCCCTACAGCAGAGGTCTCTCTAAAAGAAAGTGCTCTGGGTCCCAGTGCCTTCGAGAAAGAGCTCAGCCCAGCTGCGTCATCCACTGAACTGTGAAATGGGGTGCCTTGGAGAGAAATAAGGCTTCAGCCCATGATTGTGGCTGCCTTGCAGGGATGAGAGCAGGGAGATGAGGCACAAGTTTGGCGTAAGAATGAATGAATCAATGAATGAATAAATGTGTTTCTTCCAAGAGAGGGAAAGGGCTAAGAAAAGATACATCATTATAGTACAAGCATCAAGAGAAAGAAAGAATAAGATGAGCTACTCTTTTTTTTTTCTTAAGATTTATTTAATTTTGTTTATTATTATTATTCAGTTTTGCCAGAGAGTGAGAAAGCAAGCTACCAGGTTTGGGACTCGAGCCACAGTCTGCCATATGGGAGGGAGTCCAGCACCTTAACCACCACACCACCTGTTGCCTAAGATGAGCTACTCTTGAGGTCCCCTCCTCTGTCCCTCCTGCTCTGAATTCAGACCTTGCTTGGGCTGGGCACTGTGCTTGTTAGGAGCTCATACAATATTTACTCAAGAGCAGCCTTCTGTGTAGCTACTGACCAAAAGCTCTGTGAAGGGCCCATACACCTAACAGGAAGTTCATTCATTTCATTTTCATGAAGTCTTCAGTAGAAAAAGCTGGCGATTGAGCAAAACCTTTTCATTGTAGGGGCATAACTAGTCTGGAATATTTTAATAGTATAATTTAAATTAACAAAAGAAAGGCCCCCCACACACACACACAATATTTGTGCTCCACCATAAACATGGAGAGGGGTAAAAAATAATGATTATATTATATGTTATACTATATAAAGATTATATCCAATACCATAGCTTAGACTTAATGCCCCCTTCCCCCAAAAAGCAAAGTAGATTGTGATTATTCATCCTGTGTATATCTTTGCATTGCTTTGCTAAGGCCCTGCCTGGTTAGCTCCTAAATAAACATTTTTAATAATGACCATGGGCCATTGTTTGCTAGACCACTGCTGTCACCATCTTTTTTCTTTCGGTGTGTTTACTTTTGTTCGAATCGTCACCAGAGGCCAACACAGGAGCACTCTTAGGACTCACAAACAAAAGCTCAGTTACGAAGATTCTGTTAAACATGCCACGCGCAATGTCTGGTGCTTGCTGCTGCCTGATTCGTGGTATCAGATCCGTTCCTGGCTGTAGAGATCTGTAGTGCCCCTGGGGGACTGGGTTCCATCCAGTGTATACCTGTTGCTTCCCAGACACTTTCCACAGAGATAGAGTTCAGGATATTAGCAGTTTTAACTGGGCAACTCAGGAAGAAGAGCCACATTTCAAAGATGAGGGGAAAACAGACCTGAATAGACAACTCACATGAAAAACGATGTCATAATGACCATAGCTGACATTTAGGCAGAATTTTAAAGATTTTACATAATTATCTCCTATAATACTTAAAACACCCCTGTGATGGAGTATTCTTACAGGCCTCATTCCAAAGACACAGAAACCTTGACAGAGAGAAATTACACAGCTCAGGAGCAGATAATGGTCTTGTCTTATCCCAGGCACCCGACTCTGTGTCCAGGTTCTTGACTGTGATGCTCAGCGAGTGAACGCGGAGACCGCCCACTCGGCTGCTCCTCCCAGGTCATGCTTATGGGGCGAGCACAGCCTATTCTAACAGCACCTTCAAGAAGTGTTCTGTGTCCCTAGCGGTCGTCATCTGCTGATTCCTAAGCAAAAATGTGGCTGTGTGGGGAAGAGTCCTAAGGTCTCATTCAGGCCTTTTGACCTAATAAGTCTGTCCGTCGCCCCAACAACTAGACACACATCAGTATTTGCTGCTGGAGAATTTATGATGTTGGACGATCGGACAGTTTGCCTATCCAACCATTAGGAGTGGTTTGGTAAGATGACTAGGTGGAATACTGTCCCACACTTGACCACATTGGAGAAGACTGTTAGAATAGGGGTAATCATGGCAGTGATTCCAGCTGATCAGCACACCAGGCAGAGTGTCAGCCCTGCTGACTGTGTCCCAGTGTGTCTCTGCTGGAAACCTTCTTCCCTTGGATCCTCATAGCTCTATCCTTCATTGCACATCCCCCCGCTCTGTCACCTTATGGGAAGGTCTTCTGCGAACCCCCATCCACAGGGCTGGGGACCAGATTCGGTCGTCAGCCTGCTTTGGTGATGAATTTCTGTTGGAACATAGTGGCACTCTTGTCTCCTTCTGTCTGTGCCATCTTCAGCAATGCAAGGGCAGAACTGAGTGTGACAGAGAGAAAATGACCTGAAAAGCCTTGAAGATAAAGTTTGCTGGTCTATAATCTGAAATAACACCACCGCAGCTGCTTCATTCACCTTTGCCTCTTACCCTATTTCTCTTTCCTTTTTTTTTTTTAAATTTGCTATGGGGTGCCTGTATTGCAAGAGAGACACAGAGATAGAGAGATAGAGAGAGAGAAAGTCAGAAAACGCTTTCCTCAGGGGGGATAGCCATGTTGTAATCCCTTCCTCTCCATTCTCTTCTTAAATGTTGGGCTCAGATGTGCATGCACCCAGCTCGTTTTTCAAATGGCTGGGTCCACGACCCTAACCAGTTGGCCATGTTTCCAGCCCCTTAAACACCACATTGCCCACCGGCCCTTGTTTTCCTTCCGTAAGCAATGTGTTGCTTAAAATCTCTATTATCAGACTTTTCTACTGCTATTCTCCACATTTTTTCCTGCATTTTATATAAGTTTCAAAAAGAAAATAAATCTCATTGCTCGCTTATCATTCCCATAATTAATGGGAAAAAACTTAAAGCCTGACTGCTTTTCAAGAACTGCTTTAGATCACCTACAAACCTAGCCCCCTCATAGTAGGTATAAAAATGGGGGTGGAATTCAGTTCATAAATTTGGAAAATTTTGATGACCCGGCACAATAAAAAATCCAGATCAACCAAGGCACACTTTACTTTGCGTTAAAAAGCAAACTTTAACAAATAAATTGTGTTCAGTGGCCCTAAGGCTCGGGCAGTCTGTCCAATGACGGAACTGCCGACTCTGGTCCTGGGTTGCACAGACAGCAGGGCTTCATTACATGCATGTTCGGAGAGTCTGAGCGCCAGCTTTTTGGATGAAATTCCTGTGTTCTTTGTGCTGTGCTCAGCATCGAGGGCTGGGAGCAGATACTGACTGAGGTATTCACGTCCACTGAACCGGAAGCCCAGGCTCTGTAGCGGCTGCTGTCAGACCTGTTGCAGGAGCCTGGGAGGTACTGAGCTGTAACAGACTTTTTTCTCTGAGTACAATGCTTTCAATCAGTTAAGCCTGACTTCAAAGAAAACAGAAATTTACTGCCGTCGTTGTTTTTATTTTTCAAAATATGTGTTTGAGAAAATTGAACTCTGACAGAATTTGTCCGTTGGGAAGACAGTTTGGGAGAACTTACGGGATGAACATTAACCAACGCAAAGCTGCCGCCGTGCATCTCCTCCTACAGGGCCAGCCCTCCCTCACTTTGGTAACGGAGCTCCCTTTTTCCACCTGAACACAGGCGCACCGTTTCCTGGGGCAGCACAGCAGGCCCAGGTCATTGCTGTCCTTTCCCCAGGGGAGCTGAGGCTAGTCACACAGGACTGCCTGTCATTCATTCTCCATGACGGTCGTATCCCCATCCCTCTCCAAGGGAATTCATACATCAGAGAGTGAAATGTTAGCAGATATGTTTCCAGACACCTGTTGCTAACTTTTTCAATGCTAAGTAACAAATTAGCTAGATTTTTGCCTCTTCAGTGATCCAAGCGAACCAAGCAAACTGAAAGGAAATGAAATCACAGGAGATAGGTCGATTTTGAAACTCAGCCACAGAATAGTGACTAAGGGAGAAGTGTTTTTGTAGAACATTGACTACATAACTATACTGAAAGAAATTTAAAAAAAAAAATCTTGAGGGACCAGCAGTTAGCATAATGGCTATGGACGCCCATGTAGTCGACCACAGTTCAAGTCCCAAACCCAGTGGCTTAAACTCACGCCGGGCGCGTGTGCCGTGCCCAAGATCCAGAGAGAAGAATGGAAGAGAAGGGATTGAGGCATGGCCATCCCTCCTGGGGAGTGATTTCTTACTTTCTGGCTCTTTCTGGCGAGTGCATGCACCCTATAGCAAAAACCTCTCCGGCCCCCCCCGCCCCCGCCCAAAAAAAAAAAATAAATCTTGGCCATTTTTAGATTTGTTATGATCAATAAAAGGCACATGAGGAAAGAAAACTAATGGATATTATTATATTGTAGTTGAGTGAAAATTAACAAGTTAGATGACTACTGGTCCCATGTTTGCCTCCTGCTCCGACCCAGCTGAACTGGTGACGTTGTGTCCTTTTTTGTAGCTCTAGTTGAAAGAGCCCCTGTACAATGCTACCTCTGCATTCTGCAGAGGCTCTGAGCTTCTTTTCTCTGTGAGGAGGTGAATGCCCCCACATATAGTCACACACGTGGGAAGAAAAGAATGCAGACAGAATGGACAGAGCTCAAGGGCTGACTTCAGTATGAGAGTGCATTTTCAGTCAAGGAAAGAGTGAGCTCCTGTAATCGAAGCCATGGGTTTCCTAAAATCCCATTATCTAATATTTGAGGCTCTGCAGTATCTCATGTGTTTATTAGTGGTAAATATTTAAAACTTTTTCATGCAACTGTAGACAGTTTGCAGATTCATTGAAAAGTTCACAGTTGGGACTCCCTCAGGGAACAGACGCTTAGCTCCAGTCTGAAAATATGAACTAACACCGCGGTGAATCGCGTATTCAGTTGAAGGCATTCTCTCTCTCTCGTTCCCATAGGCATTTTGTAAACTTGCCAGAGGGCACATGCACTTGTTAGAGAAGGACAGAGAGAGAGGAAGAAAGAGAAAGCATTGGCAGTCCCTTCTCCACCATTGCTCCAGCCCATCAAGATTTCGAGCACATACATACACAGCCTGGCTGTTATCGTATTTTTTTTTTTTTTTTTTTTCAAGCCCCAAGGGCTGGGATCCAAAGCACAGCCAGCCATGTGAGATCTGGCTCCCTTAGCCACTAGGCCATGAGGCTGGGTTCATGAATGGTTCCTCACTACTAAATAGCATCTGTAAATTGTTCCTACAGAACCTGACGCTCACCGTTGCCCCAGTCTCTCCTGGGTAAGCAGTGCTCAGGCTAAGGGAGTTTTAATCACACATTGAATGATCTACCATGCACCACCAAACCCCCTACCACCACCACCTGCAAGGTTAACACGTGTCTCTCTTTACCAGAGAATAGGTTAGACGCTAAACAGAATCACCAGTACTCTTTCAAATATATTCAAATAGTATCCATATATGCCAACTCATCCAAAGTGAGGTATCTCTTATCATGGGACAGGGGGTATAGGGACAGGGCAGCACTGGCAGTTAGTTAAATGCTTTACCTCATTTGCAAAACAAAGCACAAAGACATGTTGCTTGAAAATGATTTGCATTTTTAGGTCACCATCTGTGAGCATTACCAGTGTGCTAACGTGCTTCTTGCCTGTATTCAAAGTAATGTCTGGATTCGCCCAGAGAATGAAGTTCCCATATTCCTAGTCTGTATTATTTTCACCGTGCAGTTTGCACACCTACGAAAGTTTCCAAAAACAGTTTTAGAATTGTAAATCAGGGCTACCAAGTGGCCTGGCGATTAAGGTGCTGGATCCCTCGTGGTAGAATATATGGTTCAAGTCCTGCACCTGGCAGCTTCAAAATCACCTGGGGCTTATGTGGTTGTGTCCCAAATCTGGAAGAGACTGGATTGTAGTGTGACCATCCGTCCTGGGGGTGACTTACCTCCCTCTCTGTCTCTCTGTCTTTCTGGGGAGTGCATGCTCCATATAACAAAACTTTAAAAAAAAAAAAAAAAGTAAATCAGTAACAAAGGCAATCAGATCTCTAAAAGGGCCTCTGATTTCTTATGCCTTATTTGCCAGGATTATAGGAAATGACTATTAGAACTATTGGGTTGTTGGAAAAGTCATGTTGCATTTTTGTGTAGAAAAACAAAAATATGTCATGACTTTCCCGACTACCTAATATCTTGGACTGTATTACTGTGACCCAAGATTGGATTGATTGATTTAAGGTAATCGTTTTGGTGTCTATCTTTGTTAAGCTACTGTGTATGTGCGTGTACACACGTGGTCGCCACTTCTGTCCACGTTCCCTGTCCTTGGGAGTAGCCAGTAAAAGACACTCTGGTCTTTATCTCAACAGACACAGTAGAGATCAGAGACGAAGGCCAGACTCGGGTACTTTAATCTTGTTTTAATAATTCAAACCTAAGATTTTGGATTTCCGGACTGCAGTAACCTGTGTGGTCATTTGACTGAGGGAAGAGTAGGGTAGTCCAAGTCAAGTTAGGAGACTCATGGGGCCAGGGCAGAGCGCACAGGTACTGCCTCCTCCTCCAGCTGTGCTGAGTCTTCGGCAGGGACTCTCTTAATTGAACAGTCACAGGTTTGGGGTTGTCATCTGCTTTTAGTGTTGGAGAATTTTCCGTGTGTAATCCTCGAGCATCTTGTGAGTATTTGCATTCTCTGGAATGGAGGCTGCAGGCACTGAGGGTCAGGCCTGGGTGCGTCACACCTTTCCAGAGGCCTTGCTGCTGAGGTCTGGAGAAGAATCAAGAGACGCACTGAACCACATTTCATTTGTTTTAACCCCTCACCTCTCCCGGCTTTTAACCCAGGCACACATAGACATTTTAGTCATTTAGGTTAGTATTGTTCTCTGTTGCCTTGTTTATTGGGAGGAGGGAGTTGATTTGGAGATTGAGAGTTGTTGGAAGCTGTGGAAGTTGAATTGGAAGGAATGAAAAGTGGAGCCCACCCCCTTCCCCCAAGTGTATTGGAGAGAAGAGCCCTTCCTTGGTCTGTTTGCTTTGCAAGGGTGTTCTTGGATGGGGCCTTTGTCCAAGGCACCCACTGAAGTCTCAGTGTACTCAAGCTTTAGAAAAGGCTATTGGCCTGTCTTTGTTTTCTTTGTTGAACTGTTTATTTTGCTTTCTTCCCACGAGGTTCCCTGGCCTTGCTCTGACAACGCTTTTCTGCATGAATTACATTCCTCGGAGCCACAAGTCTCCTAATTCTTCCAGTCCATTTGACTCTGGCCTGTGTGATTAGTCCATGGCTTCGATCTGGATCTGCCGTGGGTCTTAGCAAGAGTGCTTGCTCAGTACCCTAATGTGGTGACCGAAAGACATGCTTTAACCTCATTAGGGAGGCGCGTAGTGCTTCATTCCAGTTTAATAACATCGCTGCTCTCGGATCATTACTAGTTTTAAAAAGCAGTGAAGGAGGTTACTAAGTCATTTGGTTTCTTTCACTGTGAATAAGGCTTTTGCAGGAGGGTAGTTCAGGTTATTATACTCAAGCTCAATTTAGTGACCCTGAATCTTCCTGGTTAGGGTAGGAGGGGAAACCACTAGCTTCATTTAAAATAAGTTTTACTTTTCTAAAATAACTTCATAATCATGTGCATTGCCATCAGTGTAGAAATAATGAACACCCGCCCAAAAAAAACCCCCTCAAATTGTTTGATATCTTAATCATTAAATTTTGTTGCCCATATGTATAATGACTGGTACAGACATGAACAGTTGACAGATTTTTAAAAAATAGAGTAAATATTTTAATTATTTTAAAAAAGATTTATTTCACTTAATTTTATTGTCTTTTTAATTTTTTTTTTATTTTTAATTTTTTTAAATAAATTGACCAGAGAGAGACAGAGAGAGGAAAGGAAAGTGAGAAAGCAAGTTGCCAGGTCTGGGACTTGAACCATGGTCAGTCATGTGGGAGTCCAGCTGCCCAACCACCCTGCCACCTGCCAACCCCAATATTTAATTCTTTAATGTATTACATCCTCACTCCATGTACAGGTTAAGCATTCCTAATCTGAAACTTGACACTCTAAAATGATCCAAAATCCAAAGCTTTTTAAGCACCCACATGATGTCTTTCCACACCTGACCTCATTATGAGTTTGGGTTAAAATGCTCCAATATGAAAATTATGTATAAAATTACCTCCAGGCTATGTGCATAAGTGTATATGAAACATAAGTGAATTTCATGTTCAGACTTGGATTCTATCTCTGAGATACCTCTTAAGGTAAATGCAAAATACCAGAATCCGTTATAAAAAAATCGTAATCTAAAACAAGTCTGTTCCCAAACATTTTGGATAAGGAATACTCACCTTGCACTGGTAAAATATTATACAACTGAACGAACTTCAGCTGTCTCAGGAGCAAAATTCTACAAGGGGTTCAGTGATTATTTACCTGTTTTGTTGAGCATAGTGTTTTCACTCTTAACAAGTAGGTAAGGTGCATTATTCCTAACAGGAGCCTGCGTCTGTTGATAGAGTAGCTTACCTGCAAGTAGTTTTAACTGGGAACTTCCGAAAAGAGGACCAGAGATGTCAGGGCTCATTGGACACACAAGGGGTGAAAATTATCTAGTGTCAATGCCTATTTGTACACGGAGACTCTTCCTTAAGGAGACCTGGACATGTTCCCTGCAGTGTGACCAATGCAGTTTTGTCATGGGGTCCTCTTTTCATGAGGGGCGTGACTTGACCTGGGTTCTCTGCATCTTACCTTTGTGAGCCTCCAAAATGGCCGTATCCTGCCAGGGCACAGAATTCCTGTGAGAGTCTCTCTACCAATGTTCTCTTTGGTAAATCAACACAGTTGCTGTGCAGAACCAGCGTTATGCTTCACACAGGGAGCAGTTAGCAGGTAGATGAGCGTTAAGTCTCTTTTGGCTAGAAGTCACACTTTCTGCTTGAAGTGGGCTCTGGAGACAGATCCCCCAGTGAACTGAAACACAGCTTCATAATACTTCCTGTGCCACCCAATGAAGCATCCCTCATGAGTGGGCTAGTTGTGGCCTCTGAACACGTACGCTTCCCGCCTAGTGTGATGTCACTTACATTAGACCATGTAATGGTGTTTTCTTGGATTTCAGAGTGTGAATTCCAAAGAGTTCAGAGTGCTAGAGGCACATGACTTATGATGATCCTCTTCTTTTTCTTTAAGGATTATTTTATTTAACTTTTATTTGTTTATTTATTTTAATTTGACCAGAGAGGGAGAGAGTGAGAGCAAGAGAGCGAGAGAGAGAAAAAGTGAAAAAGCAAGCTGCTAGGTCTGGGACTCAAACCGTAGTCAGCCATGTGGGAATCCACCGCCTTTAAACGCCACGCCACCTGCCGGTCCTCTTCTTACAGCCAGTCAGCTGTTTCCATAGTAAATGTAAGTCTTCGTCAGGTGTCACTCTGAGCTCTGTAACACATTAGCAGATCCTTGAATGCTTTTTCTGCTGCTCATGGGCCTTGTTTCCTTGTGTGAAATGAAGTCGGCGTAAATGACCTTTAAGATCCTTCCTAGTTCTCAATATGCTCTGATAACAGCAAAGTTTAGATTTGTTCGATGTTGTACACGTATGTGTGTAGACACCGAAAGAGAATTCTATGAAAAGACTGTGGCTCTAATGCCTGCTTATATGCCGTTTTTCCCCCTCTGAATCGTAAAGTTTCTTGCCCCTTTCTTTATTACCTGAATATCTACCGAGAGAATCTTGCCCAAATGTTGGCCATACCTCTTATTCTTCCTTCACTATCTACATGACACTGTACGTCCCTCAGACACCAGCCCACTGAGCTTCCGTAGCTCTATTCTGTCTGTACAATTTGAATATCAGTTCAGGTAAGTTCCCCTTGGAGTGAAAAAGTAACTGGAAAAGCATGCCACCGTGTTCTATTAAAAGTCTCAGACATGCTAAAACATAAGTGCCTTTTATGCGTGTATGCACATACTTGTATTTGGTTTGAGGTAGTTTTCCTTTGTGCTTAGAAACATAAACTATTTAAGCACGAACTGGATTTGAATCTAGCTCGGATATTTACTCTCAGATTATTTAATCCAGTTTCATTATCCAGTTCTGTTTTATATCTAGGAGCCTGTGAAAGAGCATATGTGTGGCACCTAATACAGTGTTTGACAAATGGCAGAATTGCCTAATACATAAATCTATTACCATACTTAAATCACTGGTTCTAAGTTGTAAATCCTCTTTTCACCCCTTTCCCCCCCTACGGTATGTATACAGGTACCAGAGAGAGTGAAAGAGAGAGAGAGAGAGGGAGAGAGCGCACCCCTGTCCCCCAAACCATAGTCATGCTGTGCCCTTTCCCCTCCAATTCTCCATCCCTTCAAGATCCTGGGCATGCATGCCTGTGCCCAACTTGTTTGCAGGCCACCTGGGCTGGGATTCGAACTACAGCCAGCCATGGATACAGTTTCTGCAGCATATTGCTTCACCACTGCACTCTAGGTCTGGTGATTTTTCACCTTTTACTGTCTCTGAAGTTGGGATGTATCTTAAAATCTATGGTGTTTTATAATCATTATTGGTGAAGTGGTAGTCATGAAGAAGTTTCTAGTATTTGATAATACTTGCTTCTCTTTCTGTTTTTGGGCATGTACGAGACTGGGAAATGACTAAGAAAAGGCAGTGTGTCTAAATAAGACTAAAAGAACTCTTTTAATAAAGCATTAAAAATCAAGTTCTAAGGAAGTATTATACTTTCTCAGTGATATCTAAAATAATGTGGCATCTTTAGATCAGTGTCACCTTAGAGTTGAAGAAATACAGTTTGTATCACACACATTAGGTGTGCATACGCATGTATCCAGCAAAATAAAAAAATGGATTCATTGTCGTTTTTTCTCCCTAAGATTCCAGCTGCCTTTTCCTAAATGTTACAATAATGGATTTAGTTGCAGGACTGTAAAGTTAAAAATGTAAAGAGAATGTTTTCAGAATGCTATTGCTGCCTAAATCCTGCAAAATGAAAAACGAGGACGTCTTCAGCCTGGAACGCTAGAAAGGAAGAAAGCCTGTGTCGGGTGCTGGTTATGCTGGTGTGTTTGTGCAGATGTATAGCACAGGCTCTGAGAGGGTAAGACTTCATGATTAATGGTGTTTATTCTTGACAGAAGCCTCCTTTATTTATCTGCAATACAGTTTAGTGATTTTATCAGGCACCTGAATGAAAAATATTCAGTCATACCAATATTGCAGTGTAAATTGAGTAGAGTCACTTTTTATTATATCTTTCTGCCTTATCATCTGCACAGTAATTTTCTAGCAGAGGTTTGATATGGAAAGGCTGGATTTAGCTGTACTTGACACAAAGCCTCTTCAATTTCCCCTAAAAGTTCAGGCTGCTCTTAGAAATGTGTGTGTATGTGTGTGTCTGTGTGTGCGTGTGTGTATAATATATAAACCTCCTCTCTTATCCAAGCAATTTCAGGATTTGAAAGAATAAAGATAAAATGCACCAACCTGGATGGGAGAAATGTTGTTCATATAAAAACATCTAATAGCTGTGAACTCAGTGGTAAAAGCTCCTTTCCTGTTTAAGCTTGTGGCTCAGCACTGAACCTCTGCATGGCTATGTGGTCCCCCCTTTCTTCTAATCAATGGACATCCAAATCCAATCATCAAAAAGCCAGACCTGGGAGTGGCATCAGAGCTGAGGACCAGAGTGGCCCCTCAGTTGCTATGTGGAGACTGGAGAAAAGGGAGAGGAGAAAAAAGGGGGAGAGAGAGATCTCGTTTGTGGGATTCTTCAGTAGCAGGAGGCTACAGTTCAAAGTTTGTGAAACCGACAGACTGTTGGGCACTGATTGTCAGGGGGATCAATGGCAGAGGTAGACAAATGGTTTGAATCATAGAAATGATCACATTTTAGAACCAAATGGGATTTTAAACCTAGGGGGAGTGGGTTGGGGCTCATTTAGTCCAAATCCTCTCATTTCCCAGATGACAAAGATAAAGCCCCAAATGCTATTTCTGATATGTCTGGGACCCTGTGCATAGGTTCCCCAAGAGTAATCTGGACGGTGGTTCCTGAATGCCATTTAGATGTCTCCTATCAGTTGAATCCCTCCTCACCCATGCCAAGTATCAGCAGACTTGCTTTCACTGTGTAGAAGGGAGTTCAGAAGACTGTGTGGCTCGTTGTCAAGTGCCAGGCTCGTTTTCGGTCTTTTGTGATGTTATTCTCTGTGTGCTGGTCACAGTTCTCGGAAGCCATGAGAACAAGACCTTTAAGAAAATTCTCTCTTGTGTATCAACATTTATGCTTCTTTTCTATTGAGTAATAAGTAGAAACTGTTTTCAGTACAGTAGATATATTCCTTTTTCATATTTAATTTATACTTGAAACTTGATGGCCTCAATTGGGGTGAAATTCTGGAGTGTTGAGAAGTGTGCCTGGGTCATGAAGTATTCGTCTTCGTGTGGTAGTCCTGCCAGCTCTGTGTCGTTACAGCTCAGGAGCTGGGGCCCACTCCTGACACCGCTGTTGAGCCAGAGGCGCTAGAAAATCTCGAGGATTTTAGTCTACAGAGTTATTGAGATAAGTGACAATAGTTTCCTGTTGGATGCTATTTTTTTTTTAGGTTTTTGTCACAGGGCGCTTGTTTTCCAGAGAGGGAGCGGGAACATGAGAAATCTGACCCACACCCTGGGAAGGGAAGAAGAACATGCAGCAGTCCCATCCTATTCATTCTTTTCTCTTGATTTCAGGCATGCACGCACACACACACACACACACACACACACACACACGCCTGGCTTGAGAGTCGGGAACTGTAACCATAGTCAGCCATGTTGGAGTCCCAGTGCCTTAATCACCATGCCACCTGCTGGCTGTGAATGCTCCTACTGTAACTTAAAGATGCTTTAGAGAATGAAAGAAAGTAAGAGTTAGATATATCTTGCTAAGATTTGTAAAGGACAACTCAGAAAATGGTCTAGTCAATAGTAATAATCATAATTACAAGTGTCAGGATGATGGCAATTACAGAAGTTCATGGATTAGTAGTAGAAAATGTGCATCAGCTCGGTGTGCCAGACTGCTATTGATAAAGGATTTATTCTGATGATTGTGGTAGCCGAACACCATCCTTAGTCCAGAATTCCAGATTCATTCTGTCTCTGGTATGTATACCCCCATAACACCAGCACGCAGACTCAACACCAAGCTAGGATTAAATTGTTGGATTCCAATTTTGCATTTGCAATTGATTATTTCTTTTCCCTTGGCAAGTAAGTTGCTTAAGTAAAAGTACAGAATACCTAGGCCCTTGAAATTATTTTGTGGATAAGAATTCCATCAATTTTACTAAGGTTGCATCAAGTCACTTAATCTATTTGCTTTTCTAAAAGAAGACCTAACATGGGATACTCTTAGATAATACAAGGATGTCACAGTAGCTGAGCTTTCCCTGGCTCCTGAACAGCTCACCTCTGGGGTCTCAGAGTGACATCAGTACACGAGGAGGCAAGGAAAGGAAGGTGGCTTTGGCCTTAACCAACCCAGAGCTCCAGTGGTAATAGTAGCAGTGGGAATGAGTGTTGGTTGTTTGGACCAATAGTTACTGGGAACTCACTACATAATAGGCTTCAAGCTAAATGCTTTCTATGTTCTTTCTTGTTAAGACGTAGATATTAAGGCCAGCAGGTGGCATGGAGATGAAGATGCTGGACTCCCACATGGCCTGGAATTCCCCATGGCTGACCATGTGATGGGGAATCACACCTGGTGATTTGGAAATCATGCATACATATGTGTGTGCATACCTAAAATCTCAAGAGGAGGATGGAGAAGAAGGGATTGCAGTATGGCCATCCCTCACGGGCGATTTCTCACTTTTCCTCCCTCGATCTGTGTCTGACTAGTAGTACACGTGACCTGTGGAAAAAATCACTAGGAAAAAAAAGTAAATAGTACCGTGCTCCTTCTTTTCTATAGAGGCTTAAATAGCCATAGAGCAAGGCAGAGTTTTAAAGATCTGTCTCAGCCAACACTCAGATCTTAAGTCCAAGATCTTGAACTGATGCAGAAAACAGCTAAGAAAGACAAGGCATTTGTGGGACACAGAAATGGTTTATTACCTGTTGATAATGTTTATAGTATTCTCAACTGGACTGGTCTGAGGTGTGTTTCATGTTGTGTAAATTCTCTTTATAAGCCAAATGATGGATAGGGATTGAATGTATAAAAACTGTAAGAATAATAATAAGAATAAAAAAAGAGAACAGTTGAGTAAGTTCACACTTCCAGCTCCATGGGGAAGTGGAAGAGGAGAGTGAGACAGAAGCAGAAACCGCGTTTGTTCTCTGGGCACTGCGTGGCCTGCCCCACTGGAGGAAGAGAAAACTGCCAAAGGAAGATGTTGCCTTTCCACAGGGAACAACTTGCTGTCTCAGAGAAAGGAGAAAGAAAGGATAGTGTGTATGTTTCGATAACACAAACCAGTTGGGAAGATCTCTAGATAATAGAGATCTTATTGTTCTGGTAATAATAATAATCAGATGTCTCAGAATCCAGTCGATAAGAGAGGAGGTCTCTGTCCCTCAACCACAAGGCGTAATGGGTAGGAAAAGAATCGCAGAGGGACCTCCTAAGTTCTTTCCTAGACGGCTGCAGCTGTTTGCTCTTCGCAGTGGTATCTCTGTGGACTTGGTAAAGATGGATTTAACGTATTAGTTCATCTAATAGTTAGAGCTGATGTTTGCATTCAATTATGTGTGTATTATATGTTCATGTAATGCATGGAAGAGGGTCTTCAGAAAGTTCATAGAAATATGTATTATGAAAAAACTGAGTATGTAAATCTCTTGCAGCAAGATACACTCAGACCTTATTGTTTTTTAAATAATTATTTATGTAATTTTATTTATTATTATTTTAAAATTTGACCAGAGAGAGAAAGAGAAATTGAGAAAGCACGCTGCCAGGTCTGGACTCAATACCACCATCAGCCATGTGGAGTCCAGGGGGACTCCTTAAATGACTTAAACTACCGCACCTTAAACTACTGTGCCACCTGCCGGCCCATCAACTCATACTTTAATTACATTTTAGCATGACCTTTGCTGAAATACCCTAGAATATAATGCATAAAAAATACATTATTATTTTAAACCTTCTTTTATATTAATAATTACTTCTAAAACTTAGATAACATTATTTTTCTTCACTGGTTTTATTTTCCTTACAAACTCTATAGTCGTTGGTAGAAGAGGGAGAAAAAAAAAGTACTTTCACATAGTACACCTTGCCAAAAGAAGGCTGCCCATGTCTGCAGTATGTGGGCTCTATTGGGATGGAAAAAGAGGCTGCTGAAATACGCATTTTAAACATAAACAGCATTGTGGAATGTTAAACTGCATTATGGAACTAAAATATTCAAAATTGATGTTACTTAAAAGAAGAGCTTGTCGGGACCAGCAGATGGCATAATGGTTAAGTCTCCAGATTTCCACATGGCCAACTATAGTTGTCCCAGACCCGGACACGTAAAACACATACTGGGCGTGCGTGTGTGTGTGTGTGTGTGTGTGTGTGTGTGTGTGCCCAAAATCCTGAAAGGAGAATGGAGAAGGGATTGCAGCATGGCCTGGAGGAGGATTTCTCAGTTTCTGTTTCTCTGTCTCACTGTCTCGCTGGCGACCACACATGCTCTATGGGAAAAAATCTGTCTCTCAAGAAATAGAAAGCTCATCAGCTGCCATTTGGCTCAGATGTGAACACTGTTTTTCCTCAACACACTGCGCTTCCTTTAAGCCAGGGTTAATGGAGGTAAAGGCTAAGGCCCTTACTATGAGATATATGGTCACTTAGCTTCCAAATATTTAATTTAAACCAATATTATATTTATTAAGAACTTTTTAAAATAACTGTGCATTGCACATTATAGTTGCTTGCATTGACTTTCTTTTAAATTCTTTGGACTATTTTCCTGAGAGGTGGGAGGGAGAAAGTACTCACCCATGGGTATATAGTCACATTGCAATCCCCTGTCAGGATCTGGGGCGTGCACATATACACACACGTGCACGTGCACACACACACACACCTGGAGTGTCATTCAAGCCACCAGGACCATGATTTGAGTCACGGCCAGCATTAAACATTTGAGAATATATCTACATTTTTTTCTAAATTTAATAGAAATGGTTGTAACTACCGTGGAAAACTCCATTGTACTTGGCACATACACAGTGAGTATATCCTTTTTTAAGAAATAGAAAATGAATAATAAATACAGAGAAAAGTACACAAAACATGATCACACAGCTCAATGGATGATAATGAATTATTAGAGTGAAAACGTCTAACCATTAATCAAGTCTAGAAATAAGGAATCACCACAGCCTTGAATACTCCCCCTCCCACCCAACTATCTTATCATAAAGCTGGCTCTTGTCTTCTATTCCTCTTTATTTAAATCAGATCATACAATACATTATATTCTTTTGTTCGAGGCCTTTTCTTCTCAACATGATGTGTGTGAGTTTTTTTCATGTTGTGATTCATTCATTTTCACAGCTATGTGGTATTTTACTACACATATAATTTTCCACTCTACTGTTGACAGATCATTGTTTCCAATTTTAAAGTGAATGAATCTTCTAATTGCATGTGTGCACATATTATTGGGTTTACACCAAAGAAAGGAATTGCTGGAATATAAATATGGATACCTGTATCTATTTAGTAATTAATTCCAAGTTTCCTGAGAGAGCGTGCCAGCTTCTACTCACATTGTTTGGCAGTTCCTGTTGCTCCAAATCCTCTTCAACATTTGACAGTGTTAGTCTTTTTTAATTTTAGCCAACCTAGTCTAGGTTTAATGATAACCCTCTATAGGGTGAGTGTGCTCAATGGAGAAACAGAGACAGAGAGAGACAGAGTGGGGGAAAACACCCACACCCCACCCCCTCTGCCAAGAGGATAGCCACTCCACAATCCCTTCTCGTCCAGGGATTTTTGTCATGCATACACACAAGTCTCGGTTGATTTTCAAGCCACCAGGTCAAGCTGCAGTTGGTCAAGTGGTAATCCAGTGCATTAACCACTGTGCCATCTGTTGGCCCAGAGCCTGGCAGTTTAATTGAGTGGATATTTACAGAGGTGTGGGCAAGGCTTACGGGATGGATAAGTACAGTAAAGCCCTCTGGACTAGCAAAATTTGGAAGGGAAAAATAATTCGGCCAAGGGTGGACCAGCAGAAGAAAGGTTGCCCATCAAGGTCAGTGTCTGTGGTAGGGGGAATGCTGCACTCTAGAACCATCACCAGCAGAGATGAAGGGGGGGAAATACAGACCTGACTTCTGTACCCGGCCAATAACTCCTGACAGCTTTACCCCTTCCCAGAAGTAGAAACCTGAGGGAAAGCCATTCTAGTCCTTAAACATCAGCCTCCCTGGGCAGGTGGTGGTATGAGATGAAGAAGGGGCAAATGGAAAGGGGTACCAGGGTCCCCTGGTGATCCTGGGGCAGAAGTTATAGAAGCTTTCCTTGAATAGAAGAAAAGGCCAAGGGTAGAACCGTGGACATTTGAGTGTGTAGTGTAGTCATCATGGATATTTTGTATATTTGTTTCTTTAGATATATGGAAAGCAAAATGTTTATTTTCAATTTTGGCTTATTAAAACTGCTTATTGAATACTTAATTCATTGGTTAAAGGTCCATGATAAAGGATAGCTACTTGTCGCTCTCTGCTTGGCTGCTGCTTGAGTAGGCAGAAGAGTATCTCCTTGTTGTGCCAAATATAAAATTATACAGAAAGGAACTTATTATTACATTAAAAGCCAAACATTTTGTCTTCTAGTAGTTTGAGCACTTATGCAAGAATGCAGGGCGCTGCATATATTCCCAGCATCGCTAGCAGTGAGAATGCAAACTGTAATAATCTGGCATATGAGCCTTGTTTAATGCTCTTCTAATGGGAATTGCAAGTGATTAAATACTGTGATTTCAATCTTGGCATTTTAGTAACCCAATAAGATAGATGAAAAGGCAGAAACAAATTAGATTATGTAATGATATTTTATTCTGACTAAGAAGTCCAGTTATTCTCTGTAATATTTTGTTTTGTTTTGTTTTTAAGCCTATCATGGGATTCTGTTAAAAATGCTCTAATAAGAGTTCTGTCCTCTTTTCACTGCAGTCTGTTTTCATGACCATATAAAAAATTAATCCAAAATCAAATAATCTCCCCAATTGAACAAAAACAACTTTATACTGTTCTATCATCTTTTGAGACAACATCAAAATAACTCCTACCTTTTTCTGCCCCAAAGTGTGATTTTGGCATCCGTTGGGCAATATGGAAACAGTGACAGCCTCTCATTAGGTCCTCCTGGCCTTGGGGAGACAAATGGGTCTAAGTAAATAGAGGGGACATTTTCCCCAAGTCGGGATGCTGGGGTCATGGATGTGGGAGCCGAGATGCAGCTCATGGGGCAGTAGCTTATCTTCTCAGCCGTAGCCTACATCCCAGACAGCTCTCTACAGTTTCTGATTCCCAGACAGAAGCTTGTATGAAGTAGTTTAGAGCGTCTGGATGCTTGCTACAACCTAAATAGCATGGGATCTCTGCTCTTAGACTAGTTCTAAGCTTCAGTGTTTTTCCCAAACTGTCGTATTGGATCTTCTCTCTATGATCTGTGGCCACCGTCCATGAGTGAGCCACATACAGTCCCCAAAACAGAGTATGGGGAGCCATGAAGACAAAGAGATGGTGAGCCACTAGTCCTCTTTAGTTCAACCTATCACAAATCTGCACCAAGGAAGAGATATCATAATTGTTTCCCTAGTATTGAAGATTCTTCTATAAGCTCAACCAATGTTTAGCAACTTTATGATAAAATAAAATGTGTCCTTCATATGGGAAATGTTGTGGCTCCCTCTTTAGTAAAATTCACCACTGCTCCAGATGCAATCCTGGAGGCTCCTCCACACAGCAGTGAACTCACTTTGCCCATTAAGTTTGAGGAGCTTAACCTTCCCTCAGACTTCCTTTCTAGTAAGGCATGCTAAACTAGCAGTGATCAAGCTACCAGGAATGTGGAAGGGACTCTGCTAGGTAGTGTCAGAAACAGCTTTGTTTAAGGCCTGTCCGAAATACGTGTTTACACCCGTGTTAGGCGGTGCTTGAGCCATTGTAATTGAAGGTTGAGTACTCAGCTTGGTTAGCTTAGGACTTGTTTTTGTTGGGCTTAAGCACTGAAGAAATGTCATGCTAACCCCACTACAATTGCCTAATGTGGAAACAGAAACAGTAAGTTACCAGCCTTCAGGGAGACACTGGAGATAAGGAGAGTAGATACCCACTGCCACTGTGCTAGGCAGTCAGATCGCCACGTGGGTGTTCGCTGAGCATAGAATCGGCAGAGATGAGCTTTCGTTCGGTGGTTCTGCAAGAACATCAGTGGCGACCACGATGTACTCAGTGCCCGTGTGCAGGTGCCGTTCTTCCCTGTGCACTCGGGCTCCAGCCCTCATAGCAGCCTAGAAAGCTGCTATGGTGGTTGCAGTTTCATGTGTCAGGACACTGATGCTGGAGTGACAGTGACCACCAATTCCTTCCTATTCCTTCTGAGCCCTTCCTTACATTTAATTACTAAGCTCATGTTCCTTCATTCTTTTTCTTCTTTCTTTCTTTCTTTCTTTCTTTCTTTCTTTCTTTCTTTCTTTCTTTCTTTCTTTTATTTTTGGAGAGGTTTTTGCTATAGGGCATGTGCACTCGCCAGACAGACAGACAGAGACAGAGAGACAGAAAGCGAGAAATCACCCCTCAGGGGGGATGGCCACGCCACAATCCCTTCTCCTCCACTCTCCTCTCAGGATCTTGGGCACGCACGCACACGCGCCCGGTGTGAGTTTTAAGCCACCGGGTCCGGGACTCGAACCGCGGTTGACTACGTGGGAGTTCAGTGACATAGCCATTACGCTAACTGCTGGTCCCATTTTTTTCTTTCTTTTTAAATTGTCAAAGGGCACGTGCTTTCCCCAGAGGTAGATGAGGAGAGCACCCCCCCACACACCCCAATGGGGCATGGTCATGCTGCAATCCTTTCTTCTCCATTTCTCCGTGCTATCAGTGTTTGGGGCAGCACACAGCACCAGACTGTACCTGGTGTCTTTAAGCCACCACAACTGGGGTTCGACCCCTGGTCAACCATGTGGGATCCAGCTCCCTTAGGCACTAGCCTGAGGGCCAGTCCTGAGTTTTATGTTCTTACCTTCTGCATGTGACTTTATGATCTTCATAAGGAGGATCCACTCCAAAGAGTGTCCAAGGTTCTGTGCAGGAGAAAGACAGGCAGACCGGTGTTCAGATTTGCCTCAGCAAGGGGGTTCCTCCACCCAGGTGTCTATAGCAGCTCCAATCATAAGTGCCTAGACCTGGAGGCAGCATTTTACTTCAGTAGGTGATTGGATAAATACAGTAGACCATCCTGACCATGGACTGTTACTCAATGCTAATAAGAAATGGGCTGTTAATTCATGAAAAGATACAGAGGAAACTTAAATATGTATTGCTAAGTGAAAGCCAATTGGAAAAAGCTGTATTTCGAACACTGCCAACTACATGATATCCTGGAAAAGGCAAAGCTGAGGAGACAGTGAGAGCTCAGTGGTTGCAGGGGTCGAGGGAGGAGGAAGAACTGGTGATAGACGGGATTTGGGGGTGCAGTGGGACAACTCTGGGTAGCCCTCTAGTACTGGGTACATGTCATCGTACATTTGTGCAGACCCATAGAACGGACGACACCAAGAACGAGCCCTGATGTGAGCTGTGGACTGGAGTCACAGTGAGGTGGCACGGGTTCATCAGTTGGTGCAAATGTGCCACTCGGGGGGGGGGGGGATGTTGATAAGAGCAGGAGGCTGTTCAAGTGTAGGGGTGCTGGTGTACGGAAATCGCTATCATCTCTCTATTTTTCTGTGAACCTAAACTGGCTCTTTTTTGCGGGGGTGGGGTGGATTTTTGCTATAGGGTACGTATATTCATCAGAGAGAGAGGAAGAGACAAGAAGAAAAAAGGCGAGAAATCATCCCCTGGGAGGGTTGGACATGCTGCAGTCCCTTCTCCCATATTTTCCTCCTGGGATTTTGGGCCATGCACACACACCTGGTATGTTGTGTCCAGGATTTGAACTGCAGAGTTGACCATGTTGGATTCAGCACCTTAACCACTATGCCACTTGCTGGCCCTCTAAAATTTCCCTTTAAAAAAAGTCTACTAAGGACCAGTGAATGGTGTGGTGATTAAAGTGCTGGATCCCACATGACTGACAGTACAGTTTGAGTCCTGGACCCAGCGGCTTAAAAATCATACTGGGCACATGTGCATGTGTGCCCAAAGTCCCGAGAATAATGGAGGAAAAGGAAGTGAAGTGTGGATATCTCCCCTTTCTCTCTCTCTCTCTCTCTCTCTCTCTCTCTCTCTCTCTCTGTCTCTCTATAGCAAACAGACTCGTCCCCTATCAAACTAGGGGGAAAAAACTACTGAAACAGAGGGTCTTGATAGTTCAATATTTGAAACCACATCATATGCCATATTCCCATCCCTAATATGTGTGTATATATGTATATGTATTTAAACATACATGTATACATTAGGAGAGGAAAATGTTAGTATCACTTATGATAAATATATATACATATAAATACATGTATCATGTTTGATTTTTATTATCAACGTGTGTGTGTGTGTGTGTGTGTGTGTGTGTGAATTGCACATTTGTTAGATCCCAGGCTCAGTATATAAGATTTCCCAAGACCTTTTCCCCAGTCGCTCTTGGACTGCTGACAAGGACCTGTTGGTGTGGTGTCTGAGGTCACTCGGCTGCTGGTGGTCTGACACACCTGTTTCCGGAATTCCCGATGCCCTCCTCAGTGAGCAGCCATGTGAAAGTTTTCCTGGGCACATACTGGGAGTGTGTTTGATGGTTTGTTTCTATAAGGTAATTAACTAAACCAGAGCTTTCTTACTTGCATTCCTGTCTGGACAAAGGCATGTCGTCCCCCCTTGTGTAGAAATAGGCGATCCCACCTCTCAGCTGCCTCTCTCCGGAATAAACATTTGTAAAGCGGGATACAGTTTCCTGACTTTATCTACAGATCCTGGAGGGACCCTCAACTCCCGTGAAGGAGAGCCATGGAGCCCAGCATCCTGCCAGGAGAAAACGGGCCGGATCTTCAACCCTTACTCGCGGGAACTCACTGACTAGTTACCTTCAGGCTTTTCGGGGAAAGGTAGAATCAAAGGGAAGCAGGCATAGAAATGTCAGATGCCCAGACTTCTGTGAGAAGAACTCCCTTGGCATTCTTTCGGGTGGGGGACCACCCAAGCCTGCCTCTAGTAGTTTTCGTGTTTTTCAAGATGCGAATTAGTTGTCTTGTGAATGATTCTCAAGTTGAATTTGGACTTCATGGAATGTTCTTACTACCTTCTAAATTTTGGAATTTCAGAAAAATAGTAGGTTTTTATTTCTAAATTGAAGGAGAAAAAAAAAGTGAAAGTATGCATTTCACTTCATAATTGTTCAGATCGAGTCTGCTGTGGGTCACAAACTCCAGCCATCCTCTCCTGGAGTTTTGGACGTAACTACTCTTCTTCATTTTTTTAGGCATATATTGATAACTAAGTTTGGTTCTGCAAGAAACACTTACGAATTAGATCGGAAGAATTGCTCGTGTTTTCTGGTAGGAAGGAATGGACGTAAGCTCTCCCACTGCTGTTTGTCTCTCAGGGAGCAAATACTTAGGCATAGAGCTGAGTGGACGATCCAGCCGGAGACCTGTTTCGTAGTAAAGAGCTGACATGGGATAGACTAATAGGTTGTAGTCATTTCTAATTAGATATGAGCAATTTTACTAGTTTCTGAATGGGCGTCAAAGCCTCGGGTTATTTTCAGAAGAAATAGTTGTTTTTCTGGGAGTAACTTGGTCGTCTTCTCACATGTAAATGAGGTAACTTTGGATTTTTATTTTACTTCACCAGAAGTATCATCTGAGACGGGCCAGCGTGTGGTATGGTGGTTAAGACGCTGGACTCCCACATGGCTGACCATGGTTCAAGACCCAGAACCAGCAGCTTGCTTTCTCTCTCTCTCTCTTTCTCTCTCTCTCTCTCTCTCTCTCTCTCTCTTCTGTCTCTGGTGAGTGCACATGCCCTATAGCAAATTAAACAAATAATAATAATAATTAAATATTTTTTAAAAGAAAATAGAAGTAGCATCTGAGTGACAAATAAACCAGCCCATTTTTGAAAAGTTCAAAATGAAAAAAGAGCAAGAAGGAGAAAGTGAGAAAATCCCTCCCACCCCCTCCACCATATTTCAGCCTCTTTTATTTTCTACTGAGAGGAAATTCATTATCTGATCTTTGGTTTCATTTATTTCAGAGTCTGTGCTGTGCTCTTAGTGGAGCTGGCTTCTGCCAAGATTATATTCTGACAGGGTGATGGGGGCCGGAGCCCGGCTGGCAGTGTGAGAGCGCTTGCTTTGCAAGGAGAAAATGGGTGCCCCACCCCCTCGCTTCACCCCGGAGCTGGTGGCAGAAGAGGAATTTGCTCTTCTCAGTTGATCTGTCTCTATCAGGGTCTCTCCTTTTGTGGCCCTACCTTCTGTAAGTGAGGAGAATGGAGATCGGTGTGTTGAACCTGTCATAAGCTGTTCTTTGGATTATCTACATGAAACATTTTCTATTAGAAAAGGGGCCAGGAGGCTGGAGGCTTCTGCAGACTGGCTGTTCTAGAAGTGGCTGTCCCCAAGGACTTCATGGGTGGCTGGGCTGGAGGTAGGGTGCAGAGACAGGCAGAGGAGTTTTCAGGATCAGATAGGGTGGTAGTCAGGCGTGTTTTAGAATTAATTTTCATTAGTCAAAAGCTTACATTTGACCATGGTCCATTATAACCAAGGCATGAGCTTGTTCAGAACCCTCTCTTTTTCCACCTTTCTAACCCCAGGAGCACTTAGTTACTGATTGCTCGCTGAAAGGCCTAATCAGGACGGTGCCCCACAGAAAACAGGCACAAGCAGAACGCTGATGCCCAGGGCTGATTCTCAGAGAGTACAGGTTGCCTTTAAAACAGTGAAACCCAAATAATGAAACTGGCTCGACTCGGCCCTGCGAGACCGTGGGAAGCCCAGCGTGTGCTTGGGTACAGAGCGACCAGCTTCACGCTCCTTGTAGACGTCTGTGGTTAGTCGTCTTTCATACTCACGGGCAGCTCTGCCACGTGCATGCCCAGGCTTCCAGGCCGGGTGGCTTTGGGTGGTGACTGGCTTGCTTCCTTCCCTCCATGCAACACGGTGGTGGGCAGAGGGAAGTTTTAATGGCGTGCCGTGGATGTCTGGGTCAAAGGGAAAGCAGCCTCACAGCGACCGCGCTAAGCTTAGTTATTTAGAATTCTCAGGTGACTGACCAAAGGCTGACCTTTATTTTCCTGTATTCCGAGCGCCATGAATTTTCTCAAAGGCTGATTTTCTTTGCCTTTATAATAATGGCTAGTCATGTTCTCCTTGCATTGCATCGGCCCGATTTTAAAGCCCGAGTCCTGGAGACGACTGTGCCTGGTATTTTTGTTCCCCAGGACACCTTAGGTTCCCTTAACATCTTGATTTCTCTTGCAGACAGCTTTTGCCTGTGGAGATGCGTGTCTCATGCGTGCGCTGTGTCTGGTTTCTTTGTACCCAGGCCTTCTGCCTTATCTAGCCCGACCTACCCGGACCTGCCCTTTATCCGGATCTCCCCGCACCGGAATCCCGCTGCAGCGTCGGAGTCTCCCTTCAGCCCTCCGCATCCCTACATCAACCCGTACATGGACTACATCCGCTCTCTGCACAGCAGCCCGTCCCTCTCCATGATCTCGGCAGCCCGGGGGCTGAGCCCCACCGACAGTAAGTCTCAGGCCACCTCTGCCCCCACAGGCCGTGCCTCCTCCCCATCTCTCTGGAGTCAAAGCAGGCCTCATGTTTCTCACGTGTGGCCCACGTGCCAGACACCGTCCTAAGGGCTTCAAGTGTGCGGTTTCATTTCCGCCTTCAGCACCTCTGTGCCAGCAGTGGTGTGTGTGTCCCTTTCAGTAAGAACCACACCGTGCAGGGGATCCAGTCACTTGTCCCCGATCCACGGACCCCTACATCCTTGCTTTCACCACTGTTGGGTTCTGCTTCTCCACGTATGATGGGGCCCAGGTGGTTCAGTACTGTTGGTCCATGGACCACGCTTTGAGGAGCAGAGGCTTGGCAAACATGGCGGTCCACACCTGTTGCGTGTGCCTCCTGTCCTTGACCACACCACGTGGAAGCTAGCCGAGAGAAGTGAGAAACAAAAGGAACTTCAACTTTGTTTCTACAGTACTTGATCTTAGGCTCTTCAGGATCCGATCGCCGTTGGTCCTATTAGCTGCCATTACTTTCCATGGGACTCTTTTTTCTTTTGTTTTTGATTTGCTGTAAGGTGCCTGCACTTGCCGTATAGAGAGAGACCAAGGAGAGTCACAGTGAGAAAAGCACCACTCAGGAATGAGAGCCACATTGCAGTCCTTTGTCCTCTATTTTCCTTTCGGGATTTTGGGCACGCATACACATGCACCCAGTGTGTTTCTCAGTCCACCGTGTCTGGGATGTGAACTGTGCCATCAGCGTCGTAGGATCCAGCCACCCCAACCACCACACCCCTGGTTGGCCCATTATGTGACTCTTTGATAGGAACCATTTATTCCCCTATTGTCAGGTTATAAACCATTCCTTCCATTGAGGGAAGTATTGCCCCCATGTCATGCATACACATACAAATTTGCTTACTCACAGTTGTCAAAATCTGAATTAAGAACTGGAATTCTACGAGCCTTATTAATTTCACAGGATGCGTTTTGAGTTCCTTGCAGCAAATCCCAGGTTGCAACTCTTATTTCAGAGCAAAGAGAAGCAGCGGGTCTTCGTTGCCCGAGCAGCGCTTGCTGTGTGATGTGACTCCTGGGCCCTGTCCTCCAGCTCACTCTCCGAGCTGGCTGCTCACAGCGGAGGCTGCGTGAAGTTTCCCAGGAGCGACGCACGCAGTCGAGTGTCCAGGAGAGCTGTCCTCCAGAAACAGCTTCTGGCTCATTTTTTCCCTTTTGATTCAGTGCAGTGAATATACTTGGAAGGGACCTAAAGGATACAATTTGGACAAGGTTCACATTTTAAAAATGAAATAAAGCGATTGGAGAGTCACATCTGAGTTGGTTCTTCTACTTTAATTTTTCCAGCAAACAAAATAGATAGAGAACCTTCTTCACGGTGTGCTTGGGAGTTGATGGAACAGACAGAGGGAGAGAGGGACGCTAAGTAACCATGGACCCTGGGCTGGCCCTGTGGCCTGGTGGTTAAGGGAACTGGATACCACATGGCCAGCTACTCAGTTTGAATCCAGCCCTGGTGGCTTAAAAAACACACTGGATACATGCACATGTGACCCGATTCCAGCAGAATGGAGAAATGGAGGAGAAGGAATTGTGGCATGATCACACCCATTGAGGGGTGTCTTGTGCCCCCTCTCTTTCTCTGTGTCTCTTTAGCAAGTGCATGTGCGCCTTCTGGTGATTATTTAAAGAGCAAACAGTGGACTTGAATTATGCCTAGCATAACAGAAATTTAGCTAGGCTTGTGGAAGGTAGTACTTAGAGTTAATCCACTGAAAAACATACTTATCATCTAGTTTCCATAGCATTTGATGATGAATACAGACAAAACACCCTTTGGTTGGCTGATCTGCTTTTTTTCCCTGCCTCTCAAGAGTCTAATTAATACTCAGTCCAATAAAGTAATATTACTAATATTTCTCTTTTGCCATCTAAGATTTTATATCTCTATTTTTACCATATATCTTGGATTAAAAGTATGCAGGCATAAATAAAAACCATCCAGAGACCTGTCACTGGAGTTTTTAGGTAATAATTGTAAAAATGACTTTTACCAATGGAATGTTCTCTGCTCAGCTCTTTACATAGACCACGTCTTTTTACCTTTTCCCCCTCTCTCCACAACTGCATGGAGCTGGTTTGAACCCAGCTCTCCGTCAGTCTACATGCCACCCTCAGAAGAGCTCCCGTATCTTGCTGCTTTTACACATAAATTGGCAGGTGGGAACCGATTATTATCCCACTCTTATAAAGCTGACTCTTGCCAGTAAATTGCTCCAGATTGATAGGTATATTTTCTTTTTTGATTTTGTAATGAAAAAAAAAAAGTGGGGGGAAAGTGAGCTTTTAAATTATGGAACACAAAATTGCAGCTTATCCTACAGTGGTGTGTTATTAAGGCAGTGTGCCTTTTCTCCCCTTGTAAATCCTGACTGCTTATGTTGGTGAGTGTTAATTCAGACACTCCGAGAGCCCAGGGAAGTACTTTCAGTAGGTCTGGAGAGATTTCGTAGCTGTCTGCTGTGGTAAGAGATGTGAACATACAGTTATTTGATTTAAGAAGCTATCTTCTTTGGGAGGCAAACAGTTACGGACATTTAATCCTCTGGAATTCTTGTGGATTTCTTTAGATTTCCATCAAAAACTGTGTAAGGCCTTCATTTTCCCTATGCCTTTCCCCTAGTTTTGTTTTCAAATGAAAACTACCCAACTGACCTCAGTGAGAGCACAATTTGAGGTAAAGGAGCTTTACTACCCGGCTTGAGCATCCCTAATCCAAAAACCCAAAACCTGAAATGTTCTAGAATCTCTAACTCTTTGAGGGCCAACATGACACAAGTGGAAACTTTCACGTGACCTCGTTTGCTGGAGTGTGGTCAAAACTAGGTATTATATGGCATTACCTGCAGGCTGTGTCTAAGGTATATTTGAAACAAATGAGGTTGCTCTATAGACTTGGGTTTCAGCCCCAAGATACCTTGTTACATATAAGCCAGCAGTATGAAAGTTGAAAAACTCCGAAATTCTTCTGGTCCCAAACATTTTGGGTGAGGGATACGTAGCCTGTAATGAGCCATAGGAGGAACTGCACAAGTGGAGTTCCGGATGCCTCAGGAAAGTATCCCATTAACCTTCTAACAACCTGTACGTGCACCTTTCCTGTCTCTTGCAGCACCGCACGCTGGAGTCAGCCCCGCGGAGTACTACCATCAGATGGCGCTGCTCACCGGCCAGCGCAGCCCCTATGCAGACATCCTTCCCTCCGCTGCCACCGCAGGCGCGGGTGCCATCCACATGGAGTATCTTCATGCCATGGATAGTAAGTGGCCAGGCTGTCTCTGGAGTCCGGGTGGGGGGAGGATGGTCAGCTTCTAATTTCCTAAAAGAAGAGGAAGATGTTGAGATCAGGTGACTGTCTCATTTTTCAATCCCAAGGAAAAACTATCCAGGGATGCCCTGTTTAGCTCAAGGTTACCAGTAAAGCCACCAGGTGCAGGTGAATGTAATATGACAACTGTGTATAAATATAACTGGTTTAAAAACTACCCTTCTCTGATTGTCTTGATTAAAAAAAAGAGGGGCACAGAGACTCCTTGGTTTCATGGATTTTTTTCCTTCTTTTTTTAATATTTGTCCTAGGATGTATATGCTCACCAAGAGACAGAGAAAGGGAAAGTGAGAAGTCACCCCCCATGGGGGAGGGCCACACCACGATCCCATCACCTCCAGTCTCCTCTTAGGATTTTGGGCACACATGAACATGTACCCAGCATGTTCTTCATACCACCGGGCCTGGGATTTGAACCACAGAGTCAACCATGTGGGATCTAACACCTTAACCACCACACCACCTGCTGGTCCCAATCCCATGGATTTATTTTATGCTTTAACAGCTAATTAAAAAAAAAAAGAACTCTGTACTTGATTTTACACTTTTTTTTAAAAAGAGGTTTTTGCTTTCGGTTGTGTGCTGGAGAGAGAGAGAGAGACACACACAGAAACAGTGAAAAGGAAAGAGAGAAATCACCCCTCAGGACGGATGACTATGCCACCACCCCTTCTCCATTCTCCTTTCAGGAACTTGGGCACACATGCACACGTGCCTGGTATGAGTTTCAAACCACCGGGTCTTGGACTCGAACTGTGATTAGTCATGTAGGCATCTAGCTATGTAACCACTCCACCATCTGCTGTCCTCTTGATTTTTATGTTACTTTTTTTAAAATGTTGCCTCTAATGCTTGGTCGTTTGTTTCCTTCCTTCCTTCCTTCCTTCCTTCCTTCCTTCCTTCCTTCCTTCCTTCCTTCCTTCCTTCCTTTTCTCTCTCTTTCTTTCTTTTTCTTTTTAATTGTTAGAAAGAATGTGCCCTCACCAGAGGGGGAGAGAGAGAACTCCCAATTGAACATGGACACGACATAACCTCTTCTCCTCCTTTGTTCCTTGTGGGAGTTCAGGGACACGTGGACATGCACCCTGCATGTTTTTCAAGCCCCCGGGCAGTGCTATCTACCGTGGTCAGTCATGTTGGATCCAGGTCCTCACGCACACACTTAACTGCTGCACCTCCAGGCCTGCAAGTCTTCTCTTTACGTTAAACAGTGATGTTTTATTGATCTTACTATAGCTGTTAAATACATAAAGGGTCAGTATAATTACAAGTATGAACAATAAATACATTTCCAAGTCAGAAGGGGATACTTTTTGTACATACCAGTAGAAGAAAGTGGGATCATTTGCTGCATGTTGTATCTCTTATTCCGGGAGCCCTGGAGGCCGTGAGGATTCTTGGTTCACATGCATTGACTACCGAGCCTGTAAGCATCACTTCACAGAGCACCCCAGAGTTCCCATCTACTTGGATCCGTTGAGAGCACATGCATTTGCTGGGTGCCTGCAGACAGGCCTACAGCTTCTTTTACATCACACGTGCACAAACGCCACTACCGTGGGATGTGACAACAGCTACCAGCAGATGTCTAGCGGGAGTTTTGTCTGTTTCCCTGGCAGTAGTGACAAACATCTGCTTTTCCGTCTATAATCTCTGGATCCTTCTGTGACAGACAGTGTACATTTGTCGACTTTGTATTGATCCAATTCAGTCCCCAGGTTTGGAGTAGAGAAAAGGTGGTCGCTCCACATAGGTAAGTCGACAGTTTCGGTCTCCAGACCGCTAAGACCTACCCAGTTTATTCAATGGGAAGAGAGCATAGTATTGCCTTGGTTTCTACTGGGGAGCTCATTACCACACACAAAGTAACGGAAAGACGTTATATCTTCTGCAGGGGTTCTGTTGTTTGGCTTTGTAGAGTAGAGAGCTTACATTTCAGATTCATCATAACCACATTTCAATTAGCGATTGTGGGGGGGAAAAAAGTTCAGTGTTATTATGCAAATTAGTTATTTAAAATCTGCAAATAAAGAATTAAAATAAGAAAGAATCCTTGGAAGGTCAGCCCACATTGCTTTCCCTATTTGATGAGAATGTGTTTAGTCAGGCAGTGGCGGTTTTTATCTAAATAAAGGATGAAGCTACCCTTTTACTTTGTAAAAACTAATTAAAGGAATTTTAATTTGCCTGAGTATATGGTAAATTGATTGTCATTAAGTAGGAATTTAGATGTCCTATCATTCATCACATAAAAAGAAACCTCCTTTTTCTTTGTCAGAATTTTTTATTAGAATAGAGAAACAAAATAATTAACAGAACACCAGATCGGCGATATCCGTTAGAACAATAAGAAAAGTCTGGCGTGTGTGAGGAGGAAAGCGGTGTGATCTGTGAAGAGCAGGCTCCTTGTCTTTCAGCTGTTTTGGAACTGTTCACCTTGTGTTTTAATGCCTCCCCTCAGCAGAGGATCCCAGACCACTGACTTTCTTCTGCATGTTATCGGGGGACTGGGAAGGGCAGATTAAAGGTTTACAAAGTGCTTAAGGTGCTATATGCTTCCTCCGTAAAGCAACGGAAAGAACATTTAGTTGGGACATGAAAAGATGAGCACCTAGAAATTTAAATCATAGTAGTTAGCATTAGTCATAACTTCCTACAGTAGGTGCCCGCTCCAGCAGCAGATCCCACCCTGGGATTTCGCTGGTCATGCTGGTCTGTTACGGAGTTCCAGGACTCTTACTTGGTAGAAGCCTCCGTAAACTGGTTCAGGTGCGTGCCTGGCTTTTCAGTGTGCCCACAGTGGACAGTTCTGGGTTTTAGCAAGATACAGGGCAGAGTGCGTGTGCAGTTAGAATAAACAAGTCTGATCATGGCACAGGTTCTACCTCACGCGAGTAGAGCAACTTAATAGATACGAGATCATGTAATCCCTATAAGGAACATCCTACGGCCAGGGCACCTGAAACCCACGCTACGTATATTGACTGAAACTGACTTAAATAAGATCCAGCCTTGGAGGGAAAAAAACAAAGAGTGGGAATGCTCCAGCTCGGCTGTGTGTGACCTGAAGGGTCCACGGGAAAGGTGAAGAGGTCTTCTGAGGTCCCTGGGCCCTGTCTGTGCATGATGTGAAGGGAAGACAAGGACTTGGTGTTTCGTAACCTCAAGTGGCCTCCTTACCTCGTATATCTACCTTTTAGTTTAGGATTTTAAAATGAGAGGTTAGTGAGTTAAAAAATGTGGGTCAGCCCCATAGCCTACTGTTCAAGGAGCTGGATCCCACATGGCAGACCACAGCTGGAAACTTGACCTCAGCAGCTTGAAAAACATGTCAGGTGCATGTACGTGCCAAAATCCAGACAGGATGGAGAAATGGAGAAGGGGGCGCTGCTCCCTCTGTCTGTCTCACTCTGGTGAGCACACGTGTCCTCCGGTAATTAAGAGACTCCGAGCTACATCCCTGCAAACAGGATATTTAGCATCTCTTATTTCTGACACTGCCAGTGATCGCTAAATCCATTAGGAAGGGCTATTGTTGAGGATCATGTGGAAGTTGACCATAAATATAATTTCTCTTTGGTCTTGTTTGGAAGTGGCAAAGTGTTTCTGAAAAATTCCTAGGATCAAATTGATCTCTTCTATTGAATGAACGTGCAAGTTGTGTTCGAGGCCGATGCCGTAGGAAAAGTAAGATGCTGATTTTAATGCCTAAAAATGTGTTGTAGCTGAGATTGTTATTTTGAACTGGAATGCCCTGAATCAGGCTGGTAATGAAACTATTCTAAATGGAGGCACTCACTTTCAATGTGCCTGAAAGAAAGATTTAAGTAGATACCATTCATCATTCAGATTGGTGTTCTAGGTTGGTACATGGATGTTACTAAATTACTGAGTGCCAGTTTATAGTTTTTTCTTTAAACGGTTTCTGTAGGATTATAGAAATGTCTCATTTCATTAAATTACCTCAAGGTATGTTGTATTATTATCTTATGTCAAGATATGTCTCTGCTGAAGAAAGCACTCTCATTGAGCGTTTGGGAGGCCGAGTTTCCATAGAGAGATACCTACCTGTGGCTTTCTAGGTGCCCCAGCTTGCCCTGCTCCTGTAGCTGGCATACCTGTGCTGAGATAGAGGAGAAACCCTCCGATTTTATTTAAAACTAGCAGATTTGACTACGAGTGGGATTATGTTTTCATTCTATTAGGCTTTAGTTTGACGATTTTCTAACGTAAATGTGACCTTCAAAAACACACTGAGTGGACTTGTGGGCCACCTTTGCTGTTCCCCCTGGAATTCATATCTCTAATATCGACCAAACTGAACACAAATGGGCATTTGATTTTTAGTGCCTCAGGTGAAAACTACTGTAATAAGTTGGCATGCATGTAAGTTTGATACTAACCTCCAGGTAGGACTCCATTGGTGAGGTCTTTTTGAAGGCTAAAAATGCTAATAAATGCACCATCCACTCTTAGTTCTGACTGGAGAAGCAAAGCCCAGAAGAAAGTGAAAATGTTATATAGCCTCATCTAACATCATGCTTGCCGGGGTTTGTTCTCTATCTTGGAAAATTTGTAAATGAGCAACAGCCCAAGGATCTGAGATTATGGGGAAGTTAAGTTAGGGGTCCTCAACCACTTTCTTAGAGCAGGGGCCACATACTCTGTGTCGATGGGGTGGGGGCTATGCAGGGAGGGACGTGCAGCAGCATCACTGTCTCCCCACTAAATTTAGAGCACCCCATGAGCTGTGACAATTAAAATATCTCCAGATGTTGTCTAATATCCCCTGGGGGGCAAAATTGCCCCCAATTGAGAACTACTGATTGAAGGTAATGGATTTATAAGTTGTTTTAGTAATGCTTTAAGTATACCATGGAGCAGATAACTATGGAAATTATGGGGAAATGAGGGCATTACTAAGCTGAATATTTCTTTTTATCATTTTTTTCTTTCAGCTCATTGCCTTAAAATGGTATGGGTTGGGGTGGGGAGGGTGGTGTGTTGTGACTGTGGGAACCACTGTCTTTGTCGCTTGTGGTGAATTAATGATGGGAATATCTAAGCAGCCGTCAGATTCATAAATCACTAGAAATGAGAGGGATAACACATAAAAGTCTCTCCCTTTTGTTTAGCAATTTATCATTTTGCCTGCACATTAATAAACAGAGCTCCCCCGAGGTAAGCCCCTGGAAGATAAATATTTCTTCCTAATTTCCTCAATTGTAGCCAGTAGATCACGAGGGGGGGGAGAGGTGTTTGTCACCACCCTGGCCGGCTGCTTATCCTTCACTTCTTCCCCGCAGACGCGCAGCAATAAATAACACGGATAGAGTCCAACGGCAGGTAATCAGGTTCTGTTTTGTTTATATAACAGGCACCAGATTCTCCAGCCCCAGGCTGTCAGCCAGGCCGAGCCGAAAGCGCACGCTGTCCATATCACCACTGTCCGATCATAGCTTTGACCTTCAGACCATGATAAGGACGTCTCCCAACTCCTTAGTCACTATTCTCAATAATTCCCGTAGCAGTTCCTCCGCAAGTGGCTCCTACGGCCACTTATCTGCAAGTGCAATCAGGTACGTATCTTCCGGAATCCATTCTGTGTGATTTTAATGAAGTGTCAGCCCTCGGCTGTCCCAGTACTGATGTATTTGCAGTACCGACTGCATATGAGCAAGAAAACGGCAGCCTGACGCTGACCCGGTGCAGGTCAAATAGTCATGACAGTGAGTGGCAAAGCCAGTTCCTGGGCCAAAAATGAGTTGATTATTTTTGTAGACCTGAGTCAATAGTACATGCGTAGAAATGGCAGTTACTCAGTTACAGTGAAATCCGCTCCCTAAATTCAGTCTAACCCATCATTTTATCTAGGCCTTCTCTCGCTAATTCTAGTCTTCCAGAGAACACCTGACTTCATACCTGCTGGTATGACACGTATACAGAACAGGAGCAGAAATAAAAAGACCAGTGATGGCCAAAATCTTGCACAGCTGTTAAGGGAAAGGAGTCTGTGGAGGGGGAGAAAAAAAAGTTAACAGGATTTTTAGTCTAATGGAAAATAAGTGCAGATAATAGAAGGCACAGTTACCGGGAAGTGGAAAAAGAAAATTCCCTTGTTTTCCTGTTACGTGTCTTCAGCTTAATGGGAGTGATCTCTATTTTGACACATTCTTTGCAGTACAGGAAGAGCACTCTGACACTCCTCACACAGAGCACATCGTGTCTCTGCTTGCCTGTGTAAGTATAAGCATAGTCTTTTTGTAAACACAGTTAATATAAAATATTTCTCTCTGCTGGTCGTCAAGCTGGGGTTGATATCCATACATAGGGAATGAAAGTAAGTCAGCTTAGGAATTTTAAGTGTGTTTACACTGCTTTTTGTCAACAAGTAATCATTTATTGTTTGAACTGAGCTCGTTCACAAATAGTTATTTCAGACACGGAATTAGAGTTAGATTTTATTCTAATTAATTAAGCAATCCTGCTCGTAAATGTTAGCTCTCATGTTTTCCTAGGACTTTTTGCCAGTGACTTAAGAATTCAGTAACTAACCATGTTTTTCATTACAATTTTACAGACCATGCATGAGCCCTTTCTTATTTATCTATGTTTTTTTTTTTTTTTTAAATTAATTTACCAGAAGGCACTTGCACTTGCTGGAGAGAGACAGAGAGAGGGAAAGTGAGAAAGCATCCTTTTGCAGGATGGCCATGTGGTAGTTCCTTCTCCATTTCTTTATCCTGTTGGGATGTGGAGCATGCATGCACACAACACCCTGCACTGGTTCATAAACCAGTCCAGGACTCAAATCATGAGGTTGGTCACGTGGGCTGCAACCACTGTAACACCACTCCACAAGTTGGCCTGAGCCCTCACTTTTAAAAAGTACATACTAGGGAGCAGCAGGTGGTGTGGTGGTTGGGGCTGTGGACTCCCACGTGACTGACTGCAGGTTGGTTCCTGAACGAAATGGCCTGCTCTCTCATTTTCTCTTTCTCTGGTGAGCATATATGACCTCTAACAAATTAAAACAATTATAAATTGTAATTCTTTAAAAATAAATGTACAGACTAAAGCCATCTTTACTAGCTCTGCCTTTACTAGATAATGTTTTACTTGTTTCTGTGAATGAGCAGTAAGATTAGTTATTAGTTGATGAGTTTTCTGTGATGGATATGCATGTTAGCAACACCCTCATAGTCCTGGAAACAAACGTTAGCAATAGTAATATGCCCATATTTACCAGAAATAATGAAGATTCTCCATTACAGTTTCTTGTTCAGTTATCAGTGATGCTGTCAGGCAAGTTGGTGTTTAAATATTACAAATTCAAAGTGTGATACAATGTCACCTTCTGCTTCTGTCCTCAGCCAGCAGTGCATCCCAACTTACACTTCAGCCCTGAAGTTCAGTTTTCATATTTGTAAACTACAGATAAGACACCCACTCTATAGGACAGGGGCAAGTTTTATTTAAATCAGGGGACCTGCAGTGGCAGGAAGGGATCCCTAGCCATGGGCAAAGCCTCAGGAGAACCGACCCAGCATAGCCCATCAGGAGAGGAGTTACACTGTCCCAGCCTGGCCGTTCCTACATTCCTGGCCATAATATTCCCAGGTCTTAGCCTGCCTTGTGCCACATCTCATTTGCTGAGATTATGCAGTTATCGTGGGTTTGAAGAAGTCCCAGTGTTCAGGTGGTGAACATGTGGCACACAGTCCCATTCACACCAGCAATACCACAGAATCGCTCTTGGAGCATGCCTCTTCCTTCTCTTTCATTTTCTTCTCTCTGCCCAACTGTCCTGACTTTTCATAGCATCTGAAGGATGTAGATTAGGACCAGCAGTTGGTGCAATGGCTATGTCACTGGACTCCCATGTAGTCGACTGTGGTTCAAGTCATGGGCCGGGCAGCTTAAACTCACGCCGGGTGCATGTGCATGCATTCCCAAGATCCTGAGAGGAGAATGGAGGAGAAGGGATTGCAGCATGGCCATCCCCCCAGGGGGTGATTTCTTGCTTTCTGTCTCTCTTTCTCTCTCTGTCTTTCTGGTGAGTGCATGCACCCTATAGCAAAATCCTCTCCAAAAAAAAGAAAAGGATATAGGGTAGAATATGGCACACACATGGTCAAGTTGTTATCTTTATGCTTACCCGATCTTCAGTGACTTTTGGTTACCTTAGCTTTGCTCAGGTAAGCTAGCAACAGTACTTGAGAGACCATCAGTATCCTGATTTGAAACAATTGCTTTTCCCTTCTGCCTTGAAGGCTGTATAGCAGATCTCTTTATTCTCATTGGAAATAGAAGAAGAGAGTCACTTTAAAGACACTAAAGTCTACGATTGCCCCACGACCTAATGGACCCCACAGGGTTGACCATTGACAGTGGTTTGAATCCCAGTCCCGGTTACTTGAAACACTTGCTGTGCATATGCATATATGTTTGTGTGTGTGTGCCCCAAATCTTGATGAGATGAGGAAATGGAGAAGAAGTAGTGATAGCATGATCACACTCCACTGGGCAGTGCTTTCTCTCTCTCTCACACACTCTCACTCTCTCTCTCATTCTGGCAAGTGCACATGTCATCTGGGAATTAAAAAAAAAAAAAGATACTTAAAAGATCAGTTAGAGGGACCAGCAGTTAGGGTAATGGCTATGTTGCTGGACCCCCACGTAGTGGACCGCGGTTCGTGTCCTGGACCCGGTGGCTTAAAACTCACGCCGGGTGCGTGTGCGTGCATGCCCAAGATCCCGAGAGGAGAATGGAGGAGAAGGGATTGCAGCGTGGCCATCCCCCCTGGGGGGTGATTTCTCGCTTTCTGTCTCTCTGTCTCTCTCTGTCTGGCGAGCGCACGCGCCCTATAGCAAAAACCTCTCCAAAAAAAAAAAAAAGACCAGTTAGATTCAAGGAGACGCTGGACTGGGTTAACTGACCCTATGATGCATTCATTTCTTTCTTGACTTGAGCCTTTTCATGCATCTTCTTTCTCACAGTGTGATCTCTGTCTCCCTAGTGCACACCCACTGGAGCTAGGATATGTTGGTGCTGATGCATAGAAGGCAACCCAGAGAACCCCCGATGAGATCAGGTTGCCATATGATACAGCAATTATAATTGTCATCAGCACCAATTGCCAGTCCTTTACCTGGAGAACCGTTAGTGCTCTGATAGCCTCTGCTTCAAGTTTAATTTTCATGAGATCTAAGACTGGACTTTAGGTATCATCTGTTAGCGGTAGCATCAGTGGATGACAGGGAAGGGAAAGAAGCTTGCAGACATCTGAGAAAGGTAACTAACTTTGTCAGTCTTGGGAGATGCAAGAGAGAACGTAACGTCAGGTGCATTTCATCCCTGCAGTGTACACAAGGCACCTGCACTGTTTGGGGTTCTAGAGAACCAGCAGCGTGATTCTTGTTTTACACATCAGCACAGTGGTCTTTGCAGGATGAAGCTGGCAAGTCCCATGCCCGGTGGATCTCCATGCCTGCTCTCTAATCCTCTTACTTATTTATCCCAAATACATTTGATTTTCACACTTTTCTGCTTTCTTTTTCCTTCTTCTTTCTTTCTTTTCTTTTTTTTCTTTTGTCTAGATTTATTTAATTTTATCTATTACTTATTACTTTTTTTTTTTTTTAATTTTGTACAAGGCACGTGTGCTCAGCAGAGAGAGAGAGAAAGCAACCCGTCAAGTCTGGGACTCAAACCTCAGTCAGCCACGTGCAAGTCCAGTGCCCCAACCACAACACACCACCTGCTGGCCCCAACACTTACATACTTTCTAATGTCTTATTTGTTGTTGGAATTGGCAGGGCTTAGGACAAGGATGTTTCACTTTCTAAAGATGTTATTAAATGTTTGAAGACGTTCAGTTTTATAAAAAGTGCCTCAGCTGTTCATATTCATGTCCTCATGCTAATGTTGCTCTCAAGTGGCTGACGATAGGGTTTATGCCTCGACTTGAAATGTCTGTATTCATTTGCTTGTTTAGTGATGTGCTGTTTCCCTGCGGTGCAGCACAAGCACCAGAAAGTTACGGGTGTGCACGTCTGGTCCCATGCCCTGGACCACTGGTCCTCTCACATCAACAGCGTGAACAGATAATTCTCAAATGAGTAAATTAAGAAGACCTTTAATAGGTAGTTAGAATTCTGGAGCTGCCAGGTTGCGTGGTGGTTAGAGGTGCTGGACTCCCTCATGGATGACCACGGTTCGAGTGCTGGACCTGGTGGCTTGCTTTCTTACTCCCTCCCCCTCTGTCTCTCTTTGATCAAACTAGAAAATAATAATAATAATAATAAATAAAGTTAAATAAAAGATAATTTAAAAAAAAGTAGTTAGAATCCTAATTGCCCCCTTTATTAAAGGAGGTTGCCAGGAATAAATCTGATTTTCTTAAAATTACAGTCTATATGTAGATAAGCATGTAGAGAAATTCAGGGATGGGTACAGAATAAATAAGTTTGTCTGTGGTTCTCTTGTTTACTGAATCATTCCGACCGCTATACAAACACCAAATAAGGCATTTATTTACAGAAGCCTGTTGGCATATTAAAAGAGTACTTGAGGGGCCAGCAGGTAGTACAGCGGTTTCGTTGGTGGGCTCCCACCTCGCTGACTGTGGTTTCTATCCAGGACCCTGTGGCTTGAAACTCGCGCCGGGCGTGTGTGTGTGTGTGTGTGTGTGTGTGTGTGTGCGCGCCCAGTATCCTGAGGAGAGTAGAGAAGGGAATGTGGCGTGGCCAGCCCTCTTGGGATGTGACTGCACACTTCTGTCTCTGTCTTTCTCTGTTTCTCCAGTGGATGCATGCACCCTATAGCAAAAAATCTCAAAAAGAAAAAAAAGAAACAGAACTATAGTACTTGATTATGTCAGTTCTTTTAAACATACCATCTAAATGTACCCTACAGGTATTTTTTCCAATTTTAATCTTGTAACTAAAATATTTTTTAATAATACCTTCATGCATACGAAATAGTATCTTTATGTACATGAGAACGTGTATGTGGCAATATGTTATGTCTCAGGAAGTATTGACTCTCCCTCACTCTGCCCTCTAAGGCTGGGCCATTCACGTTACCAATACAACCTGGAACCTCCTCTCTATGGTGAAGGATAATGTTGTAAGTCAGTTCATTGCATCACATTAAAATTGGGTTACCTGTGCTAATGCCATCCCTCTAGAAATCAAACCACCATTGGAATAGAAGGTATTTCCGAAGTCCTCAGCTCCCTGTTGTCTTATGGCAAATGTAAATGGGATAAAGAAATGAGTAGCTCATTGGTTTCTAACCCACTAGCTGTAACTTTCAGTTGAATGGCTAAAATGAAGATAATTCCGTATTCTCAGTCATGTTGGGTCTGACCTGGCCTAAAAAGGTATCTCAGTGCCAATGACACGTTCATACTCTACGTCATCCTTTTGAGTTGAATTTCACAAATCAGTGTAGATCTTTAAAATTCTCTGATTCCGTCTTCTAAAAATTAGGAGACAACCTTCTCTTTCCCCTGTGTCAGTAAAAGTGATCAGTAGCATCTAAAAGAGATCTCATCTACTTCTAGATGTAGTAATTAGTTTCACATAGTATTTCATTTGAGCAGGTGCTCATTCTTCAAATATATAGCTGAATTTAACTGTGTGCTTATGACTGCTGAGCGTACGGACTACGGAAAGGAATAAGAGAGACATAGCCCCCAGCTTCGTGGAACTTACAGAAGGGAACCACCTCTAGGGAGATATGGATGAACCGATGAACTGGTGAAGTCTCTAGTCAGTGCTGTAAAGGAAATGACCCAGGTGGTAAGAGGTTGTCACAGAAGGTCTCATTCAGGGTGAGCTAACCGGGAAATTGAGACTTGGAGGATGGGGAAGAATGTTCTACAACTTTATAAGAAGAAGGCTGAGAGTCTGAAGGCCCTGAGAAGGGAAGTGGAGGGTGTTTGCAGAACTGTTAGTAGACCAGGGCACCAGATGACAATAAACAAAGGTCAGTTTGACCAAGATACAACGTTGGTGACATGGCCAGGGGCCAGCTTATCTCACAGTGTCTTGGACCACTGATCTAAGAATAATAGGAAACTTAGAGGCTCCCTTTGAGGTTGTTAATTTTTTGAATAAGGAAACTTGTCCTCAGAGAGTTTGTTGGGCCAAATCAAAGACACTCAACTACTTTCACAGCAGACCATGAATTCAACCAGAGTCTCACTTTGAATCTCCTCTTTTTGCTCACCAGCCCATTCTTCGAACTCTCTTAGAAATTCTCAGATGATAGCAGGGCTAAAAATCTTGGTGAGAAATGCTGTTTATCATATTTGATGATGTTTTAAAGAACTGATTCTTGTATTGACACTTGATTTTTCTTTTACTTTTCCTTTTTTTTTTTTTTCCTAATAAGAGAGATTTTTGCTATAGAGACAAAGGTAGAAATCACCCCCAGGGGGGATGGCCATGCCTCAGTCCCTTCTCCTCCATTCTCCTCTCGGGATGTTGGGTACACACATACACACACCTGGCATGAAGTTTAAGCTGCCGGGTCTGGGACTCGAACCGCACTTGATTACGTGAGAGTCCAGCAATGTAACTATTACACCATCTGCTGGTCCTAGCACTTAATTTTTCTAGCCCTGTCTATGTCGGTGACCAGTTACCTGATTTGGGTGCTTCCAGCCAAATCTCACTAGAGGATGTCCCTTCTATCCATGATCATTGGTGTCTTACGTGTTTGCCTGTTCAACTGCAAACAGCTTTTCAGCTTTTTGAACCTGGTGTATTTTGCCAAAGTATCATTGAGAGTGCAAAGGCCTGGCTGTAAATATCGGGATACTTCAGTGCTGTGTGTGCGAGGGTTCCCAGTCTTGGATTGGGTTTTCCAATATGCTTGGGAACTTTGATAGATGGAAATAGAACTTTATTTTCTTCTCAAATAGAAGCTCATGTGTTCCTGTGTGTCCCTGTACTACCATTTACAAATAATGGTAGATGTTGGCCCATTCTCTGAAGAAATTGGTCTCTGAGAGGCAGCTGTTGTACAGTGAGTTCCACAGCTGTAACCAGAAGTGGGTGCCCTTGTTTCTACCACAGCCATAAAGTAGCCACAGCATTTTATTTGATTAGAATGTGTGTCTCTCTCTTTCTCCTTGAAGTCAGTTTCTCAGAATCCTGATGCCCTTTTGCTACCTCAGAGTTGCTGTGGCCTGATTGTACCTTGAACACTTGTTTCATGCGTCAGTACATGGGAGAGACAGATACTGGGAAGTAACCATGGCCCCTGGATTCTTCAGCCTGCAGAAACCTGGGCATATCGCAACGTGAAGTTTCTTGATCTCATTGCCCCAACCTACAGTAATGCATCCAAATAGTGTAACATGAGTTTCTTTTAAGGGGGTTTCAGAAATTCAAACACAAATGAAGTCTAACAACCAAGGCAGCTGAAAAAAGCTGTGTGTATAGGTGTTCAGTAGAAAGAATTGATTTCACACTAGAACAGATAACTCCCTGAGAACCAGAGGTGCTGTGTGTTCTTTACTCTTCACATTGGCCAAGATGCTGCCTTTCTGACCTTCCCCCCTCCGTTGCCAGCCTGCTCTGCTCAGCACAAGCCATTCTAGATTACTGAGAGGTTCCAGGGATGAGCCTGGGAACTGATGAATCTTTCCCTGAAGCAGACATAAGGAAAATGTGTGTAGGACTAACTGCCCGGTTACCACATCCACCCTTGCCCTTAACTCTCCATGAGCTCAGGGTCTTCAGAAAGTTCACAGAATGTGTATTATGAAAAAAGTATTGGGGCTGGCAGGTGGTGTGGTGGTTAAGGGCACTGGACTCCCACATGACCGACCCAGACCTGGCAACTTGCTTTCTCATTTTTCCTCTCTCTCTCTCGCTCTCTCTCCCTTTCTGGTCAAATTAAAAATAAATACAGTTTAATAAAATACTTCCTTTTTAAAAGGTATAATAGATTTAAATATTTTTGGCATCAAAATTAATTCATGTGTAATTCCATTTTCCACAAACTTTCTTTCGTTAAATTTTGTCAGAGTGCACGTGTACCTGACAGATACAGACAGTGTGACATGGGAGATGAGAGAAAGCGTCCCCCCATGAGGAACAGTCATATTTCATTTCCTTCTCTATTTCTTCTTTTGGGATTTTGGACGTGTACAGACATGTGGGCAGCTTGTGTCCAGGCCACCAGGTCCGGGGCTAGAACTGGCGTAGCTAGCCATGTGGGATCCATCCGCCTTCACTGCCTTGCCACCGGCTGGACCCTTCACAGACTTTTAGAGGCACCCTCATATTGTGCACTGGCACAAAAGCAGCTCAGCACTGCCGTTACAGGGAAGTGAGCTATCCCAAGGGATCTCTTATGGAAAAAACGGGCATTTCAGGGGTGGGCTAAAATGCCATGTGGCTTGAAATCCTTAACAATGACTTTTACTGTTAAGTGTGCAGTAGTTGGGTAATACAGCTTGAGATTTTTATCATTTTCCCCCAACATTGTCTTCCTTTTTATGTGAAAACAGATCTCTTCAACGGTATAGTCAGCTGTATTTATCCTTCCAGTGTAAAGGACTGCTGCCAACCAGATCATGCTGCTTTACTTACCGAAGCTGTTAAGGGATCCGGCATCTCCCCCACTCCCTTGTACCCCACCATATACAGAATTCCTGAAGCATTTTTAAAGCACATTACTGGCTTTCCTCATATGCTTTTTTAATTTGGTTTTATCGGTTTGATTTAAATATTAATGACTTTGAATTGCCTATATATATAGTAGGATTGAATAAATGTATAACAAATGATTGTCTACCACATGAACTTGTAGTGTTTCCACTTATATATCACCCAGAAATTAACTATGAATTTGATTTACAGATTGATCACAAAAGTTTTTTATACAAATATTGGCTCATATTTCTTTTTGGGTATGAAAATGTAATGTTGATTGTGAAAGTCAACATGATAATGCGTTTCAAAGTTTTATGTATTGATTATAATTAGTATAGAACTTTCTGGTTAGGATTGTTATTTTATTTCTTGGAATTAAAAATGGGATATGTAGAAAGTACTTGGTTAAAACTTGTTGAATTAATGAATAAGATGGAGTTTATGGACTTTATGAAATCCATTTCATTTTACTTTTAAAGTTGGTCTGTTTCTTCTGACAGATAGGCTCCCCAAACAGTGTACCCACCCAGCTATCCGACTCCCCTCAACCAGCCCAGAACTCCAGCACTCCTGACTCCACTTTCTGGCCCCGAATAGCATTCATTTTAGTTGTGTGATGTCCTTTCTTTCTACGGGCACCCTCAATTTAGCGCAGTTGGTGATAGTTGTTGAGATTTTCTCATACACTAGTCTTACGTAAAGTAAGCTGTTACATACTGTTTACTACTATATATGTGTGTGTGTGTGTGTGTGTGTGTGTGTATATATATATGTAAAAATAATTTGCTATTATTAATTTTAATTTGACCAGAGAGAGAAGAAGAGAGAGAAAGGGAAAGTGAGAAAGCAAGCCGCCAGGTCCAGGACTAATACTGTGGTCTGCCATGTGAGAGTCCAACACCTCAACCACTGTTCCTCCTGCTGGCCCCCTGTTTACTACAATATTAAGAGATGGTCCAGTTTGCAAAATTTGACCATACTTTGTAAAAATAGTATCGACAAATTTTATACCTCTGATTTTTGGTAGAAAATAAATACCTATCAGATCATTTTTAAAGATCCAGGCTTTGAGGATTTTATTATTAAACCTTTTATTTTTAAAATAAAAGATGTGGTTTCCACTTGATGGGGTTTTTGTTTGTTTGTTTGTTTTTTGTTTTTAACATAGGGCGCATGTGCTCAGAGAGAAATTGCCCCCTGGAGGGATGGCCATGCTGCATTCCCTTCTTTTGGGATTCTTGGCATGCACACACATATGCCTGGCATGACTGTCAATGTGCCAGGTCCAGGACTCGAACCGTGGTCAGCCACGTGAGATCTAGCACCTTAACCACTGTTTTAATGTAATACTGCTTTACATGCATGTTGTCAAAATGTTATTTTTCACAGAAAAACATTTTTCTGTGAAGTCAGTGTTGTGAATATGGTAGACTCCGGACGATGTCCACATTCTGGTCTGGCTCCATGACTCAGCGGTAAAGCAGTACCCCAGAGAAGTCAGATTCCACACAGTAAACGTGGTTTCTGTGTCAGCCGAAACACGTTGGGTGTGAGTCTGAGTGCCCGGATCCGGCAGGCTGGAGGACTGGAGGAGAGGGCCATGGCATGAGTGGGCCCTATGGAGGGTGCCCCACTCTTTCCCTTTCTCTCTCCTCTTCCCTGCGTGCACATCACTATCATGATGATAAAGCGTGAGGAAAGTCGACATCCTAATTCTAGGAATCAGTGGATTATGTTACTTATGTGCCAGTCAGAATTTTGCAACTGTGACTAGGTGCGAGAGAATTATCCTGGATTGTCTGGGAGGCCTTAATGTCACCACAAAGGCCTTTAGAAGAGGAAGCAGAGAGTCAGAGTCTGAGGAAAGGCTGGAGTGATGGGGAGCCCTTAGCCAAGGAGCGTGGGCGCCTCTAGGCGATGGAGAGGCACAGAGCCGGGAGCCTTTGGAAGCATGCCACCTACCACTGCCTTACACTGCTGACTTCCAGACCTACCAGGGACCTTCAACAACTTTGGGGAATGAAAGTCCACCTTTTTTGTGGTGCAAAAGATTTGGGACTCCACATGTAGTTTTTCCATCGTGTGCATTTTCCCTGAACTTTTGGATGAGTGTGAGAAAATAAGAGAAAATAAGCAATGTGTGTTGTTAAAGCCATTTGGCTGGTGGCCATCTGTGCAGCAGTGACAGGAAGCTGACACCCGAGGGAGAGACTGGGTGGCTCATTGAGTCAGTCTTGAGTGTCTGCTGTGTTCTAGGCCCCAGGGCCTGGCTCACCTGGATCTACCCTCTAGAAGAAGGAGAGGAATATTCCAGCGGATGTCGTGGGCTGCGGTGAGAACAGGGTTGTCCACTGTACTGAATGAGTAGACAGCAAAGAGCAGTGAGTGCTGTTGTGTGTGGCTCATTGGCCGATGAAGGCCTCTCTGGGGAGGTGCTGTTTCAGCTGGAACCCCAGTGACAGAACGAGCATCCATGTTGAGCTCTGGAAGTCGAAGGTTCCAAGCCAGGGACACAGCCAGTACAGATCGGACAGGACACGTGCTGTGCTCTGAGACAAGAGCTTCTAAGAGCCCGGGTTCTCTCCACTTAGACCTAGAGCGTAGGGGCTGCAGTAGCCCACGTTCTCAGTCCCTTACTGGACGTGATCGGGGGGTGCTTTTCATTCTTATATCTTGTCGGAGACAGTTGAGGGTACACGTGGAATGCATAACTTTAATAGAACGATAGAAAAGAAATTCTGCCTTCATATTCAACATCACCTGGACCGTGCCTGGTCATCGTCCACCCTCAGCTTCTCCCTAGAAAACACTGTCCAAGAATACCACAGGCAGTGTTCCCTGAGCAGAGGAGCCTTGACTCCCTGATCTCTTAGCTGATGTTGTGATCAAGCCACAGCTCTTCTGCCATCAGATTCTGAATGGGCCGCATAGTGTGGCTAGTACCTGCCACAGCCTACGAGATCCTGCAGTAACAGTGCGGCGCAGAGCCTGTGTAGAGCTGAGGTCTCCCAGGACCTCGCCCTTGCCTGGGTTTATGTATACCAAGGAGAGAGTGATTCTGTTGCTGGTGGTTCCATGTGGACTGTGAACCCTAAAAATCTCTTCTTTATTCCACGTGCGATCTAATAGTTGATGTGGATTTTAGAGAATGTTTACTCCCATCACCTACTTTGATCAGCACAAAAGTGTCCCCAAGCAAGCACGTTACTGAAGTGTGTAGAAAGCCTTCACAACCCCTACCTGTGCACCCTGAGAATAAGGAGGACCATGGACCTAAGGCGCTGTGGTGGGAACACTGAGCCCTGGTTTTGTCCTCTCTCTCACATCTTTTGAAAAATGTACCTGCCCTGTCAGGCTGTTAACTGTGGGTTGCTTATATAGACAATTGTGACCATTTTTGCCTTGTGAAATGTTTTCTTTAGGTCTTGATTGTTAATTAGGTACTGACTTTTTAAGCCCATAAATATCTTGTCTCCCAGAATCTGTGATGCAAACGACCTCCAGGGCTCTCTTCCCCATCCGACCAGGTGGTTCAGGCTCCTGGTGCTCTCGCAAGATGTGTGGAGGGATATGCAGATTCTGCGTGACCTTGTAATTATACATGAAGTGGAATCTTCCAGCCTTTGTTTCTTTAATGAATAGAATAAGGTAGTTACACTTAGTAATATCCTTTCACCCACAGGGAAGGGGGGGTTAAATCATTGTGTTTTTTGATGAATGGCTTGTACACTGAAAAATAAATTGGACAAACTGGCATAGAGCTCGGTGAACATGAAATCAGCTATTAGAAGAAAGCTCGTGAACAAATTCTGAGGCAGATATGCATCTTTTGATTAATGCCCTATCAATCATCCGCACAGCTACCTTAGCCAAGTCTTGCTGTAATCATTCTTGGTTGCTTTCGGAAACAGTGGCGGAAACCATCGCACTGCAGAAACGGAATATTATTACTGATTTCTTCGTAACTTACTCTGAACAATGACTGTTTTCACTATGTTTCTGCTTTCCTTTATTAAAGAAATACAATGTGGAATGAAAGGAGAGTTCCTCAAAGCCCGGTGGAATTCTCCTAGGGTATTCTTAATGATATTCAGTCTTAAATGGGCAAGCTATTGTAATGGAAGGTTCTCTGTAGGAATAATAGTAATGTAATCCCATTGAAGCCGCTTTTATGGACTGTAGTCAAATAGGCAAAATCTAGAGTCACATTAATGAGCAGAGTCTATCTTCGGGATTATTACTTAAAATTGTCGAGATGGTTTGAATTTTGTTATTGTAATTATTTTATTCTCAGTTAATGTGCTTAACAGCAATAGTAATTAACCCACCAGATTGCAAATGGTGTGAGTTTTACCTTGGATATTACACGAAAACCTGATTCTTCCTGGTTATGCAGCAGGGTAGGGGGAAATACATCTATAGAGTAGTAGTTTTCTTACTGATTTTTTAAAAAATAAATTTCCATGAATGCCGTTATTAGTTTTTCACACATTTTTAAGCCATTGGCAAATGCCTCAAGAGCACTTTATTCTTTTAAGAGGATTTGGTTCCTAAAGTAAGCTGGCACCAATAACGATTTGGCACTGCCTCCTGGTCGAGAAATCGTTCGGTCCTTTCACTGGTTCCTCAGAACTCGTGGAGCCCGGGAAACGCGGGTGTGATAAAGTGGCGACAGGCATTAGCATGCATAATGGGCTTTAATAGACATTTAATGCTGTTTAGCTAGAAAAGGGAGCTGTGCTTTCCCATTGGAATATTCCTCCATCGAAGCCCATTGATCTCTGATTTCCGTGGGGAGAGGTTAATCCATCAGTTTCTGTAACCAGACGGCACTGATGGAAATTCTTTAGGTGGCATTCTGGATGAACCAAGCTTTCCATCTTTACAAACAAATGAGTGATATGACAAGCATGGTGTTCAAAACACATTTAACCAATTGATTTTCTTTCCTCTTGTAATAAGATCTGGAGACATATGAAAGCGCATGGTGTGAGCGAAGATGAAAGGAACGGCTGCGTGCACAGGAATATACAGGACGGAGAGCCAATAAAAGTCCTATAAAGCATGTAGTCACCCATTCTCTGTTTTATAGAAAGTTTGTTATTGCAATAAATAGTTATTATTGAGCTGACGCCCTGTATTTCCGTGTTGCAGAACCTCATTTCGGGTCCGCGTGTGCGCCTGCACGTGCACGTCTTGTCTGTGCGGTCATGGTTCTCCTGGATGTTTCAGACCTTCCAAGACACTTGGCAATAATCGTTTCTACCTTTTCATTTAAACAGACAGACCCGCTATGCTTTGGGATGGTAAAATATTGCGGCAAAGCTGCAGTGCTGTTGCTGCGATGGTCTCTGAGTTCAGCCTCACTGATGGTCTTCTTTGTCTCCTCACATGCAGCCCTGCCTTGAGCTTCACCTACCCTTCCGCGCCTGTCTCTCTCCATATGCATCAACAGATCCTAAGCCGACAGCAAAGCTTAGGCTCGGCCTTTGGACATAGCCCTCCACTCATCCACCCTGCCCCAACTTTCCCAACACAGAGGCCTATTCCAGGAATCCCTACGGTTCTGAACCCCGTCCAGGTCAGCTCCGGCCCTTCTGAGTCCTCTCAGGTAAGAAGAAGCGCGACTAGCTGCTCTGTGTTGGTTAGCAGAGGAGGGCCGTGGCCTCAGTGAGCCATGAGTCTCCATTCTGCAAGGTGTTTTTGTGGCTTCCACGGTGGCATTGTCCCATCTTAATCCAGGATCTCCAGTCTTGAGGAATGTGTTGTGCATTTGCTTCATGTTCCACCAAAGCTTCTTCCACCAGGTCATTTTCTTTTTCTTTTTTTTTTTTCTTTTTTTTTTTTTTAGAGGTTTTTGCTATAGGGCACGTGCGCTCGCTAGACAGGCAGAGAGAGACATAGAGACAGAAAGTGAGAAATCACCCCCTAGGGGGGATGGCCACACCGCATTTCCTTCTCCTCCATACTCTTCTCAGGATCTTGGGCACGCATGTACACGCACCTGGCGTGAGTTTTAAGCCACCGGGTCCGGGACTTGAACCGCGGTCGACTATGTGGGAGTCCAGCGACATGGCCATTACGCTAACTGCTGGCCCCCACCAGGTCATTTTCTCACGGGTGGAAAGGCAGGGTGCTCAGTAGGGCTCTGCCAGACCCGGAAGCAGTAACAACATGGGACTGCTCTACTCCGTGTACTCATTGTCCTTTCCCACTGCTGGAACTTCCGTTGCCACTTAGGAGCAGGTGATTCTCTGGAAAACAGCACCGTGCCCTCTGCTCCTAGGGTCACACTGATGTTTGGAGGAGAATCTGGATGCCTTCATTAAAGAACTTCTCAAATGATGGTGCGGGTCCCCTACCTGCCTCAAACCTCAACTTATTCTTTTGAAATACATGGCTGGAGCATGTTAAATCCTAAGGCCCCCAGATGTAGCCTTCAGAAAGCACTGGGAGTTTATACTCGTGAGTTAAAAGCGAAGTGCTGCCTTGTGAATGTATTTTCCAGTTCTGAGTACATTATCTGAGCTCTCCTATCATAAGATTGGAACCTGGTTGCTTTGAGTTGCAGATTTTAATGTTGATACCACTCATTGATCCAGATCTAATTTCTTTATCCCTCGCCTTGCAAATGTGACCCGCAGAACAAGCCCACGAGTGAGTCTGCAGTGAGCAGCACCGGTGACCCGATGCACAACAAGCGATCCAAGATCAAACCCGATGAAGATCTCCCCAGCCCGGGGGCTCGGGGTCAGCAGGTAGGATACCCAGCTGCCCCACTGCCTCTTGGAGTCATATCTTTTTCAGATTTCCTTGTCTACTGCGTTGGCCTTGGCCATACTCAACACAGTTGACAACAGACCAGTTATAGAGACTACATGTGTCGCTCTAACACAGAAGGAAATAGGAGCAATGCAGGAAGCTGTGTGTCTATATGTTATCGATCGTCTAGGCAGCTCAGGAGGTTAGGCAGCTGTAGTTAATAGAGTAAATAGTGGGTTCATTTGTTGTTGACCACAGATGTGGCCAGATGTCAGTCCTCATCCCTGGTCTTGGGTCTGAATTACAGTTTCTGGCGTCAGGCCTGAGCTGAGGCAGCACTAGTGATGTTCCCTGCACTGATCATGTCTTACTTGGTCTTATTTTGCTACTTCCCACTTGCTAGGGAAGTACAGAGACCCAGGCAGTATCCAGGCACAACTAACCTAACCTGATGCTAGTTAGGTTCTGCTCTACCCGAAATCCTGAAAAGAGGAGTTAGAAATTTCAGCCTGGACTCTGCTTCTCATCACTTACACCCTCTGGGCCTCAGTTTGAGACTGTGTAGGTTGTGTCCGTAGTACCTTCTCACGGCGTTCTTGTGCCCGGCGTAAGAAGGAGCTCAGTGAATGACAGTTCTGCAGTTAGGGCTGGACGAGTCTGAGCGTCCACAGAATCTGCACCTTGTTATCCTCAAGCTACTGCAGCTCAAATCTCATTAGCCCCAATTTCTTTTTCATGACAAACTTTGAGGATGGAATAAACCAGTGGCATTGGTTCTGAATAAATCCTTCCTCTTACATTTTTCTAGAAAACAACCTTGTTTAGGTATACTTCAGCGTGTATAGTTTTTGTCATCTAGTGCCAAATTATAACCCAGATCTACACACCTAATTGTCTCTCGGAATTCTGGGACTTTTTTTCCTTGTATTGTTGTGAGGCTGCCGTCGATGACTGGAAAGAACCGTGTCCCCAAGTTTTAGGTGCTGTGCTTCTTGCTTGTCTTCAAGCAGCAAGCTTATCCCTGGAGGTCAGAGGTTGAATCAAGAGGTCCATGATACACTTCTCTTAGCCGCAATAACAGGGAAGACAAAACTAGAAGTACTCGTAAATCACTTCCCCAGGTGACAAAATATGAGAATAAACACATTATTACACTGAAAAGAATTAAAACAAGTGAGTAAGAGGACCATTATTTTGGGTGAGGACTTTCTGACTGGATTGAATTGCTTCTTTTATGGGTTTTGTTTTGTGTTTTAGATGGCGTTTTAGTTGATTTTCAACTTTGTATTCAGGACAGCAAAGTTTGACCTCAGCTTTTCATCAACATTATGATTTGTTCTTGAATCCCAAGTAAAAAATACCTCATAAGGTGGGCTCCTCCTCAGCATTGTGTCCTGTTGAGACACTGCTCTGCAGGCTCGGACCCAGGCAGTTATTACTCCAGCCTGAAGGCTGGCTCAGTAGCGCACACCTACACCCCCAGCAACTTGGGAGGCTGAGGCCGGAGAATCTCAAGCTTAGGACTCTGGCTGGGCAGCATAGGCAGACCCTGTCTAACCAAAACTAATTTTAAAATGTCAGAAGGTGTATTGGGGAAATTTGAAAAAATACACACTAATGATTCCATGTGTTTGACTTCTTCAATTTTCAAAATCCAGCGGACACACCTGGGTGTTATCTAATTTTCATTGAAAAATTGCATTAGGAGAAAGACAAATTTTAATCAGGCTGTTACTTTTCTTCTGTCTTCCCTCCCATTGTGTCTGATATACCACTCCCCCCCCCCGCCCCACCTTCTGCCTCTGCTCCCTACCCCCACTCCCTCCTTTCCTTCTGTCCCACTCCCTGCCTTTTAGGAGCAGCCAGAAGGAACCACCCTTGTCAAGGAGGAAGGGGACAAAGATGAAAGCAAACAGGAGCCTGAAGTCATCTATGAGACCAACTGCCACTGGGAAGGCTGCACCCGGGAGTTCGACACCCAGGAGCAGCTGGTGCATGTGAGTGAGCGGTGCTTGGAGTTGGGCTTTTCACTCGGTGACCCTCTCCACCGAGGTCAGCCTCTCTGCCCTTTGCGCTGAGTCAAGTTTCTTAGCTTAGCGTTGCACGCTGGAGAGGGCTTTATGACTTTCTGAGAATAAAGAGAACTCAGAGCCACAGTGCTTGACCTGTTCAGTCAGCTAAAGCTTAGTGTAAAATTCAATAAAGTCTTCAATAGAGAGTGTAATGACTCTGATCCCATAAGCCAGAAAACAGTATTTTGAGTTAGCGACTTTGATGGTTATTGAGTAATAGTAAGCTGGACATGAATTATTATTAACCTTATAACCAAGTTTGATTCTTCTTCCAAGACCCAGTAACAGCAGAAAAATTGTAGGGGTGAGGGATTCATTTTATCCTCTCCCAAGCCCTCACCATGGAAGGAATCTCCAATATTTTGTGTAGTAATTAGCACCGAATGTGAAGATGTGTGGAATAAACCACAATCACAGTTTTTTGACTGGTGGCCCACCCGCGTGAGGTTGGTAGTCTCATGGAAAAAATGTGTATTTATGGTGTGTGTTTCTGAAACTGCAGTGTGGTCACTCTGAGAGGCTTCTCCATAGCTTCTCCTACCCAGTGGAGTTCAGGAGCCCTTGTGTGTCATTGCAGACGCTGCGGTGGAACACGGCCCCCGCCGCCCCGTAGCTTATTTCTGATTCTTCCTTCCTCGGTTCTTCATTGTCCTTGGCACTTTCTCAGAGTCCAGTGGAGTGTCCCTGGCTGCACCCACGAGCCACTGACGCAGAAGAGCAGTAAGATAATCAAGAATAGCTCAGTAGATACAGGCTCACACAGCTCTGCAGAAGCAGGTACCGGACGGAAGGCGTCCAGGACAGTTTGCTAAGTGTGGCCACGTCATATTTTACTACGATGGACCATGTGACAGAGCGGTGTTTCTTGTGATTGCTTCTCTCTCTTTCTCTCTCGGGATCCTCTCTTTTTATAGTAACTTCGTATTTCTTGGCGATCCATATTCTCGGTAACTTTCTTCCATTTAGACTGAACACTGAATGTCCTTCTCGTATCCCAAGTATTTCATAGGCTGCGAGAGCTTGCAGCGGGGCCCACCCTGTGTCACATAATCCATGCAGTTGTGTTCTAGTGTTCTGTGCACATACGTTGTGCATGGTTTGGAGATCTGTCATCTGCAGAAAGTTTTGAGGATTTCACACAACATCAGCAGACATCCCCACCCCCCTTTATTTTTCAGTCCTGTCTGCTTGTACTTGTTATAGGAAGAATGCTAGATGGCAGAACACAGCAAAAAAACTAGCAAGTCGAATGTTTTTAATTAAGGTATATTTCCAGACTTTTTTCATGAGCTTTATTTGAGTTTTTAATTTGATGCAAGTGTTATTTTTTAAGCCAAGCCTAACTTAATAGCCTTTTATTGTTGCCGTTTTAATGGAAACCACAAAGACATTGTGGGGAAAGTTAGAAATAAATTTTTTAATACGTAGAAATATTTCCAGAGAGTAGCATTTGCCTGGATATCCTTAGTGTCATTAAGAGTGATGAGCATCCATGAAGACAGTTGCGTCAAAGCTGCCATCATAGGAGGATGCTGGCTGTGCTTTCCTCCTCCAGAGGGAGTACTCTGTCTCATGACACCTACTTGGAGCATAAGTCCTTGCAGTTTTCAAGGAGTGCTGTCATGTGCGTTCAGTTGCCATCAAATGAGGAATGACATAGGTGCTCTTTCAACATTTAGGGTGGATGGTGCTCCTCATGAGAGACTCAGTTTTAGGTAACATTTTTTAGGATGTTTTTTGGTACATCTCTCTAGCTCACAATATGGTTTTTCAAAGCCTACATATAATACGTGGCAGTCAAATCAAGGATATTACCAAGTACGTCATTTTCAACAGGGAACTTTACATTTTGCTGTCAGTTAAGTTCACTGCCTAAGTAACGTGAAAGCTTGGAAGATAGGGATGGCGGCAGGTACCTATATTCGATCTCAGTGGCCATAGGTTTCTATTTTGCTGGTGGAAAGATCTGAGTAGTTTTAAGGGAAGGCTGTTTAAACTACCAAATAAAAGTCCATCACGTTTGTTCTATCAAAACTACCTTAAAAATGTGAAGGCACCTACATACAGTGGAATTTCTTTTATTCCTAATCAACTAGAAGAAATTTGCGTCAGGATTAGGAACAACTCCAATGTGTTATCTTTATGATATTAATTTTAGTATGAGCTAAATTATATGTGTAAGTACATTTAATTAGGTGCATTACAAATTATAATTTACAGCAATATAAATAAAGAACCTAGTTTATATCACTTATTTTTCCACCTTTTTACTCATCATCAGAATTGTTGGAATTCTGAATTCGTGCGTTTGTATTGCTTTCACATCACTTGACACACACACACCTTCCTCACGAGTGTATCTGGTACCATTAGCGGCGGCCTGCTGTAGAATACGTGCTCTCTGTTTTGTTGATTGAAGGAGTACCTACTGCAAGCCCACCTAATTACTTTGGTGGCAGATGGAATAAATACCAGTTGCAAAAAGCACTTTTTTTCCGGATAGGAGGAAAGCGTTAACTGTTTCCATCCCTCCGACTCTCCTTGGCAAAAGGACATTTGGTGAATTAGTCGAATTTTTATGCTACATAGAGCCAAGAGGCAAGGTGTTAAACCATTCTGATGCTCTGCCTTATTTATAGCCATGACCCATTCTTTTTTCCCCTCTTACAGTTAATAGAAAGATTCATGATTCTTCATGGTTGTCTATCTAGTGTCTGACAGTCCCGACTGCCTGCTAGAGCAAGTCACTATCTATAATTGATATCCTTCCGTGGAATAGGGTGCTGGCTGCAATTGAAGGGCTTTGCTGAAAGCTCTTAAATCCTGACAAGTTCTCCCCTTGTTCTGGTTCAGTCGCTGAGCTGCACGGTTGGAATTCCAGAGTTATTTGAACTTGGTGCAAAAGGGAGACATGTGTTTCACATTAGCAAATCACAGAGTTGAAGAGGAGAATTCGGAACTCGGCTGACTTTGCCCGCCAGGTAGTCTCATTTCCAGTGTAATGCACTCCATGTCCTCTTGAAAAGATTACCGCGTCCATTACTGTCTGAACAGATGGGCTAAATATTGCTTTTCCCTTCTCCTCCCCTTTCTTTCAAGGCCCTCTCCCTCTCCAGTTGTGTGTTTGTTCGAGTTTTGCTGCTGGGGTCTTTATCACTGGGGTGTTTAATTAATTTCTCTTCCCAGCAAGATAATTATAATTGGGCTGAGTTACTCTCAGGCTAATATTAAATTTGTCATAAATTTACTTCTATGACCAGAAGCAAGAAGATAAATGTCTATTTTTGTAAACCAGGTTTTGTACTTTGTCCCTTTTTGTGGTGTCAATTAGAATAGCAGGGAGTAAGAAGGGTAGATAGTACAAAAATTAATTTTAAGTACATTTGATTAAGATTGCATTTATTATTGATTTGTCAAGATGCGAGTATTTTCCCTTGCCATGACATCTGAAAGTTGCATATTCTAACATCTCAAAAGAAGCTGAAAGTCCACAGTTCCCCTTCAGTGTTAAGGGAACCACTCATTTTTTTGTTGTTGTGTATTATATTACAAAAGATATGACCATTAAATTTAAATGTGTTTCTGAAAGTTACAGAGTATCAGTTCTCAGTGTGTTTGGGTTCTCTTTATGTTGTTTTGGTTTAGTTGTGCAACTGTGTAAAACAACTCAGCCTGGCTTTTCCCATGGATGAAAGATGCTTTTAGTCCTTGGTGAGATCTGCTTCCCTCTTGTTTTAATTTTGATGCAGAAGTTTCGTCTTTGGCTCTTTGAGGGTAGAGGAGTCTGAAAGATGCATAGCATGGGCCACAAGTTAGTCTTAGGTTCTTGAGTCCTGCATCCTTTGGTCATGAATGACGATGTGCGTACCAGTGATGTTTTGAGAGGCTCTTTGCAAAGAGAAAAAGGATTGAACACAAAGAATGTGGACCTCAGTGTGAAACCCCCACTGCTGAGTGGCCAGTTGTGTTTGAAAACATCACCGCGGAGATCTGGAAGAACGAAGAATGTTGTCGCGATCTCGTGTCCACCTGTCTGCTGTATTCCTGAAGTTCCTTGCCCTCAGTTTCTACTTAGGAAATATCACGTGCAATATTCTTCTCAAAGGTCTTTAGACAGTCAAATTATTTTTTTTTCACTGCATTATTCCCCAACCCGATCCCCAGAAGAATGGACCATGCAGAAGCCCTTGAAAATGTTACTGGGGGTTTTGTCTTCTTCCCTTGGGGTGGGACTGCAGAGAATGTGAGATGTATTTATATGAACACCCAGCTTCGACTGGGTGGTATTTAAGTCTCTGTAATCTTCCATTTGTATCTGTTCAATATGGTGTCAAAAATTCACCTTTTTGTAAAGTAATTAACCACCTACTTGGATTTTAAATGCTTTCAGACGCTACCAATTTTGATCTCTGAATGCATGCTGAAGTTTCCTTTATCAGAAGAATAAAGTTATAATCACCTTTGCCGCCATCTGGAAACAAATTCTATACCTTGGCAGTGTGAAAATGAAGGGCTTTCTTCTTGCTATCATAGAGATTTAGATGTAAAGCAAGCACATCTAATTTGTGAAGAATTGATGTATCCAGAGAAAGGCGAGGAAGAGTTGGGATGTGAAGACATTATTTTCATATTCATGCCGTGGCCACACATTTGCATTTTAAGTATTTTCCATCTAATTTTGATTCTTTTGCTAAAGTTACATAGTGTATCCTTACCTGGGAGAAGATTGAGTTTAAAATGTGATAGGGGTCTCAGATAGGGGGCAGACATTAGTTTTGTGTGCTCATAACACCGAAAAACGAATGAGTGGAGATTTTGATCTTCTTTTCTCCTACATGGAGTTGCTAGTTCCTTTAGTTACCGTAATTATTTGGAAATATGGCATGTAAAATATAGACTAAGGACTACAGACTTCAAAGCCATCCGTTGGCAGTTTTGCCCTAAGGGTCGGGTTCTTCATGCTGCTGAGTCCGTTGCACACAGAGGTTGTGCCCATCCAGACACGTGGTGAGGCAGAGTGTGAGGGTGTGTGGGGCTGTGTGGGCCACCAAAGCCCCCCAGGCCGGGCTGATATTCTGAGTGGCAGCCCCATCTCTGCACTGACTTTTGGGATGACCTCCTTGGAACCATTTGACCTATAGAACATTATTTTCTCACTTATCACACTGTGAAACAGCCGTGAAAATAAACCCTGTCCTCAACGCCCAGGCCGAGATCACATGCAGTGGGCCTAATGAGAAACAGACAGAGGGTCCAGACGGGTCAGGCGTCTCTGGCTGCTTCATGTGTTTGCTTTTTGCAGCGTTTGGTGGGGGAAGGAGGTGCAGCGGCACTGTTGGATTTTGTGGATCTTGTGTGTTAGCTCTAAGGCGTATTTTATATTAATTGTTACTAGACTGGGAAATAAACTTGACCAAAGCCAAGAAAGAGATCACTCAATCTTTCCAGGTGTGGATCTCAATCTTCCCAGGTGTGTGTTGGACGAAGGAAATTTGACCAACACATTTCTAATCTTTGAACTCTGTTGCAGTCAGAGCAAGTAAAAGACTGGAACTGGGTATTCCAGAGGGTTGAGATGGCAAAGAGGGTTCTTTTCTAGTGCCAGTTTACAAGCTGAAAGCCACCTGCAGTGCTGCCTGGATGCCCCTTTCCATCAACCTGGAGGGGAGGCCAGAGATGGGCAGGAGTGGGGAAAACTGTGGACAGTTAAGGGTGACTCCTCCTAGGCCTGTCCCCTAGGCTGGTGTAGAAAGAGGCAACAAATTAGTTCCTTTCTTAGAATTCTGTTTTCATCTTAAACACCCTGAGATAATTTCTTCTAATCTTTATCCGAGTAACCATCTGCCCTTTGGGGAGGATTTCCTATTGAAAGCTCTTTAGTTGTTTCTAAATGATATTGCAAGTGAGACCCCAGATTCTGCCGATGACATCCCTTGCATGTTGTGGGCCCACTTTGTAAGGGCGGGATTGTGGTCACTGTGGACTGCACGTCTCGTTTACATACGCTGTTCTTGCCCGGAGTAGACGTTGCTGGCATGATGTGTCCCCTTGTTTCTCGGGGCCGTGCTAGGCAACGTCAGCAGTCAGCCATCGCCCAGCCACTCGTCAGTGGAAGCCATGTGGAGCCCAGGCCGGTGCCTCCTGCCCCAGGGGCCTCAGCTTTGGTGCACTTTTCTTAATAGTAAGATACCCACTACTTAAAAAATAAGAATGTTTTAATTCATCCATTTAAAAGATATGAAGAACATCTCCAGAAATGTAGTTGCAATCTCTGAAAAAACTCTTAAACTAATAGCATACTAGATATGTTTGTAAATAAACTTACATTAAAAAAAAAAGAAAGGATACATGATTTGGCATGATCGTTAAGGTGCTGGAATCCAACTTGGCTGCCCAAGGTTTGTGTCCCAGACCCAGGGGCTTCAGAATCCCATGGGCACATGTGCATGCACACCCAAAATCCTGAGAGGAGAATGAAGAAGAATGGAATTGTGGCGTGGCCACCCCCCTCAGTGGTGCTTTTCTCATTTTCCCTTCCTCTGGTGAGCACATGCACCCTATGGCAAAACAAAACAAAACAAAACAAACAAACAAACAAAAACAAAGGAAAGAAAAACATGACTTGAGCCCCCAAGGACTGATCAGTCTAGTTGGAACATGGAGACACGGAGGCATAAATGCCTGTGAACATGAGTCGGTGCAGAATGAAGCCATGATGGTGTGGGGTGAGGTTCTGAGGGAGAAGTGCCGAGGCAGACGGGAGAAGGTGGGAAGTACTGTAAGGGCGGAGCCAATTATGCAGCACACTAGTGAGTCCTGATTATTACTGTGGTCATTCTTTCCTAAGCAAATGAATGCTTGTCCTTAACCCTTAGTGTCCTGTGCAGTATGATGAGAGTTTCAAAGTTGACCGAAGGGGGTTCAAGGCCTGCTCTCCTCCTCAGACATGTCACATCAGCCCTCTGATCCTCAGTTTCTGCGTCTTTGGAAGATGGATAATAATAATATTTACCTCATATGAACATTTTGGGGAATAAAGTAAAAACAGTTGTATTCAATAAACTGTTAGTGACTCCCCTATTTATAAAAGAGAAAAATGTGAAGGTATTTAGAGACTACTGTCTCCCTGCCTGTCACCTATTAAAAATATGGCTGGGCTGGTATTTCAGTGGTGTTTATATTGGCACATCAACATGAAATTAAAAATTGCAGAAAGGGGTTGAATCAGCCCCAGTTCACAATGTCCTGAGAGGGAACTAGAGAGGTCCCTGGGTCCCACCTTGCTCTTGGTATGCGCCATGTTGAGATTCAGAGCTGGCGTCTTGACATCCTTTAAGAACTTCCCCTCAGTGCTTACCCTACCCACGCTGGCACATGTGCGTGCGTGCCCAAGATCCCAAGAGGAGAATGGAGGAGAAGGGATGGTGGCATGGCCATCCACCCTAAGGGGTGGTTTCTCACTTTCTGTCTCTCTGTCTGTGCCCTATAGCAACCTCCCCCCCCCCAAAAAAAAATGATCAAGCGAAAAAGAAAGATGATCTTATTAAAAAGTCTCTGCTGAAAGGCTATTTAGATATCTGTCTATGAGCTGTGTGTGTGTGTGTGTGTGTGTGTGTGTAAATCACTGAAGCATAATTTAAAACTACATTTGCTAAGGTTAGGCACTCAGGACTTCCCGCAAGGCCACAGACAGCCACGCCCCTTACTTGGTGAAGACGCTCTATCACTACTATGTGGAAGTCAATTCTGAGGTCATAGCAAGTAGGGTTGGAGATTAGGCTCCTACTTTGACATAAAACAGAGCTCCAGAAACAGAAAGCAATTTTCTAATGCAAGAATTTTTTGAAGATTCAGCGACATTTAGGCTTTTCTGGGATTTAGCCAAATATTGCAGTGGATAACTTTTTTTTTTCCTGGAACAATTACTGCAAGAAAAGAAAGATGTAGGTGGCCTATTCTCAGAAGACTATGTTTATAGGTTAAGACTTAAAACTTCAGTCACTCCAACTGCACCCCGCCCCACCAGGTACCAGTGACACCGACATTCATCGTGAGTGGGTTACGGAGAGAGCATGGGCAGTGTGTTGGAGACTGCTATTTACCCCTATATTTGCCCAGTGCTGTTTCTGACTTTGTGTAACTCACCCTAGAGCCTCAGTGACAGTCTTTCATCTGTAGAGTGGAGACAATATTCATTCTACTTTTCTTATGAGGTTTTTAAGGGTTTTTTTTTTTGTTGTTTATTTGTAAGGATGAATGGAGATCACATATTGGAAATGCTTTATAAACTTGAAAACATGATTCAAACATAAAGAATAGAATGGAAGAATAGAATCCATGAGTACTTATACTAATAAACCCAATTAATTTAAGAATGGAAAGATTAAGAAGAATTTTTAAGAAAATAATGAAGTAATATCTATGCCTTTGATTTGTTTGTGCAGTCTCAACCTATGAGACTGTTGACTTTCTGCTACAGTACATCATCACCACCTGGTGACCAATTTGCAAATTGCAGGCATAGTGTCTAGAACAGGGGTTCCCCTGTTCTCCTATGTGTGGAGGGATTGTCTTCCATGAGGCCAGTCCTTGGTGCTGGGACAGTTGGGAACTAATGGTCTACAAGGAAAAAAAAGCCTCAACCATGCCAGACCCATGGAGCTGAGATCTAGGCCATAGGAGGAAAAAGAGCTTACACACATATCTTTTATATCTATCCCTTTGGGTAAGGAGAATGTGCAGAGCAAGCTCTTAGAAATACATGCAGAGGATGAGGAAAACAAGTAAGTTGAAGGTGCAGAAGGCAGAATGAAAGGAAGGTTTTTACGGAGATTCGATTTTAATAGTCTCAGTTAAACCGATGGATTTAAACAGGGAAAGACCCTCACAGGGAAGTGTTGAGACAACAGCTGGAAGAAGTCAAAGGGTGCAGGACGTATAGGAGAATTTTACTTATGATTGTGGATAAGGTAATAAAAGGCTGGAATTTTTTGTTATTTCTTTGGATTAGAAATATAATTACAGGTACCAGCAATTAGCATAATGGCTATGTTGCTGGACTCCCATGTAGTCGACCACGGTTCGCGTCCCGGACCCGGTGGCCTAAACTCAAGCTGGGTGCGTGTGCATGCATGCCCAAGATCCCAAGAGGAGAATAGAGAAGGGTTTGCGGCATGGCCATCTCCCCTGGGAGGTGATTTCTCACTTTCTGTCTCTCTCTGTCTTTCTGGCGAGTATCCGCGCCCTATCACAAAAACCTCTAGGAAAAAAAAAAAAAAGAAATATAATTACAAAATGATTTATTTTGTGCTTTTTGGTTGAAGTAAGTAATGCAGTTACAACAGAACAGTGTCTGGAAGGATATTAGGAAGTGAGATTAAAGAGCAGAGTCCATTTCAAGGGAGATGTGATTGCTAGACTAGGAATCTGGCTTCTATTCTAGATGGGGTGAGAAGAATTGAGTTTTTTTTTTGTTTGTTTTTTGTTTTTGTTTTTTTTTTTTTGAGAGGTTTTTGGGCGCGTGCACTCGCCAGAAAGACAGAGAGAGACGGAGAGACAGAAAGCGAGAAATCCCCCCGCAGGGGGGATGGCCACGCCGCAATCCCTTCTCCTCCGTTCTCCTCTCAGGATCTCAGGCACGCATGCACATGCACCTGGCGTGAGTTTTAAGCCACCAGGTCTGGGACATGAACCGTGGTTGACTACATGGGAGTCCAGCGACATAGCCATTATGCTAACTGTTGGTCCCCCGAGAATTGAGTCTTTTTTTTTGTTTGTTTGGGTATCTTTTGTTTATTTGCTTTAAAGTTTATTTCTTTATCTCTTTTATGAGTGAGACAGAAGAATGAGAGAGAGAGGGAGAGAGAGGTGTAGGACCTTGATGCCACAATCTCCCCCTCAGATTTCCGCCAGCCCTGATGGACAGATATTTCCCCAAAGTCCTCAGGGCGTTCTCCAGGTCTGAACCGGGAGCCTTCCCATGTGGATGGCCTTACAGGACACCATACCTGACTGCCGTGCCACCCTCTGGCCTTTAACATTGAATGCCTTTGACAAGAGGAATGACGAGCCCACGAGAGCTTTCGAGTAGTCAGGGATAAGCTTTGCTAGCCTCCAAAGTTGTAAATATAATATATTGAAGAAGACAGGGGTGGGGTGGGGCAAGGCTAAAAGTAAGACTCTATAGTGGAAATTGTTTTAAATTACTTGTAAAAGCTTGGGAGGATAGTGGGGAGATGTTTTATGTGGATATTGAAGATGATATTTGGAAAAGTCCAAAGTTCCCTGGAAGGGCTGGCCCTGTAGCCTTGTGTTTAAGGAAGCCAGATCCCACGTGGGCCACTGTGGTTCAAATCTCATCCCCAAGAACTTGAAAAACACTCTAAGCACATGCACATGTGTTCCCCATATTCCAGCAAGATAGAGAGGGGAGAAGGGATCGTGATGTGACAGACCCCAGTGAGGAATGCCTTCTCCCCTACACCCCGCCATGTCTGTCTCTTACTGGTAGTACACATGCCTTCTGACAAGAAAACATGAAAAGTTTCTTAGGTTGCAGGCTTAGAGGAGGTAGTTTTGTCCCTAGAATCTCCATCTCTATGAAAAAGTGTTGCCTAAAGGCTCTTTATTAAATGATCCTGAAGTCCAGTTGTCTCTCTTTAAAATAGAATGATCAGGGTTTTTGGGAAAACCATCTCTGGTAATTCAGGGAAGATACCTTCTCCATTGCTAGTCGAGTGTCCAGGGCCAGTTGGTCATGCTTTTATTGTGTTTACTATTAATTTTCTTTTTTCATTGCTTTGATTGCTGTTGTGCCTTCTTTTGTAGTTATGAATACATTAACTTCAGAAAAATCTTCCTAATCAGGGAAACATCTGTGAGAGGCAGAGGAGATTGCTTTGGACAGGCCATCTCCTGAACAGAACCGGCCTGGCCTTACCTTACTGCTCCCTCCACTGGCCTTCCAGGACGTGGTGGTTCACGGGTGCGTGTGATGTGACATGTATGTGATAGTCCCCAAGGAGCCCGGTAGGACAGGCAGGCAAGCCTGACTTACCAAGAGCCAGTCTTCTGGTGGCTTTTCCTGGAGGTGGCATAGGTCCTCACACCTCACCTCCTTCTGGGGCAGTTTCCTACCGTAAGATAAAGTAGTCAAGCTGCAAATGAAACCCGGCCCTGCCTGTGCTCCTCCTTGTGTTCCACAGAGATAAACTTCACTGGAGTCTCAGTGCTGAGCCATTTGGCTTCTGGCAGCGACTTTAATTGGTAAAATGCAGATTTTTTTTTTCTTGATCAAGAGGGGATTATTCTTGTTATCAGTCCAGAGCATCTTATTTCAAGATGAAAAGCCTTTACAGAATTACAGATGCCAGCGCTTGTACGAAGCTTTTTGGCGATTGACAACTCAAAGAGAAAGTATGATTTATTAGCCTGTAATGGCTAACCCAGAGCAGTGATCTAGGTCCTACTGATTTGTGAAATTGCTTAATACGAACTGCCTTTTTATGCTGCTCGAGCCCCGGGTTACTCAAATAAACATCCAGTCTACCCTCCATGAAGTGTTATGGGAGAGGGAAAAGGAAATGCAGGGGTAGGGGGCGGTGGCTTCTAAAATCCATCTCGGCGGTGCCTTTTACAGTAGTTTGGCTGATAAGCCGGCCGAGGAAAGATTAATAATGAGGCTTGTCGCTATCAGTACCTGCTTGTCGATTCTCTGTAACAGGGCTGTCTGTTCAGCATGGAAATTATTGATTAAATAAAAATTGCTATTAGATTGTGATGTGATCCATAATCACAAACAATGCTGGACATTCCTCTTTTAGATCCTCAGCCATGCATCAAGTTGTTTCTTTTTTTCCCCTTGCCGTAATTTATATTGCGCTGACACTTGGCCTCATTAGGTTTATCCCGTCTGCTCAGGAGTGAGCGGTATGGACCTTGCTGCAGGTGGGGGAGGGAAGGGGGAGGAGGAAAGGATGGCCCCGGTCAGGCCTGGCCAGTTTATTCACCAAGCTGAAGGAAAACCACTGTGGTAAAATACGCATAACACAGAGGTCACCGTTTGGCCATTTTAATGTGTACGATTCAGTGACATTTAGCACAGCCTCAGTGTTCAGCAAGCGTCGCTACTCTCTAGCCCGGGACACTTTGATCACCCACAAGGAAACTCTGTACCCATTAAGCAATCACCTCGCATTCCTCTTCTCCTAGCCCCGACAAAACAGTGGATCTGCTTTGTGTGTGTATGGATTTGTCTGTTCTGGGTACGTCATGAATCACATGATTTTATGTGACCTTTTGCATCTGCCTTTTTTCACTTAGCATGATGTTGTGAAGATTCATTCATGCTGTGGTATTTCAGTGCTTTGTCCCTTCCTGTGGCCAGATAACTCCAGTGTTGGGCTAGGCTACATTTTGTCTACCCAGACGTTTCTTGAAAGCCATTTGTGTTGTTTCCACCTCTTATTTATTGTGTTGTTGTGAACATCTGTGTACAAATTTTTCTTTGAACACCTGTTTTCAACTCTTTGGGTATATTCCTATGAGTGGAATCCCTGGGTCAGGTGGTAATTCCTTAATTACGGCGGGCTTTAAGCTGCCTTGTATAGGCTCTGCTGTCTCAATTGTTTTCTCCTCCCTTTTCCAAGTGCCCCCCATTCTGCCTCCCTTGGGCACCATGCCTCCTCGTCTGAGCCCTGCCTGTGCTCCCTGGGCAGGGTCACTGCGGCAGACCGGATGGCTCTGCCATCTGTGGGAACACAGGCATCACTCTGTAAATTCCTGCATACACCCACCGTGGCCACTGTTCCCACAGAATGAGGCAAGGCTGTATTGGACAAATGCAAAGACTGAGTATTTGAAGCATCAGGTCAGATGGACTCAGTCAAATTAAATAGGCCGATAGATTAGCCAAGGATTATTTCTGACTGGTGATTCTGATGGATCAAAATATAGTTCATGATTTGCTGTAGAAACGCACATAATCCCTGGGTAACAGCTGCTGCATGTCGCTTGCAGAATGTTGCTGCACTGGTCCCTTCTGATTGAAGAATCTTTTTTTGAAAGAGAGATTTTTGCTATAGGGCACATGCAATCACCTGAGAGACAGAAAGTGAGAAATCATCCCCCAGGGGGATGGCCACACGACAATCCCTTTTTCTCCACTCGCCTCTCCAGATTTTGGGCACACATACACATGTACCTGGCATGACTTTTAACCTGCTGGGGCCAGGACTTGAACCACGGTCAACTAGGATGAATTTCAACAACATAAGCATTATGCCTTCTGCTGGTCCCCTGAGTGAAGAATCTTAACAATGACCTAGCCAAGGGCCAGCAGGTGGTGTGGTGGTTACAGCCCTGGACTCACACATGGCTGACCACTAGACCTAGTAGCTTAAAAATCATGCCAGGTGCATGTGCATTCGTGCCCAAAATCCTTAGAAGAGAATGGAGGAGAAAGAATTACAGTATAGCCATCCCCCTGGGACTGTGATTTCTCACTCTCCCTCTCTCTTTATCTCTGTCTGTCTCTCTCTTTCTCTGGCAAGTGCACAAGTCCTGTGGCAGAAAAACAAAACAGAAACAAACAAACAAACAAACAAACAAAGATCTAACCAAGTATGATGAGATCTAGAAAGGCTTTGAAACATTTTCAAGGCCACTAAACTTGTGAGTAACTGGATTATTGCTGACCAGTTTTCTTATACCAAATCATTCTGCTTTAAATGGCAGCTTGGAACATAAAATTAAAGTGTGGCCTTTAGAGATCCTTAGCTCTTAGATTAGCACTTCATACCCTCCTCCAACAAAGACAGTCCCTAGCTTCCTTTCTGTTTCCCTCCAAGCTACCTTTGTTTTGCTCTTTTCCCCATACATTTAATGCAAGTTGGATACCAGTGGATGTAAACATAACTCTTCATCACAGTCTTCAGACCCCTTTATCAAAACACAGGTGAAAATCAGATGCCAACCTATGGCTGAACAGCTTAACTCAGGCTAAAATCCATGAACTCACATGGACTGTATATTTATCTTTTGCTTTTTCAGAGGCTGTGTATTAGTGACTGGTCTCAATGCTTATAGGTTAGTAGAACTTTAGGAATTTGAACTCCATGCTCTCAGTCCCTATTCCTACCCTGATCCTGCTGTTACCAGCTTTGTTTTAAGCCGTAGCTCTTCAAGTGTAGATAGACAAAGGGGAAACTTCTCCAGGGCGGGTATAGCTAGCATGTCGGTCCCCAGCTCCAGGGGCACAGCTCAGAGTGTAAATCCAAACTTCCTAGTGGGTCTGTTTTTTGTTTTTTTGCTTTTTTCTTTTTTTTAATTGCCAGAGGGGTGCAAATAAGAGAGAGAGAAGCCAGTACGGTGGGACATGATCACACCACTGTCCTTTTTCCTCCATTTCTCCAACCTATCAGGATTTTGAGCACACATGCACATGTACTTGGCCTGATTTTTAAAGCCACCAGGACTGGGACTCAAACAGTGGTTTGCCGTGTGGGATTCAGCTCTCTATGCACAGTACTTGAGCACTGTCCAGCCCTCAGTGGGCCAGATTTAAAAGTTGGAGACTCTGGAGCAGGTTCAGCAAGAGAGTTGAGGGTCACTCCGGAAAGCCACTGAGCAATCAAATGATCTAAGAAAGAAAGCGCTGAGTATGAAAATTAATAGGTCCCAATGGAATGCTTGGATAAAGCTAGATGTGTAAATCATGTGTACAAAAGACAGAAAGAAAGTAGCTACCTGGGAACAAGAAAAAGGTGTTATCACAGACTACATCCAGTCCCCTGGGGTTGCCGAGACATGCTGGTGGCATAAGAGGGAATGCTGTGGGATCCTGGAAAAGGGAGGCACCTCCTGTGGGACTAGGTTTCGAGCTGGCCAGTGGCACTGAAGGCAAACAGCTTGCTTCCCAGTGTGCTCTTGTCCTTTGTGTTTGTCCACGTGAACACACATTTGCTCGTTCCATATTCATTTGGAGCAAGGAACCAAGAGTATAGCAATGACTCCCGTGGTGTAAGTAGAATGAGGAACAGTGGGAAATGATGGTGAGCCCCTGCCCGACTGAAATGGGATTGTTATCATGGATTGGCTTAAGGGTCAGAGGCCTATTAAGTGGCAGTATCTCTCAAGCAGACAGGAGTCTCTGATTCTAGAGGACAGAGATCTCTTTCAAATCTAACTATAAACCGACAGCAGACTCTTGATCTATCATAAAAAGTAGATGAGGTCCTGGGAGCTTGAGATGGTGATGTCATTCTGTTTCATACGGGAAAAGAAAATGAATTCTGAACATTGCAAGTGGTGGGTTTCCAGTCAATTCTAGAGAAAATGATATTTCTCTTGTTAAATATTTTGTCCTATCACAAGATGAAGTTGTTACCACTGGAACCCCCTGCGTTCACCAAGAACATCATGCTAGACCAGGCTGATTTATTCTTTGACAATATGATTAGAATGACTGATTAGGAAAATGCAGTAAATATGATATGTTGGACCTTTAGCAAAACATTTAATAAGCAACTCTGTTTCAGAGAGAAGCATGAGTATGTTAGATAGCCGTTGGGACATGAGTCATTTGAAGGATGATAAGGTATATGTTGGCATGAGCCAAGGGAGCCGTTTCTCAAAACATGCTGCTGGGCTTGGCCTCCAGCCGTTTTCCTTAACAGTTCGCTCTGTTTCTTTCCAAGATGAAGTTGTGGAGTACAATTATCATCAAAGTTGTGTATGGGGAAATTTCGCATCCTGGTTATTGATCAAATCAGAATCCTCAAAGATCTTGAAAAATCATGAAAACCAAAATAGCTCCAAGGAGCTTAAAAACTACACTAATACCATAGGGTCTTTTGTTACCTTTCTTTACAAATGAGATTTGCTACCCAAACTAGGTAATGTGATTTCCCACAACAGAAACTAAAGCATACATGGGCCTGATCTAGCCACATCCCATATGGCTGGCTGCATGGTTTGAAAACACACACCAGTCATATTTTCACACGTGCCCCAAATCCCAACATGGTGGAGAAATGGAAGAGAAGGGTTTGCAGCATGATCGACTCCCATACGGTATGTTTTCCTTTCCTCCTCCCTCTTGTCTCTCTGTCTGTCTTTGGTGAGTCCACACACCCCCTGGCAAATAAGAAAGAAAGAATAAAAGAAAGAAAGGAAGATGAATGGATGGAAGGCAGGGGAGAAAGAAAGATGCACAATTAGAATTATGCTCAAACTGTTTATGGAAAATAGCACTTAGATTAGCACTCCCTATTCTACAGTTAGACTGATAATGGTGACTGGATCAAGTAGAGAAAGAACCAAACGTGTCCTGTTATGAGTGATTGATGGACCCAAGGAAGATCAGTTTTGGGGTAAGGTAGTGGGGTGGGCAAAGAGAGGTGGGACCATCTCAACTGCCCTCAAATATTTGAGGATAGCTGCTCTCTGTGGAAGCTCAGTCTGGCTCATCTTCAATGTACTGGGCATAAGCCCAATGCCTGGAAATCGTAGGGAGGGGGACAGGTTTAGGCTTGACATTAAAAATCTGACTGAACAAGGAGTGCTCACTAAATTACTGCCCAGCCCCAGGAAAAAGGGAATTCCTGTACTAGAATGTGGGGTATTTAAATAGGACACCACTGGTGCAGGGAATTATGGAGGTAATTTAGAACATCAACATCCAGTGAGTTCCTGGACTAGATGAACTCTTAGTCTTCAAGCCGGAGTGAAATTCCTCTATCCTGCAGAAATTTTCTTACAAGCCAGTTATGGGCTTGTGTTCAAAGTTACGTGAACAGGTTGGCATTTGTTCTCAACTGAGAATGTGGACATCATCTCTGTTTTGCAACACTTGCAGCTGTCTTTTCTAACTAGTTCAAGATTTTTCTTTCCTTTTTTTAGTTTGCTTGTTTTTGCGATTGAGCATATGTACTTGCCAGAGAGAGACAGAGAGAGAAAAAAGAAATCACCTCCATGGAGGCTGGCCATCCAGTCTCATCTTACAGTTTTCTCTCGTCCGCTCTCCTGGGATGTTGGGCATGAACGCACACGTGCCAGGCGTGATCGTCAAGCCACCGGGCTTGGGACTCCCATTGCAAAGAAGCTGGCCATGTGGGATCCAGTGCCTTAGCCTCCATACCACTGGCTAGCCCTACATTTTTTATTTTTAATTTTATTTATTTATTCTTAGAGAGAGAGAGAGTGAACCCCAAGAGGGTCTTCACGTCCTCCTTCCCAGCCAGCCAGGATCACAACACACCTGTGTACTTGGCGTGCACAGGGAGACCTCAGGACACAGACCTAGGACCTTCCCACATGGGTTCAGCATTATGCTCCATTGCATCACTCAGGCTGGCCTAAAATTTTTATTATAAAGCATATTACTAATTAATTCAAATAAACTAAATTGGTTTGCATATTTGAAAGGATAAACTTCTGAGTCTCTCAGTTAACAAACCTAGGATGAGAATTTGGGCGCTGTGGGGCCTGTGCTTACTTTTGAAAAAACTATTGTAGATTTTTGTTTTATCCTCATTTTAATTTTGACATGACTAGACCTGCTGTGGTTATTTATGAAAGTTTTCTCCTTAGAATTTCTTTAGAAGTCAGTCTTATGTACAGAGTAGTTTCGTATCACATACTTTTTTCCTGAGATCTTTTTAGATAAAAGTATTAGTGTCAAATGCACTGTGAGGTAAATATTTTTAGAATCCCAGAAAATGACTATTTTTGGAATACCAAAAAAATGAGTTTTTTTACCCTGTATTTTGGATAGAGCTAAGATACCTTCTGTGACAGTGGTCACCCTTTAGTGAAGTGAACCACCCTTCGTTTTCCTCCTTTCTTCTTTTGTAACTCTTGAGCTAAGAACGAACATTTCTTTTGGAAGGTTTGTTCTGTAAGCCAACGCTGAACAAGAACCCCTGGTGGTGCCTCATTTTTCACCTTGAGAACTCAGCAACACTGTCTGCCATCAATGTGTTTTTATCATCAGAAATTGCTGAAAAGTGTTAAGAAACTTAGAAATTGAAAAACAAAAGAAACTAGTAAAAATGAACTGTTCTTCGCCTCAAGTACTGAGAAAGGGCTTTGTGAGATGCACTGTCTGTTGTTCCCTTGGCCATCCCTTTAGCAATCCTGTAGGTGTCAGATATGTTTCCCCAAAGAACTTGGGGAACATCTGTCTGGCCCACTCAAAGTGCTTGATGTTTCCCTTAGAATAGCACATTTCCAACTAGGGAAACTAACCGACCCCACCCACCTAGAATCATGAGTTTTAATCTCTGTTGAGGCCTTCTAAGCCTGCTCCTAATACCTGTAAGAATAGGGATGGGTGCTACATACTGGAAACTATTGAAATAATGTGTTTCATGCTTCAACCTTATTTAATATTCCTGCATATTGACCAAGGAGGCCAGGTTTATAGTCATTGGACTTCTCTGCGTTCTGTCCCAGAATGTGGCAGTCCAGGGACAGTTGTCTCCCAGCCCATCCTCTCTTATTCTTATTCCTGTTTTTAAAAATGGGTAGGGACACTGGCTTGCATGACTAGACTTCATCACCCCACCCTCCATAGCTGGTTCTTGGCCTTGAGCATGCATCTGTACAAAGTAGCATGGTTTGTCTCCAAGGGAGTGACCCCAAGAAGAGTCTTTTCCAGGCACTTGGAAGCAGGCTCTGGGAGTTCCAGAACTCCAGGTGTCCACAGTCTGGTCCAGCAGTGGGTGTGGGGGGCCTTCATTTGCCTCATACACCTTCTCTCTTGTAGGAGGTATGGAAAATGACCCTCTAGAGCAGTATTATCAGAGTGTGGTCTATTCACCAGCCACCAGTTCAGAAACTGTCACTGGGCTTCAGTGAGATGAGAAGGTGGTCCCAAATGTAAATCAAGACACTGCTTTCTTCTTTGAAAAAGTCTTGCTCCCAAAGTATATGTCAACTGACCTGGATGGTGTGCTGAGTTGGCTTGCCGTCAGACACACACTCTTGATCTTGTCAGTGACTGATAGTCTGAGCAGCACTCCCAGAGAGCACTTGGCCCAGGCAGTGGCCTTCCTGGCGAGTTTAATGACAGAGCTGCTTAGTGAATCTAGTCTCTCACTGAGCCCCTCAGTTTCTTTCTAAGAGAAGAGTCTGTGATACATCCTCTATTTTCATCTCACTGGATGGAGTCTTTCTTCCGATTTTTTTTTTTTTTTTTTTTTTTTTTTTTAATGTAAAGAGAGAATTTTTCCTGACCTCTGTATGTCTTCCCTGGGAGGCCCGCTGGTCACACATGGCCCTTGTTTGATCATTAGAGATTAGACCAGGTGTTGTCATAGTTGTGGCCTGAGGAGCCACCTGTATCAGAGCTACTGTCTATTCCTGAGTCTCATCCTGAACCTGATGGGATCACTTGGGAATCTACCATTCTAGCAAGATCCTGATAATTACCATGCAGGGGAAATCCAAGAGCCTCTGCCCTTACTAGATCTCTGAAATACAGAAGCATTAGGGAGTTGTGATGGAGCTCAAAACCTGGCAGGTGGGATAGAGCCTTTTTTTGGTCATGTTTCACTTTAAGCTCTCTTGTTTTTTATATGCTTTTTTTTAAGTACAAAGGAAGCTGTATTCTAGTTTAGAATCGGTTCCCCACATAGTTTGCTAAACTTCATCATTCGAAGGGTGATAGATTCAAATTAAGCGTAACTGGTAAAACAACTAGATTCTCTATGGTAGAAACATGCATTTGTGGGGACCAGCAGCTAGCGTAATGGCTATGTCACTGGACTCCCATGTAGTTGACTGCAGTTTGAGTCCCGGACCTGGTGGCTTAAACTCACGCCAGGCGCATGTGTGTGTGTGCCCAAGATCCTGAGAGGAGAATGGAGGAGAAGGGATTGTGGTGTGGCCATCCCCCCAGAGGGTGATTTCTCACTTTCTATCTCTCTGTCTCTCTCTGTCTTTCTGGTGAGTGCACGTGCCCTATAACAAAAAAACCTCTCCAAAAAAAAAAAAAAAAAAGAAAAACATGCATTTGTGTTTGCTCTAAGAGTGGTTGCATATTTCACTTATGATGACTGTGCTGAAAACTCAAGGCCTTAGCATGGAAAAGACCATCAAAGCACAGGCAATAATCCCAAAAACAGGCAAGTGGAACCACATCGGGCAAAATGCTTCTACACAGCAAAAGAAACAGTAATCAGAGTGAAGAGACATCTCTTAGAATGGGAAAAAAATATTTGTAAACTACACTTCAGATAAATGACTGATAATCAGAAAATGCAGGGAACACAAGCAGCTTGCCTGCATAAAAACAATCCATTTTAAGGATGGGCAAATGAGCTGAACAGACAGTTCTCCAAGGAAGATAGACGGATGGTCAAAAAGCAAGAAAAATGCTCAGTGTACTATCAGAACCACAGTGAGATACCATTTAAGCCCAGTCAGCGTGGCTATAATAAAAGATACAAAGAACATGCACTGGCAAGGCTGTGGTAAAAAGGAAACCCTCCTACATTGTTGGTGGGAATGTAAGTAAGTACAAGCCACTGTGGAAAACAATATGGAGGTTCCTCAAAATCCTGCAAATACAACTACCATGTGACCCAGTAATACCACTCCTGGATATCTACCCAAAAGAAAGTAAAACACTTGGTCAGAAAGATACTTGCATATCCTTGTTTATTGGAACATTATTCACAATTGCTGAGACATAGAATCAACCTAAATGCCAAAGAACAGAAGACTGGATTGGGAAAATGTGTCGCATATACTCTGTGGAATGCTACTCAGCCATAAAAAACATTGACATCCTGACATTTGATACAGAGTGGGTGAATATGGGAGATTTACTACTAAGTGAATGAAACAAAGCTGAAAGACATTTTATGTTCCCGCTCAGTATACACCGAGTGTCTGCACTTTATGGCAGAAATGGAAAGATTGGAAGATGACAGCAGGAATGGCAAGTGTAGATACTAGAGACTATACAGGAGAGGTGGATAGTGGGGCGTAAAAGGGAGAAAAATATTTAACAGACACAACAATGTGAAGTTTCTATCTGTTGAAGATAATGTAAGCTGCAATGCATGTATGCTTTGAAAAACCTTATCATATACTGTTAAGATATACATTAATTAGGGTCCAGCACGTGGTGTGATGGTTAAGGCTTTGGACTCCCATGTTGCCAACTGCAGGTTGGGTCCCAGTTCTGGCAGCTTAAGAATCATGCCAAGGGCATGTGTGCATGTGCACCCACAATCCCGAGATTGTGGTGTGGCCATCCTCCCAGGTGGTGATTTCTCACTTTCTCTCTCACTGTCTCTCACTTCGGCAAGTACACACTCCCGATGACAAAAAAGAGAAGAAAAAAAAGAAAAGAAAAGAAAAATCTTAAAAGGAGAAAGGTAGATTTAAAAAAAAAAGAGAGAGAGAAATGTTGCATTTATTAAATGTTTAACAAAAAAGATATTAAAAAAAGAAATGAGTTGAGATACCTACCTCTCACCTCCCCAAAACTGCCTAGCATATCATAATCCCCTTCCCCTTCCTCAACTTTTCTCAGTAACTGGAGTCCCTTCAACTGACTCTAACATTGGGCTGTGGAATTAGAGATGAATAAAAGAAGAGAAAAATTAAACAGGTGGGGAGGAAAGAAAATAAATATCCTTTGACTTCTCTCTTTCCTCCCAGCCTATGCATAGTCTGTGCTGTGGTCAAGGGTACAGTGGCTGAACAGTGGACAAAAGCAGACCCCTGGGGCAGACTTCCTAGGCTTTTTCTAGGGGTCCGAATCGCTGTGGTGTTCTCACCCCTCAAGACTTAGAGCAGGCCAATCCCAGACATGGCTTTAAATCCTGGTGAAGTCTCTGAACTCCAGAACCTTTGGAAGGTGCCCCCAAGGCCCAGCCTGGGACCTAGTGGAGGTTTAAAGAGCTTTTCCCAAGGATGGCTTCTTGGTCACTAGGTACCTTCTACTGCCCTTGTGTTACAGAAGTAACCAATGCAGTCCGGGCACAGGACACTGCCTCCTGCCAAGGGCTTGTTAATTCAGTGAATAATAACCGAAGATGCCAAGGGCTTAGGTCTCCAACATTTGATTGTATTTTCAAAGCTCTCTAGCTTCACCAGAACTCTTCATTCCATCACACTTATGATTTTTTTCAGACCTGTAATTTGGCTCTTGGGATTAAGTGCTTCGTCTGTACTCATAAAATGCTATAAAGCTGCTGGCCTAAATAGATGCATTTGAACTCAAAGAGCCAGTTGGTTCCAACATGCTGAAAGCTTCTTTCCAAATGTTTTAATTGCAATGCAGTGTAAAATTTAAGAGGGTGTTGGGGGGTAATTAAACATATGCAATTAATGTAGTGTATAATGACTCTTCCTATTAATTTTCACAACCCAAACACTGTTTTCCTTGCGTGTCCTTTCCAGCCCCAAGGGCCTCTTTACTATTACTCAAATACCAAAGCCATGTCCTCTGCAGGACATTTGCACTTACCATGCCCTCTATGTAGGTCAGTCCTCTCGTAGAATCCACAGGCCCCCATCTGGGTCTTCCCAGATGTTCTCATCATATCTGAGAGGTTTCCTTTGTCCAGCTATAGAAAACAACACTCATGTTCTCTCCATCACTTCCCTTATTTGGCTTTTTAATTTTCTGTCTCATTTCTCACAGTCTAAAACATGCCATGTATAAAACCTTTGTATTGTCTGTCTTCTACCACAGACACTAAACTCTATGAAATTTAAAACTTTGTTTATTCATTGCTGTACAGAGCACCTCTTATATGTTAACCTCATCTAGCATATAGGAGTGAAGGAACGAATTAATATTTATTTTCTTCTTAACACAATGGCTATGAAAGTTCATGCATGCGTGTGTGTGTGTGCGTGTGTGTGTTCAGATATTTAATCAGTTAGGCACTTTGCTACCCATTTGTCCATCTATCCATTCATCCATTCTTAAAGCAGACTTTTAAAGATCTAAAATAAGATGAACATTATATTGACACACGGAAAAGGACCCTTAAAGACACTACACTAAGTCTGGCTCTGTGGTGCAGTGGTAGTTCTCTGCTCAAGAGAGTCCAGGTAGCACGTGGTGACTGTGGTTGAGGTCCCTGGTGCAGTCAGCCTGAAACATGCCAGGCACGCCCAAGATCCGACAGGATGGATATTGGAGAAAGGACTAGGAAATGACCAAACCCCACTGAGGGTGTTCTAACCTCCCCTCTCTCTCCCTCCCTCCCTCTCTCTCATACAAGTGTATACACACTGTCATGAATAAAGAAGAAAGACCAAGTTTACCTAAGCATTATATAGGAAGTAATGGAGATTATTAAAGCAACAGGGAAATGTTAAAGTTCAGATAACTGTACATATATATATTGTGTGTGTGTGTGTGTGTGTGTGTGTGTGTGTGCCCAGCAGGTGGAACCGTATTGACTGCGTTGGTGTGTGAATTTATATTCTGTATCTTGCTTTCCTTATGTAGATAGGCCATTAATCATTTAACCATCGTTGTTCATCATTTAGGATTTTCCCCAGTATTTTGCACTATCACAAGTAATAAACATCGTAGTATAACTTTTTGGTTCCTAATTTGTATTGTTTTCTTAAGACATAATCTTTAAAGCAAAATAACTGAGTTAACCAGATTTGGAATGATTTTAGTCAAATTTAAAAGAATATACCATTAAGTTTTGCATGGAATTTTATCCAGGTCTTAAACTGAAAAGTATCTACAGCCTCTAAAAATTCAGGTTTTTAAAAAATTCATTGTAATTATTTAATTTTGTTTGCTTATTTATTTACTTATTTATTTATTAAGTTGACCAGAAAGAGACAGAGAGAGAAGGAAGGTGAGAAGGCAAACTGCCAGGTCCAGGACTTGAACCATGGTCAGCTATGTGGTAGTCCAGCAGCCTTAACCACCATGCCACCGGCCTCAAATTCAGTTTTCCATGTAATAATAGTATATGATTTTCATTTTAGGGGTTTCTAGCTCGATATTATTTCTTATGATTGTGACTGCTTCCTATTTCTTTTTTTGCCCCTTCCTTGTCGTAAAACTTTTTCCATATACATTTTCCCCAAACTGTTTATTGTTGTTATTGTTGTTTTTACTTTTTAAAATTTGCTATAGTGCACACACACTCACCAGAGAGCATGCGAGAGAGGGAATGTGAGAAAGCAAACCCCACCTGCCCCCAGTGGGGATAGCTATGCCACAGTCTCTTCTCCTCCATTCTCCTCTTGGGATTTTGGGCTCTCACACATACTGCCGGGTCCAAGACTCAGATTATATGATCAGCCAGGAGGCACCCAGCAGCCTTAACCACCATGCCACTGGTGGACCCCAAAATACTAGGGTTTTTGTTTATTTTTATTTTGTTTGTGGTCCACTTCTTAGATAGTCCTGATATTCCTAATGATTGTATATTTGATTGATTGGCATTTTCTAATAATAGGTGTCTGTTATCTGCAATTCATAATTGTATCTTCTTCCTAATGGAAACATACACTGTTTTCGTCTCATTGCATTGCATAGGTTTCTTGGAATGGTGTTAGATAAGTTCCTGTTGGTAACCTCTTTCTGTCCAGTGTTTTGTAGTATAGGAATGCCTCTAATGTTCAACCTCCCTAATACTCTGTTTACTGTTCTTCTAAGATGGATAATAATTTGGTGTGTGAGTGATGTACATTTATTTCTCTTTCTAAATTTTCAAGGAACGTTATCACAAATAGTGCGGTTAATTTATTAACATTTTGCAACCTGAAGAGATTCCCATGTGGTATGGCATTCTTCTCTCTTAAATCATCACTGTGCTCCTTGACTGTGCCACGTGAGTTATTCTTCTGATATGTTCCTAGAATGAGCTTCCCCTGCTTTATTTATAATGTTACATTTTAAACACCGAGGTTTATTTATTTAAAAAAAAAAATTCCTTCTTCCATGAGTGAGAAAAAAAAGAGACAGTTACTCCCCATCGGGTCTTCATGGTGTGATCAGTTTTGACACTCTACAAAATTTTCACAATCTTTTTTTCTTTCTTTTTGTAAATAGTCTGTAATTATATTTTTATGATTTATTTAATAGACAATAAGTCAGTTATTCACCAGTAAGTATTTTTCGAGCCACTGCTATATAAGCTCGGCAGTGTCCTAGTTTCTACATCAATGAACCCAACCATCAAACAGACCCTGTCCTCAAGGAGGCTTGCATTTCAGTAAAAAAAAAAAAAAAAAAAAAACACGCCTCTAATACTAATGATAGCCGGTTATTCGTGGGTACTTGCCATGTGTCCTGTGCCAGGCGCTGTTCTAAGATGAAATGAATTCTGTACTATTTCACTCAATAAGCACAGGAGGCAAACATTATTATTAGTTTACAGATGATACAGTCAAGTTGCTGAGAATGTAAGTGGCATATCCCTTTTTAGATTGCTGTGGTCGACCTAAGTTGGTTCTTAACATAATGCCAGCAAGTGCATTATGATTTGCTTCAGCCCCTGGACATGGGACTTTGCTTATTTGTGTTTGAGTTTGTGTTACTATTTTATAATTTTATCTTATCAATAGAGATGTGACTATTTTATTAAGGTATTTTCATGGCATGGTATATATTAATTGCATCAATTTTTTTTTTTTTTGAGAGGTTTTTGATACAGGGCGCGTGCACTTGCCAGACAGACAGAGAGAGACAGAGAGACAGAAAGTGAGAAATCACCCCCCAGGGGGGATGGCCACGCCGCAATCCCTTCTCCTCCATTCTCCTCTCGGGATCTTGGGCACGCACGCACATGTGTCCGGCGTGAGTTTTAAGCCACCTAGTCCGGGACATGAACCTCGGTCGACTACGTGGGAATCCAGTGACATAGCCATTACGCTAACTGCTGGTTCCACATCAAATGTTTTATAGACAAGTAAAAATAGAGCCTCGGGCAATAAAGATATATGTGTATTTATTCATTTAACCATCCATTTAAAAAAAAATTTTTTTTAAAAACATTTGTTTCATTCCATTTGTTGTTGTTATTATTATTATTATTATTTAATTGACCAGAGTAAGAGAGAAAGGGAAGGTGAGAAAGCAAGCCACCAGGTCCGGCACTCAAATTGCAATCGGCCATGTGGGAATCCACCGCCCCTAACCACTGCACCACCTGCCAAACCCTCATTTAATCTTTAATGAAGGATGTTATTCAAATTTGTTTTGCCCGTACTTCCTTCCTTCTTTACTTACTCTATCATAAACTGGTACTAGTTCCATAAATCTTGTGTGATCATTTCTAGCTGTATTATTTTACCATATTTATTTTTATGCTCTTATTTATGAAAGTGTTGCTTTTCTTCAATGATTATACTTTTATCAAGAGAAAACAACTCTTATTACTCCCTTTAAATCTTTTTGTTCTATGATGTCATGATTACTCACCTGCTTATTTGTTAACTCTTCTCTATAATTTTGCTTTTAGTAACTCCTTTATAAAGTTTATAGTTTGGAACGTGAATTTTTGCTTACTCTCAGCTCCCTTGGTTTGCATTTTGCCGTATTTTCCTTATTTTTGCCATGATCAGTTGTAAGTAAACATAGTGTTTTTAAATACAAGTTTATACAAGTTAAATACAAGTTTATAAATAAACTTGTACATGTTTATTAAATATATGCTTTAGGATATAATTTCTAATTACAGAAAAATTAATACTTCTCCGAAGCACACACATATTATTTTGCAGGACAAATGACTCATCATTAAAAAAAAAAAAATTCTTTACTTTTTCTTTCATTTCTTCCTTCCTTTACCAATTTAATTAGGGTTTACAGACTCAATTATTATTATGTAATTACTGATTTTACCATAAGAGTCCTACTTGTTTGCTGCTTTTATGTTTCCGTTTATAAGTCTCTCAACAATTTCTAAAAAGCTATTATTTTCTTTATTTGTCTTCTAAGAAACTGTGGGGTGGAGGGGAGACAGGTAACCTTGACAGGGTCTCCTCACACCACAGTTCTCCTCCCAGCCAGGCAGTCAGCCTGGACTGTGGGCACACATGGGCTCAACCAGTGTGTTCAGGTCAACGTGAGATTTAGACCTGGGCCTTCTATGTATCCTTGTGGCACTCTGCACTTGTGTCACTGTGGCTGAGCCTTAACTATTACTCTATGTGTTCAGTTGACTTTATTGCTTAGTACTCTCATGCAATGGCTTCTCCTTTCCTGAAATGTTTTTTTCCATCTCTTGGCCAACAAAGAAAACTTGAGAGTGCTGCCTTTTTTATATTAGAATCACTTAACATTTGTCGAGTTTTGTGGGAGAAATTTTTATTTTCTCTTATATTCACAAAAGTCAGCGTTTTCTAGAATGCATATTCTGCAGAGCACCAGTTCTACAGGGTGTTGATCTGTGCTGTGTGAAAATGAAAGTGAGGGTAAATAAGAGTAACTGTTTCTTACTGTAGTACTCAACCCAGTCTTGGAGGCTACCATGTCTTGCAGCTCTTCAGGAGGAGGTTATGATGGGGTTGATCTCCTGATGTGTAACCACAGGTTCTGTTTCTGATTTCAGCACTCCGCCATCACCCATGGGGGATATGTTTCACGACTCCCAGTGGATTCTTGAAACCATGAATAGTAGTCTGAACTTTATATATGCTATATTTTTCTCTTATTAATGTGTATGCATATATACACACACCCATGACAAAGTTTTATTTAGAAATTAGGCACAATAAGAGCTTAGCAAAAGCAACTAATAATGAAATAGAACTGTTATAATGACATATTCAAAAGTTATGTGAATATGGTTTCTCTCTCCTCCCTTCTCTCAAAATGCACATTAACTAATTAACTTAATTTTATTTAATTATTGGGTTATCAGAAAAGTCATGACTCATTTTTGCAAAGAAGAACACATCATGACTTTTCCAGTGACCCGATATTTATTTTGCTATAGGTTACACATGCTTGGCAGAAAGAGACAGAAAGGTAAAGTGAGAAATCACCCTCTGAGGGAATGGCCACACCACAGTCCCTTCTCCTCCATTCTCTTCTCTGGATTTTCATCATGCACACACACGTCTGGTATGTTTTTCAAGTCTGTGGGTCCAGGACTTGAACCATGCTGTCAGCCATGTGGGATTCAGCACCTAAACCACCATACCACATGCTAGCCCTCAAAATACATTATTGTACTATATAGTACTCACTTCTTTTTGAATCACAGTTGACCTGTGGAAGGAAAAACTGCAGATAAGGGAGGATTACTATGGTCCCTAATAAAATAATGTTATGTTTTCCTCTTTGGAAGGTTACTTCTCTCCTTTGTCTCTCTTTTTATCCTTGAGATTTGTAAATGATACCCAACATACCTACTCGAGGTCTTCACATGAAGCTTAGGTCTGGTTCAATCCAAGAAAGTTTTATTTTGCTGTGAGTGGATTTATCTCCTTTGTTGTTGTTTTTTCTTTTTTGTTTTTCAGGCGACATGTAGGTTCATACTGTGCCCCTGGATTTGGCTGATCTCCTGGGCTCCATGCAGCTGCCCACTGCCTCCACTGTGGCTCTGTTCTCCGAGTGTGTGTTCAGTATCTCCTTTTCCCCCACCTCTGCCTGCTTGTGTCTCCATTTGAGTGCTTTTTCTCTTCCTTCCTTCCTTCCTTTCTCTCTCTGTCTCTCTTTCTTTCTTTCTTTTTTCTAATTTGTCTTTTTATTGAATTGCTTACAAGTTCTACTTTTTTGAGTCTTTAGCTGGCCTTCCCTTTTCCTCAGCCAGAAAACTGTGTTTTTTAATCCGTGGGCTGGTAATATTTGGGTAGTTGTCAGGATATAAGGTGTGGTGTTAATCCCACTTGGTGAGGGCAGACTTCTCATCTCAGCTCTTTTTAATTTTTTTAATTAGCTTGCTTTTTTCTGATTTTGTTTTTTACATCATCTTTAGAATTTTGAGTTAAAATACATTTATGTAATTAAAAAAGCAGAAAGTAGAAAAAATATTCATTGAAAAAGGTCTCCCTCATTTCTTTGCCCCAAATCTTCATGCTCACATCCCTCCATAAATAACTGTTCTTTTTTTTTTTTTTTTTTTTTTTTTTTTGGAGAGGTTTTCGCTATAGGGCGCGTGTGCTCGCCAGACAGACAGAGAGAGACAGAGAGCTAGAAAGCGAGAAATCACCCCCCGGGGGGATGGTCACGCCGCAATCCCTTCTCTTCCGTTCTCCTCTTGGGATCTTGGGCACGCATGCACACGCGCCCGGCGTGAGTTTTAAGCCACCGGGTCCGGGACGCGAACCGCGGTCGACTACGTGGGAGTCCAGCCACATAGCCATTACGCTAACTGCTAGTCCCCATAAATAACTGTTCTTGATTGCTGTACCTTTCTGGAATTCCTGTACAGCTACATCACAAACATGAATCTAAGTTCTTACTCTCCCTCCCCTTTTTGACATCTGTTTTACCTCTGTGCTGTCTGCAGTAAGCACTGTAAACAGAAGCTGAGCATGGCTTGACCTGCTGAACTCAGGTGCCCTGTTCCCTCTGCTTAGGTGTCACAGTGAGACACCATCATCGGTTCTTCTACAGTGGGTACAGTGCACATGGTGCGGAACCCTGGTTCTGGGCTAAGACCCAGCACAGGCCTTGAGGGAAGCAGAGCCCACAGGCCTAGAGTGTGGGACACGACGTGCGGTCCACGGAGTAGACGGTGCGTGCTTAAGAACTCTCACAGTGTTTTGCTTTTGCCAGCAGTTTGGCATCTCTGTGTGATCAGTGGTTTCCCCCATCGAGGAGTGGATACACTGGGTGTTCCAGACTCGTGGGCCCTCGAGTGTGTGCAGCCGGCCGTGCAGTAGCCAAGGTGGTAGGACCGCAGGTATCTCAGGAACACCTGGAGGGAGGCAGAATGGTCCTTCCCCAGGAGCAGCGGAGGGCCCTTACAGGGTTTGGAGCCTGCCCAGGAGGTTTCCACGTGGGCAAGAACCACTCTGATGACTTTGAAGTGGTTGTGGTTGACAGGGGATGGGTGTTTGCTAATTTTGTGGTCAGTGCAGCCCCAGGAACCCAGAGCCATTGGAATGCAGTAATAGCAATCAAAGCCTTTTTCTGTCTTTGTAGACAGTTGTAAGTTCTGGTTCAGAAACCGTGTCCAGGGGGCTCCATTACATAATTCAAGACTGTGCCTCTTTATTAGTGGCATGTCTGTCTGTGTTATGAGCTTCCAGTGCTGTTGTTGCGGTTCTTAAAACATCGAAGGCAGGTGTCCTGGGTCATTTCGTGTGTCCCCATGTTAATCCAGAGGGTTCCTTTTATTTTCCTTAATAGTTTTTGCCCTCTGAGGTCAGACATTTATCGATAGTAACTTCCTGTCATGCAATTATGTCTGACGGAAAGTGAACAAAATAATATGCTACCCCTCTTCAATGAGAAACTCCACTCACTTGAATAATCTCTTTTCCATACTAAATAAACTTCCAACTCTTCAAGTAACTAGATATGAAGTGTAGGAGACTTTGGATACACTTGAATAAGATTTAAATCCATGTACCGTCATACTCTGTAGAGGCTGAAAAGCCATGTGGAGAGAAATACAGAAAAGTAAATAGGACGTAGAAGTGGTTTGGGGTGAAAAAGAATATTTTTAGCAGAAGATTAAAAAAAATGTAATCGAAGATGTTAGTTCATATTCCCTTCATACTTCTGCTTAATCAAAAAAGAGCCGTGACCGTGGATGCCCGCAACTGATGGGCAATTTGGTGAGTAACGTAGAGGTGAAAGTATTCGTGGCTGGACCTTTGGGTCAGCTGCAGGAGTGTAATTTGTCCTGAGCCAGAATTATGCTAACACCATTCAGAGTCTCTGCCAATAAAATGAAGTACTCTATCGAAACGCCGTAATTCATTATTTTACTTTTTTTGCTAAGAGTAATAATGCATTTTGTACTTCATAGTCTGATGAGAGGTGTTAAAAGTTAGGAATAAAATTTATTTTTGAAGAATTTAAGAAGGGAAAAATGACATAACCGGTGCCTGTGGAACAGGGCCCATTAATGCTTCATTACCAATTTGTTTGACACAGACCACATCCTGCCACAGTGAGAAGCAGTTGGTTGCAGCAAATCTTGGGCATCCTTTGAATGATTTGTACAGGCTTTCTGGACACTTCAGATAAGATGCAGTGAAAGAGCTATTTTTTAAATATGTCCAAAGAAAATATAGTGCTCCCTGCCTCACGCTTGGAATCTGAGCCCCTGGTGTGAATACCTTAGGAAAAGGGCCGTTTATCGATTACTTCAGCCATCTCGGTTTACTTGTAAAATAAATGAAGTCAGCGCGGGGCTCCTCGCAGTCCCTAATGGCCATTCCCACCATTTACCTCCACTTTCCAAACATTCCCCTAGAATGACCTGGTGGAGCCAGCTTAATGACAACCTCTGAGCAAAATGAAATTCCTACTCTTGCCCCTTGCAAAAGAAGAAGAAGAATTTGTTTAAATTTGAAGAATTCCTGTGTACAGCAGTCCCGTAGGGGATGGCCTCATCCGAGAACATAAGCTTCTCTCCTCTGCGGGCAGCAGGAAACATCAGTATTGGGGTTAGACTGGAAACTTCTGTGGTGCCTCTGGGTAGAGGGACAGCCTAGCTCCGCCCGCAGGGAAATAGGAGGAAATGGGAGATTGACTCACGGTCCGTGTGCTTGTTCCACCGAGTACCAGTGCCCTAGCACAGGCTGCGTAGGAGCCACAGTGAAGTGTCGGGGAGCAGGGTCATGGAAAACGAAGTACAGTCCCTCACTCAGCAGTGCAGAAGGGCTGAATACGGCATTTAAAAAAATCATCTGTCTAATCTTATCTGTTGTTACTATTATTTATTTTTTTAATTTGACCAGAGACAGAGAGAGAGAGAAAGAGAAAGTGAGAAAGCAAGCCGGCAGATCTGGGACTCAAACCACAGTCGGCCATGTAGGAGTCCAGCGCCTCAACCACCATACCACCTGCCGCCTTAGTACAGTGTGTTTTTTCAAAAAAAACCTGAGGGCCAGCAGGTGTTGTATTGGTTAAGGCACTGGGCTTCCACATGGCTGACCATTGTTCAACTCCCAGAGGTGACTTGCTTTCTCTCTGTCTCTCTCTCTCTCTGGTAAGCATGTGTGCCCTACAGCAAATTAAATAATAATAACAATAGTAAATAAAATTAAATAAATGTTTTTAAAAAACTTGTATACCACTGGTAATAAATAAAGATATAAATATATTCATCATCTTTGATACTTAATATTCAGAGAATTTTGGTCAGGAATTAGGACACACTTAAGGTTCAGATAGAGCATAAGCTCTTTTCTTCATTTTAAATTTCTGTTTACACCATTTTAAAAACTCATTTATTTATTTATTTAAAAAGATAAATAAAACTGAGAGGAGAGAAAGTTGGACACACTGAACGAGTTCTCCATGCCACCATCTGCGCCATCCTCAGCTAGCCAGAACTGTGCAAGCACATACCCAGCTTGTACAGGGAGGCCTCAGGATGTGAACCCAAGACCTTCCCATGTATATCCGGCATCATAAAGTACTGTTACTGCTGTGCCACCAGTTGGCCCCATATTCCGTTTTTCTGTTGTGTATCTAATTGTATGAATATAAAGATCGATAATGGCTCTGATACTCTGCAGCCTGGAGTGATCTCTGACTTCTGCCAGAGTTGTCAAATAGCGTCCACTTTAATCAATGTGAATGCCTGGACGCCAGCGGGTGGCTTAGCGGTTTAAGGCATTGTACTCCCATGTGGTCAACCACAGTGTGAGTCCTGGACCTAGCAGCTTGAAATTCACGCTAGGTACGTGTGCCCGCATGCCCGAAGTCCCGAGTCCCAAGACGAGAATGGTGGAGAAGGGATTGCTTGATGGTCACCCCCCTGGTGGTGGTGGTGGTGGTGGGCCAGGGAGGGCGAGTTCTTGCTTTCTGTCTCTCTGGCCAAGTGCATGCACCCTGAAACAACAAAACAAAACAAACAAAAATCCTGTCTAAAAGAAAGAAAGAAACAAACCTGAATGCCAAAAAAACTCTGGGTCACAGTCAAGCCCAGTTCAAAACCAAGCTGCCAGAAGTTCAGCTACCATGTAGCAACTTTTTAATGATTAATATTATAAACATTCTCTTCATAAGTAATGCTAAAGTAGTTTCTTTTGTTTTGTTTTGTTTTGTTTTTTTAAAAAAAGCTGAGCTTCTCAAAATGCCGAATTTTGAGAACTCCTAACCCTAACCCAGATTTTTTTAAAAAATCTGTCTTATAGCCGTTAAAGTGGGGAATGCCCCACCACTCCCAGCTGACATTACAGCAGGAGCATCTGTCCCAGCAGCTTTCCCATGTGGAGAATAAAAATCTCAATTCTTCTGCCCATTGTTTTATGGCCACATGGACTTGCACAGGAAATCAAGAAGAATTGTAAACCACTGCGTCCGTGGGGCTCGGTTTCGCTTTACCCCGCCTGCCACATGCAGATGCATCAAATCAAATCAGAATGAGATGTGATCTTACTGAGAAAGAATCCTCATAATATCACGTTACCGCCTCCCGAAAATTCCCCCAAGCATGCATAAAATCGGAAAGACCGAAAGTAGAATATTCCAAAAAGTCTGTAAGGCCAAAGAGCAAACTGTTTTTACCCTCTCGGATCATATTATATATACATAGGACAATTATGTCAGCGATTAAAAGCATTGTCATGCTGCATTAGGAACCGTTTTTTATGTTTGGGATTAGATAACTCACCCCCACACCCCCTCAGATTCCTTTTCTGTCCTAAGGGCAAATCCTTTCTCCTGAGTCAGGAATGTAATAAGGTAGGTTTTCCTCTCTCTGGGATATTGTGTCTGTCTCACTGTGTTCAAATTGATGCAGAAAGCTCTTCGGAGCAAAATACAGTATTTTCTTTGTACATGAGCCAGCGTTTGACTAACCCACGGGGAATTCTCTGTGTTGAGCATTTTAAAGGCCCAGATTGGGTACTTGGACCCACTTGAAAAGAGGTGTGGGTCTTCTCTCTAGTGTGGTCTTGGGGGGAAAATCAGTGTTTTGATCATTTTTAAATGATAAAATAATTCAGGAAAATGATTTGGCTCTTTAATAATGATTTAATACCAAAATAAAGAGGAATTGTAGCATATATAAATGTCATGTAATTTAAAGCCATTTAACTACCAAAAAGGCATTTTCTAAAAAAAGTAGTTTTCTTTTCATTAGCGGTAAGAAGTGTTAACACATCCCTCTTGGGAGTTGAACCACAGGCCTTGGACTCTCCTCATAGCAAACTTACCATTTCTACTAAAGGAGGATTTCTTTTAGATGTGATAACTTCTCCCAGACCACCAGGCACCAGAGGTCAAAGCCATTGCCCACCTAGGATAACTTATTTAACACTTGTAATGTTGGTTATTGGCTTTTATAGTACCCCAGAGTCTAGGATCTTGGAATGTGTTCACAGTATAAACAGGGGAGGAGAAGGAAGGGTTTCTAAACACGTGTGCGTGTATAGTTTGTTGTTGTTGTTGTTGTTAAGAATTACTTGGGACCACCAAGTGCCTTAGCGGTTAAGGTGCTAGACTCTCATGTGACTGACCGCAGCTCAAATCCCAGACCTGGTGGCTTAAAACTCACACTGGGCGCATGTGTGGGCATGACCAAAATCCCAAGAGGAGAATGGAGAAGGGATTACAGTATGGCCATTCCCTCTGGGGGGTTGATTTCTTCCTTTTTGTTTCTTTGTCTCTCTGGCAAGTGCATGCACCTATAGCAAAAATCTCTCTCAAAAAAAAAAAAAACTACTTGTTTAATTTTGTTTATTATTATTATTTTTTAATTTGCTATAGGGCGTGTGCCCTCACCAAGAGAGAGAGAAAGGACATGGAGAATCAAGTCACCAGGTCCAGGACTTAAACCACTGTCACCATTTTAAGTCCAACACCTTAACCACCAAGCCACCTGCTAGCCCCATCCCTTTTTTCTTTACAGCTGCATGTTGCCCACTCATGTACAGCTACTGGAGCATTTACTTAATAAAACAGGAAGTTTCCTTTTCTGGTGAATCTTTCAGTCAATTCTTATTTCTGATGAATGATGAGCAGGTTCTTTCTTTTTTTGGAGAGGATTTTGCTATAGGGCGTGTGTGCTCGTCAGAAAGACAGAGAGAATCAGAGAGACAGAAAGCGAGAAATCACCCCCCAAAGGGGATGGCCATGCCGCAATCCCTGCTCCTCCATTCTCCTCTCGGGATCTTGGGCACACACGCACATGTGCCCGACGTGAGTTTAAGCCACCGGGTCCGGCACGCGAACCACAGTCGGCTACATGGGAGTTCAGCGACATAGCCATTACGCTAACTACTGGTTCTTTCTTTATCTTGAACTACTTCTTTCACAGTTGCATCTACATGGTAGGTGGAAAACTTAGCTCTCGTTCTGATCTTATTTATGGCACAAACTCGCAGTGTACTATTAGGTCAGTTTTGGAACCTCTAAAACTGTGGAAACAGTTGGTGGAAGCCTGTGGAAATAGCGTGTGAGGACGCATCAGCCAAAGAGAGAGTGGCCATGCAGGTCAGGCAGAGGAGTTGGCATGAGCGAAGGCACCGCGTGTGCAGCCTACACATCAGGTCCCTAAGAGGCAAATGAGAGAAGACAAGCCAGAATGGTCGTGTCGCTGACTGCGTCTTCCAGAGCCCTGTATGGTTGATCTGCCTTCCTTACGGGAGGCAGGGGGTGAGCATCGGGCAGCCTGTCTGGAAGCAGGCTGCCCATCGCAACGACTCCAGTAAACAAAATATTCTCTTGGCATTTATGTTCTGGTTGTGTTGCCTGACAAAGGAAATACACAGGCACCGTTTTGCCAGCAATTTAGATAAATGAGCAAATAGTCCACTTTTACTTTCAATATCCAGGTGACAAAACTTGGCACACACATTGAGTTATAATTAGCTTCGGTCTGGTTTATTTTCTAAGTGCATTCACTATTTTTTTTCCTCTAGGGAGTGTTGAAATTCATAAACTTTTAACCGGTTGCTGTGGTGTTATAACCACACTACGTTAATATTCCATTCACATGCAATGTGGAGACCATTATAGAAGCCACATATATTTTGGAGGCATGTGCCTGAAGGGTCAAATGAAAGGTTTAAATGAAAGTTTTTAAAAGTTGAATAATCATGCAATATAATGGGCCAAATATTCATAGGAAAATGTGCTTATTAAAATACATTTTATGGAATCAAGCCCTAAATTAAAAACATATTTTTTAAGAATAAATTAGCACTTCTTGAGGAATGAGATTCTTTGGTGGAGAGGTAAAAGGCACAGAAAAGAAACCCCAAAATACAAAAATGGCTCAAGTTCAAGAAAAGTCACCGTCCCCCAGGAATGGTGTCGCTACGTGAAGAATGGTGCTTAGCATTGGCAGCTGTCTCCCGAGGGCTCTTCTGGGAGGACCACATGTCGTTTTGTGAATTGCAGAGTTTAAACCTGTTGCAGTGCAAGGTACTGCCTTTATTTATTTCTCCAGTGGAAACTCTATATGACCGAGCTTACTTCCTTGTTTCTGTCTCTTTAAACACTTTAGTCATGGTAGGGGGCAAAATTTCCATTACATTAATGAGATTTCCACAAGCAGATTAAAGAGGAAATATGCCCTTCGGTTTTCTGTTACTGAACTGCATTGCCTTGGGAAGAAATCTCTGTACAAACTATCTGCAAAAACAACAGCAGGGGGGCAAAATTTCAGTGAGGTAGAATGGAGCTTAATCACAAAGGTGACTTGGCCTTTTTTTCCCCTTTCCTTCATCTGAAACTTGGTGGAATGATTTCAAGAGAAACCTGTAAGACAGCAGTTCATTTGCTCTCTACAGCAGCGAGAGACACACCAGTAAAAGTTCGGATGACCGCTGAAAAGCCAGCACTCTTACCCCAGAGTTATGTCAACATTGTCATGGTGGGCAAAAGGATATTTTAGAATTCTTTTTATAATAAGTAGGAACCAATCAAGATAACTCTGAATTAGCTTGTTACTGCTAACTCAGAAACTCAGTCTAAAATTGCAAGGTAAGAAGGGCTTCTGCTCTATGGACCCTCAAGGCGTCTGTGATGCTGAGGTTCATCTGATCGTTGGGATGATCAGAAGGCATCTGATCGTTCCAGCAGTTGCAGGAAATTGCTTCAGTTTCCTGTGGCTTCTGATTCTCAAAGCATAAATCTAAGGCAGGCTGCACATCCAGCGTATACTGAGGCCTGGGACCACGCTGGCTCCATACTTGGTATTTCTTTTTTTAAAGAATTATTTTATTTAACTTGATTTATTTATTTAAAAATTTAAAAATGTACTTATTTAACTTTATTCTTTTTTTAATTTGACCAGAGAGAAAGAGAGAGGGAAAGTGAGAAAGCAAGCCACCAGTTCTGAGACTTGGTTGGCTTTGTGGGAGTATCCAGCATCTTAACTGCCATACCACCTGCTGGCCCCTATTTTTTTTTTTTTTTTTTTTTAATTTGACTAGAAAGGGACGGAGAGAGTGAGAAATAGGGAAAGTGAGGGCGCAGGCTGCGAGGTCTGGGACTCTTATCCACTGTTGGCCATGTGCAATTCCAGCGCCCTTAACCTCCACACTGCCTGCTAGTCCACACTTGGTATTTCTGATACTAGGTTCCTAATAGCACATTCTCCCGACAGTGGTTTTTTGAGTTCCTCCTATATGCTAGGCATTGTTCCAACACTTGGGATATGACATTGAACAAAACTGATAAAAACCCTTGGCTGTGTGGAATTCACATTCTAGTGGAGCAGGCAGGCAGACAGTAATTAACAGTCTCTCTAAGTAAATTCTTACGTGTTAGAAAGGGTAAGTGCCATAGGAAAAGAGCAGAGGCGTGAGAGGATGGAGAGGTTGGGAGCAGGAAGGTTGAGCTGTATGTGGGAGGATCAGGGCCCGGATCGAGTGGGTGTTGAGTCTCATTAAGAAGATGACGTGTGAAGGACATGGAGTAGGTCTAGCTCCCCCATCCTAGATGGGCCCTGGACTGCATCGGGATCAGCACATTTCCCAGCCTCTGGAGGGGGGTTTTCCTTAAAGCACTGGCTCTCCTCTGCTTCCCGAGTTCTGTGGACAGTCAAGTGTTGTCCTTTGATCCCCTCTCAGGCTCTTTTCTTGCCTGAGACTCCGTGCACATCAGTTCCACTTCTGGGGAGTGCTCCATTTCCTGCACTGTGACAGGGACTTTCTTTACCCCTCAGACCTCTTCAGCCCAAGGCTGCTGCGGAGAACTGAGTTTTGCAGACAGCCTGAGAGAAACACAGTTTAGAACACCGAACAGCTCACAAACTGAGTGCTGTTGGTCTGCAATTCCTTCACTGCTTCCAGCTTGAGAATGCCAAATTAGCCAGTTTCCCTTCTAAGTCCTCTTTTCTTTTTCTTTTTTTTTTTTTTTTTTAAGTATTCTTGTTTGTTTATTGAGAGAGAGAGAGAAAAACACAAGCACCCTTAACAAGGTCTCAGTGCTGTCATCCCCTCAACCTTCTCGCCAGCCAGAATCAGAGGCACATACATGTTCCTGGCATGTATGGGTCAGCCAGGGAGTCGAACCCTGGTCTTCCATCTGGCCTCCAGCGTTGCAGAGCGTGTGCTACCACCAGTCTATTGTGGCTGGGCCCGGTTTCCTTTCTTAAGCCCGCACTCTTCTCTACGCTGCTAGACATTTTCTCTTTGCTAGCTGATCCTCCCAAACCTAGTGGAACTGGAGGAGCTGCCACTGCAGAGAACTCAACCTTAGCCTCTCTGTTGACATTCTGCCAGGGGGTCCTCCACTCACACTGACATCCCACGGGGTGATATGCTCACCCCTGCCATTTCTCGTCTTCGTGCTCCACTTTCTTCTGAAACATTTGTCTCATCGTTTTCAGTTGCTGTTCCTCTTCCTTCTCTGTGCAGTCCTATGGGCCAGAGTCAAATTGGGCCTTGTCAAATCTAAAATTCTGTGTAGATGCTTTTGGGGTTACCAAATATAACATGGGGTAAGGCAAGGGGTTCCACTCCCGCCTCAGCTACAATCTTTTTTAGAGTCTTAAATCTTGTTATTAAAGAATTAGTTTATTTGGGACCAGCAGGTGGTATAGCAGTTAAGACTCTGGACTTCCATGTGGCCAACTGTGGTTTGATTCCCAGACCTGGTGGCTTGGAACACTCCAGGTGCATGTGTGGCATGCCCAAAATCCCGAGAGGAGATTGGAGGAGAAGTGATTGGGGCAGAGAAGGGATTGTGGCATGGCAACCCCCTTGGGGGTGATTTTGCACTTTCTGTCTCTCTGTCACTCCAGCAAGCATACATGCTTATAGCATAAATCTCTCTCTCAGAAAAAATTCATTTTATGTATTATCATTATTATTTTTCAATTTGCAAAGAGAAAGGGAAAGTGCAAAAAGGCTTCCAGGTCTGGGATTTGAACCACAGTCGGTCCTTTGGGAGTCCAGCGCCCCGACCACTACACCACCTGCTGGCCCTGGAGTCTTAAATCTTTAAGTTGAAGCTAGTATGTTTCTGTTCTATGCTGGATCCCTCTACATGTTCTCCAAGTCCTGCCACTGTCAGATCCCAAGCAGAAACACGATCTCTCTCCTAGCTGCTTGACTTCCAGTGCTTGTCCTGTCTCAGAGTCTTTCAAGTTAGAAACTTCAATACCAGCTATTACTCTTTCCTCTGAGTCTGTCATTCCCAGATTATTCCAGAGTGTCCCCCAGACCTAGCCACATCTCTCTCCAGTAATGATGGCATCTCTCCTGATGGATTGTTGCTCCATTTCTCCATGACACGGCTGGCATTAACGTTTTCCAAACACAGGTCTGATCATTGTCGTGCTGAAAACCTCTGGGTTCCCTGGGAGCTGGGTACTTTAAGAGATTCAGCAACCCATTTGGTTTCTCTGTAGCCTAGGTCTCCACATAAACACACACACACACACACACACACACACACACTCACTCACACTCTTCCTCACCCTATTCTTGGTGTCACTTCCCAACTCTCTGATCTCCTTGGCCTGGGCCTGTATCCCTTCCCTCTTTCTATGACACGTTGCTCTGTGCGCCAGGCTTCCTCTCTCTTCTGGATTCAGTTCAGTTGCCTGGTTGTGAAGCCTTCCCTTCTTCATTCTTCTCAGTACCCTCCACCCTGCGTTTGAACTGCTTGCTTTCCAGTCAGCCCACTTAGACCATCTTTGCGGCGCAGTGCTGTGTCTTCCTCATATTTACTCTGTCCACGATATACATAAGTATTTCATAAATATATAAAATGTCTTGGCCTATGCTCTTTCTGTAAAGTCTGTGCCTTCTACTAACATGATAAAGAGGATTACAGTCACGATATGGGACAGTTCGTCTGTACCCATATCATATAGGAAGTTCTATTTTTACATACTTAGATATACCAGCAATAAGAGACCTAGGAGGAATATTCCATGCCAGGATGGCTTGTGACTACGTTAAGAGTTGGTTGGGAAAGGGTAAAGTAATACTTCTCCATTTTGAAAAGCTTGCTAAAGCAGAGCTGGCCAAGAGCTTTCATCTTGATTTGGTAGGACGAACCTGGAAAATCTGAGCCATGGTCCTGCTAGTTTTCTATGATGTGAAAGCAAGAGAGAAGGAAGAAAGTCATGCTTTCTTCCATGTAGCGTTTTATGTATTACTATTTTAATTTGTTACAGGAATTATGTGCTCACCAGGGTGGGGGAGGGAAAGAGAAAGTGAGAAAGCAAGCCACCAGATCCAGTACTGGAGTCGCAGTTAGCCGTGTGGGAGGCCAGCTCCTGACCATCACGCCACCCACTGGCCCCCAGGTGGCTTACTTTAAACTGCACAGCAGAGGTGTCCGTGATGTGATGCTCAGTGTTAGACGGTGTTCCTTTCTGCGTCCCTGCAGCCAACCCTGGATAAAATCCAGTGGACATGTCCTATTCTGTCTTGCCTTTTCAGTGCCTAGCACAGTGACTGTCATGTCATAAATAAGCTCTGGCGTAATGTTGGATGAATCAGCCAGCTCGGCAGGGACTGTGGGCAAGTTTCCAAATGGGGAGTTTTTCCTGCTTGTCTGTCTCCTTCTTTTCTTCCTGTAGTTTTTGAGATGTGCCTGTGTTTCTGTCATTAGCAATCACTACGCCCCTCTTTGCGCGCGCGCGCACACACACACACACACACACACACGCATGCATGCCTTACCTGATCTATTTTTAACTGCTGAAGGTGGCCCCAGACCCTTCCTTAGCAAAATGATGGGAGAAGACCTTTGGGGAAGTTCATGTCCAGAGATGTGTTTAGGTTGCTCCTGGTACCAGAATAATTTCTCTACCCCTGTCTTCAAAGGGTTCCATTTTAAAACTTCTTAACATTTCTCCAGATATTAAAAATAGATTATTCCAAATCTATTTGGAATCCAACTGTCTGTAATTTCTTTTCACAATTATTTTAGTTATTAAAATTAGGATACCAAGGGACCAGCAGATGGCATAATGGCTACATCGCTGAACTCCCATGTGGTCAACCATGGTTCAAGTCCTAGACCTGGTGGCTTAAACTCACACCAGGCTCATGTGCGTGCATGCCCAAGATCCCGAGAGAAGAAGGGGTTGTGTATGGCCATCCCCCCGGGGGGTGATTTCTCGCTTTCTGTTTCGCTGTCTCTCTCTGTCTTTCTGGAAAGTGCATGCATGTGCCCTATAGCAAAAACCTCTCAAAAAAAAAAAAAAAAAGGATATCGAAACGTATAAACCAGTGGACAAGTTCAAGTTTGGATTGTTGTAATGTCCAGAGTCACCGTTCAGTAATGTCAACGGAATGTGTGACTTTTCTAGGACAGTGAAGACACATCTCATTAAAAGTCAGATCTCATTTTTAATTCCCATTTATTTATTTGATCCCTAAGTTTTGAATTTTCTTGTCATGACACTGAATACCTAGACTCTTTACAAAGAGCAGTGCCTGGGTGCTGGGGTTCCTTGCGGATTGCTAAAAGTCATGAAAATGAGGAAGTAATTAAAGGCAAGCATTTTGAATACTTCGAGATAAAGGAACTCTTAGTATCTTGCATTGCGAACCTGAAATGTTTTTATCTACCTTTGTAATCAGAGAGACTTTAAAAAAGCAAGTGTTCCCTATTCTTTTTTTTTTTTTTTTTTTTTTTTTTGAGAGGTTTTTGCTATAGGGCGCGTGCGCTCGCCAGACAGAGAGAGAGAGACATAGAGACAGAAAGCGAGAAATCACCCCCCGGGGGGCGGTGGTCACGCCGCAATCCCTTCTCCTCCATTCTCCTCTCGGGATCTTGGTCACGCACGCACACGCGCCCGGCGTGAGTTTTAAGCCACCGGGTCCGGGACACGAACCGCGGTCGACTACGTGGGAGTCCAGCGACATAGCCATTACGCTAACTGCTGGTTCCAGAAAAGCAAGTGTTCCCTATTCTTAAGGCTAGTCATCACCTGTGTGTGAATGTGTGTGTGTCAGAATCAAGTACCTTAGAATTAAAGGGGGTATATGGTCTTATAAATATCATTATGCCAACCAAACCACCTTTCACAGCTTTAGGTCGTAGTAAGGATAATTTTTTTTTTTCTTTTTTTGGAGAGGTTTTTGCTATAGGGCGCGTGCGCTCGCCAGACAGAGAGAGACAGAGAGATAGAAAGCAGGAAATCATCCCCCAGGGGGGATGGCCACACCGCAATCCCTTCTCCTCCATTCTCCTCTTGGGATCTTGGGCATGCACGCACATGCGCCCGGCGTGAGTTTAAGCCGCCGGGTCCGGGACTCGAACCGCGGTCGACTACGTGGGAGTCCAGCGACATAGCCATTACGCTAACTGCTGGTCCCAAGAATAATTTTGACAATAGGCTGAAGCGTGTAACTGCTATGCAGATACTCGGAAACGGAGAAAGCGTCTGTGAATCCACCTTTCTGTTTCTGGAAGAAATCAAAGCCCATGAGGTAGGAGGATTTTAATGCTCTGGGACACAATTCAGTTCCTAAGATCTCCAACCTGGAGAGAGATGCCATTGCTCTGAATGGTTAGCACTTTACAGACAGGCTGGGAAGTGGTGGGAATAACCCATATGTACAAGTGACGAATTCATCTGGTCCTTGGGAGAGGCTGTGTTTTTGTGCCACTCTCCTGGCCTCCTGCCCCACCATTCTCCTCGTCTGAAAGTCAGCTGAAGAGCAGGAACGGGGGCAGCACCACCTCTCCTTCAGAGCTAGAGCTCACGTCAGAAACTTCGGTGCTCACTGGGTTCGTTGAATTTGCTCATTGCAAAGAGATGAAATATAACAGAAGGTGCCTTTGGAGATGGTTTTTCCAGTTATGTCGTTCCATAATTACACAGTTAAAATGATCTCCCCATCTGGGTTGAATACTCTCTTCTTCTCCTTGAGTAGACACTAATAAATACTGGCTTAGCTCCGTGCACCTTTCTTCTCTGGCAACTAAGCTCCCAGTCCATTTGCTTAAGAAGCATTTGTGTTTTGTCGTCATTTTGGCTGGAGTGAAGTTGATATTTTAAAAGGATAAGGTAAAAAATGTAAACGTGCCCCCAACGTGTAGAAATTATGTTAACAGTCTTGGAGTTGTTGGAGGGCACGGTGAAACTTCTTTACATCTCTGTGTAGGATCTCAATAATGAGATTTAAATACTGGCGTTTTCTACAGAGAAACTGAAAAGTTCTTTAAAAAAAGTTACCTTATTAAACTCTTAGAGGACCCTTTTAAAAAAAAGAGAGTTAGGGACCAGCAGTTGGCGTAATGGCTATGTCGCTGGACTCCCACGTAGTCGACCGCGGTTCGAGTCCCGGACCCAGTGGCTTGAACTCACGCCGAGCTCATGTGTGTGCGTGCCCAAGATCCCGAGAGGAGAATGGAGGAGAAGGGATTGCGGCGTGGCCATCCCCCCTGGGGGGTGATTTCCTGCTTTCTGTCTCTCTCTGTCTCTGGTGAGCGCACGCGCCCTATAGCAAAAACCTCTCCAAAAAAAAAAAAAAAAAGAGTTACATTTGTGTTTTAGAAAAATAAGAATTCAGAGGAGAAAAGTATAAGAGAGTTTTTATAGTTTCTGCAAGGAATTAGAGGCCCTTACAACACTGGCAATAATTAAGATATTTTCTTTGTGTATAAGTATAATATAAATAACAATAACCAGTTAGGTGATACTAATTTTTTGCTGCTTAAATATTCTTCTCAGATCCAGGTGTCTCCATCTCACCACTCCCATCTGCCATCCAAAAGGTAAAGGAAAATACAGAAACGATATAATTTGTGTGAGGCTTCCAAGTTGTTAACTCCTAGTCCAGTGTGCAATTCACTGGGAAATTTTGTTTTGTAAAAATATGTCTCACTTTTTTCTTTTTTTTTTTTTTTTTTTTTTTTTTTTTTGAGAGGTTTTTGCTATAGGGCATATGCGCTCACCAGAAAGACAGAGAGAAACACAGAGACAGAAAGGGAGAAATCACCCCCCAGGGGATGGCCACGCCTCAATCCCTTCTCCTCCATTCTCCTCTCGGGATCTTGGGCACACACGCACACGCGCCCGGCATGAGTTTAAGCCACTGGATCCAGGACGCTAACTGCTTGTCCCATGTTTCACTTTAGCACACATGGTAACTGAGTGTGTGTGTGTGTGCACACTTGTGTGCATGCACATAGTAGAAGTTCTAAGGTGCAGCCTGTTATTCTGTGGAAAAATCTCTTTCCATGCCTCGCCCTTTAAATAATCTGGTGTATCTGACGGAGAGGCACTCCTGAGGAAACCCATCTCACCAGCCGTTCCCTTAACTACTCTGCCTGTTTCTCCAGACCGTCTCCTCTTTTACCAGACTTTACCACTAAGTACACTTTTGTGGGCTGCTTTTTTTGGTAGGGGTTGGTTAGCATTTTTATTGAGATACCATTTAAAGCCATAGAATTCCCCCGTTGAAAGTGCGTGGCAATTCAGCGCATTCTGATACAGTCTCAGGATTGTGCCGCTATCCCAATTCTACAGCATTTTCATCACTCTGAAAAAAAGCCTAAACTCTTTGCTTGTCATTCCCTAAGTTCTTCATGCACCCCCAGCCAAAATCAGCCATTATCCAACTTTCTTTCTATAGATTTACCGATTCTGCGCAGTGACATAAATGAAATTTACATTATTTACCCTTTTTCTGAATGGCTTTCGCTGAGCCTGTTGTCAGGGCTCATCCCTGTGTAACATGCATCTGTCCTTTATTCTGTTTTCTACACTTCTGTGTTTAAATGTGAATGATGATGGATTTCTGCTGCAGTGGCCGGTTACCATAGGGGTATCTGGGTAGCTGGCAGGCGGGGCCATATTTTAAGTTCACTAATTTCTGTTCTCTCATTCTAACATTGTCATGGCCTTTACACACAATGTTTACCTTGTTAAAGAACTTTGCCTTTCTTACACATAAGAGTAGTTTTTACATGTTTGTACCTAAAAACAGGATTTAGTAACTGTCAGAGAGGCTCTAGTTAATCATTTTTAACCAAATGACATATTTTTGGTCTTTATTTTACACTCACTTTTAATATTCATGAATCAAAAATAAAAAAATTGTTTTATCTTTATAAAGACAATGCTGTTTTGTACCCAGAGTTTTGAGTCCCTTTGATGTTTTTTCTGTATCACTTTGTATTTATGTCACAAAACCGAAAGTCGCTTAGGTGTTTTATTAATCAGCTTGAATCGAAGCAGTCATATTTTGAAGTCATCAGGAAGATCCCTCCCATAGCAAGCTGTTACAGCTTTTTAAATAATCTGTTAGGAAGATTGATGGGTGCCACCAAAACAATTTAAATTATTTTATTTATCTAAAATTAAAGTGTATATTGAGATATAAGGCCTATCTCAGTCCTGATAGTTTGTGATTCATGCATTTTTCTATTTCTGCCTAGCGAAGTCTCCTTTAGAAATCCAATCTCAAGGTGTCCCTAATATAATCCATATCATGACAGTTGTAAAACTTTTCAAAAATAATATTTTTTATCAAATAATGTACAAACCAAGAAGGTATGGGTCTTATTTCAGATAGGAGGTTTTGAGAGATTCTCATGGAGAGTTTTTCTTTGAGCCAAAGCTTTCAGTCTCTCCCAAATCAGTTTTAATGTAAATTAAATTTTAATAGATTCTGAATTATTTTCCCCTCTCTTTTCTTTATAGAAATATTTCTGGGTGGGCCAGCCAGTCGCATGGCGATAAGGTAGCCAGATCCTATATGTTTTGAATCCTGGACCAGCGTCTTAGAAAACCTCAAGCACCTATTCTGGCAGAGGAGAATGGAGGAGAAGGGATTGCGATGTGGCCAACCCCTCCAGGGGATGCCTTCTCACTTCTGTGCTCTCTCCCTGTCTAGTGCATGTACCCTATAGCAAACTTAAAAAATAATAATAATAATAATTTTTTTTTCTTTTTTATGGCCAATTAGTGAAGAGATAGTCATAAGCTCATAATATAAAATCATATTGAAAACTAAGCTTTTAAAAACTGTTTAGTAAAAGAATTACTGGTTTAATTATATATATTATTATTTTTAAAATTTCCTTTAGGGCACATGCATTTATCAGAGAGAAAGCTTACCATCATCTCTGGGACTTGAACCACAGTCAGCCATGTGGGAATCTGGTGCCCTGACCACCATGCCACCTGCTCGCCCCCATTTTTTTGTTTTTTTTTTTAAATATCCTTTTTATTTATTTATTTATTTATTTATTTATTTACATTCATTCACTATACATCATTATAGCATACAAAATGAGATTTTCCATCCCGAATACACTATATATTGGCTCAATCAAGCACATCAACATACACGTTACTGTCAACCAATAATTTTCTATTTCTTGTTTTCTGTTTATTTTGCTTTTTTCCCCATGCTTTATTCCCTCCTTAAAAATAAAATTGGATGCTTTCTAAACTTTCAGCACATATTTAAAAGTTTTTAGTTATTGGGACCAGCAGTTGGCGCAGTGGCTATGTCGCTGGACTCCCATATAGTCAACCATGGTTTGAGTCCCGGACCCAGTGGCTTAAACTCACGCCAGGCACGTGTGTGTGCATGCCTAAGATCCTGAGAGGAGAATGGAGGAGAAGGAATTGTGGCGTGGCCATCCCCCCTGGGGGGTGATTTCTCCCTTTCTGTCTCTCTGTTTCTCTCTGTCTTTCTGGTGAGCACAAGCACATGCCCTATAGCAAAAACCTCTCAAAAAAATTTTTTTTCAAGTTATTTAGTTAGTTAGTTCATTGCCAGAGGGCATGTGTGCTTGCCAGAGAAAGGAGAGGGGGTGGGAGGGGATAGGAGAAAACACTTCCTTCATGGGGAGTAGTCTCCCCACAACTGTTCTCCATTTCTCCATCCTGTGGGATTTTGTTCCTGTCAGGATTTTAGGCATGCATATGCATGCTTGCTAGGTTTTTTAAGCCAGGGGGTCCAGGACTAGAACTGAAGTCAGCCGTGTGGGATCCTTCTCTTATGGTCTGAGCCTTAAATTATGGACTTCTGTTAAATATACCTCATTATGAGATCAACTGGTTATAGGTGAAAAGATCTAGAAAGTACCAAACAGTCCCAGTTTGACCTTCTGAAAAGAAAGTGTTTCAGTTTTCTATCCTTTCTTTTAAAAATAGAACCATGGCATGTTAGTGGGTCAAGAGAGCCAGAAGGCCTGAGTCAGAAATAAAGCAGGGGTGAGTGGCACCCAGCCTGCAGCCAGAGGCCAGATGAGCGGTACGCCTCGGATACGGTTGCACTTTCTTGGATATTCATACACAAAACACACCTTCCAAAGCCCTTATTTTCTTTCCCATTAAGGCCATAATGCTCTGTGTGTATGTGTGTACACGTAGGTGTTTGTGAGGCAGAGATCATATGTACTTTTACTGAAGCCCATAGTTTTTGCTTTTACGTGTACCTCATGTTGTGAAAAACTTGGCAACATATTTTGTAGAAACCTTTTAAATTGGTGAGAAAGTTCTGTGCTATTTGAGGAACCATCAGTAGTGGCAGAATGTTGTGTAATGTAGATGCCCAGGGGGCACTATAGAGAAATGGGGGTGAAAATTGAGCTTGAAGTTTTGTGTTTTCCCCCTCCCCAGTTTTTAGACGTACCCAGTGGCCATATTTTTATTGCACCGGTGGAAGGGGTCTCGCTTCTTGATGCTTAGGGGCTGGTAATTGAAAGAGCAAGCAGACTTTGGCGACAGCAAGGTGTTTGTGTATTGATCAGTGAACTTCCTCAGGCAGTTTGAATGGGACGTGCGGATCTTGTGCACACACGTTTGTGATGTGCTGCAGTGTCTATTAGGAATCACTTAGAATGGATCCTTAGCAGCCTAGAGAACTGGGCTTTCTGAGTGGGAATCAGCAGAGAGCCTGGCTAAAGGGAGGGAGATGAAAGCAAGCTGGAGTGCACTTCCAAGCTTCATGAGCTGCTTGAATAGCAGCTTCATTTGCAGAGCTGCAAGCATTCGGCATCGCTGGACCGCGGGCGTGCGTTTCATCTGAAGGGTTAAGAACAGGCCCAGGGAACACCGCCTGCTCTGAGCTCATAGTGAAATAACGAAGCAAGAAGAAAGGACCTTGATTAGCTCAGTGAAGGCCATTGTGGGCGTCTATTCTGCTGGGGGTGAAAGAAAAGCTCCACTTTGCCGTCCCCTCAGGGCTTTCTTCCTCCCACTCTCCAGGCCTTCTGGTTGACATTCCGAGCTGGACTTCCCTAAGACAATTCCTTAAAGAAAGAAGCATCTTTCACCTCTTCCTTTGCCAAGCCAACTAGTGATTTCTCTCACCTTCCTCTGAGCTCCCAGGGCTCCTGGGAAGTGGAAGAGATCGAGCACTGGGTCTTACCTCATTTTGCTACAGACGTGATTACAATGGAGAAATGCCCACTTTGTCGGTTTGCCCTAAAGCTCCTGCCAGCTGCCAGTTCCCTGAAGCAGACGTTAGAATCCTGATGGGAAAGTTGAAGACATGGACTCACTAGGAAGCTCAGTGGTTGGATGGAGCCTTTCTGGGGAAATCCCTGGGCTCCAGTGTCCCTGTCCTGTTTGTTGAGCAGGGAGAGTTCCGAGTGGCCACGCCGAGAGTTGGCGTACACCATCATAATTTACACCATCTATCTCTTTCTGGCTCTCAGGCCTCTGGCAAATTGCATGTCTATGTGTTAGATTAGTTTGGAATTAAATCATGCATTATTTTCTCTGCAATTAAATTATTTATATATTTGATTAACGTTTTCACTGCTAGGAAGTCACATTTTCAGTAGAATCACGAGTAAACTCGTGCCCGTTGAATTTCAGACCCGCTTCACGTGAGAGCAGACTCTCTGTTGAATGTTAAGAATTACTCTCTCAGTTACCTCAGATTTTGGTGAGACAAGATGTGTGCATTTTCGACCCAGTCCCGGGAAGGAGGTGCAGCAGGGAAAACGTGTCTGGCCTCACTCGCTGTCTCATTGCTCTCTTAAGCTCAATATCCCCATTTTTACGTCTTCCTCCCGCCTGTTCCTATCTCTGACACTGAAGCGTGCCTGCTTCTGATTTTGCTTTCTCACGCTTCAGAGTTAACCTGACAGATGTAAGTGTAAGAAAGACACTGAAATCATCTCGTTTGTGGGTGAGCGAGCCGCGGCCCAACGGTCAAATCCGACCCATGGCTTGTCTTCATATGGCTAACCAGCTAAGAATGGTTTTCACGGTTTTAAATAATTGGAAAAAAAGTTTACAACAGCTCCAGCCGCACACGTACATGCTCTCTATGGCTGTTGTATTTTGATCCCACAAAGTCTAAAAACGTTTACTATCTAACTTTTTGCACAAAAATATAGCCGACCTTGCTCTGATTCATCACCCTAATTTTAGAGATGAGAAGTTAAGGCACGTGGAGATACACTGGCCTGTCCAGGGGGGACCAGCCCATCAGAAGTTGGTCTGGGACACACTTCTGATGTCCTCTGAATGACACATGGTTTTCCTGTTCATTTTGTTTTTCAGAGAGGTTTTTGCCTTAGGGCCTGTGTGTGGGGGGGCAGCAGAGATAGTGAGAGGGAAAGTGAAAAATCATCCCCCAGGGAAGATAACCACACCATAATCCCTTCTCCATTCCCTTCCTGGGATCTTGGGCAGGTACACACATGTGCCTGGCATGAGTTTTAAGCCACCAGGTCCGGGACTTGAGCCGCGATCTGCCATCTGGGAATCCAGTGACATAACTGCTACAGCATCTGCTGGCCCCAAGGTGGTCTGTTTTAAGACAAGCCCTCTGTGAGCACTCACCACAGTGGCCCGAGCTGCTTTATAAAGTAAAGTGAACATTAGGACACATGGACATGGAAAGTCTGGATGGTTTTTAGAATTCTTGTTCTCTCAGGGTCAGGGGGTGACGTGGAGGTTGGGGGCTCTAGACGCCCACATGGCTGACCACGATTCGAGTCCCGACCTGGTGTCCCTGGCAGCTTGCTTTCTCACTTTCCCTTCTCCCTCTTTCTGTCTCTCCCTTGTCGGATTAAACAGTAATAATAATGACAAATGAAATTAAATAAATGAATAATTCCTTAAAAAAACGAAAAAGAATCCCGGTTCTCTCTTGAGATTCTGCTGTCGGAAACAGTGGAAGCATGGACACATTTGAGCTGCCTGAAGAGGTGAAGACGCTGCCCTGCTTTCTTAGGGTAACGAGTGCGTCCTCTGGGCAGCGTTTGGGCTGCGGAGAGCAAGGCGGACGTGGACCCCACCCTCCGAGGTCAGAGTGTTTCACGTAGAGAAAAAATAGCTGTGGCCTCAGTGCAGCTGTGACCCCAGGAGCAGCTTCACCGTCTCGCTCGAGACCCAGGTCAACTCCCAGGGGAGCGTCCCAAGATGCTAACCTTTCTGAAAGTGGAGGTGCTGTCACTGCCCAGTGTAACTTCCTCGCTTCTCTGATCACGTGAGCGGGCAGTGGGGTCTTGGCCTTGCTGGTTGGCACGGGCTTCGCTCTACTCCGGTTGCCACACTCTGCCCCAGAGGCGGAGGGCCATGAAGGTGGCGAGGCGTCGGTATGAAATGATTGCCATTTGCGTACCCCTGTCCTCAGCTCATGGCTGGTTCTTCCTTCCTGCTTAGTGGCACATCCCTGCAGAGCATCACAGCGAGACTTCCCAGCCACCCGTTGGGTACTAAAGTACGTCTCATTTATCCCTTCAGTGTCACGTCTGGTCCCTGCGGCCAGAGAGGCATGCCCTCAAGGAGCTGGCTGGCTGTTTGCTCTTTTCTGCCACCTCACTAAAGGAGCCAGGGTCTAGGTTTTTCCCCAGAGGCCTCTTCCCTCCCCTTTCAGGGTGCACCTCCTCCAGTATGGTGGCCAGACAAAGGGGAAGGCCTCTTGCTTCACAGGCCACTGTTGGTGCCTCCCCCTGTTGGTCATCCTAGCTATGAGTAGCACCAGTTAGCCCCCATGCCTCCAGGGCCATGGCCTCCTCCTGCTAGCAAGCATGCAAGGGTGGCTTTCTCCAGGTGTATGCACGTTCCATCCAGGGGTCTCCCACAGCCTCAGTGCTGGAGGCCTGTCCCTGCTTGCTGCATTGTAGGTGAGCTCTGGCCAACTCGTCCACACTGATGTCTCTCTGTGGTCCCGGGGAAAACTTATGCTTTCTGACAATGCCCAGCAGTGTCAGGGCCCGAGGCCTGCTGTGCCAGCCGGCCAGTTCGCTCTTGCCATGTGTGGTCCTCGCCCTGGTCCACAGCACCAATCGCTGTCCTCTGGGAGGTGTTTCTGTGTCATCTGTCTGCAGCAGCGGCCCCTCCCCCCTCCTGTCCTTCCTGCACCCCTGGTGTGTCACCATTTACCTTTTGGTCTGGCTTTACATGTTGCTTCATTTGAGATGCTGATCCCCGTCTCTGGTGGGCCACACTGATTTAGGAACCCCTGATAGGTGCTTTTATAGAACCCTGCTATTTCCCTTCATAGCGCTTATCACAGCCGTAATTGTATGGTGATGTAGGTCATTATCCGTTTCCCTCCAGTAGGCTGTAATTTCCACAGGGCAGGAATCATGCCGTCCCAGCACAGGCCGTGCAGTGGCACTTGGCACGGCATTGAGCTGTGTGTAAGGGAGAAGAGAAATGTTGCAACCCCAGTGGGTTCCTTTGTTCCGCCAGCAAGAGGGGTTTGCACTCGGGTATCGTTCAGCTCTTTCAGAGAATGTTTGTTTTTTTTGTTTGTTTGTTTTTAAATTTTGCCAGAGGGTGCATGTACTTACTGGAGAGAGACAGAGGGGGTAGGGAGTGAGTAAACAACCCCCCCCCCCCCATAGGGATGGCCACACAACAGTCCCTTCTCTGTTCTCTCAGGATTTGGGGCACACATGCACCTATGCCCTGGCATGTTTCTAAAGCGGAGACTCAAACCGTACAGCTGACCAGGTGGGATCCAGCTGCCTTAATCGCCATGCCATGGGCCGGCCTGAGTGTTATTTTAAAGCAATGAAATGCTTCACATTAAATTCTTATTATTTAGGTACTAAGTGAAGCAAAGGTGAATTAAAGTACCCAAAAGCAGGAAGTATCATTTCTTTTACCCAGCAAAAGCTTAGTTTGCCGCACAAGTCAAATCAGGTCAGCATTTACCGAGTACCTACCAGGCGCCATGACATGTCAGTGCCAAGGATATGAAGCTCTAAAGAAGTGGGTTCTGACCTCAAAGAGTTGATGTAGCACAAGTTGTAGTTCTGTTTTCCAAGTGCAGCTTTTCCTTCTTCCCTCCCCCCTCACTCCAGTCCTCTCCTTCTCTTTCGCTTCTCTGCCTGCCTTCCTTCCATCTGTCCTTAATTCTCTCCTGTGTATATTAATCTAAAGACAAGTTTTATTTCCAATAACTTGGAAAATTAAGCCAAGACCAATTTTTATGGAGTGGTTATTGTGTGATTGTTCTTTCTCTCTAGAAAATTCAAAGAACCCTTCTGTATTATGTGAGTGTAGTTTCAAAATCTGGGCATTTGCACTCATTCAAGAAAATCCTGGGTAGAGTTCATGGGCTACAAAGATGTCCTTGAAGCATAAGCTTAGAGTTCGTCCGTTGCCCCCTCTCTGCAGCATCTGTTCTTGTCATATACTTGTGTGTGCTGTCATAACTTGTAAGAAACACTGGGGCCAGCAGGCAGTGTGGTGGTTAGGGTGCTGGACACTCCCACGTGGTCAACCACGGTTCAAGTCCTGGACCTGGCGGGTGGCTTTCTCACTTTCTGTCTCTGTATGTGTGTGTGTGTCTCTCTCTCTGGTCAAATTAAAATAAAAGAATGAATTAAAAAATAAATAAATACTTCTTTAATAAAAAAGAAAGAAAGAAAGAAGTACTAAACATGGGGCAGTTGGCTTGTGATACGATCACTACACCTGTCTGCATGGCCTTGCCGTCTGTGCATGAGTGGTTCTGTTGGTTTTCTGGTTGTTTCCAGAGCTTCCAGCAGCAGCCTCTTGCACACTGCAGTGTGCTCCTCGGTCTCTGCTGTGACCAAGCTTTCTGAGAGCTGCTCAAGAAGGATATAGAATCATTTCTTTTTTCCGCCCTCATCCGATTTTCAACCCCAGAAACTGCTTGGAAACCTTTTTCCCCCCTAAAACAGTAGGCCACCTAGTGGAGCCTGCAGGAAGAGTCTATTCTTTTTGTTTTGTTTTGTTTTGTTTTGTTTTGTTTTTTTGAGAGTTTTTTTGCTATAGGGCGTGTGCACTCGCCAGATAGACAGAGAGAGACAGAGAGACAGAAAGTGAGAAATCACCCCCCAGGGGGGATGTCACGCCGCAATCCCTTCTCAATTCTCCTCTCGGGATCTTGGGCACGCACGCATAAGCGCCCGGCGTGAGTTTTAAGCCACTGGGTCCGGGACACGAACCGCGGTCGATTACATGGGAGTCCAGCGACCTAGCCATTATGCTAACTGCTGGTTCCTTAGGAAGAGTCTATTCTGAAAAGCAGAATTTGACCCTCCAGCCTCCCATCCTCCATTCCCCTTACCCTGAGATGGCTCATTTATGAACTTGAGCCTTGGCAAGAAAGTAAATAATGTCGTGTCCCTACCGTGCAGTACGTGGACCAGAGGGAGCGGTCCCTTATTCAGGGGACTTTTTTAGTGATCTGTTTCTGTGCATGTTTGAGGAAAGTCTCCCAAAAGCTTCAGTGAAGAAAAGTGGAATGCAGGATAGCCAGAGACCTCAGACCGGCAGCACCGACCTCAGATAGTTTCCGCGCTGTCCTGTACCTGCACAGCCGCGTGCTCAGCTCAGCTGACTGAGACTGACCTTACTTTGATCCAAATTAACCTTCTTTCCTTCTGGTGCCTCTTATATTTTCTCCTGTCTTCCAGTAGTAGGGCACTGGATGCACTAATTCATGGAACTAGGTAAAGGAGGATTCTAAAAACAACATTTGTAAATTTTAAAGATGGGAAAGTCGTCAGAGACCTTTCCTTTATTTTGTAGGTGAAGGATACTAAACCATTTGTTGGCAATCACAGTCCTCTTCGGTATCTGGTTCTTTTCTCTGTGGTTTCTCTCTTTTCTTTTTTCTTTCCTTTTTTTTTGTTTCTTTTTTCTTTTTGCTATAGGGTGCTTGCACTCACTAGAGATCAGGGGTGGGGTAGGAGGGATACGAGAAATCACCCCCAATGGAGACAGCCACGCTGTAATACATTCTCCTCTTGGGATTTTGGCATGTACACGCACATGCCTTGTATGATATTTTAAGCCACTGGGTCTGGACTCCAACTGTGCGATCGGCCCTGTGGGACCCAGCAGCCTCCCCCTCCATGCCACCTGCTGGCCCTCTCTGTGATTCTTACTGAAGAAGAAATCCTGCTAAACCTGAACTGCACTTCAGTTTGTACAGCTTGGTCTTCTTGTTTCTTGGTATGGAATTCTGTGTGTGCATGCGAATGTGTGTGCACGCGTGTGTATTCATTCTCTGAAGTCAGGGCCATGGTGTATCCCATGGCGAGAGTATGTGAGGGCTGGAGAACATCTCTGCGTCATTACTGATCACCCCCTTAGATGGTCCAGAGGGGGCAAGGGGGGACTCACCTCGTTTCAGAGTTAGCTGGTCCAGAGTTCAGACTCAAACTCTGTTGTTCAGATGTGCAGCTAATACGCTTTCTGGGTTCAAGGCCTCCACGCTATACTGGAGAAGCGCACTGTGTGGGAAAAGACGACCTGTAATAAGGTCGAGTTGTCTGTATACTCGTTAGGGCTTAAGGCTGAGGCAGTCTTGCTCTTCCCTCTGCTGTCTCTAGAAATGAATAATGCATTTCTGATTTATTTCTCTTTTTTTCAAACCCTAGCATATAAATAATGATCATATTCATGGAGAGAAGAAGGAGTTTGTGTGCCGGTGGCTTGACTGCTCGCGAGAGCAGAAACCCTTCAAAGCCCAGTACATGTTGGTAGTGCATATGAGAAGACACACGGGCGAGAAGCCCCACAAATGCACTGTGAGTACACAAGTGGGCGACAAAGGGGGTCCCCTTCCCTGAGCGGGCGTCAGGAGTCACCGTGGGTCCTTCACCATAGGGCAGCGTGTTCCAACGGCCCCAGCTCCGAGAAGGCCGAGGGAGAGGGTGGAGGAAAAGGGTGCAGTGCCGTCAGGTGATAAGTGCCTGGGCTTCGAGCTCTCGAGTGGACAGCAGAGTGGCAGGTGGGCAGGTGACGGCCAGCCCTGGGAATGAGCCCACAACCGCTGTGCCTGCCCTGGGCTCTACGCCAGAGGACTGCCCCAGAGGACTTGGAAGGCAGAGGGAGGTGACAGCTTTCTGTGTAGGAGTTGATGTTGGCTTTTGAAAAGCTCATACTTCTACCTGGCTTTAAAGTTGCCGTTGCTGTCCTGGTTAGTCCCCAAGACCTGTACAGCCCACAGGCTGGCTGGGACCCGGGAGGTGCCCGCGAGGCACATTGGCACTGACGCCCTGGTACTTTACATCTTAAAGGCCCTTTACAAACACGATCAAGTTTCGTGTCTTTGTATGGACACAAAGCCATATTAATGAACTTTGTGCTGAATCTGAAATCAGTGGGAATTTGAGGAGATCAATGAGCAGATAATGAAACCCATTGTACACATGAACGATCTATTTAAAAAAAAAAAAAAAAAAAACGACAAGAAAGAGCACCTCGGGACTTTTACTGGCAATGCAAGTGCTTTCTCTTGAACTGCAGTGAGCCACATCTGAATCCCAATAAGTGCAGAACTTTTTGTTCTTGGGTTTTAAAAAGCAGCTGACCCTTGAAATGTCAGTTTTTCATCAACTCCGTGGCAGTGTCAGGCCTGAGCTGCTGTTGCCATTGTGTGGCGTAATCCAGATTTACCTGTTGTCCCCAGTTTGAAGGTTGCACAAAGGCCTACTCACGACTAGAAAACTTGAAAACGCACTTGAGATCCCACACTGGAGAGAAACCGTACGTCTGTGAGCACGAAGGTTGCAACAAGGCTTTCTCGAACGCTTCTGACCGCGCCAAGCACCAAAACAGAACACATTCCAATGAGGTAAGAGGCCCCCGTGGGCCGGAGCACGTGGTGGAAAACAAAGAGCCCTCACAGGGAACATGCGTGGGAAGGCAGGCGTGTTCCGTGTTATTTCCCTCTCGAGCATCCCCGCATGTGCGGGCTCTGAGTCTGCAGGTGAAGGCCTGGACTCCAGAATTGGGGCCCTAAACTGGGCCTCATGGGGACTAATAGGAGGGGACTTCAAAACATTCCTGAAGGGGCTGGCCTGTGGTGGAGCAGCTGAACACTGTGCAGAAGAAAGTAGATCCCACACGGCTGGCCAGGGTTCAAGTCTCGGCCCCAGTGGTTTACATAGCAGGCCTCGCATGTGTGTGCCCGGGATCCTGAAGGGAGGGAGACTTGGAAGAGAGGGGCTTACGTCATGATCAGACCTACGGGGAGGTTCTCTCTCTCTCTCCCCCTCACCTCTTTTTTTTCCTTCCCCAACCCTGTGTGCACTTAGTAAAAAAAAATTTTTTCAATGTTTGTGGAGAAGTGGAGTCAAATTATGATCTTATTTTGGTGCAGTTTTTTTTTTTTTTTAGTTCCATACATAGTTTTTTCATAATATGAATTTTCCACCAGCTTTTAGAAGACCCCTTGTGCAGGTGGAGAGGGAAATGGGTAAAACCGGGGTGAACTTGGTCTCATGTTGTTCTGACCTGCCACCTACTGGTCAGACACTCGCCTTGGCATTGGATCTGCCTTCTCCGTCCGGGAAGAAATCACACGAATCCACGCAAAAGGCCCACTCTGCGGATTCAGTGTCAGCCAGCTAACAGGTCGCTCTTAGGACAGTCACTGCCGTTGGCCTTCAGACACACGATATCAAAACAGACATCTGTAGGGTCACTAGCCTTGGCTAAATATGATTTCCAGACATTCTGAATTCTAGAGGATCTTAGAAGACAATTCTCTGAAACCTGGCATGGTCTCTAGTCAGTTATTTAAGATAATATGGTAGTAAAGCCCATGGGAGGGAGTGGCCCCTGTTGTGTTGCTGTTGTTTTTAGGTAGTTACCCTCCCAAAATTGCAGAGAAACAAAAGAATGAACATTACTCCACATTCATTCTGCCTATATTTGAATGCTTATCTGCCTACAGCTCTCCAACTTCTCCTTGGAGAGATAGCTTAAATTCTGGCTCCTCTTTGAAGCCTTCTGTTAGACAAACCAAGACTAATAAACAAGCTCCCCGCATTTTGAGCAGATATATAGGGCAGCAGCTAGCCAAAATTTGTTAACGTAAGGCATAGTTCAGCCCCCGCCAAGTGCATCATTGCTTTGCTTGAAAGGTATTAGGAAAGGAGCATTTTGTTCCTTTAAGACCTTGGAGTGGCTGTTACTAGACCTTCCCCAGATGCAAGTCAAGCCCACTCGTGATTTTCCAGCTAGAACGTTGGAGTAAGAGAACCTGATAGAAACACAGTGAGCCATTCTGCGTCTAGCCTGGCCTTGTGGTGGTGAAGACAGCCCTTACCGAGTTTCCTTTCAGTTGAACCGATAGAGCAAGAATGTCTCCATCAAAAGTAGTAGCATTTTCTAAAAAGTACGTTCATTCAAACTCACGTCTGCAATTTATATATACCAACTCTTATTAAAAGATCCTGGTGGAATACAAAAATCAAGTCATTCAGAATCTCTTATTTTTGGCTAGTTGTTGAAGACATTTTAGGGGAGATACCCCACCCATTATTTTCTGTCAAAATACTTTTAAGTCCAGCCATGGTGGCCTAGGCTACTAAGATGCTGCACCCCATAGTTTAAGACTACATAAGAGGGCAGGTTTGATTCCCTGTCCAGCCTAAAAAGCTCATCTGAATGGCATGCACCTGCGGTCCCAGCTGGGAGGCTGAGGCTGAAGGATTGTGACTTGGGAAGAAATGTGTCTTAGAAATGGGGAGGAAAATTACTGGATGCAATAGCGGTGATGTAATCTGTCATCTTTGTTTAGTACAGAATTTTAGGGAGTCTAGAACAGGCAAATCCAGAGAGACAGAAAATAGATTAGTGGTTTCCAGAAACTGGGAGGAGAAAGAATAGGGGAACTACTAATGGGTACAAGGTTTCTTTTCAGGGTGGTGAAAACATTTTGGAATTAGGTAGTGGTGATGATTGCACAACATCAGGAATTTACTAAATACAACTGAATTGTGCAATTATAAAGGGTTATTTTTGTGGCATGTAAATTACATCTCAGTTTAACCATGTTTAGGATGTTTGATTAACTGAACTTGGAATTTAATTAATACAGCTAACATATTATTTATATTTAGGTATGATATTTTTTTAAAGAATAGATTTCGTAAAGAATTATTTATTTATTATCACTATTTTTCAGTTTTGACCAGGAACTCGACCTGTGGCCAGCCACATGCTGACTCAGCATCTTTAACCACCATGCCACCTTGCCAGTCCCTGTTTAGGAATAATTTTGAGTGGCAATTTGGAGGATGTTTTTTGCCATAAGGAGCATGTGCTCTCTGGAGAGACAGAGACAGAGAGAAAGTGAGAAATCAACCCCGGGGAGATGGCCATGCAGCAATCCTTCTTCTCCATACTTCTCCTGAGATTTTGGACACATATGCATACATGCCTGGTATGAGTTTCAAGCCACCAAGTCTAGGACTTGAAACATCATTCAATCATGTGGGAATCCAGTGCTTTAACCACCAGGCCACCTGCTGGTCCCCAATTTAGAGGTTTTTAATCCCTATATATTTTTTCTTCTGTTATTGCCACAGGGCAAGTGTACTGCCAGAGAGGGAAAGAAAGAGAGCACCCCACGATGGGGCAATCATACCACAATCTTTTTTCCTCCATTTCTCCCTCCCATGAGGATCCATGCACTTACGGCTGTCATGTTTTAAAAAGTCTCTGAGGGAAAGATCTGAATCGTGGTCAGCTGTGTGGGATCTCGCTCCCAATGCACAGGACTTAACTGCTGTACTGCAGGGCCAGCCCCATCCCAGAAGACTAGATCGATTTTCTCTCCTGTTGTGGTGGAGACATTTAGGCAGTAGATTTGCTCAGATGAGCAGTACTCACATATGAGGATATCGAGCTTTTTATCTTTTTATTGACTTAAAATGCATGCACGCTATTTCATTTAAGTGTGTTATAGTTGGGCTTGGGTCCTGTGGGTCAGAAGTGCTGTGCTGTGCGAGTTGAGTGTCTGTTATGAGTTTCACCGATAATTCAGGTCAATAATCTCTTTCACCAAGGCTAAGAACATACTTACGTTATTGGGGGCTGGCCAGTGGTGTGGTGGTTAAAGGCCACATATTCCCACGTGGCCAACCATGGTTTGAGTCCCAGACCTGGCGGCTTCCTTTTTCCCTTTCCCTTTCCCTCTCTCTTTCTGTCTCTGTCTGGTCAAATTAAAAAAATACTAATAACAAATGGAATTAAATAATTTTTAAAAAGAATTTACTTATATTATTAACCTTGATATTAAATATATAACTACAGTTTTATTCAAAAACATGTAAATCCCTCTTCTCAATTCTAGACACAGGACGTTGGCCTTATATATGTATGTTGAACAATTTCAGGTACTCAAATTCTGTCTGGAACCTGGAAATCCAGACCTGTGTGATTAGATCTAGATAAATGGAGGCGTTTGCTTTTCTCATTTGCTCTCTTACTTGCACCTTCGTCTATCACTAAAAGAATATGGATGGCTAGTTATGTGCCCACCCCTCTGCTGTCCTAGGTGTGACACAGCATACCATGGATCAGGCCAAGGGAGTAACTCCCATTCAGGGAAGCCAACCGCATGCCTCTGTCTCCCGGGGGTCCTGCCCACGTAGTGCCACAGGATCATAGCAGTGGTCTTGGACAGACTCCCTCCTCCAGAGCACACAGCTCATGTTCTTCCCGAAGCTCCCACCAAACATGGTCCCTGAGCTCTGATGAACTTGAATCCCCCCGCCCCCCAATCTGCAGTGGCCCCCTTTCTGTATCCTGTGCCAGTGCCTATTCTCACCTGGCCCGTGCTTGTCCTTCCAGTCCTGACCTCTCCCTGTCATGACAATGGATGGAACTTTCTAGAAGCCTGTGCTGTGGACTCTGGTGCCCACATGCACAAAGTGGTTTCACTTCTGAACCTTTGGGCATCCTCTTGTCCCCGTCTTTATCTCCCAGAATCTTACCCTCCTTTCAAGACCAAACTATAATGTCCCTCCTGATAAAAGTTCCATTTCCAAATGCCTCCTGTGTGCTGGGCCTCGCGATAAGCACTTTTTGAACACATCCTACAGTTCCATGAGTTGGGCATTATACCCCGATACAGAAATCTAACAGCTGCCTTTCCCCACGGTCATCCCAATCGAGAAGAGACTCCTCCTCTGTCCAAGTCCTTACAGAGCAGTCATGCTTTATGATATAGAAAACTGTATGATACCTTATTTTCCCCATCAGCTTTTGTATTCCTCGGGGTTCTGTCTTGTGTACAACTTATGCTCACTTAGAAAAGGGATCATTAAAATACATTTATTGAATAGTTGTATTTGGAGAAATTCTATGAAGTGAGTAGAAAAAAGCTTCTTTCACAAAGAACCTGCCTGTCAATGTGATGACTCCAGACGGGAGCAACCATGCCCAAAGTTGCTATCTAGGCCATGCAGAGTGGGCAACTCAGTGAGGGTGCCCTGTCCGTAAGCCTACAGTTATGTTTCATTTCAGCCGTTGGTCACAGTAAAATCTCAGGCTAAGTTATGTGGGTGATTAAAGTAACAGATTTCCTGAACCTGACTGTCCTCGTGAATTGCTGTGGTAGGGACACACAGGGGCATACGGGCACACGTGTACTTGTGTGTGTGCTGTTCCTAGAATTGCAGGGAGTGATGGACATGTGTGCACTTGGGACACGTTAGCTATATGCTGTGGTCTAGGCTAACCCGTAATAGGCACATGCACGTAGATAGTAAGAACAGCTCTGCAGACGCTGTGGCCTAGCTAGTGCCCCCTCTGCCCTCTTCATCCCCACAGCTGCTCCCTGTGCACCTCGGGGAGAGCAGCCTGCCGCAGCAGTGCAGGGCTGTGAGCAAGCCCAGGGCCGGCGTCCGACACCGCAGGGTAATGGTGCTCACTGAAAGGGCCATTCATCTGTCCCTAATGCATAGAATTCACTGCGCTCATTTATATATCTCAGTACGTACATATATGCAGCAAATCGTATGGCTCCTGAATGGATATAATTTGTAGTTAATGGGAATCAATTCCACCCCAAGGAATCTCAGATCTGAAAGGGAAGCCTCTCAGATAATTCTCGGAATCTTGCTTCCCTGCATTAGGACCTTTCAGCATTTTAGGGAGCTCTCAGTCTGTTCTTGGGCTTTTAGTGAAAAAGCATCTTTCAGACACACAGTCTATCAGATGGCATCTTTTAAATATAATGGGTACATTATATTAATCACACTTATTATGATGATGGCTCACCTAATAGCACATCTTCTGGGATACATAGATGTAAGTATCTTTTCTGGTACAAGTGTCCATGAATATATTAATATTTCAAGCCAACTGAACAGAATCACAGTTGTGATCTTGATCCCAAGTGAAGACCAGCAGTTCTATGATTTGAGTAAATTTTCAGCTATAAACATTCATAAAATTTCTCATCACTGTATCCATAGGCTTCATTATGGACCCACACAGAAAATGGTATTACTGTGAATTAATGTATAGGCCTCAGTCCCGAGAGCAGCACATAGCCCGGGGTTCTGGTCCTCAGCATCCCGTCCGTCAGCACTCTGGAGTTGACGATAAGCACGCTTGGGCAGTCTGTCCTGGGTAAATGGCCTTGAAGATCATGAGGGCTCTGAGTCCTGGCAGCATCCTCCCAGCTGAGGAACATGTAGTGTGGGAGAGGATGTCGGCCATTTTTCTTTTATAGCTATGTGTAAATAGCAATTTCCCAAGGGGAGAGAGTGGTATTAGCTCTCAGAACAAGGACATCCACAAGAAACTTCTTCACACACCGTCCTCTGAGGGGTCTGCAGAGTTCTCCCAGTTAGATGACGGGTTTCCCGTCCACCTTCCCACGCCAGCATGGTTGTCGTCACAGACAGCTATGGAGTGCCTGTTACAGCCGCGTGATACTCTTTCCAACATAGTGTAAATGCTTCCGAGAGCATAGGCCATTTATACACCCTTAGCTCTCTTTTTTTTTCTTTTTCTTTTTTTGGAGAGGTTTTTGCTATAGGGCACGTGCGCTCAACAGAAAGACAGAAACAGAAAGACAGAAAGCGAGAAATCACCCCCCAGGGGGCATGGCCATGTTGCAATCCCTTTTCCTCCATTCTCCTCTCGGGATCTTGGGCACGCATGCACATGTGCCCGGCGTGAGTTTTTTAAAGCCACCAGGTCTGGGACTTGAACCGCGGTCGACTACATGGGAGTCCAGCGACATAACCATTACACCATCTGCTGGTCCCTCATCTTTAGCTCTCCTTGAGCAGTCTCTGAAATAATCTATTAACGCTCAAGTTCATGGGCGATGAACGATGTTCTTGTGGCCTTACTGAACAGGTAATGTGACTACCTCGGGGCTTAGTGAAACTGGAAAAAATTCAAAACATAAGGTGCCACTGGGAACCAGAAGTTAGCATAATGGCTATGTCGCTGGACTCCCATGTAGTCGACCGCGGTTCGCGTCCCGGACCTGGTGGCTTAAAACTCACGCCAGGCGCGTGTGCATACATGCCCAAGATCCCGAGAGGAGAATGGAGGAGAAGGGATTGCGGCATGACCATCCCCCCTGGGGGGGTGATTTCTCGCTTTCTGTCTCTATGTCTCTCTCTGTCGAGAGCACGTGCCCTATAGCGAAAACCTCTCAAAAGAAAAAAAAAAAAAAAACATAAGGTGCCACCACTCCGGACTGGGGCTGGGCCATAATCACTTTGCTAACAGTCTATTGTCTTGTCTTTGGGCATTTGGCAGAAACCCTATGTGTGTAAAATCCCAGGCTGCACTAAGCGCTACACAGACCCAAGCTCCCTCCGGAAACACGTGAAGACGGTGCATGGCCCAGAGGCTCACGTCACTAAGAAGCAGCGTGGGGACATACACCCTCGGCCCCCACCCCCGCGAGATTCCGGCAGCCATTCACAGTCCAGGTCCCCCGGACGGCCGACCCAGGGAGCCCTCAGTGAGCAGAAGGACCTCAGCAATACTACCTCAAAGCGGGAAGAATGCCTCCAGGTGAAAACGGTCAAGGCAGAGAAGCCCATGGTATGTCATTCACTCTCCTTCTGGCCTTCCCAGAGCCAGCCAGGACCATTCAGAAGAGCCAGGCTGGGCCATCAGAGGGACCAGCCTGGACTGCTCACTCCCAGTGGGTCCCCACGGAGGAACTCAGCTCAGGACTGAATTTCCAGATTTCCTAACTGATTTCTGAAGTTAATCTGGAATTATAGCACTGTGGTGGGAAGAAAAGCATACTGCCTATCACTCCAGCACGTCCATAATAGAGAAAGTCATTCCTTGAGTCATTTCCTGAGCATGTTTCCTGTCCTTTTTCTGTTCTGGTGACCACAGAATAAATACATAGTCTATATCCTTCAGAGATTTACAGACCTGTGGGCTAGACTGAAAAACAGATACCACTTAATATTGGGTCATCAGAAAAGTCATGACCAGTCTGTGTAAAGAGCATTCAAGAGCGAAAGTTATGCCCAGTGCACTCTGAGGCCCGAGGTTTAGAGGGGGTTCAGGTCAGCAGACCCAGGGTAGGAGGGCCAGGTGATGAGGCAGAACCCTGGGGTGTGTAGGAGTAAAAGGATGACTACTTCCTGTTGGGGTAAATGAGTGGTCAATCAGAAATATAGGGGCGGAGGTGAGGATGGAAGTGGCATGTTTTGCTGGTTATAGGAAATGGAGCCGCAGGACTGATTTTCTAGAAACAAGCCTAGTTTCAGTGCAGAGATGGATAAACTGGACACCCCTTCTACAGCTGTGCCTGAGCAAAGGAGGTTGAGAACTAGGGGAGGGATTCTTAAGAGTTTTGCAGCAAACATCCTTATGGTGACTCAGAACACGTGGATTATGCTGCCTTTTCAGCATCTTTCAAACTGTAGTGAGCGATTTCAGTTCATGGATGTGCTTAAATAAAACACCTAAAAATTGCAAAAAGACAGCAAGAAAAATGACGAGAGTAGATAAGATCGAAGACTCGGGACATTTACATTTGGCCCTGCATGCTCTGGATTTTCATTCCTGAGACAACCTCAAAACCTAGGTCTCTCGGCCTTTCGATGTATGTCCCTAACCCAACAAAAACTGTCACCTCCTCCCCAAACACCCATTGTTTAAAAAGAAAATTGTGGACAGGGCGGGTTCCAGTCTGTCACGCTCTGACCTGTGGAGGTGTACCAGAGAGCAGCTGCCTGCTGAGACTTCCAGACACACGGAAATGACTGGTGGGCAGATTTACTCTGTGTAAGGAAGCGTGTTCTTGGGAACCAGCAGTTAGCGTAATGGCTATGTCACTGGACTCCCACGTAGTTGATCGCGGTTTGCGACCCGGACCTGGTGGCTTAAAACTCACGCCGGGTGCCTGTGCGTGTGTGCCCAGGATCCCGAGAGGAGAATGGAGGAGAAGGGATTGCGGCGTGACCATCCCCCCTGGGGGGTGCTTTCTCGCTTTCTGTCTCTATGTCTTTCTCTGTCTGTCTGGCGAGCGCACGCGCCCTATAGCAAAAACCTCTCCAAAAAAAAAAAAAAGGGGGGACCAGCAGTTAGCGTAATGGCTATGTCGCTGGACTCCCACGTAGTCGACCGCGGTTCGAGTCCCGGACCCGGCGGCTTAAACTCACGCCGGGTGCGTGTGCGTGCGTGCCCAAGATCCCGAGAGGAGAACGGAGGAGAAGGGATTGCGGCGTGGCCATCCCCCCTGGGGGGTGATTTCCTGCTTTCTATCTCTCTGTCTCTCTCTGTCTGTCTGGCGAGCGCACGCGCCCTATAGCAAAAACCTCTCCAAAAAAAAAAAAAGGAAGCGTGTTCCTAAAATGGGAGTGGGAGAGCCCGATAGTGGGATAGGCATGCTTTGAGTTCAGGCGTGACGTCAGTATATGTAGATGAGAAATAACATGCATACAATTCCAGCCTTGGCAGGGTAGGAAGCAGCATTGTAATGACTTACAAAACTTGTCTTTGAACTTTTAGGAATCTTAGAAAGTGACACTATATGTAGTCAAAAACAATGCCAATAGGCTATCCAGATTTACCGTAATTTCTCAGTGGGTAGCTGCATGAGCTTTAAAAAAAAGCATTTTAATAAAATGTTTATAATGTCTTATGATTGATCACTGTATTTTAAAATTCATCAATTCATAAACTGTTTTATATACTTTTGGGAGGGGAGCATATATCTCTTTCCTCATGTAATAATAACAATACTCATGCAGAACATTCATTTACTCTCATGTTTAGTAAAATGAGGAAAGTGAGTTTAGTCTCCTGGATTATGTCATGAAACATGATGATTTTTATTCTTGAGACAACTTAAAAACCCTGGGTCTCATGTTTTTTTTGAAGTCTGGCCCCCAGCTCAATAGAAATCTATAACCAAACACCTGTTGTTTAAAAAGAAGAATAGTAGAAATAAAAATTTACAATGATTTGGTTCAGGGACATTGAGATACCTGAATGTGTGCAATATTCTGATAAAGTAAGTGAATTCTCGAGATAGAGGACTGGAAGAGGTCATAGAGATCTAGATTAGGCTCTCTATTTTTTTTTGAGAGGTTTTCGCTATAGGGCACGTGCACTCTCCAGACAACAGAGAGAGACAGAGAGATAGAAAGCAAGAAACCACCGCCATGGGGGGGTGGCCACGCCACAGTCCCTTCTCCTCCATTCTCCTCTCGGGATCTTGGGCACGCACACACACGCGCCTAGCATGAGTTTTAAGCCACCAGGTCCGGGATGCGAACCGCGGTTGACTACGTGGGAGTCCAGCGACATAGCCATTACGCTAACTGCTGGTCCCCATTAGGCTCTCTATTTTATGGGTGAGGAAACCGAGGCTCAGTGAGGGTAATCAGGTAATCACATTTCCATAAAGAAGTGTTATATGTGTATATGTACATAAGCATTTAGATATATGTAGACATTTTCATAGACATTGGCAAATGCACGTGAGACTTACATGTCTAGTATTCTTTCTTTAAAGACATGTCTTTGATTTGATCATCATGCTATAAATTAAATTCTTTCTTCTTTTTTCTTATTAATGCAACATCTCTTCTGTCTAATGCTCCTAAATGTCTTGTTCTCACTTCCTAAGGACAGTGGGTAATAAGGTGAGGGAATTTTGGCTTCTCTGTTCATTTTCTTTTATTTGCAATTTAACATTCAACTTCTTTTTATTTCTTGTTTTGTTTCCGTTTTTGTGGCTTCATAGTATCTTTGCTGTTGAACATTACTCAGATACATTTGACTACAGAAGCAATGTGTTTTGAACGTTCAGCATGTGGAAAAACGTGGCGTTAGATAGTGAAACTCATTGTTCTGTTTGTCTGGGTTTTCATAAGAAATCACTGGGGCCGACCAAGCAGATGTTTTCAAAGACGGTTTATGCACTATGCTCACTCGTGTAAGTTCTCTGCTGAACCTGCACCACCTGCTTTAAGGAAGATCCGGAGACATGTTTTCCTAGCAGTGTCACCTCTGCGTAAGGACCTGAGCTCCTTGAAGCAGTTTTCCGATTCTGAGCGCACGTGGGCCTTCTCACGTGCTCATTGCAAGTGTGCTGCACGTGTGTGTGAATACACACAGATCATACTCACACACTCCCTGTTTGACAGTCCAAGACTCAAACGCATCCAGCACTCTGGAAACTTTCAGCACCTCAGGAAGGAGAAGGCGGTCTGGCCCTCCAAGACTCTGTTAAGGCAAAAAATTAAGCAGGACTTCACGTCCTCGTGATCACATTTGTTTGTCTTACCTTGCTCTGCTTGGTTGCCCAGGACAAAGTTGGTGTGTCACGTGGCACTCACTTAGAAAGTGTTCATTTGCTTGGGTGTATGTACTGTGGGGGCCAAAAAGTGTAACTGGTTCCGCTGAGAAGACCTGTCTCTAAAAGCCCGACTGCTGCACATTCCACCTGAGAGAGTTAGCAGAGATCCCTCTCCCTAGAGAGCTTTCCACTGGGCTGTTGTCTATGGCTCCAGATTTTATACTAACTGGGCAATAGCCAGCCTGAGGATCTAGGCAAGTCACATCATTAACTTGCATCGTTGGGCAGTTGCTGGATGTCTCCAAACATCACGTTTCTTATCCCTACAAAAAGGGTTAGACTGTTGACCCATGCGGCACCACTGACATTTAGGACAGTTCATGCTGCATGGACTGTCCTGTTCATTGCAGCTGTTTTAGGTTGTGCTCCCCGGACACTTGGACTGCAGAGGTGTCCATCCCCTATTTCTGGGAGCCGTGGGGCAGGGGACGAGGGAGGAGGTACATTTCCTGATTGAGGACCAATGGGCTAGATTAAGTTCTCGTTAGTTGTAGAATTTCCTCAGCGTCCACTTGGCTGGGGTTGGGAAATCACTTTAATTCTCCTTGAGAAACACTGGGGGGCACTAAGGACAATGGAGAAGGCATCCCACAGACTCAGGTGGCTATGATTGTAGCCTTGCGTCCTCTCTGGGAATAGCAGCAGCTCTGTGGTTGAAGTCCACACCCTGGTTGAGGCTCTGAAAAAACAAGAAAATGTCCCCAAGAGCCTGGGTGATCATCCTGGAGCAGCGTGTAGGGCCTCCTGCTAGAGCATATCTGACATGCTCACAGTCAGCTGAGCAGACAACCCAAAGACCAGCGTCATTGGATAATGACAGTTGTGCTCTCCTCCTGAGCCACTTAGTGTTACCTGGGCCTTCTTATATTGTGAGCTCTCTGGGCTTCACACCTCATTCCCAGGAATCCCCAGTGTAAATTGCCCCATTTTATGGATAAGAAAACTGAGGTTTAGAGTGGCCAAGTAATTTGCCCATCAAACAGTCATGGAGTTGGGACTGAACCTAGGAAGCGTGTGTGCAGAGGTGGCGCTTGGGCAGGACTCCATGGCTGCTGACATGCTGGGCACACCCCATCAGGCTTTCTCGGCTGTCCATTGCCTTCCTGTGATGGCTCATCGGTCATTCCGGCCAAGAGAGGCCACCTCCATTCACCAGGACATACTTGTTCTCCTCATTCGGTTGAAGGTCTCGATGTGCACGAGCCCTCGCTATTGGCTCCCTACCCTTTCCCATCCATGGTGATGTTTCTTTCCTTTCCTCTTGACCCCCACAGACATCTCAGCCAAGCCCTGGTGGTCAGTCTTCATGCAGCAGCCAACAGTCCCCCATCAGCAACTATTCCAACAGTGGGCTCGAGCTTCCTCTGACCGATGGAGGTAGTGTAGGCGACCTCAATGCCATCGATGAAACCCCAATCATGGACTCGACCATTTCCACGGCCACCACGGCCCTCGCTTTGCAAGCCAGGAGAAACCCAGCAGGGACCAAATGGATGGAGCACGTGAAACTAGAACGGCTAAAGCAAGTGAATGGCACACTCCCACGGCTGAACCCCATTCTGCCCCCCAAGGCCCCTGCAGTCGCTCCTCTCATAGGAAACGGTGAGTCGCACATCCGGTGATGCTTCTGCTCCTGCAAATGTGGCCGGAGCACCACGAGAGGGACCGGGCCTGGGTTTTACGTTTGCTGGCTTCTACACCCATCCTAAAAGTCATGCTGTTGAATCCATCTGAGTTGCATTTTTGGAGGGTTTGTATTTTTTTTAAGAAGTTTTTGCCTTAAGGTGCGTGTGCTCACCACAGAGAGAGAGACAGGGAGAGGGAAAATGAGAAATCACCCGCACTGCCCGCCCCCGAGGGGATGGCCACACAGCAATCCATTCTCCTCCAAGGATCTTAGACATGCATACACACGTGCTTGGCATGATTTCCAAGCTGCTGGGGCCAGGACTTGAACCGTTGTCAGCCATATGGGAGTCCAGCGATATAACCACTGTGTCATCTGCTGGCCCAGGAGGTTCACATTTTAAAAACAGGTAGTAACAGGGTAAGGAAACAGAAAGGAAGGAAGTCCGTGTATGGCTCGTATTCTGATGGTGAAGTCTAGCTATTAGACCAGGTAGGGTAAGACAGTCCCAGCAGAGAAGCATCTGTGGTGTCAAAGTTCCTTTTTCTATTTTTGAGAGATTTTTGCTATAGGGCGCGTGCACTCACCAGAGAGACAGAAAGCAAGAAATCACCTCCCTGGGGGCATGGCCAGGCCACAATCTGTTCTGTCTGGATTTTGGGCGTGCATGCACATGTGCCCGGCATGAGTTTTAAGCTACTGGGTCTAGGATTTGAACCGTGGTCAACTATGTGGGAGTCCAACAAAGTAACCATTATGCCATCTGTTGGTCCATGTGTTCAAGTTTGAAAAGCAAGAGACTGACAGCCAGCCACTTGTGATAATGGCCGCCCAGGTCAAGGGGAGGCACACCTCCTTCCCATCGTCAGCTCCTCGTCAGACCGTGCTTTGGCTCACCCTGTATTCCTGGACCATACCCAAGGGTGAGCTTCTCCATCCACAGCTTGGGTCTGTCCCCTGGTCTTAGGATGTAGAGTAGACAGACAGCCTTGACGGTGACTGTGACACTCCTGGCAAACCTCTGCCTGGGGACTTGTAAGGAGTCGGAGCAGTGTCACACCGCAGGTTCCGTATTGTCCTGAACTTTGCCTGCGGAGGAGCTTAATCGAGTATAGCCAGTCATCACTGCTTTGTTTAACCCAGGGTCGCAAACTGCAGCCTGTGGGCCTGTGCAGCCTGCCAGCTGCGTGTGTAATTGACACGTTCTTGGCCCCGAGCCACGGCCTTCGCTCTCGTCTGTGGTCATGTTGGTGCAAAGCTGCAGAGTGGATTAGAGGCGACAGACACCATGTGACCCAGGAAACAAAAGCTAGTCACTACCTGGCCCTTCACAGGAAAAGCTTGCCGCCTGGTTTCAGGAGTGCTTGCAAGCATTCAGCACCCTCTCTTCCCCTCTCTCTGCAGGAGCACTGTCCAGTAACAGCTGCAGCCTGGGTGGGCCCATGACTCTCCTCCCCAGCAGGACCGACCTGTCCGGCGTGGACATTACCATGTTGAACATGCTTAACCGCAGGGACAGCAATACCAGCACCATCAGCTCTGCCTACCTGAGCAGCCGCCGCTCCTCGGGGATCTCCCCGTGTTTCTCCAGCCGGAGGTCCAGCGAGGCCTCCCAGGCTGAAGGCCGGCTCCAGAATGTGAGCGTGGCTGATTCCTATGACCCCATCTCCACCGACGCCTCGCGCAGGTCCAGCGAGGCCAGTCAGGGCGAGGGGCTCCCCAGCCTGCTGAGCCTCACTCCCGCCCAGCAGTACCGCCTGAAGGCCAAGTACGCCGCTGCCACAGGCGGGCCGCCTCCCACCCCGCTGCCCAACATGGAGAGGATGAGCCTGAAGACCAGGATGGCCCTGCTGGGGGATGGCAGGGAGCCCGGGATGACCCTGCCGCCCGTGCCCCCTCCCCGGAGATGCAGCGACGGGGGCGCACACAGCTACAGCCGGCGCCTGCTGCCCCATGACACCCTGGGGACCGGCGTGAGAAGGGCCAGCGACCCTGTGAGGACCGGCCCAGACACCTTGCCCCTCCCCAGGGCTCAGCGTTTCAGCAGTCTGAACAGCTTCCATACTCCGGTTGCACCTCCATCCGTGGAAAAGCGGAGCTTAGTGCTCCAGAACTACACACGGCCCGAGGGCAGCCAGCCTCGGCCCCTGCACACGTCCCCCTGTCCGCCCAGCATCACGGAGAACGTCACCCTGGAGTCCCTGACCATGGACGCCGATGCCAGCCTGAACGACGAGGACTTGCTGCCGGACGACGTGGTACAGTATTTAAATTCCCAGAACCAGGCAGGGTTTGAGCAGCACTTCCAAAACACCATCGCCGAGGACAGCAAAGCGCCCCATGGGCCCAGCGACTTCGACCCGCCCGGGCTTTCGGACACCCAGGTCAGCCAGCGGTACCGTGCTCTGGGGCAGCCCTGCACCCAAGGCAGCAAAAGCGACCTGCCCATCCAGTGGAACGAAGTGAGCTCAGGCAGCGCAGACCTGTCCTCCTCCAAGCTGAAATGTGGTCCCCGGCCCCCAGCGCAGCAGGCCCGAGCCCTCGGGCTGTACAGCAACATGCTCGGTCACCCACAGAATCCGTCACGGAACGTGGCTGGCCTGGCTGGGGGCTACCAGACGCTCGGGGAGGAGGGCAGCTCCTACGGTGGCCCAGAGCACTTGGCGATCCACAGTGGCGGTGGAAACGCCTACCATGAACAGCCCTACAAGGCCCAGCAGTATGGGAACTGTCTCAACAGGCAACCAGTGGCCCCCGGGGTGCTAGACAGTGCCTTTGGTGCTGGGCTTCAAGGGCCGAAGCTGAAAGGCACCACCATGCAAGGGAGTGGGGGCCTGCTGGATTTTGGCCTGTCCATGGTGCCAGGTGAGTCAGCAGTGAATGGCATGCCGACCCAAGACCCGGTGGGACAGGGGTACCTCACTCACCAGCCTCTCAGTGACAGCACGCAGCACCAGGGGCCAGGCCGCCCCGGTCAGCAGATGCTAGGGCAGGTTGGTGCTACCTCACACATCAGTGTCTATCAAGGGCCAGAGGTCTGCCTTTCAGGGCCTCACGGCATCGGCACCCAGCCATGTGCCAGTCTCGGGGGCGGCAGGTGCCAGGCTTTGCCAAGAGGGAGCCTCGCTATGCAGCAAGGACAGCTCGGTGACACGAGTCAGACCTGCAGGGTGAACGGCATCAAGATGGAGGTGCAAGGACAGCCTCATCAGCTCTGTTCTAATGTGCAGAATTTCTCTGGTCAGTTCTATGACCAAACTGTGGGCTTCGGTCAGCAAGACACGAAAGCTGGTTCTTTCTCCTCGTCGGCAGCCAGCTGCCTGCTGCAGGGGGTGGGCACTGAAAACTCGGAGTTACTTTCCCCAGGTGCTAACCAGGTGACCAGCACAGTTGACAGCCTCGACAGCCATGACCTGGACGGGGTGCAGATCGATTTTGACGCCATCATAGACGACGGGGACCACGCCAGCCTAATTTCAGGGGCCCTGAGCCCAAGTATCATCCAGAACCTTTCCCATAGCTCCTCCCGCCTCACCACGCCGCGGGCGTCTCTCCCATTCCCTGGGCTCTCTGTGAGCACCACCAACATGGCTATCGGGGACATGAGTTCTTTGCTGACGTCCCTTGCAGAAGAGAGCAAATTCCTTGCAGTTATGCAGTAGGCGTTAGGATGAGAGGACTGCAGACAGACGGAAAACTGTAGGCATTGGAAAGATTCAGCCGACTCTGAGCTGATTTTTTTTTTTTTTTAGTTCTGTATGTATTTTAGCAATCTCATCTCACCTAACTGGGATGTGTTTCAAGTATATTCCTTTTATGGAAAAGGACTCTGAGAAACCCTAAAGTATTCTAGGGAGAAACTGTCTTCCGTTTCAGCTTTGAATCAGTATTGTGACACATGAACCACCCTTTTTTTTTTTTTATAAACTGTAAGCCCACCCCAATTTTTAGTAAACCGATGTAAATGTGTGATGTGCATGTTCTTCTTTCTTTTAGAAATGAGGTCAAATGAAAGGATTTGACGTGTTTCTCTGTTACTCAAAGGAAACAGGAGCTGCTGTGCTTGCGACCAAAGGGTTAAACTGCCAGCCCTTTGACTTTTCCTTTACATCCGCTCAGTGTTTTGGTTTTGTCTTGTTTTTGTTCTTTTCATTTCCACATTGGGCACAAGAATCAGAATATGGAGAGTGGTTGGAAGACTCTGGGTGCACCATAGCGTAGTAAGAGAATTAATTCAGACATGCTCCCCACCCCTAATTCAGTTCAGGGCATACTTTCCACAGCCTCATGGGGCTCTTGCAAATGAAAGGGTCTGCTCATGGTTTAGGTTTTAACGCTTGTCATGTTCTTGGTGTGTTTTGGGGGTGGGTATGTCTCTATGGTCAGTTCTCAGTTATCTCACTGGTCTCTTCTCCCTTTACCTCTGGACACATTCAGTTTAGCGCTGTGGTGTGAGAAGGGACAGGCAGTCGGTGACACTCACACATGTTGCTGCTTTATCTGTTCTGGTAAGAAGTTAGATAGATGACAGAGGGAAGCAATTGGGTAGGATTAGTTTGGGGAAGATTTGTATTTGTTGATTAGTTCCTTCTCTTTCCCCATTGTCATAGGTAACTGAGAATTAAATATATGTAGCTCTAAATAGGTATTTAAACAGCCCCACAAATGGCTATATCGTTGACATTTATACATTCCGCTACAGCGAATGAGTATTTCTATTCTAAGTGCCGTATCTTAAGGGATTTATAAAACTTCATTATAAAAGAAAAAGCTCACATACATTGATATTGGGAAGAAATTGTTTCAGCCATTTTTAGCCATCGAGCGCACTAGGGAAGATACTGAGTATCTCTAGATGCCTTTTTCACAGACCATCTTGTAAATGCTGCGTCTGAAGTTCATGTCCTACTTAGTCCTTCACATGGACTGGTGTCTGTACTTCTGTTTTGGATGAAAACATTTGAAGATTTAAAAAGTGCAGCTACTCCACAAGTGTAGTTGGTACACATACAAGTCATACTGTGTGTGCACAGGAGTACGTGGCTAACCCAGCATATTGCTTCTAAAACTATGTAAACTATCAAGAAGAAAACATTAACGTTAACTATTAAAATGTCAAACTGTCTGCTGTATTCTGTCCCGTTGACCCCTGGAGTTGCATTCATCCAAAGTGATGTGTGATTCGATGGTGTGACTTCAGCCCTCTATGCCTACCATTTAAATTAGTAGTAGAGAGTCAAGGAAAACAGAGTGTTATATATTAAGAAAGAATGTTAAGGAAGAGCCCATTTTCCTCATGTTTACTTCCTCTTATTTGGACCAAGGATGACAACGTGGAGGTAAATTTGCCACTTGGGACTTAGTGGCTAAGGATTTGGGGTTTGCTTTCCAGTAGATGTTCCTGGACAGCAGAGGGAAGCTGTGGTTCCTCCCACACCCCACTGCCTGCCCTGTGGCTCTATCCCCTGGAAACAGCCCAAGAGCAAACAAGAATCAATCAGAGATCAGGAGAGTAGAGTCTCTACCACTTTTCAGCTGAAACAGCAAGATGTTCCTCCCACCTGGTCACAAAATCATAGACCTGTTCCCTGAACCTCAGTTTTTCCATGAATCTCAAATTCTCCAACCGTCGGTCTCAGCTTGCCTGTTCTTACGGTTTACCCAATGCGTTTCCTGCTCTTGGTTTCAAAGCATGGGGTCGGGGTCCCCTCCATCCCTGAGCAAGAAGCATGGGACCCTGGCAGCAGGCTGATCCCATCGGAGTCCTTCCCTGGTAGTATTCCTGGATGTGACCTGCATTTCTCAATTACGGTGGTTTTCCACTTCCCCTTTGTCCTTCCTGGAAGGAAAGGAGAAGGAAGGAAGGGGAGGAAGAAAGGCAGGAAGGAAGGGAGGGAGGGAGGAAGGAAGAGATCAGGACTGTTTTCATTTCATGCTTCTGTTTCCTCCTTTCATTTCAGGTTATCCTCTAGGTTCCCCTCCCCTTTGCTTTTTCCCTTTATCCTCGCCTTCCTTGCTGTTGCCCTTAGATTTGCTGGAGACACATGTCTCAGCTCAGTGTTTGGCTTCTGTCAATATGACAACATCGAAAGGACGGAGGAGAGGAGGGCAGGGGGAGGAAGTGTACCTTTTCAGGACTCGGGTGGTTTGTCGGGACAGCCTCGTGGAAAGAGGGCCTTTCGAGGTTGCTTAGACCTATCCTGTCTGGCAGGGTAAGGGGTCTCTGTAGACTTGGCATCTCATATGATGAGACCTACCCCAGCCGCTACCCTTCTCTGTGCATCTCTGACCTATGCATTCCGAGAGAGCTCCGACTCAACTGGTGTCACGTCCTCCTTTTTGTACGAACTGCCGGCTCATACATGTTCTCTCATCCCACGTCGGTGTTAAACTCGCTTTTGGTTTTCAAACCATTTTTATTTTCTTTCTCAAGGACTCATTCAATGACCCCCTGCTGTTCTCCTGGAGGCTCCTCCTGTGGAGCTGGAAGTTTTGATTCTTGCGATGTATGTGCCTTATTTTATGTTAATCTTGTCGAGGAGGGGGACCAGTTGGTGGTGCCCATTTTGTGCTCCAAGGTTGTGCGCTCGCCGGCCAGAGCCCAGGACCCTAGCAGAGTCCGAGTTGTCTTGTAACCTGGTTTCCTGTGTCGTTTTGAACTGATCGGAGGAGGTTCTCTCCTGACCAGTTCCCCTCGTGTATCCTGCAAATGTGTAAGATAAAATACAAGTTCATCTTTTTCACCTTTTTTAGATTTTTAAAAAAATAAAATGTGTAATCCTTTTTTAAAAGAAACGTGTGTAAATACATTTACATATTGTAGGCATAGCGTTCGGAAGTGACCGGCCCTGGGCCTGCCTCGGATCAGCCTGCAGCTGCTGGGACGCTCGTGCCACCTCCTGCCCAGGGCTGCAGCCCAGCCACAGATGAACTCTCCTTTACTTTCAGAACCACTTAGTCCTTTTGTAACAAAGAAAAAAAAACTGTTTCTACAATGTCAATAAAAAACTTTGTACTGAAGTTTGTACTGAGTTGTTTAATTCATAGTAGAATGGAAAGAGTGCTTTTTCAGAAAAATTCACAGCCTGTGTTTGGATCCAGACCCCTCCACACACAAGCTGGTGGGCTTTTGCTCTGAGATCCTGATCCCTCATCCCTTAAAAGGAGAATGGGATGCTGCCACCGTGGCCTGGGTGAAGCTGTGCGCCTGGGGTGGCCGATTGGCACCATCGTTGTGTGGCCAGGTAGCCAGGTGGCCAGGCCGTGAGGGAGGACAGTAGGAGAGCTGAAAGTCTTAACGGGACTGCCCCCCATGGAAGTGCTGGCCTCTCCTTTAGAGATGCCCTCACCTCTGTTAACAGGAAATCTCACGTGATAGAAACCTACTTGTAGGTGACTTACCCACCACGGCAGGCTGGTGCTTTGTCTCCTTTGTCTTTTCACGTCAGTTTGCATATTATTCTCCAGGTCACCAAGACTCAGAAAGCTCCCCTCCTCATTCTGAGTAGCAGCACACACCTGAGCCACCAGCTGAGGTCTTTGTCATTGGGAGGGACAGGGGTCTTGCTGTGGGCGTCTCAGAGCTACGAGATGGACATACCTGTCGTGAGCACTGCATGCACATCTGTAAGTACGTGTGCCCACGTACATGCGCACAGGTGGCTTAGCACATGTCCCCAGGGGCCTTGGGTTCTGGTGAAGCATGTCCCCCCTGCCCTCCAGCAGAGTTGTTGCAGTCGGTGTTTTCCTGAGTCACACAGGAACATTCTGCCCGACCAACCCCAAGTGCTTTGTTTTCAAACCAGAATCCTCACAGGCTGTCCAGATGAATTCAGAGAAAAAAGTATGAATTTATCCCCTGCCTCGGGCATAAATCATGTGTCAGACATCAATCGTCAGTTCGTGAAGATACTTGGGTAGCAAGTCCAGAGGGAGAGGAGTGAGGCTAATGGAGAAGTTGGAAGGGGGATGCCCCCCCAGGAATGAGGCTGGCCATGAGGCCTGTGGTGTAGACTGCTTTGATCCACATGAGTTGGCAGCCGGTCTGGCTCAGCTTTGTTTTAAAACATTCTGCAGGCCAGGACTGTCTCACAGTCAAGCGTGATGCTCTGCAAGGTGAGCCACGTGGGGAGACTCGGGGTTCACGTGCCTGAGTGCTCCCTGCACGAGTGCTTGTGATCCAGAGCTGGCCGAGGGTCGCGACTACTGGGGTGCTGGCTCCCATTCACAGAAGAAATAAAGGAAGGTGTCTCTGTAGGGGCAAACATCGGAAATAGAGTTCGGAGTAAAATGCTGTAACGACAGGGTATTTGGTATTTCCTGAAAATCTTTAGGCAGTTTGGAAATGTTAAAATAGGATGGGAAAATCAAACTACTGCCAAGATATTTCATTCTTTTATTCTCCAACACTTTCTATTTATTTTCTTGGTTTTCCTTTGGAGAATATTTGCTATTGCAAACACAATCCAGGCTCATCTTTCCTTTAGTATGAGCTAGATAGTATTAGCGATTTATATTGTTTAATCTCTTCAACACAGACCTCATTAATCCCTTCTCTACCCAGTTATTCAACCTCTTCATAATTTTTAGAAACATTAGGTTGTTTCATGACACGTTAGCTTAGAAAAATACATCACGACTTTCCCAACAACCTAATAGTAATCGAGTCTAAATTATGTAGAGGTTTTTTCCTCCCCTCAGTATGTTTAGTGGCCACAGACATTAGCTCATATCCACCAACAGGCATGGCACCTTGGGGCCTACACATTGTCACCTGTCTCCAAAATCCCCAACTCTACACACTGCTTTCACACTTCCTCACCTCGCAGTGGTGGGTAGGATGGTTCCTGCCTTCAGAGAACATAGGGCATCTGGGAAACAGGACATTGATGACGTAGTCCATCAACTCAACAGCGCTGCCTCCGTATGTGATGTTCCATTCACACTCCCTTACAGGGGCTGGAGAAGGTGAATAAAACCATATTCTGTAAGCTTCCAGCCCAGTGGGAGGGACATGTAAACACACAACACAGTGGCATGTCACGATGGAAGACGTTCAAGAGAAGTTCAGCTTGGCGCATTACCATGTGGAGTGCTTCTGACAGGGCTTCTTAAACCTTGTATTTATTTTTTAGAGAGATTTTTGGTATAGTGTGTGTGTGCTCACTGGAGAGACAGACAGTGAGAAATCACCCCCAGGGGTGATGGGTACACTGCAGTCCCTTCTCCATGCTTCTCGGGATTTTGGACATGCACAGACACATGCCTGTTGTGAGTTTTAAGCCACTGGATGTGGGACCCAAACCGCAGTCGACTATGAGAGTCCAGTGACATAACCATTATGCCATCTGCTGGTCTGAAACCTTGTATTATTGACATTTGGGGCCTGATAAGTTCTTGCTGTAGGGTACCATCTACCCAGTGGTGTCCTGGCCAGCACCCACTAGATGCCAAGTAGTGACAACCAAACATCTGCAGACACTGCCACATGTCCTGTATGTGGTGGTGGGAGTCTATCCCACATTGAGAGTTCCTGGCTTACCTGAATGAAAATCTATGAGGAGACAGCGCTGGTAGGGGCCTGGAGAGCCATTCCAGGACAGACCCCATACTCAGCCCTTGGCCTGCAGGTGGTAGAGGAAGATAGGACAAGGGTGCTGTTCCGGGTATGGGGACGGCACAAGGAGAGGTCTGAGGAGCCCAACCCCACAGACCCAAGGGATGAGAAAGCTTGTGAGCAAGGCCAGACCAAAGAGGCGGCCGGGAGCAGGAGGAACAGGGAGGCAGATTTCCGGGGGCCAATGCTGTCGGAACAACATCCAGGTCATGCAAAGCACTCTAGGAGGTTGACCCACAAGGCCAGGGACCTCCCCGGGGCCCCACGTGCCCACGATCCGGGCTGGCTGAAGCTGGGGCTGGATCAGGGTGTCACCCCTGATGGGGATGCTGCTGCCCCCTCCCCCCCCCCCCCCCCCCCGTGCTCCTTCTCTTTTTCTCTCTTGCTCATGGAAGACATAAACTTCTAAAAAATATAGTGCTTTGGGAGCCTCGGCAAGTGGAAGCATTTTTCAGTGTGATGGTTGGAAACAAATCACAGCAGTGAATTAATTCAAATACACACCTGATACGGGGAAGCCGGGCTTCCCTTAGGGAGCCTGCTGCATGTCGTCCTGCCCAGGGCGCCACCTGCAGGAAGACGCAGGTAACTGCACATCCCCACTGAGAAGCCAGTTACAACTAGGACATGCTTTTGTCCGCTAAAGACGTGTTACCATTTCAGTGGTGACCAAGGTGGAAAAAAGGCTTCTCCAGAGGCACAAAATACATGATTTCCTGAGAAGAGAGATAGTGGGCTGAGAAGAGAAAGGGTAGGGGGAAGTGTGCGTTGTTCTTGTGGTGGCTTCCCTTCCTTTCCTTTCTCTCTCGATGCCTGAGCCTCGACCATGTCATTAGCCAATCCGAGAGAGGCAGAAGAGAGGAAAGGGTCGTTCTGTGCCCAGAGAAAGCATGGAACCACCTGGACCCGTAAGACGGACACTGTGCTTCTGAGAAATGAGAGGGGGGCAGGGCCGGGCAGGGGTAGACAGACGTGGGTATGCCAGGGCCACGGAGGGAAAGTGAGGGCGACTCTGGCCTCTGGAGACAGAGCACAAGGCTGGGGTGGAGGAGGCCGCTGAACTTGAACTAGGCCTCTGGGGAGAATAGACAGCAAGGGCCACGGACGAGTGAGGTAGGAGGAGCCAGCAGGAAGCAGGGGTGCGACCTCACTGCTCAGAGCCTGCAGTGTCCCTGACTGGGCCAGGCCTCAGGAAGGAGACTATTTTGACCTTTTTCAGGGGAAACTTCTTAGAAATACCTTTGGCAGCGGTGGTGGGCGGCAAGCAGTGGGGTTGGTGGGAGGAGGAAGTGTCTTTGGTTGGAATCACTGGGACGCAGAGCCGCCCTCCCCGGGGTTCCTGGCAAGTGGCCACGCCCTCCCTGCAGGGGGGAAGCAGGAGAGCTGGCTGGAGGGGCTGTGGTGGGCTGGGGAATGCTGTTCCCTTCTGCAGTTTCTTCCCGCCCTTCAGAGGAGGCGCCTGACCACGTGTCGGGGCGCTGGGGAGGACCAGGACCCCTACAGGGCCCTTTCCAGGGCTGGGTCGTCAGGTAGGCAGGCGCCGCTCCGGGAATTCCGCGCCTGGGGCGGCTGGCTTCACAGGACAGGCGCACTGTAATACAGCAGCGCCGAGCTCCTCCCGGTACCGGCTTCCCACCTGCCCTGGCCCCGGAGCTCCTCCCGGTACCGACTTCCCACCTGCCCTGGCCCCGGCGGGCTTAGCTCACGCCGCCCGCCTGCCCCGTTTCCTTCTCCTCCTTGAGACCTCCCAGGCCGGGCTTAAGTGCCTGCAGCGAGAGGTGACCTGGGAGCCGGCTAAGCAAGCTGGCGGGAGCCCGGCATCGCTAACGAGCCAGCGGGCCTCGCGGGGGGCCTCGCCGAGAGCGGCCGCCGGGAGAGGAGCAGGCCTGCGGCGGACCCGGGTTGAGGTTCACGGAGCGCGGCAGGGCGTGGGCCTGGGCACGGTGTGGGCGTGTCGGGGGCGTGGCATGGGCGTGTCGGGGGCGTGGCGTGGCGGAGGCGTGGGCACGGTGTGGGCGTGGCATGGGCGCGGCGGGGGCCTGGGCCTGGGCGTGGGCGTGGGCGGCTTTCCTCCCTCCTGGCTGCTCAAGTCTTAGGGGCTTCTTTCTTACGCGCTGCCTAATGAGAGGCTCGAGCCACTCTAATCGGAAGCAGCCTCAACCTGAACATGACCCTGCTTTTGAAAAATGTCCAGCCTTTGTGAGCTTTTTTCCCCCCTACATTTATTTCTTTTAAAAGTTTTATTTTTCAAAGTTCACGCATCCGTTTCTTCCATGAGAGAGACAGCGCCCCGACTAGGTCCCAACACCACGACGCACCCTCAGGTCATGGGCACACACATGCCCATTGTACTCAGGACTACCGAATGCGGGCCCAGACCTGCCCCTGTAGGCCAGTCTCACGGAGCATCAGGGTTCTCCACGGTCCCAACCTCCAGCTCCAGAACGTGTGCATCTAATTCAGTGATCAGAGGGGTGTCTCAGCAGTCACCCTCCTCCGGGTTCCCCATTCCTGAACAACTGAAATAAAGCCCCCGATACGCGTTTGCTCGTATTGACAACATGGGCATCCCTCTGGGTGTTCTGCTGGTGTCCTGACTGACAGCTGGAGAGTTTATGAGACAGAGATGACCTGATCTGAGGCCATCAGAGAGGAGAGGCAGGAGGAGACCATGGACATCTGCAATTTCTTGTCTTGCCTACCTTGGAGAACCTCTGCGGAAAGGGGAAACACTTGCCCTTGGGAGCAGCCCAGCCCCCTGGGCGAGTCTCAGGGCCTCCCTCGGGGTGAGAGCTCTTCCCCGGCAGCTGGGAAGCCTCATGCGCTCAGAAATTCCAGGGTCCCGACATGATCTGTGCTCAGAAGTTGGGCTGCAGTTCCCTGGAGCTGGCAGACACAAGCTCCAGTCCTTCAGGCCTTGCAAGAGCCAAATGCGCTGCAGAGGTGTGATCAACTGAGTTCCCAGAGGGAAGGAAGGCAGCCAGCTGGCAGCCGGTTACTGAGCAGTCAGGCCAAGGAATTCCATTGCTGTGTGGATGGATACCGGCAGCCAGCTACCTCCCTTCTCCTCCCCTGCTGAGGAGAGTGCTGGAGACCTGCCAGGGCGCTGGGGGAGGGAGGAGAGGAACTCAGAAACTGAGCTGCCTCACTTACTCTGAAGATAAGGAGTCTTTGGCTGGTATCCCCAGTGAGTCCAGAGCAGAGATACTTAGATTTTCATTTGAAGGTGATTCTGATGCCACCAAATGCTTATCCCAAATGTACCTAGATGTACTGCCCAGAGGTCATTTTTTAATAAGCAGCAAACTTAGGAGGCAAGAAAAATATTGGCCGACAAACAAAAAGCCCAGTGCGTATGTCACAGCCCAAGGATCGTCTCCGGCCCTCTGAGTACCAGGTTTCTTTTCCCCTGAACATTGCATCTCTCAGGTTCTCTGGGGTGACTGTAAGGTCCAGGCCTTGCTACTCTTAAGAAATCCACTGGCCCATGAATCCAGGTCCCCAAAACACTCTCCGTTGACCCTTATCCTTCCAAAGATGAGGTCATGAAACATCATGATAAATATTTCCCCCGAAGTTCATGCAAAGAACAAAACCAACGATCCCATCCAAGCTCCCGCTGCCCCGCCAAGCTTAGATAAATGTGTCACTTGAACTGTGGTAAGAGCCTACACCCTCTCTCGCCCACCTCTGCCCCGTGTACAGGGCCATAGCAACACTCTCTTAGGAGCCTTCACAACATGCGGGGGAAGATGATGCCTTAGACCTTCAAGACAGAAGGTCTAGGAACGACTTTTCCTTGGGTTGCCTTGACCCCTGTTTCTTCACTTGCTGTGCAGTTTCAGACAGTTTAGTATCACTTCCCACTGTTCTGACCCAACACCCGGCAGCTTCCAACATCACGATGATTCCAACTTGTTTGAAATGCTTTCTGAGGCTATCCTAAATCAAGTAGCCTTAACAGCCAGAAGAAAGGGTTTTGAAAGCAAGCTGTTTTTAATCTAGCCCTACCGGCCATGTGCTCTAGAATTCTAGCTTCAGTCACAGAGTTTCTCCTCCTCAGAAGGAGTACAGCGAGGATGAAGAATACCAACCCCGACTGGCATCCTACAGCTCAGCTCTGGCACTAACCACCCAGTGGTGTTAGTGTGGACCACACAGACTAACGGCTCAGTCTTCCACGAGATGGCCCCAACTTCAGATGTCAGTCACAAGTTTAAGGAGGTCTCTAGGCCATCTGCACTTTTTTTTTTTTTAAGAATTATTTTATTTAACTTTATTTATTTATTTGTTTTTTAATTTGACCAGAGAGGGACAGAATGAGAGAGAGAGAGAGAGAGAGAGAGAGAGAAAGCAAACTGCCCGGTCTGGGACTTGAACCATGATTGGCCATGTAGGGAGTCCAGTGCCCTTACCCACCACACCATCTGCCAGCCCCGGCCATCTGCACTTTTGACCAACTTACTATAAATTCAGGGTTTCCCATGGCCCCCTCAGGTTGATAGTTCTCCAGCACAGGGGTCCTTACCCCCGGAACCAGGCTGCATAGCAGGAGGTGAACGGCAGGCGAGAGAGCAAAAATCTGTATTTACGGCTGCTCCTCATGGCCTGCATTACTGCGTGAGCTCTGCTTCCTGTCAGATCAGTAGCAGCATTAAATTCTCACAGGAGTGTGGACCCTGTTGTGAATTGCACATGCATGTGAGGGATCTAAGTTGTGCACTCCTTAAGAGAATCTAATGCTTGATGATCTAAGGTAGAGCTGAGGTGGTGATACTAGCTCTGGGGAGCGGCTGCAAATACTGATTAATATTAGCAGAGAGGTCTGACTGCACAGAGACTATAATAAATCAATTGGTTGCAGACTCATGTGAAAACCCTATCTGTGAGTGGCAAGTGACAATTAAGCTGCATCTGGTGGCAAGAATATAAGTCAGAATAAATCCCCTCCCTCCCCCGCCAGCCAGGGAAAAAAATTGTCATCCATGAAATTGGTCCCTGATGCCAAAAAAAGTTAGTGGTTGCTGCCCTAGAAGGATTTGTAGAACTCAGGAAAACACCACCCTTATATTTACAGTTTTATTATAAAGACCACGACTCTGGAATAGCTAAAGGAGGTGATTCATATGGCAAGGTCGGGAGGACCCTGATCTCAGAGCTGTAATGCCCCTTCTTGAAGAGTCAGGGCATGTCACCTTGTGGGCACACTGATGTGTTCACCAACCAGGAAGCTCCACTGAGTCTTGGTGTCCAGAGGTTTTTCTTAAGGGTTTTATTATGTAGGCATATTTGATTAAATCATTGGCCACATGACTGGACTTGCCCTCTAGGCCCTCTCCCTTCCCAGAAGTCAAGCTGGCTCATGGTTGGTCTTTCTGGTGATCAGCCCCATCTTGAAGCTATCTAGGGATCTACCATGAGCCACCTCATTGCATAAACTCAGGTGCCATCCAAGCGTTCATGGTAACAAAAACATTCAGAAATTCCAAGGGTTTTAGAAGCTCCTTCTCAAAAACTAGGGACAAAAGTTAGTCAGGTCTTCCTTACACAGTAAGAGGCTTCTTCTTGGAAATGAACAGGTCAAGAACCAAAAGAAGCAACAGGATGAGAGCAAGACGTGGCTGGAGGGGTGGGGTCAGCGTGCACTGAGGAAGAGCTGGCCCCGGCTGGCATGTGGACGGAGCTACAACCACCTTCGCCGGTAACGAGATGTGAAACGTGCTTCTTGGAGCTTCCAAGTGCTCATCTGGAAAACGGGACTTGAGATTGGGGATATAAAATGTGTAGCATGGGAAGCACCCAGTAAATGCTCAATGAAAGTTTTTATTGTTGTTATTTCTTTCCTTTTTCACTGGCAGTGATTCCATACCACTTATACACAGAAGAGACTTAGAATATGCAAGAAGACAGAAGGTTCCTGGGAGCCAGAGGCCTTACCAAAGGATGCAGCCAGTCACCTGCTGGTGAGTGCTTGAACCATGAGACAGACTCATGCACTTGTGTTTTTTTTTTTTTGTTTTTTTTTTTTTTTTTTTTTTTTTTTTTTTTTTTTTTTTTGAGAGGTTTTTGCTAGAGGGCAATTGCGCTCGCCAGACAGACAGAGAGAGACAGAAAGCGAGAAATCACCCCCCAGGGGGGTGGCCACGCCGCAATCCCTTCTCCTCCATTCTCCTCTTGGGATCTTGGGCATGCACGCACATGTGCCCGGCGTGAGTTTAAGCCACCGGATCCGGGACTCGAACCACGGTTGACTACATGGGAGTCCAGCGACATAGCCATTATGCTAACTGCTGGTCCCTGCACTTGTGTTTTAAGAGGTGAGAACAGAATACTATAAAGGTGTCATTCAGATCTACCTTACAGGAATCGAAAAGTCCAAAGAATCAAAAACCGTAGGTAGCTTCCTGAGAATGATTCTAGAATTTAGATATTTTAATTCCAAAAAAGCAAAGGCATATGCTATGATTTGAATGTGTTCCCCAAAACTCATACTTTGGACACTTAACCCCCAATCCAAAAATCTTGACAAGGGGGAATCTTCAAGAGGTAATCAGGTTGGGGCCAGCAGTTGGCATGGTGGTTAAGGTGCTGGACTCTGTCATGGCTAACTGCAGTTCGAGTCCTGAACCTGGCAGCTTGCTTTTTCATGTTCCCTTTCTTTCTCTCTCTCTCTCTCTCTCTCTCTCTCTCTCTCTCTCTCTCTCTCTCTCTCTCTCTGTCTCTCCCTGGTCAAATTAAAATTAATTTATTAATTTAATTAAATAATTATTTTTTTAAAGTGGTAACTATGTCATGAGGGCTCTGCCCTCACAAATGGATTCGTGTCCTTATCTGGAGTGAGTTCCTTATAAAGGAGTGAGTTTGCCCCTTCCCTCTCTCCCACCCATGTGATGTATTCTTTCATGTAATGATGCAGGAAGAAGGCTCTCACCAGATGCAGCCTTTGACCTTGGACTTCGTAGCCTCCAGAACCATGAGCCAAGTCAATTTCTGTTCATTATAAATGACCAAGTCTGAGGTATTTTGTTATAATAATACCAGATCAGCTAAAATAGATACAATGTTTTTTTATTTTTTGCTTTTTAAAATTTGCTGGACGGTGTATGTGCTCGTCAGAGAGAGACAGAGAGAGGGCAAGCAAGAAAGCAATCCCCATAGGGGACAGCCATGCCACAACCTTTTCTCCTCTATTTCTCCCTCCAGGATTTTGGACACACATACACATGCATCCTGCATGTGTCTCAAGCAGCTGGGTCTGGGATTTGAACTGCAGAGCTGGCCATGTGGGATCCAGCCTCTTTAACCACCATGTCACCAGCTGGCCCTACAAAGATTTTTTTAAAAGACATTTTCTTGAAGGAATTATTTATTTAATTTTATTAATTAGTACTAGTATTATTATTTTTTTAAATTTGCTGTAGGGCATGTGCAATTACCAAAGAGAGAGAAAGAGAGGGAAAGTGAGAAAGCAAGCCACCAGGTTTGGGACTTGAACTGGTGTCAGCCATGTGGGATCCCAGCACCTTAATCACAATGCCACTTGCTGGCTTCTAAAACATATTTTATTGGCACACATACAAACAAATGTATTTACACAGTCCAGATCCACTCTGAGCCTCTGGTTTCTGCCCCATGCCACCAGAATTCAACAGCACCCACCCATGTCTCTACGGTAAGAACTGAGCTCAAAGTCAATCCATAATGCTGCACACAAAGCACTGCGGAAAATTCATCCTCGGTGATCTCACCAGAGTGGTTTTGAAAATGAGTGCTCGTTTCTTGACAGCCTTTTTTTGTTGGAAATTTTGTTGTTTGGATACTCTAGATATTTTGAATTCAAGATAAATTACATTCTGGGCCAGAAGGTGGTGTGGTAGTTAATAGCGCTGGACTCCCACATGGCTGATCATGGTTTGGGTCCCGAACCTGATGGCTTGCTTTCTCACTTTCCCTCTCTGGTCAAATTTAAATAAACAAACAAATACAATACAATACAATAATTCTTTTTTTTATTTTTTAAAGAATTATTTTTATTTTATTTTATTTATCCATTTACTTATTTATTTTAATTTGCTCGGAGAAAGACAGAGTGAGAGAGAGAGAAAGTGAGAAAGTGAAAAAGCAAGCCACCAAGTCCAGGATTCGAACCGTGGTTGGCCATGTGGGAGTTCAGTGCCCCTAACCACCATGCCACATGCCTAGCCCCCAAAAAAATTCTTTAAAAAAAAAAAAGATAAATGATATTCTATAAAATTCAAGTGGCAAGTCTCATGACAAGAAAGAGTTCTGTGTAAAAGCAGCCATTCTTGGAACCAACAGATGGCATAACAGTTATGTAGTTGTACTCCCACATAGTTGACCGTGGTTTGAGTCCCGGACCCAGCAGCTTGAAACTCATGCCAGGCGTGTGTGTGTGTGTGTGCCTAATGTCTTAAGAGGAAAATGGAGAAGAAGGGATTGTGGCGTGGTCGTCCCCTCCAGGAGGGGGGCTGGGGAATGATTTCACACTTTCTATCTCTCTGTCTCTCCCTGGTCAAATTAAAATTAATTAATTAAATTAAATAATTTTTTTTAAGTGGTAATTATGTCATGAGGACTCTGCCCTCACAAATGGATTCGTGTCCTTATCTGGAGTGAGTTCCTTATAAATGAGTGATTTTTTCCTATAAGGATGAGCATTCACCTATAGGAAAAACTTCTCTCTTAAAAAAACAACAGGGACCAGCAGTTAGCGTAATGGCTATGTTGCTGAACTCCCACGTAGTCGACTGAAGTTCGAGTCCCGGACCCGGTGACTTAAAACTCACGCCGGGTGCGTGTGCGTGCGTGCCCAAGATCCCGAGAGGAGAATGGAGGAGAAGGGATTGCGGCGTGACCATCCCCCCTGGGAGGTGATTTCTCGCTTTCTGTCTCTCTGTCTCTCTCTGTCTGTCTGGCGAACGCACGTGCCCTATAGCAAAAACCTCTCCAAAAAAATAAAAAAATACAAAATAATAATAGTCTTTTAATTCACAAACCCCGTACCCCTGAGATGATAGAGGGAAAGTTTTCTCAAATATTTGGGACTCTTTGCTCACTCTGGAGACTGCAGCTGAGGCCCTGAACCTCTGACCAAGCCAACAAAAATAAGCTTTTTTACAAGCCAGACTCCTAGATCTTCTCTCAGACTTCAGTCAAACACAGATGATAAGAGCCTCTTCTTGTCTTTCCCAAAACTGAGGTTTATGGGAGGAAACTTTTGGTGAGAACAAGTTCATTGGCTATTGTGACTCGTGTTACAGATAAGCAATTGTGCATCTGCCTGTGTTTTTCTGTTGTTGTCTAAACGCGTCCTTAGTCATAGGAAGGTGAATCACAGGGCGGAACTCTGCAACTCGAAGTCTCTTGCTTACCAGTAAAAGTCTCTCTCAGCTTTGTGCTGTGAGAGCTTGCTTTGGAAATCAGAGAGAATATTCTTTCCAGTTTTCCGCTTTCTAGGGGCGCAGTTTGTCAGATCTGAGTCTAAAAGTGGCCAGTGGTCAGGGCCAGACATCACCACCTTTCATGGGATTGTCCAGGCCTAATTTTTTTAGGGTTTTTGCTTTTGTTTTGGATTCTTTTTTGATTCTTGCCTAATATGTACATGCTGTAAAAATAGTTGGGGAAGTATCTTGAGGGAAATTATAGCTGAATGCATTGAAAATATTACGACATCTTGGTGAGCAATCCCAGCGTCACTGTGAAGACCACACGAATTAGGGGCATATGCAGGGTCTTCAAAATGTCCGTGGAAAATGCATAGTGTGAAAAAGCGACACATGGCTTTCAAAATGTTTTGCACTGGGAATGAAGGACAATTGTGGACACCGGAGGTGGTGTGTGAGGAGGGTGGGAAGGGACAGAGGGTCAGAAAGAGGGGTGGAAATATTTCTAGGAACTAGAAATGGAAAATTTTTTATAATGTGCATGATTGAGTCACTATGCAGTGTGTACTGGATAGGAGATCGCATTTTGTGTGCTGTGATGATGCTTAGGTAAGGGATGTAAATTGAGTTACAAAAAAAAAAGTTTCAGGAAAAAAAAAATATATATCTATTCAATGACTGCAGTAGCATATGTAGCCCCAGCTAGGTGCTACTTTATAGGATGCATAAAGTTAGACTTGCGTTCATGGAAATGTGTATGTCACCTGTGTTTGCTATGAGGGTATTTGGATTGATTAGGGTCTTTGGTGATTCAATAAAATGTGGGGGGAAAACAGTATAGAAAGCAAACATAGATACCAGAGACAGTGTGGGAGGAGAATGGGAGATGGCAGAGGGTAAGAGATAGGGAATCAAGGATGGGGGGAAAAAAGCTAAACATACAGAAAACAAGAAATGGAAGATCATCTGCTGACAATAACATGTTTGTTGATGTGCTTGATTGAGACAATATACAGTGTACTCTGGATGAAAAATCTCATTTTGTATGCTGTAATGATGTACAGTGAATGAATGCAAATAAATAAATTGAAATAAAAAAAATAAAATAAATGTTTTGCACCAAAATACACTTGTAATTTAATCCCATTTTTCTAATAATTTTTGAAGTCTCCTCACAAGTGAAATGAAAGTTTTCTGAATAGAGTTTATTTTTGTTTATTTTTCTTTTTTTTTGCCATAGGACACATGCGCTCACTAGAGAGACAGAAAGAAACAGAAAGAAGAAGGTAAGAAATCACCTCCCAGGGGATGATCATGCCATGATCCCTTCTCCACTCTCGGATTTTGGATTCACGCACGCTCATGCCTGGAGTGATTTTTAAGTCACTGGAAATGGGACTCAAACTGAGGTCTGCCATATGTGAGTCCAGAGCTTTAGCCCCCACGCCACCTGCTGGCGCTCTGAATGGAGTTTCTTTAAAAAATTGTTTTATTTTAGTTTTATTTTAATTATTCAATGTTATATAAGATACATATTTTTCTGTAAGCATGCCCCAAAAGATCTATTATTAATACCTCATTTTTCTCAATAATATATACTTAGGAAAATAAATTGCTTTTATTTAGGATTTATGATGATTGTTGAGAATAAAACTCTAGAAAACTTCTTTTTGTTTTTAAGAATTATTTATTTAACTTTAATTAACTAATTAATTTAATTTGACCACAGAGGGCCAGAGAGAGAGAGAGAGAGAGAGAGAGAGAGGGAAAGTGGAAAAAGAACCTGCCGGGTCCAGAACTCGATCTATGGTCCGTCATGTGGGAGTCCAGGGTCTTTAACTACCATGCCATCTGCTAGCCTGGAAACGTCTTTTATTTTTTTGTTTTATTTTTTAGAGAAGTTTTTGCTACAGGGTGTGTGTGCTCGCCGGAGAGACAGAGTGCGACAGAAGGCGAAAAGTCACTCCCCAGGGGTATGACCACACCACAATACCTTCTCCTCCATTCTCCTCTTGGGATTTTGGGCATGCACACACGTGTCCAGTGTGATTTTCAAGCCTCCAGGTCTGAGACTTGAACTGGAGTTGGCCAGTACACCATCTGTTCTTCCCTAGAAAACTTCTAACAGTATCATTTATGTGTTTATAATTTCTACTTCTAATATAATATTTTTAAAGTCCATAAAATATAAATCATTTACTTACAAAGTTAATATACTTATGAAATAGTCTTGAGAAATGTTTCTGTTGGGGCCAGCAGGTGGCGAGGTGATTAAGGCGCTGTTCACTCCAACATCTGTCTCGGATCCGGTGGCTTGTTTTTTCTCGTTCCCTCTCCCTCTCTCTGTGTATCTCTCTCTGGTCAAATTAAAATAAATGAATGAGTAAGTAAAATTAAATAAATAATTCTTAAAAAAATGTTTCAGTGTAAGATTCATCTCTTAAATACACCATTTTTCTCAGTGCTAATGAGCAATAATGTAAACTTTCTGTGAGCAGAAAGCCCAATATTTCCTGCTTTCAGTAATGTCAATATTCTTTCTTTTTTAAAATAAAATTATTTATTATTATTTATTTATTTTCAATCTGAGCAGAGATAGAAAAAGAAAGTGAGAAAGCAAGCCACCAGGTACTGGAGTCAAACCACGGTCTGCCATTTGGGAATCTAGCACCTTAACCACAATGCCACCTGCTGGCCTCAGCCCAGTGTTCTGTCAATTTGGAGGAAGAGATTCACTTGCTATTTCCAGGAGGCGATGACTGGGAAAGTCCGATGTATGGGGAAGGGCTCCCCAGGTTCTACTGGGCTTAGTGGCCTCCAGATGGAGTTGAGGTGGGCGGAGGTGGCCTGGCTCGGGAGGTCTGCGAAGAGGGGAGGGAACAGATCACTTTAAGACCCAGACCCAGGTCCATTCTTTTTTTTTGGAGAGGTTTTTTTTTTTTTTTTTTTTTTTTTGCTCTAGGGCACGTGCGCTCACCAGACAGAAAGAGAGAAATCACCCCCCAGGGGGGATGGCCATGCCGCAATCCCTTCTCCTCCATTCTCCTCTCGGGATCTTGGGCATGCACGCACGTGCGCCCAGCATGAGTTTAAAGCCACCGGGTCTGGGACACGAACCACGGTCGACTACGTGGGAGTCCAGCGACATAGCCATTACGCTAACTGCTGGTCCTGGCCCAGGTTCATTCTTGAGAAAAGCCATCAAGCGTAGGTCCTCAGCCTTCTGGGAAGTTTTCCAAAGTTCCTAGTGATATACAGATTTTTACATCTTTGAAACAAACAACGTCGGCCTCTCCACCATCTCCTCCTGTGTAGGGCATTTAATCTCTCCACCATCACCTCCTGTGTGGAGCATTTAGTCTCTCCACCATCTCCTCCTGTGTGGAGCATTCAGCCTCTCCACCAGCTCCTCCTGTGTGGAGCATTTAGTCTCTCCACCAGCTCCTCCTGTGTAGGGCATTTAGTCTCTCCACCATCTCCTCCTGTGTGGAGCATTTAGTCTCTCCACCATCTCCTCCTGTGTGGAGCATTTAGTCTCTCCACCATCTCCTCCTGTGTGGAGCATTTAGTCTCTCCACCATCTCCTCCTGTGTAGGGCATTTAGTCTCTCCACCATCTCCTCCTGTGTGGACCATTTAGTCTCTCCACCAGCTCCTCCTGTGTGGAGCATTTAGTCTCTCCACCATCTCCTCCTGTGTGGACCATTTAGTCTCTCCACCAGCTCCTCCTGTGTGGAGCATTTAGTCTCTCCACCATCTCCTCCTGTGTGGAGCATTTAGTCTCTCCACCATCTCCTCCTGTGTGGAGCATTTAGTCTCTCCACCATCTCCTCCTGTGTAGGGCATTTAGTCTCTCCACCATCTCCTCCTGTGTAGGGCATTTAGTCTCTCCACCATCTCCTCCTGTGTGGAGCATTTAGTCTCTCCACCATCTCCTCCTGTGTAGGGCATTTAATCTCTCCACCATCACCTCCTGTGTGGAGCATTTAGTCTCTCCACCATCTCCTCCTGTGTAGGGCATTTAGTCTCTCCACCATCTCCTCCCGTGTAGGGCATTTAGTCTCTCCACCATCTCCTCCCGTGTAGGGCATTTAGTCTCTCCACCATCTCCTCCCGTGTGGGGCATTTAGTCTCTCCACCATCTCCTCCTGTGTGGAGCATTTAGTCTCTCCACCATCTCCTCCTGTGTGGAGCATTTAGTCTCTCCACCATCTCCTCCTGTGTGGAGCATTTAGTCTCTCCACCATCTCCTCCTGTGTGGAGCATTCAGTCTCTCCACCATCTCCTCCTGTGTGGAGCATTCAGTCTCTCCACCATCTCCTCCTGTGTGGAGCATTCAGTCTCTCCACCATCACCTCCTGTGTAGGGCATTTAGTCTCTCCACCATCTCCTCCTGTGTAGGGCATTTAGTCTCTCCACCAGCTCCTCCTGTGTGGAGCATTTAGTCTCTCCACCATCTCCTCCTGTGTAGGGCATTTAATCTCTCCACCATCACCTCCTGTGTGGAGCATTTAGTCTCTCCACCATCTCCTCCTGTGTAGGGCATTTAGTCTCTCCACCATCTCCTCCCGTGTAGGGCATTTAGTCTCTCCACCATCTCCTCCCGTGTAGGGCATTTAGTCTCTCCACCATCTCCTCCTGTGTGGAGCATTTAGTCTCTCCACCAACTCCTCCTGTGTAGGGCATTTAGTCTCTCCACCAGCTCCTCCTGTGTGGAGCATTTAGTCTCTCCACCATCACCTCCTGTGTGGAGCATTTAGTCTCTCCACCATCTCCTCCTGTGTGGAGCATTTAGTCTCTCCACCATCTCCTCCTGTGTAGGGCATTTAATCTCTCCACCATCTCCTCCTGTGTAGGGCATTTAGTCTCTCCACCATCTCCTCCTGTGTGGAGCATTTAGTCTCTCCACCATCTCCTCCTGTGTAGGGCATTTAGTCTCTCCACCATCTCCTCCTGTGTAGGGCATTTAGTCTCTCCACCATCTCCTCCTGTGTAGGGCATTTAGTCTCTCCACCATCTCCTCCTGTGTGGAGCATTTAGTCTCTCCACCATCTCCTCCTGTGTAGGGCATTTAATCTCTCCACCATCACCTCCTGTGTGGAGCATTTAGTCTCTCCACCATCTCCTCCTGTGTGGAGCATTTAGTCTCTCCACCATCTCCTCCTGTGTGGAGCGGCGTCGGCCTCTCCACCAGCTCCTCCTGTGTGGAGCATTTAGTCTCTCCTTCTTTTAGGTCTTGGGTCAGGGAGCTTAATTCCTCCCTCAGCATCAAGTTGACCTTCTCCCTTCTTTAGTCATTAGGGGTGAGGGGAGTTGTCTAAGACCCTTGCTCCTGCCTGGCACTGTCTAAAGATGACTCAATCCCCTCCAGCTCCCTCTGAGCAGCCCTGAACTTGTCAGTTAGCTGACATTTCTCCTCCTCACATGGAGTCGGTGTCTCTGCAAGCTGCTTTTCTCTTCTCACATAACACCACCTTCTCAGAGACTGACAAGTCTGAGTAAAAACCAGAGGCCCACCAGGAAACAGATGAGAGGGGGACACTCCAGTGCTCCCCCCTGGAGGCTGTTAAAAGCGAGCCATAGACTCAGGTTAGCATGCAAAATATCCGACATCATTGTATCCAGCTTCCCAAATATCAGCCCTAAGCCATGCTCCACCGAGGACTGCAGCCCCTTCACGGCTCTGCAGCCCCCACAGGGACCTGCCTGGTCACCGGAATCCAACAGCCACACAGACCCCAGGGGACACCCCAGCATTTCACCTGGAGTCCAGCCTGCAACTCGCGCTCTGGATTGGCTAGGTACGTGGTTGGAGGGTGGGGAAGGGGGAGACTTAGAAAATTAAATATGCTTACCTCCATTATTAATGACCTTTTAATATCTGTCCTGTTGCTTTGACATTAATATAAAACAAAATACTGTGAAATATGCCAATCACAAGTGTATGTCTTGACACATTTTTAAAAGTTTATATATTCCTCTATAGTGCCCAGCACCCCTTCAATATCTGAGTCATGTCCATCCGTATAGAAAATACCTCATGCATGGGGACCAGCAGGTGGTATGGTGGTTAAGGCACTGGACAGTCCCACATAGCCAACCATGGTTCAAGTCCTGGACCTGGTGGCTTGCTTCCTCAGTTTCTCTCTCTCTCTCTCTCTCTCTCTGTCTCTCTAGTCAATGAATAAATAAATAAAATTAAAAATACTAAAAAAAAAAAGAAAATACCTCATGCAACTTTTTCTTTTTAAAGAGACTTTTGCTATAGGGTGTGTGTGCTCACCAGAGAGACAAGAGAGAAAGACAGAAAGTGATAAATCATCCCCTGGGGGCATGGACATGCCACAGTCCCTTCTCCTCCATTCTCCTCTTGGGATTAAACTGCCGCGTCCAGGACTCAAACTGCAATCGACTACCTGAGAGTCCAGTGATGTAACCATTACACCATCTGTTGGTCCCTCATGTAACTTTTTAATCAACACCTGCCCACCATGACCATATGCAGCCTCTGTTTTGATGTTAATGAACAGAAATCAGTGTCACCAGTTCCTGGACATGATAGAATTGAAGACACCATGACACACACTTGGCACCTGCTTGTGTTGCCGGAAGCAGGACTCTGATCCACACCCATGTTTCTCTGGGGGTGAGCAGTTCGCTCTGCTCACAGTGGAGTGATCTGACGTTGCATGAGGGTATCACAGTTTATTTATGGCCATTTGGATTGCTTCCAATGTGGACTTTTTTTTGGGGGGGGGAGAGGTTTTTTTCTATAGGGTGTGTGTACTCACCAGAAAGAGAGAGACAGAGAGACAGGAAGTGAGAAATCACCCCTGGGGAGGGGATGGTCACGCTGCAATCCCTTCTCCTCCATTCTCCTCTCAGGATCTTGGGCATGCATGCACACGCGCCTGGCATGAGTTTAAGCCATCGGGTCTGGGACTCAAATCACAGTCATCTACATGGGAGTCCAGCAACATAGCCATTACACTAAGTGCTGGTCCCCAAGTATGCACTTTTAAGAATAAAAATACTGTGGCTATTTACATATATGTCCTTTTTATAAACATGTTTTTACTTGCCTCTTATATAGAAATTTTGAGTTATAATATGCAAAAAACTTCCAAGACTAGCAGGTGCCGTGGTGGTTAAGGTGCTGCTCTCCCACATGGCCAAGCATGGTTCACATCCTGGACCTGGCAGCTTGCTTTCTCATTTTCTCTCTCTCTCTCTGGTCTTATTGAAAAAAAATAAAAAGAACTGTAATGATAAATAAAATTAAAATACGTAATTCCTTAAAACAAAGCAAAACTTCCATTTTTATAAATTACCAGTGTGGTATTTAATTGTTAGTAACAGAAAAGAGACTAAAACAATTACTAATAGTTTAAAAAAATGAATTTTAATCATTCTATGTAAATAAAACTAGTAAAAATAATGAGAGTGAAGGAAAAAATAGTATACAAAAATTATGTAAGGAATGTGGGATGTGTTTTATTAAAAATAAGAGAGAATAGAGGACAGGCAATTTTGTCCTAAAGTAAAAAGATTGGCAGTTCCAGAATGATAAAGCTAGAGTGGGCCAGCAGGTGACATGGGTGTTGAGGTGCTGGGGTCCCACATGGCCGACCACAGTTCAAGTCCTTGTCCTGGGGGCTTGAAAATTGCGCTAGGTGCATGTGTGTGCATGCCCCAAATCCTGAGAGCATCAGAGAGGAGAAGAGATTGCAGTATGACCATCCTCTCTGGGGGTAATTTTTCACTTTCCCTCTGTCTCTCTCCAGTAAGCACACGTGCCCTATGGCAAAAACCTACAAAAGAAAGAAAGAAAAAGTAGAACAAAAGCTGAATTGATATAAAAAGTTGCAAAAGCTTTTTAAGAAAGGAATTTTAGGGGGCAGCAGTGGTATGATGGTTAAGGCGCTGGATCTCATATGGCCGAGGTTGCAGTTCCGGTCCTGGACCCAGTGGCTTGAAAAACACACGAGGCATGTGTGTATGCATGCCCCAAAACCCAAGAGAGTGGGGGAGTAGGGACTGCAGTATGGCCACCCTCCCTGGAGGGGGAACTTCTCATTTTCCCTCTGTCTCTCTGTCTCTGTGCATCTCTCTGGAAAGTGCACATGCCCTATGGCAGACATCTAAAAGAAAACAAAAAGAAAGGAATTTGACGTTGTATGGCCAAAGCGAAGGCTAAGTGGGTTTATTTGTAAGAATTTTTTTGGGGGGGTTGTTTGTTTTCTTTTTAAATGGGTGTTAGTATTCATAATAGTTGAATGCAAAACTAGAGTTTGGTTTTACCTCTCGATACAAGAAAGATTTCTTGGGCTATTGCTATGCTCTTAGAGATTATAAGAGGTTTCTCCATAACTTTTGAGTGTTGCTTTCATGAGACAAAGTTTCTGTCTTATCTGAATACTTTTGTTTCATGTTGACTTAATTATGTGTTTAACGAATACAGAGGAACACATCTTGTCACTTTTTAAAAGAACTAAGGATGTTTTATAATTATGTTACCTCCCCTGCCTCCTATATTTACTTTTGAAATCTTCTGTCGTCTTGACTAAAAAGATAACTAAATATTGCTTCACAGTGAGTCATAATCCATTTAGCTGGGTGATAAAATCCTTGGACATTTTCACAGCTTTCGATATTTACCTGTCCCAAATCAAATTCTGAGTAAAGTCTTGATTTCAGAATGATTTTGAGATTTTCCAACTATGGGACATCTTTAAAAAGTTGTTCTTTTACCTTGTAAAAACAGAGATGCTAAAATTGATTATTTATGGTAAATTACATAAGCATGTCGAAATAAGAAAAGATGCATCACCTTCCCTAGGTTGTCTTTATATGGGTAAATGCTATTAATATGGATATTTCCAGAATTGGATGAGGGTCCCAAAGGTTTATCAATGCCATCACTGTCCTGGCATAATGTTGTCCTCACAATTCCAGTTAGCATTTAAGTTGTGTTTCCTAGGGGAAATAATAATACTTATCAATTATGTTACTTTTTTATTTTTAATTTTTATTTTTTTGAGAGATTTTTTGCTATAGGGAGCATGCGCTCGCCAGACAGACAGAGAGAGACAGAGAGACAGAAAGCGAGAAATCACCCCCCAGGGGGGATGGCCATGCCACAATCCCATCTCCTCTGTTCTCCTCTCGGGATCTTGGGCATGCACGCACATGCGCCCGGCGTGAGTTTAAGCCACCGGGTCCAGGACTTGAACTGCAGTTAACTACATGGGAGTCCACTGACATAGCCATTACACCAACCGCTGGTCCCGACTGGTGTATTTTTCAAGCTTCTAGGACCAGGATTCAAACCAAGGTTGCCATGTGGGATCTGCTCCCTCTACACAGTGCTTCACTACTGCACTAGAGGGCCCATCCAGTAACCATAACTTGCATGGCTTTGTTTGGAGCACTGCTGGTTCTTTAATGTTCTTTTTCTTTTAACTTTATGGAACTCCTTTTCCTTAAGTTATTTCACTAGTAACCATTTAGTACATTATACTGTTATAAATAGATAGAAAACCTATATCCTTTTCTCTCTCTACATGATCTTTCCAGAATGTGGGAGTTTTGTTGAATATTCCCTTTTTCAGGGCTCTAGAATTATTTGCATAAATTCAGTTAGAATCTGTTGTCCTTGTACCAGAACGTAACTGGAAACCCTGGTGTGTAACCACAGCTCTGACAGGAGTTTCGTATCTGAGAACTACGGCCAAGAATCAGATACAATCACAGCTTCAGGTGGGGTCGCAGGTGGCTTGAGGCGACCCATTCACCCCAGAGGACTCCCGTCAATCAGCTGCCGGGACAACTGAGAGACTTCTTTTTATGACAGAGGCATCGCCCATGCTGTTTGCTGTTTCTTCGTGTGGAACAATGGCGGGGATGGTTCTCCTTTCTCTCCAAGACCAACTTGTGGTGGTGGAACACAGAGTGAGTCTGCAGAGGAGGGTGCCAGTGGCCTGCAGTTTTGGGTCACAGCATTTGGGGTCTCTAGCTTAAGACAGGTTGATGCAGTGGCTAAAAGTTGTCAGTTTTCAAGGGACCGACAGCAATTCGACAGCCGGATTGCTGCTGGTGGCAGTAGGGGGCCTACTGCAAGAAAGTATCCTCTCGGGGAGACCAGAAATGAGAACTTGAATGTTGGGAGCTCTTCAAGCCCTCTCTCTCCATCTTTATTTCCTGCTGTCTCGATCCTTGTCTTACCCTTCCTAGCAGACTGGTTCTGCCTGGCTGGTGGGAGACGGTGGTCCCGGTGCCCACGTTCTCAGTTCAGGGTTACTGTCACCTGAAGAGACTCAGGCTTTCTAAGGTCAATCCCAAAATTCCTGGGGGTGGGTCTAGGACTGCTTAGTCCAGGGTTAGATGTCATTATCATCTCAGTCAAAGGCGTGGGGTTGCATCATGAAAATAAGGGTTACTGGGAAGCCTTCTCATGCATGGGCTGGGGGTGAGAGGTCAGGTCAGGGGTCAGTGACTGGCACACATTCTGCAGTCAGGATGTGAGCTGGTAAGCTGCAGGGAAGAGGGGTCCCTCAGAAGGCGGGTGTGATGGTTTGGATACTGGCTTGTCACCCAAAGATCCAGGTTTTGGAATTTTGTCCCTGTGGAATGGGGTTGAGAGGCAGCAATGCCTAGCAGGTGGTGGCTGTAACCAGCTCGCCAATGGATGAATGTTGTCTCTCTGAAGAGAAGACAGCATTTTGGGAAATGGGGTGCCTCGCCCACGTTGCCTGCACATATCATGGCTACACCCTCACACTTCACCTCCCTGGCTCAGCCCCTGGACCAGAGAGGTTAGGGTGAATTAGGGGAACATGGTGGCTGAGAGAAGGCCAGCCACTGTCACCTTTGCAGCCTGCAGGTACACAAACCGCAGCCACTGCCCACGAACGGCCCCTGCAGAAAGAGGAATCAGGCAGGTCCACGGGGGCGGGCAGGAGGGAATAGGAGGAACTTCTGGTTTGTATGGTTGTATGCAAAAGTGGAGTGGAACCAACCAAATGAGCCCCACCCAGCGAGGCTCCGGAAGGCTCATCTCCTCCCTCATAACCCTTCCTCTAGAAGAAAAACAAGAGAAACTCTCCTCTTTGGGGCCAGCAGGTGGCATGGTAGTTAAGGTGTTGGACTCACACATGGCTGACTGTGGTTTGAGTCCTGGACCTGGAGACTTGTTTTCTTGCTTTCCCTTTCTTTCTCTCTGGTCAATTAAAAAAATAATAATAATAACAAATAGAAATAAATACATCTTTAAAGAAAATAAAAGAAAAACTCTTCTGAAACTCTGTACCCCAGATTCCCACTGTGGATTCCAGCACTCCCACCCACAGAACAACAAGGAAACTGGCGTGACATTAATATACATTGTAGGGAAGACCAGGGCAGACCTAACAACCCACCCTCACCCCAAGGTGGCGAGAGAGCTACACCATCCTGCAAGTGGGGCTTGCGGGTGGGGCTCTGTTTGCACTCAAGTCTTCACAGCTCAGAGGGATCAGAGGATGCAAAAAAGAGCACCTCCAGACCAGCAGATGTGAGGAGTTTGGGCACTGCCTTCTGTCTGGCAGACAGGGCAGGCCTGCGCTCTCCCTTATATCAGACTCAAGTCCTGGGAAGTGGTTACTGCTCTGACTCCACCCGCAGGCAAGCTCCTCTGGCCTCCCAGTGGCTTTACCTCTGACTTCTTCAACACTTTTAAAGATGTTAACTTCAATTCTCTTCAAACTATTTTTAAGATCCAAAAGGAAAGAATCCCTCAAATCTTATTCTATGAAGCCTCCTCCATCACCTTGATCCCCAAAGCAGTCAACAACATAACAAAACAAGAAAACTACGGACCAATATCTTTGAGAAATACAGAGGATTCAAAATCCTCAACAAGACGCTAGAACATGGGCTCCAACAGTACGTTACGAAGATTATACACCGTGATCGGGTAAGTTTTATCCCAGGGATGCAAAGATGGTTCAACATCTGCAAAACAATACGTGTAATACATCCCATTAACAGAAGGATGATTATATCAACCGATGCAGAAAAAGCATTCAATAAATATGACATCCCTTTATGATTAAGACGCTTTGCAAAATAGGTGGAAAACACAATAAAATCCATATATGACCAACTCATAGCTAACGTCATACTGAACGAGGGGAAGCTTGAAGCTTTGCTACTAAAAATTGCCTGCCCACTTTCTCCGCTCCTTTCCAGCATGGTGCTGGGAGCCCTACTCAATGAAATCAGACACGAGAGTAAAATAACGGCATTCAAGTAGAGGGGAAAAAAGTAACGTCCTTATTCACAGAGATATGTTTATATACAAAGTATATCCAAAAGAATCCACGAAAAACTCTTAGAAGTAGTAAATGAATTCAGTAAAGTAGCAGGATACAAAATGAATATATAAAAATCTATAGTTTTTTGTATACCAACAATAAACAGATTGAGACAGAACTAAAAAAAGCAATCTTATTTACAATAGCCACAATAAAAATAAAATGCCTAGGACTTAATCTAACCAAAGAGCTGAAAGACTTCTACATGGTAAACTATACAAAACAAAAAAAGAAATTAAGTATGATACAAAAACAAAAACAAAACAAGAAAAGACATTCCTTTTTCTTAGATAGGAAGAGTCAATATAGTCAAAATGTCAGTTCTATCCAAATTCAATTACAAATTCAGTGCTATTCTGATCAAATTATTGGTGACATTCTTCATAGAAATAGAAAAATATAATAGAAATTTTCCTGGAATCTTAAAAGGCCCCATGTTGGCAAGGCAATACTGAGCAAAAAGAATAAAGTAGGAGGCATCTCACTATCTGACCTCAAAATATATTACAAAGCAGGACTAGCGGATGGCATAATGGTTACACCACTGGACTCCCACACAGTCGACCATGGTTTGAATCCCAGACCCTGCAGCTTAAAACTCATGCCGGGGATATGTGCCTGCAGGCTCAAGATCCTGAGAGGAGAATGAAGGAGAAGGGACTGCAGCGTGGCCATCCCCCATGGGGAAGTGATTTCTTGCTTTCTATATTTCTGTCTCTCTCTGCCACTCTGGTGAGTATACACGGCCTATAGCATAAATCCCTCTCAAAAAAAAAAAAAAAAAAATTACAAAGCTGTGATAATCAAAGCAGCACAGTAGGGGTCAGAAGGTGCCATCGTGGTTACATCACTGAACTCCTACATGGCTGTCATGGTTCAAGTCCCAGACCTGGTGGCTTGAAAATTATTCCAGGCATGTGTACATGTTTGCCCAAGATCCTGGGAGGAGAATGGAGGAGAAGGGTTGTGGAGTGGTCGTCCCCCTGGGGGTTGTATCTCACTTTCACTCTCACTGTCTGTCTCTCCAGTGAGAGCACACGCTCTATGACAAAAACCTCTAAAAATAAACAAACAAACAAAACCCAGGATGGTACTGGCACAAAACAGGCATGTAGACCAATAGAACAGAATAGATAATTCAGAAGTGTCCCCAAAATATGCAGACAAGTGATTTTTGACAAAGGTCTCAAGACAACCAGTGGGAAGAAGTAGGTCTCTTCAGCAAATGGTGCTGTATATACATATCCAGAAGAATAGATTTCTGTCTCTCACCACTAACAAAATCACTTCAAAAATCAAAGAGAGCCAGCAGGTGGCATGGTAAATAAGGTGCTGGACTCCCAAATGGCCTACTGCAGTTTGAGACCCAGACCTGGCAGCTTGTTTTCTCACTTTCCTCTCTCTCTCTCTCTCTCTCTCTCTCTGATGAGTGCCTGTGCCTTATAACAAATTTTTAAAAATAATAATAAAATTAAATGATTCTTTTTAAAAATCAAAGATATAAAGCCTCAAACTATATAACTGCTGGTGGAAAACACGGGAAACCCTTGAAGACTTTGGAGTAGGCAAAGACTTATAAAATAAGACCTCTAAAGTATAGGCATCGATTCCGAAAGTAGATGTGGGAGTGCATCGAGGCAAAAAGCTTCTGTACAGCAAAGGAAAGAATAGTCAGAGGGAAAAGACAACCCACAGAATGGCAGCAAATATTTGCAAACTATTCTCAGATAGGGATTGATAACCAGGAGATACAGAGAACTTAAGCAACTCACTCATAAAAACATGAATAATCTAAGTTAAAATGGGTGAATGAGCTGAACATATAACTATCTAAGGAAGATGTATGAACGGCCAAAAAGCAAATGAAAAGTTGTTCAATGTCTCTTATTATAAGGGAAATACAAATCAAAACCACAGTGACACAGATACCACCTAACCCCAGTTAGAACAGCTACAATAAAAAGAAGAAAGTCAAGTTCTGGTAAGACTGTGGTGAAAGGACACTCTCTTACAGTGTGAGAATGTAAATTATACAGCCACTGCGGGAAAACAATGGAGAGGTCCTACAAATAGAATTACCATATGACTCAGTAATCCCACTCCTTGGAATTTACCCAAGGGACAAGAAAATGCTCAGTTGGAAAGACTCTTGTGCATTCATGTTTATTGCAGCATTATTTACTATTGCTAAGACATAGAATCAATCTAAATGCTCCAAGGCTGATAACTGGATTGAAAAAATGTGTTACATGTAGACTGTGGAATATTACTCAATCACAAAAAACAATGAGACCGTGTAACGTGATACAAAGTGGATGAATATAGAAGAGTGAATGTTAAGTAAAATGAGCCAGACTATGACAAACATTGGATATCTCTGCTCAATATATACTGAATGTCTACACTCTGGCAGAAAAAGAAAGATTAAGAAGATACAGTAGTAAGGGGACCAGCAGATGCCATAATGGTTATGTTGCCAGGCTCACATACTGAACTGCATTTTGAGTCCTGGACCCCGTGTCCTAAAACTCATGCCAGGTGTGTATACATGTGTGCCCAAGATCCCAAGAAGAGAATGGAGAAGGGATTGTGGTGTGGCCACACCCCCAAGGTGACTGATTTCTTGCTTTCTGTCTCTCTGGCAAGCACACAGGCCCTAGAGCGAAAAAAAAAAAAAAAAAAAAAAAAAAAAAACAAACAAACAAACAAAAAAACCCAAAAAACAAAAACTCCCTAAGGAAAAAATACCCTAGGAGGAAGGGCAGGTGCAGATACCCCAGACTGTACAGGGTGGAAGTGGATAGTAGCTGGTGGGAGGACAAATTCAGGAAAAAACGGTTCACAGACATAGGAATGTGAAGTTTTCTGTGGAAAATAATACAGACAGTAATGTCTTTGTCATGCCCTGATGCATGATTTGAAAAACCATATTGTATGCTATAAAGATGCATGACTAATTGTAAAGAAGAAATCATAAAAAAGAAAAGAAAAGGAAAGAGTCCCGAGGAAGGAGCAGTACCTAGCTGAGAAGTAGTGGCTTCCTTGAGAGAGGAAGTTCGCAGGGAGGACAGGTCTGGCCACTGGAGCTTCGTGTCCAAAGGCAGGGAGCTTCTCTGCTCTCGGCCATCACAGGCAAGTCCCAAGAGCCAGCTGCCACTGCTCTCCTCTCTCCTCTGTACCCACCCCCTCACCACCTTCCCGGGGCACCCCAGGAGGACCCCAGTTTGTGGCTTTTAAAGCAGGCTTCTCAGAGGCCACAGCTGAAAGGGTGCAGCCCTTTTATCCCGTGCTGCTACCGCCACCGTGTGGCGGAGGCTGGTAATTACCACCCACTTTTTGCGGGCAGGCTTACCGAGGGACCCAAGCCTGTCTCCACTTCCTCTCTGGGTTGATGGTGAGAACTGTGTGCCCAATACGTGGGGATGTCTGCTTTCCAGAAAGTGTAATGTGGGGACTGGACATGAGTTAGAGTATCTTGGGAGATAAGGTTTTTAAACAATTCGAATGTGCTTGGAATTTAAGTTTTGGAATCAGTAGGAAGCTCCTTTGGGAGAACTCTGTGGCTCTCTTTGACCTGAACCAGACCCGGTCTTTCTTTACGGAAGGTAACAGAGGGCCTCCTGTGCCGCGTGGGCTGGGGTCTGGTTGCAGCCCCCGGCTGCGGTGCCCACTGTGCCTGCCTTAGACACCTGTGGCAGGTCCCGGGGTCCCACCCGGTCCTGCTGGCCCAGGCGCTCAGCCTCTGCACCGGCGCGGAGCCGCGTCCCTGCGGTGATCGGACTCAACGTTCCCCCAAGTGCTCTCGTATCTGTAATCATGTCTTTCTTTTTAAAAAGCTGTGATTTCTCTTTCTTTGAGAGGCCTAGGCTGTGAGACATGGGAGTGTGTGAACCGCATGCAGTCCGGGGGGGAGAGTGACTCTGACCCCACCCCGTCGTAGGGAGAGCTGGGAGCCACTTCCGCTTCCAGGAGCCTCGTGCCCTCCTCTGTACCCGGGCTCCGTCTCCACAGTGGAGGGGCTGTAAGGATCGAATGAAGCGTGTGCGCCCTTCATTCCACTCGGGTCTGCTGAGCAAGGTCCGCTCTCCCTTTGTTTAAACTAGTTGGCCAGGGGTCTTTACGAAGTTCATGGAAATGAACTTGCATTATGACAAACTATATGGGGTTCAACCGTTTTTTGGCACCAAAAATAAATGTGTACTTTAATCCCATTTTTCTGTAAACGTTTGAAGTCCCCTTGGTCAGCGACACCCAGCAATCATTGCAGGCGTGGCTGTAGGTGGCAGCAGGACCACCAGAAGCATGAAAATCTGCCCCCTCCCTGAAAGGACAGGGCAGGGGCCGGCCCTGGTGACAGCCCTAGGCTCAGGGGAAGCCCAGAGACCAGGGAGTTAGGGCTCTGAAGGGCAGAGGAAAGAGGGTGAACGCAGGTGTCCCAGCCACCCAGGGGCCAGCAGCAGAGCGTGTTTCTGCCGGTCCCCTGGGCTGTCCCCACCCTGGAGAGCAGAGTGGGCCCCACGGTCCTAACTCCGCAGGCAGCAGGTGGTGGGGCCGGCCAGGGTCAGGGAAGAGGAAGAGTGGGCAAGGAGCTGGGCCCCACCTGGTGGTGCAGGGAGCCCTTGGGGAACTTCAGGGGGGCCGCTGAGGGGAAGCGCGCCCCCTTCCTGTGCAGATACACAAGAATCAGGGCACCGGACTCCTGCAAGGGCATCTCACACCCGGGGAGTCTCTGATGGCCTTCAAGGTTTCTTTCACCAGGAGTGATTTATATGCAGGTGACAGAAGGCAAAAGACAAGCCAGAAGCACGTGGTGTCCCAGGGGACCTGGGGCCAGGGGGCTGGAAGCCCTGCCCGGATGGTTAAAGATCTGAATCTCGGGGCCATCATGGCCTGGTGGCGCAGGGAGCCAGACTCCACGTGGCTGGCCACACAGCTGGGCTCTGCTTTCTCCATTGCTCAGCAGCTTGAAAAACACTGGGTTTCTACGGGATTTGACAGGATGGAGAGATGGAGAAGGCATGGTGGTGTGACCACACCCAACCGGGTGCTGTGTTTTCTGTCTCTCTGAAGAACACACATAGCCTCCCGGAATTAAAAAAAAAAAAAAAAAGAAAAAAGAAAAAAGATTTGACTCCATGCTTTGCTAAGCGTCGTCCAGGCAGCGAAGTAGCATTTTGCTGCCGCTGAGACTTGCTCAGACTGCACAGACTGCAGTTCTGCTGGCGCTTACGTCCCTCGGGGCAGTCTCTTCACTCAAGAGACATCCTGGGCTGTCAAGCCCAGTTAAGAGGCGGGACAAAGGCGGTGACGTGCCTCCAGTGACGTGGAGACCGGTCTGGGGAAACCGGTGGCGCTGGAGTGGAGGCAGAGGAGAAACCGCGGTCACATAGCGCCCCCTGGCGTCCTTGCGCGCTTAATGCACACTGGCTGCCTTCGGAGGTGCAGCCGGGCTCAGGCTCCGTCCAGCCATACAAACCTCCCTGCAGGCGTTTCGGGCCTTGCAAGGGTTCTTCCCAACAGTCATGATGCGGACCAGTTTCGGAGTCTGCCAGCCCATTTGCACACTTGCTGGTCATACAACCCACAGAAGAAAAAAACCCTACAAAACAAACACAAAACCCCAGAAACCGGCTCTCCTCCCTGCGCACCTTCTTGCAGCCTGCCTGGTGTTGGTGTGAGCGAGGTGAAAAGGTCTGCAGCGTTTTGCATGTCAATCGCACTTCAACAAGAGAGACTGAAAAGTGGCCTTGCAGGTACAGAGTATTCCAATTTCAGCGCGGCCAGCCAACAGCAGCGTGTCCCGTGTCCCACAGAGTGTGTGGAGCTGCGCCTGGCTGCTCCGGAGAGCAGCGGCTGCAGAAGGGCCAGAGTTCAAGGACAAGCTGGTGCGAATCTCCCGTGGCCCACAGGGCGGTGCATGGAGGACTTAGCCCCCAGGAGGGCCAGGCGTTTCCCGTACAGTTCCAACCGTCAGGTTTGATGGACACTTTGAGAACTGGGGAGCGCCGTGGCTGTGGGTGTTAGTGGGGTAACGTGGGCCGCGTGTTTTGTGCCCCGCCTGATACAGAACACAAGCGGTGAATGATAGTTATTAGGGTCCGAAAGGGACCTTATCAGTCAGCGCAGCAGGTGTGAGGACAGGCCGGAGCTGGGGCCCATGTGGGGCCGATGGACTTTGGGAGGATCTAGACCCTGCAGTCCACTGGAAATAAAAGGTGAACCACAGAACCCAGCCACAAGTGTGGTTTCAGGTTCTCAGCAGCTTCATCAAAGAAGTTTGTAGAAAGTGAAATTATGTTTTAAGCTGTTTTCTTTCACCCTCTGCGGCCACGATGTCACGTGTGTGTGTAATCACCGTTAGAATTGGACGTCGAATTTCTCACGCTTTCTGTCTGCCCAGCTGCTCAGTCCCGGGGAGTTCCACCTGCAGCCCGGCTCAAGGTGGACTCTCCTCAGCGCTCACTGGTCCCTGCGGCACGTGGCTACCATCTCAGCACAGCGCTAACGTGGCCGACCCCGAGGCCACCTTGGCGTGGAAGGACGCGTCACTGACTCGGTGCATCCAGTCTGGTTTAGCTGGAGCAGAAGACATCAGGTCAGTGCTTGGCAAGGGTGGCTCAGGGATCACCCACTTCAGGGACTTCAGGGCCGCTGCTTAAACAGAGCCCCAGACGCCTGCGCCCTGTCCTTTCCTGCCCTGCAGAGCAGGCTCTTCACGCGTCTCTGAGGTCCGTCCTCCGCTCCTGTCCCCAGCGTGGCAAGTGTGTCGTGGTGGAGAGTGAGTAGGGTCCCTTGGGACCAAGTGTGGAACACGTGGCAGCTTAATAAAGACAGAGGTGGTCCGGGTTCCGGGTTCCCCCTTAGACTCCCCTCACCTGTGATCTAAGCTGGGCTTAATTGTTCGGTGTCCAGTGGAACCTTCTGACATCCCGCATTCTCTTCCGGCCTGTGTGACTTGGTGCAGGGACTCGAAGGAAATTTCCCACAAAACCCGAGAAGGCAGCTCCTTTTTAGGGGTGGGCCAGAGGGTGTGTGCTCTTGCCAGAGAGATGCAGAGACGGTGAGGGAGAAGTCACTCACCCATGGGGCACGATCATGCCGCAATTCCTTCTCTTCCATGTCGCCACCCCGTCAGGCTCCGGGGCTCACACGTGCCCGGCATGATTTTCAATCCACCAGGGCTGGAACTGGAACTTGGGCCATGTGGAATCCCATTCCCTTAACCCCTAGGCCACAGGGCCAGCCCCTGAGAAGGCGACTCTTACCTCCAGTGGAAAACCCAGCCTGTGGCCCATTCGTGGCCATGAGTGTCGTAATCCTGTGGCCCAGAAGGTTCCCGCTCCCTGCCCCGACTCCCCTAGCCAGAGGAACTGGAGAACTATTTACTTAGTTCCCCTGACTTCCCTCTCCCCTCCACGGGCCTTCCTGCCGTGAGAGCCTCTGTGTGTGGACATAGGACAGTGCTATGAAGACAGAGCTGGCGGGAATCAGGACATTTGGTATTTAGAACTAGCAGCTCCACACTCAAGGTGTTGTCGTCTTTGGTAGTAGAGGTCTGGTGACTTACTCTGCTAAGAGCTCTCCGCACACTACCTCATTTGCTGCCTTCAAGCCCCGTAGAGTAGCTATGAGATCCCATTCCCAAAAAGAGATGGTTGGGAAAGCCAGTCGTCTTTGCCAGGAGGCAGATGCACAGTGCTTTTCCGCTACCCGCTCACCTCGTTCCTGTCTGCACTTACACAGAGTTCTCGGGCTGTTTTGATCTCACTTGATCCTGGTCTCAACGTGTTCTGGCCTGACACTGGTGCTGTTGGTGTTCCCTGACGTGGTTGATGTCCAATGAGAGAATAAGCCACTCTTGTGAGTGCACCCAGTCTCCCACAGCACGCAGGCCTTGCTTGAGGTTCAGGCAAGATCTGGGAGTCAGGACTGCTCTTTTCCTTCCTCACACAGATCTTCTGGAGTGTTATGGGGGCACCTGGGCAGGTTTGTGGGCACCCGAAGTTCTGTGAGAGTGTGAATTTCACAGTGAGTAGATCCATAGGATTCCTGAGATTCTCTAAAGTGGTTAGTCACCAGAAAAGATTAAAAACTGCTGGTCTGAGATCAGTCCATGGTGCCATGGTTACATTGCTGGACTTCCATGTGGTTGACCATGGTTCGAGTCCTGGACTCAAAGACTCACAACGCACTCTCAGATGCGCGTGCGTGAATGCCCAAAATTCTGAGAGGAGAATGGAGGAGAAGGGATTGTGGCCTGGCCATTCCCTCCCGGGGGGGGGGGGGGGTGATTTCTCACTGTCTCTCTGGTGAGTGATGACAATTTGAAGATGCTCCTCTCTGTTTCTTTCATGAAAGAAATCAATAAATAAACTTTAAAAAGAAGAAGGTGGGGTTGGGGGCAGGGAGGGAAAAGAGCATTACTAGAAGCCCTAGGAGGAAGGTTTCAAGACAGAGGCAATGCCTGATGCACAGAAGGTCAAGAAGGGTCAGCACTAACTGGTTCGAGTCCCGTCACTTACATTTTGAGGCTGAACCACCAGAGGAGATACCATCCTGGGAGATATTTTTGTAGGAAACTAGACATACATTTCCCCTGAATGGTTTACTCACTGACCTGCATAGACTACCTCAGGGCTTTTGGAAGCTTTGGCCTGTGTGTTTGAGGCAGCACATTCCTCTGCCAGAGCTGAGCCAGGATACCAAGGTCGTTGTGAGAAAGCCAGGGGGAGTCTGTGAGCTCCCACCACCTCCAGTCTGCTATCCCCAACCCCTTCCCTGACCCAACACACCCATCCTTGAAGGACCTTTGGAGGGCGACCAAAATAGAAAATTTAAAAATTCCCAACTGGATGTTTTCTCGAGTATTCACCAGGGAAGCAGGAAGTCGTACACCTCATAGGTCCGTGTCTCCAGCTTATGAACGCTCCCTCCTGTTAGCCAGGAAGGATTTGCTCACAGCTCTCATCTCGAAAAGGTCAGAGATGAGTTTTCCCGAAGGAGAGTGGTCTCTCCCCATTCCTGCTCGTTGTCAGCATGGCTCTCTGTTTCCACCTGCCTCCAGGTCACGGGGAGAAGGGCGTGGGAGGGTTAGCGACCCTGTGACTCATGTGGGATATTGCACCGCCAGCTCAGGGTTCCAGCTCTGACTACAGGCCAGGATTCCAGTGTGGCTTTGGAACTTGCTATCTAGTTTCGTTTTTCCTAAACCCAGAATACTGAGAAGATTCTGCGTGGTCATAGAATCTTTAGCTAATGTTCACTGAGTGCTTACTATTTGACAAGGTATGTACTTTACAGAGATCGGGGCACTTTAATCTTCACAACTGTATCCTATTAGTACTATTAGACCACCGTTCTGCAGATGAGAAACTAAGGCATGGGTGATTTAAGTACTGATATGATTTATCTTGTAAGTATTAAATATGTCTATTCTATATATAGAGAGAATATATAATTTATATATATATATATAACCTATAATTTATATATTTAGAATCCATATATTTATAGGATATGTAATTTATATATAATATATATAAATAATTATATAAAAAATATATAATATATAAAATATAATTTATATATTCTATAAATGTTAAAACAATAAATATCCTGCAAGTGGTGTGGTGGTTAGGGGCACTGAAGTCCCATATGGCTGACCACAGTTTGAATCCCAGATCTGGCGGCTTGCTTTCTCACTTTCCCTCTCTCTCTTTCACTCTGTCCCTCTCTTATCAAATTAAAATAAATGAATAAAGTTAAATAATTCTAAAAAAAAACCCTATAAATATCCCACTGTTATCTTTTCAAAAATGCTGTTGTTATTCCCATTTTGTGGACGAGAAAGTGAAGTTTACTAACTTGCTGAAAGTCACACAGCTAAAACTTGAACAAGGAGAGAGCCATTGTGCTTTGGGGCCTATCTCTTCTCATTACCAGAATACGGCTAACTGGTCCCGGCTGTGTGGCAGATGCGAGGCTCTGAGTGGTTCACATAGCCGTGATGGTGACTTGGCCAGGCGTGCAGTCGCCCCGTCGCCCACTCCCTCCACTCACTGGCACGTGTATCCATGGTTGGGTGAGGGAAGGGGCATTGTGACCTAAACAGGGTTCTTTGCCAGGTAAGGCCCTGGAGAAGGCTGTTCTCATGGCGATAAAGTGTCAGGTGGCACATTTTTGTGGTGTGGATAGGCAGCAAGAGAAGCTGAATTTGCTCAGCATTTCTGATTTGATTCACGACCGTGCAAACACCCGAGGTGGACAGGTTCTGTGACTCTAGAATTGCCTCCTGGAGTCGGGAACTACAGGGTCTCCAGAGCTGGCCTTAAAGTTGATGGGGAAGAAGGGGCACAGCACGGGGGGGGGGCTTTTTCAACTCTCCCTTCCTGCCCCAACGCCAGTCGGCCTCTGAACAACCCTCTCCACTAAACTTTGAAATTCTTCCCGTTGTCCAGCGTTTTCTGGGGAAATAGTTTTGGTTGTTCTCAAACTGGAAGGGATCTGACAAGGCAATTCATGTTAGATAAGGACTTCGGGCTCTCACTGTCACTTGCACTAATAGTGCTAAAGCTTTGCTAATTCAAAGGCCTTCAACACTGTCCCACAGGCCTGTGGGCGTCTGGGGCGGGCTGTGGGGTAGCCCAGATCAGGGGATCTTCGTTGACACTCCCTTGGGCCTCACATCCTCTTTCCCTCTTGCTCTGCAGACTACAACCCCAAGTGAAAGGGAGGAGGATGTTCCCATTCCAGCAACTTTTCCAGTCTAGTTTTTAATCTGTGGAGTGTTCCAATTATGTAAACTTCGACTCAGCATCTAAAAGCTGTTGCTAATAAACCTTTCAGACATAATAACCAACAGCTAAAAAAATACATATCGGGATGTAAAAATGCCAGTGGACTGAGCTTAGGTTCCAAAAGCCTTGTAAGGGCAGCAGTGGAACAGGAAGAACAGGGGTGTCAGGGTGTGGGCACAGGTGCCCCGAATAGATACTTTTTGGAGATAAAGGACTCGAAGGGAAACATTACATGTTTATATATTCTCTGTATTCCTTGTAGATACATAATGTTTCCATATATTCTATGTTTCCTTATACAAGGAAATAGAAAAAGGTAAATATCTCACAGATGACCAGCAGGAAAATGAGGAAGATGTTTAGTAAGCAATGGAGAGGGGCTTACGGGCTGAGGGAGAGGAAATCTTAATGGCAAATTAAGTCGAGAGAAAGGAGAGGACTTCCCAAAGCCTGCTTCCTGGTCGGACAGAAGACTTGGTAACCTAGCTACACATCAGAGAAAATCTCATTCCTACATCCATTATGGAGTTTCCATTTCTTTCCCCTGAGTATATCTGATTTAAAAAGTATGAGTCTGGGGCCAGCAGGTGAGGGCAGGTGATTCAAACACTGGACTCCCATGTAGTTGACTGCAGTTTAAGACCCAGACCTGCCGGCTTGAAAATCACGCCAGGCATGTGTATGTGCATGCCCAAAACCCGACAGGAGAATGGAGGGGAAGGAATAAAAAAAAAAATCCAAGAAATTGAGTGTGAAATCTGGCGTTTTATGGAACTGTGCAGTATGTACATTTAATCTGGCTGTCACTGATTATATTTTACTCAGAAATGGAGAATACGGTTATACTGTCATGTGTACTAGTTGTTATTTGTATGTTAGGAATGGTGTATTCTTGGATGATATATACGAGGGGACTTAAAGAGTTCATAGAGGGGACCAGCAGTTAGCATAATGGCTATGTCGCTGGACTCCCATGTAATCGACCGTGGTTCGTGTCCCGGACCTGGTGGCTTAAACTCACACCAGGCACGTGTACGTGTGTGCCCAAGATCCTGAGAGGAGAATGGAGGAGAAGGGATTGCAGCATGGCCATCCCCCCTGGGGGGTGATTTCTCACTTTCTGTCTCTCTCTCTCTGTCTATCTGGTGAGCACATGCACCCTATAGCAAAAACCTCTTAAAAGAAAAAGAGTTCATAGAGAATGAAATTGAAGCAGGAGTTTATTTTAGTGTAAAAAATCAAGATGCATGCATAGTGCCCACGTTCACAGTACAGTCTTCACAGCACATGTTTTCCGTGGACTCTGAGGATCCCTGCAGCGAGAGCTGTTAGTCGCACAGCTGAGCCTTACAGGCCGAAAATGATGATGCCTTTCTCAACTACAGGCCCAGGGCCAGGAGTTGGCACAGCAGTGACATAGCTGGACCCACACAGGAGGGGTCCTGGGTTTGCATCCAGGGCCTCCCGAGCACGCCAGGGACACTCACACGCACACTGAGACTGGGGAAGTCGCAGAGCAAGGGCCCTGCTGGGGTGCCTGTTTATCTGTTTCTATCTCTGTCTCTGTCTTTCTTACATGAAAGGAATAATTAAATATGTTAAAAAATAAAAACAGGCTATAAACTGATGATCGAACAGCCCCTGACGGCAATCTAACCTTCCTGTGGTAGTCTAAATTTGGCATCTGGCTATTTTGCCTATCATGGGGTAAGAAACGGTGGCTTCTCATGGAAGGAGCAGGCTGGCTTTGTCAGGAGTTACGTGTTGGTTGAAACGTTTGGTGTTGCTGAATCACGCTTTGCTCTTCAGGTCAGGAGGATGTGTGGTCTCCAAGTCGGACGACGAGAAGGACCCTTCAGGTGAAAAGTAGATTGAACACGACATGGAGGGCTGAACTCTCCAAGGAGGAGCAGAGAGAGTGACATACAGAAAATCAGCGGCTGAGGGCCTGTAAGTGGGGCCTAAACGCACATGTTGGAAGGGAACAGAGGGTAGGTAGGACTTCTGGAAGAAGAGCAAAAGGAGGGGGGAGGTAGCTGGAGGGCTGTAGCCGCCATCAGAAACCACAAGAATTCTTCATGCGTCTCAGAAAGCCAACGATTTGCTCTGTGGGTAGCCTCTGCGTGACAGTGACAAAATGGGGTGGACTGGAGGATGCGAGACGACTGTAAAAGCAGTCTGGGGTCAGGGCCAGAGGAAGGGACCGGCAGACTACAAAGAGGAGTGACGGCAAGGAAAGACCAGAAGGGGAGTGTTGGGACTTAAGATCTTTTCCAGATCACGGAGAAAGTTCACATTATCTGGAGTTTCCAGTTGGCTTTGTTTGGCAAACTCCTAATGCTTCTGTGTTTCGTGGCACACTGAGGTCCTACGCTTGAACCAGGACTAAAGTGAACCAGGTGATGAAAAAGATTAGGCCCTGGTGACTTGACTGTTGACTTCTGTGCTCATGAGGACTGGGCTTTTGGTGCTTTGTGTGCTCTGTGTTCTTCTCCAAAGTGAAGCTGAGAGGCAGAGACACCGAGGCACATGGGGGTAAGGAGGTGGGATTGGTGAGCTGGCTGTGGAGATGGGAAAGGGACCCAGCAAGGAGGAGAACCACGCTGCTGCAGTGGCCATCTTCTCTTGTCTGGGAACAGGGCAACTCCAGGAACTCTTCTGGGCCTGTCTGACCCTCTGACCCATGCCAGCCCACCTGGCCCTCCTCGTTACAACTAAGTGATCTTTCCACATCATCAATGGAGGGGTTGTTCCCCTTTACTCTCCACTAACTTCTTTTTAAAATAATTATTTTTTTATTTAATTTTATTTATTCATTCATTTTACTTTAATTTGACCAGAGAGAGACACAGAGAGAGAGAGAGAGAGGGAGGGAGAGAGGGAAAGCGAGAAAACAAGCCACTAGCTCCAGGACTCAAACCGTAGTCAGCTATGTGGGAGTGTCCAGCGCCTTAACCACCACACCGCCTGCTGGTTCCCCTCTGCTAACTTTTTATCAGGGTGTGTTCGGGGTGTTCAGGTCTTAGAAGTTAAACACTGCACTCAATGCTTGAGCCAAATAGTCCCCATACCATAGCCACAACCTCGATTACGACACCATGACGGCAAACACTGATGGAGCGCTAACTACCCGACAGGCACTAGTCTCTGTACTTTGAATATATTATTACCTTATAGAATGGCACAACAGCCTCAGATAAAATTCATATCCCTCTTTGCATTGAAGTCACAGAGAAGTTTAGAAACTTTCCCAAAGTCACACAGCTTAGACCGGGTGCTGGAGCCAGAACTATAGCCCCAGCAGTCTTGCTTTCGAGCATGTGCTCTTCTCAAAATATCTGATCTGGGTATATTTAGGTGTTCTCAAGTCCACCCAGTGGAGTTAAGTGTGTTCCTGAGTGCCCGTGCCCAGTGAACTCTGCCCTATTAATCCCCCTTGATATATGCCAGAGGCCAAAAGTGTATGAGAACCACTGACATTTCAGTTAGGAAATGCACATTTTATTTTTAAAGAATTATTTATTTTAATTTTATTTATTCATCCATTTATTTTAATTTGACCAGAGAGAGTCACAGAGAGAGAGGGAAAGCGAGAAAGCAAGTCACCAGGTTCAGGACTTGAGCCATGGTCGGCCATGTGGGAGTGTCCAGCACCTCAACCACCACTCCACCTGCTGGCCCTAGGAAATGCACTTTTTAACTTTTTTATTTCTATAAAGCCATGTGAAATTCTGAATATCGCTTTTCATTCCTAGTCTCAAATTCCTCAAATAAAGCTAATATTAACCTTTCTCACCGATAGCATAAGACTTTTGGGTAACATCAGATAAAACCAGCATAGGAGACGCCTCAAGAAATTGTGAAGGAGTATGCAGATGTAAGTGGTTGTCGTAGCGCTATTGAAACCTCTCCTCACAGTGAAATGAATGTCCAGCCTAGAGCACAGCCACAGTGTCACTGTCACGTATGAAGGGCAGCATATTCGTTTTTCTATGTTACTGGGAAAAGAGAAAGAGGAAACATCCCAGACCAGTAATAGAAGCCTGTACTGATGGCCGTGGGTCTATCTTGACCCATTATGGAAACTTAACTACATTGAACTTGGGAGAGACCATAAAAGGCTAGCGGATTCAGAGGTAGTGATGAGATGAAAGGGCACTGGTGAATACCCATTATCTTTGGGCTTATTCCCCCACATTCCTTGTGGTATCTCTCAGAAAGACTTCTACAGAGCACACATAACAGATGGACAGTGTGTCTTACCCCAAAGGCGGGCAGGGGCCCAAGCAGAAACTTCTGTCTTCAGAACATGAAAGTAAGTGTCTCTGAACTCAAAACTCCAAATTTAAATCCAGTTCACATCAATGTGACTAAATCTTCTAATAATGACTGTTCAAAGGCCGAAGAGGAAGCCATTGGCCAAGTTGGGAAGCTCCCAGGAGACGCATCAGCCTCACATCATAGCCACAGCAGACACCATCTGACTGGCCTGGTGACTCTGAGGCAGACACATGGAAGATATAAGTCATCAAAAATACATTCAAGTGAAAATTAGGAGGAAACATATGTACAAAAGAAAAAATATCCTGAGGAAAATTTATTTAAAGATATGTCATTTAGATTTCTCAAGCATTGTGGAAAAAAACCATATAATTGATGTTGGTTTTAGGGTTCCATATTAGATCAATTAAGTCTATTAGATCTCTGAGATCTATTAATAAAATTGTTTAAAGAGTCTTCTTATAGTGATTTATGTGCTTATACTATCAATAATTTGTGTGTGTGTGTGTGTGTGTGTGTGTGTGTTAGAGAGTACTTAAACTTGCCCAAGGCAGACAGAGGGAGAGGAGAAAGCACCCCTCATGGGAAATGGTCATGGCATATCCCTTCTCCATCTCTCCCTTCTTTAGAGATTTTGGGCATGCATCCATACATGCCTAGCATGTTTCTCAAGCCTCCTGGTCCAGAACTTGAACCATGGCATCAGTCATGTGGAATTTGACTGCCTTAATCCCTAGGCCATAGAGCTGCCCCCAATTTCTAATATAATGTGATAAATTCTTCATTGACTTCGTGCTCTTTTCTATTGTCTGATGTCGAGATCATGTTTTTGGTCTGTTTTGGACTATTAGTCATATATAATATTTTTGTTTCTCCTTTTGATTTTAGCCTTTTGAAAAAATTATTTTAGTTTTTGATGTACAAATACTTAATAAGTTGCATCTTGGATCCTGTTTGATTTTACTTGACATGCTAATTTTTTCCTTTCGATCGTTATGCATAATCTTTTGTATACATAACTGTTAACGTTTGTTGTGATTAATGATATATTTGGATTTATTTCAAATATACAGTTTTATAAAAACATATCTTTTTATTTTTGCCTTTTTTTCCCTCCTTCCTCTTTTTTTTAATTTTTATTTTTTAGAGGTTTTTGCTATAGGGTGCATATGCTCACCAGAAAGACAGAGAGAGAGAGAGAGACAGAAAGCAAGAAATCACCCCCTAGAAGGGATGGCCATACCACAGTCTCTTCTCCTCCATTCTCCTCTCAGCATCTTGGGCACACATGCACATGTACCCGGCGTGAGTTTAAGCCACCGGATCCGGATCCAGGACTCGAACCACGGTTGACTACATGGGAGTTCAGTGACATAGCCATTATACTAACTGCTGGTCCCCCTTTTTATTTTTATTTTTATTTTTGCTATAGGGCGCGTGAACTCACCAGACAGACAGAGACAGAGAGATAGAAAGTGAGAAATCACCCCCCAGGGGGGATGGCCACACCGCAATCCCTTCTCCTCCATTCTCCGCTCAGGTTCTTGGGAACGCATGCACACGCGCCTGGCGTGAGTTTTAAGCCACCGAGTCTGGGATGCGAACCGCGGTCGACTACATGGGAGTCCAGTGACATAGCCATTACGCTAACTGCTGGTCCCCCCCTTTCTCATATTTTCATGCACTAAAAAATTATACTTTGTGGAGCCGGCAGATGACATGGTTAAGGTGCTGGACTCCTACATGGCTGATGGTGGTTTGAGTCCTGGACCTGGTGGCTTACTTTCTCACTTTCTCTCTCTCTAAGGTCAAATTTAAAAAAATAATAACAATAAGTAAAAAAAATAAATGAACAATTCTTTAAAAAATTAAAAAAATTTTTTTTTCTCATTTGTTCTGTTGGATTGGAACATATGATTATGTCTTTACTATTTTTCTTCTATTATTGGTTACATTTCTAATATAGACATTTAACTATACAGCTTTCTTACAAAGTTGAAAATTACTTAGTATATTCTTCCCTCCTCTTTACCTCTAGAAGGATCTTTATATATACTTTGCTCTTCTGTCCCCATCTCATTATTTTTTTCTGAAATTTAATTTGCTGTTTAGAAATCAGTATTTTTTTATTAATAAAATCATAATCATAACAGAGTAATATGAGTAGCAAAATAAAACACAAACATAGCAACTAAGGAATGATATGCATACAAATATGAAAATATTTAAGAAGAAACGTGGGGGCCTCTAAGTGGTATAGTGGTTAAGGTGCTAAACTCCTGCATGGTTGACTGCAGTTCGAGCCCGGGACGCAGCAGCTTGAATATTATGCCTGGTATGTGTGCACGTGTGCACGCTGTTCTCACTTTCCCTCTCTCTGTCAGGCAAGCACACATGTCCTATGGCAAAACCTAAACCTAAATAAATACAAATAAGGAATGTGATTACTATTATTTGTTGAATTTCCTATCAGTATTTTTATTCTTGTTTTTCTTCTTTCAAGCGCATTTTCTGGTAAAGTTTTGGAGAACTCTGAGGATAGTACATTTCTAAAATTCTACAAGTTTGAAAATGCCATTGTTTTTCTCCGGCTCTGTAGTAACTGTTTAGCTGAGTATTAACCCCAGGTTCGATGGTTGTTTTTACTCTGAGACGGCTGCTAGCTAGTTTTCATTGGCAATTTCTGTTGTCAGCCTCAAAGATTTTATGATTTTTCTCTTAATCTAGTTTATTTTTAGATACTATAATGATATTTCTGGGTATGGGTTCATCTTTATTCATCCTTTTTAATATTTAAAAATCTTTCAATCTAAGGACTTCTTTTTTTCCTCATTTCTGTGAAATTCTTTTTTTTTTTTTTCTTTTTTTGGAGAGGTTTTTGCTATAGGGCACGTGCGCTCACCAGACAGACAGAGAGAGACAGAGAGATAGAAAGCAGGAAATCACCCCCCAGGGGGGATGGCCACGCCGCAATCCCTTCTCCTCCATTCTCCTCTCGGGATCTCGGGCACGCACGCACACGCGCCCGGCGTGAGTTTAAGCCGCCGGGTCCGGGACTCGAACCGCGGTCGACTACGTGGGAGTCCAGCGACATAGCCATTACGCTAACTGCTGGTCCCTGTGAAATTCTTTTTTAATACTGCTGCTTTGCTACCATTTCTTTCATTGCTTCTTATGGATTATGTATTTAAATTATTCTCCATGTTTCTGAGCTGAACCCCTCACCCCCTTTTTAAAAATCTTGTGTCTTTCATGATGCGTTCTAGTTTTAATCCTGTCAGATGTAGAGGGCGATGCTCTTGTTCCTTTCTAGATATGACCTCAGCACCCTAAAACTGCTATGCTTTTCATAAGAGAATTAAAGCCCTTGTCTCTGTGGAACACCTAAAGTCTTAGACGAAGATTGGATTCTCTTATTGAAGCAAATTTTGCATTGCCTTCTGGGCATCAGTAACTTGAGCGTGCTGTGGGAGAGCCATTCCAGTCTGACCGACGGCGTTAGCCATGCCTCTGCAATTCGCACACACTTTCCTTTTCTTAGCGTATGATCAGGACTTCTCAGCTCCAAATGTTGGCATCTGCTCTTCCCTTCTTGGATTCCTAAACAACTACTGCCTGAGGTTTTTCTGTCTCCTCAAAATGAACACTTCTCTCCTTGCTCTCTTGAATCCCATAAAATTACACTATTTTGTAATTACCTACCTGCAAGTCTATTTCTTCAGAGCGATGTCAAGAGCTAACTGAGGCCAAGAAACAACTGCTGGTATATTTCAAGCATCCAGATCATTGCTTGTCAAAGTTGTCCTGAAATGTTTTTCGAATGAGTTTTCAATGACAAAGATAATTCATTATGGTTTAAAACTGATTTCTCTCTCTCTCTCTCTCTCTCTTTTTTTTTTTTTGAAATTTTTATTTTGGACCACCCTCCACTGACAGTTGGAGCTGCTTTTGATTTTATTTAGTTTTTTTTCCCTTCTTCTCCAGAAGGATGCAATCATATCCTGTAAAAAAAAAAAAAAAACAAAAAACCAAAAACCCAAAAAACAACAAAAAACAGCACACTGAGCTTTGTCCTCTCATTGTGTGGACTCTTTGACACTCTTGCAAATGCCCGTGTTCAGCAAGTTCTCAACTTCATTCAGCAATGGCCCTTCCCCTGCTGCCTTTGGAAGCCAGCATGAGGAAGACGGTCTGTTTTTGATTGGTTAACACTTAACTCATCAAAAATGTGTTTTGTAACACAGTCCATGTCCAAGAGGTCTCTCTTGCAAGATTTCCAAAGCTTTTCCCACACTCTTTTTCTTCTCACTCTCAAAAAACAAAACAGAACAGTGTTTTGCCAAAAACAATTATCCCAGTTCTCAAAAAGGACTGTTCTTGCATAGGAATCTTCAACCCACAAGAGTTCGTTTCAGGCCTCATCTTGACTAGGACTCCTTAGGATGGGGTCCTCGAGTATCTAATGTGCCTCCTGCTCAAGTAACCAGGCAGAACCGGTGCCTCCTCCCAACCTTCAGGCTGCAAGACTCGAGTCAGAGTGGACACAGGTGGCTGAGACCCTGAGCGAGAGAGGGGAGCTGGAACGGGGCTTGCGAGTGACTGCTGCGAGTGCTCCCCGAGCTGCTGAGGTCAGGAGCTCCGCTTGTCACAGCACAGGAAAAGGCTCTTTTCTCTCCCTTCCTTCCTCTTTCTCTCCCTCCTTTTTTCTTTTCTTTCTTCCTTTTCCCTCCCTCCCATTTTCCTTTCTTCCTATTTCCCTCCCTCCCTCTCTTCCTTCCTTCCTTCCTTCCTTCCTTCTTCCTCTCTCCCTTTCTTTTTTCCATTTATTTTATTTCTTTCATGAGAATAAGAGATGAGAGAGAGAACAAGAAAGATAAGCACCTTCGACAGACTTTTTTTTAAAAGATTTTTTTTTTGAGAGATTTTTGCTATAGGGTGCTTTCACTTGCCAGGAAGACAGAGAGAGACAGAGAGACAGAAAGTGAGAAACCACCCCAGGGGGGATGGCCATGCTGCAATCCCTTCTCTTCCATTCTCCTTTTGGGATTTTGTGCATGCGTGCACATGTGCCCGGTGTGAGTTTTAAGCCCCTGGGTCTGGGACTCGAACTGCAGTCAAATATGTGGGAGTCCAGTGACATAGCCATTATGCCAATTGCTGGTCCATAAAGAATTATTTTTATTTAACTTTATTTATTTATTTTTTATGTATTTAAACTTAACCACAGAAGGACAGAGTGAGAGAGAGAGAAAGAAAGGGAGAAAGCAAGCCACCAGGCCCAAGACTCGAACTACGGTTGGCCATGAGGAAGTCCAGCACCCTTAACCACCGCGCCACTTGCCAGCTCCTCAACAAACTCTTACACTATGATTCCCCACCTCAGTGGTCCCTGCCAGCTAAGGTCAGGGATGCGTATGTCCAGGTGGACAGCCAGACCAGGGAACCAAGCCAGGCTTTTCCATATGCAATTAGCATCGCTTAAGTGGCATGCTACAGTCTCATCACTAAAGTAGCCTTGGTTCTTTTCCATCTTAAGCAAAACAAGGACTTGGTTGGGCTTCACCTCAATTTTTGTCTTGTACCCAGGTTGTACAGGCCTGGAGAAAAAGAGGGAAGACAAAATTCGACAATAAAGAATTTTCTTATTTATTATCAAATGGGAGATTTCATGTAAATCCTGAGATATAACTCTTTTTGCTCAAACAACAAAATGCTTTTCAAGTGGTCTGTAAAAAGAAAAAGGATGTAAAATTATCTAAGGACAAAAACCAAAATCAGAATTAAAGGAACGCATGCACAAATACTGATATTGAAGAATCACAGCTTCAGAATGTAAGCCAGGGCTGGGAGGTGATGCGGCAGTGAAATTCTGTACTCTTCAAGGTTGACTCACACGGGAAGGTTCTGAATTCCAATCTGAGGACCTCTCTGAGTGTTCAGGGCATGTGTAGCCTGTGATCTGGGCATGATGCCAAGACCCTGTTGGGGGTGTTATCTCTGTGTCTGTCTCTCTAGCTTATATAAGAAAGAAAGACACCTGAAAAGAAAAGAGAGAGAGAGGGAGGGAGGGAGGGAGGGGGAGAGAGAGAGAGAGAGAGAGAGAGAGGAGAGAGAGAGAGAGAGAGAGAGAGAGAGAGAGAGAGAGAGAGAGAGAATGAGAATGAGAATGTAAGCCAAGGAAAATTAAAAAGAAAAAATTCCACATACACCTATTGTAGTAAACTGTAGAATTGTGAAAGCCATAGTTGCTTTAATTTCTACAGAAATCATCTGGAAAGGAAGAGAAATTAAACTAAGGTAGCTTCTCATCAGAAAAACAAAATAAATTAATGGGAACCTACCTTCTTAATTCAGAAGGGAAGTAACTGTCATTTTAGATTCTACAAACTATGGGTCAGTCAGTGGCATGGCGGTTAGGGTGACTCGATTCCACATGATCAACTGTATGGTTCAAGTCCCAGACCTGCTGACTTGAAGAACATGCCAAGTGTGTGCGTGTGCACATGTGCACAAAATCCCAAAAGAAGAGATGGAGGAAAAAGAATCGTGATGTGACAGCTCTCCATGAGAGGTGCTCTCTCACTCTCCCTCTCTCTTCTTGGCAAGTGTATATGCCCTCTAGAAGCTTAAAAAAATAAAAAGAATTCTATATGATATTATGATTTAATGTGAGGGAGAAGTAAAGTCATTTTTTTTTTTTTTTGGACAAAGACTGATAGAATTTACTGCTATGGCTTATTACGGGAAAGCTAATTTAACTCAAGGAAAGGAGTGAGAAGTAGTGATGAACTGACACAGTATTTTAGTGATAGAATCCACATTTCTTAATTCTTAGACCAGTGCTCCTGAGAAAGAGACAAGTTTACGTAGGGAGAGGCAAATATGGCTCGGGAGAGTTGATGAGAAGCTCTGTCAATACCCTGCTGTCATTGTTTCCGCATTTTTTCAATGCTGAGCAGATCTACGTGAAAATTTATTTAGCTCTTAGCACTTTTTGGATAACTGATTTTCAGCAGCTAAGTACCTAAAGTAAGATTTTGGAATTTAATAAAAGTCAATGTTTTGTGTCTAGGTAGAACTTGGAGGGCTACTGTTTAAACTCTGGAAATACTTTAGCAGAATCCATTCATGACAAAAACCCTGGTTCTTCATTTTCATTTCTCTGTTGTAAACTTACAATCTACTTGTAGGTGTTTCAAGGATTGCTTTAGGGATCATTTAAATATTAACTGCATGTAGAAAAAGCATACATGACACAGAATAAGCAAGGCAATTTCAAGCCTCCTTATCTTGACCGTAAGGACTCGGACAAGCCTGTGCATTGTGGCTCTCCTCATCTGTAAGATGGAAACAACAATGATTTCATCTCTGTTAAGATAATTAACAGGACTATGATGCGGTCACTCACTCTGAGCTACATGTCATGTCAGAAGAGAGAGCACAGTCCTCAGGAGAACCGTTCCCTGAGACGTGGGGGTGAAGGGGTACGAGCTTGACGTTTGTGTGAGCCTGCAGCACTCCATGTCCTGCCCAGCTCCATTCCCACCCCAGACCACTCTTTCAGAAACCTGAGACTTCCAATCATGAGCGTTGTATCCCAGGCTGCCTTTGACTCTGAGTGGAATCTAGACCATATGACACGGCCATTGAGTGTACCAGAAGGAAGTGAGTATTGCAGAACATTCCTGGTCAGCGACACATTCACCCTAATCTATTGAGTTTCCCACCCCCTGGAATGCACCACAGAAGTGTGGCTTTCCTTCTCTTTCAGATCAGGTTCCCCCAGAGTGTCTGTGACTCATAATTACACACATCTCATGGGAACTAATGTTTATTCACAGCTTCACTTACACTTTGCCTAACCTGATGGTGTAAGGAGTCTCGCTTTCTGAGCAGAAACGAGTTACATAACTAATTCAGGTTAGGAGAAAAACGTCCTCCTGGACCTTCATCTTGCAGTAGAATGCCCTGCAGCATGGAGAAATCATGTGGAATCGGCTAATGTTAGGTCCTGTGGATATAATACATAAGACTTGAGTGTTCTATTTCCCTCTCGTCTCAAGCTTCATGGTGAGAAAAGATCATCATGACCCCATTTAAAATGGAAGACGCTGAGGTTCAGAGAGGTAAGGCCGTTGGCCAAAGGCACAGAGCGCATAGGTAATGGAGCTGCGTTACTGACCCAGGTCTAGCTGACTCCAAAGCTAATAATACTACCCATTATGTTTTCATTATATTCAGGAAGCTGTGTGAACGCTGAAGATTCCACACTGACATCTCAAGTGTTCCAAATCACCAAGCCCCAGTGGGAAAAGCGAGTGACTCAATGACTAAGGAATTCATACTAAAGCAATGACAACATGTTGAGCAAGGCTCCAGCCTGATATTTATTCTACAGCCTTCTATAAATCATAAAGCCTTAAGAAAGAGGAAAGGCTTTGTAGAGTCAACTTTGAAAATGACCACAGAACCCAGAGTTGCATCAAGTTAAGCCTGTGATCTACCACCTTCTTTGTCATCACTTGACCAGTTGAGTAGGACAGTCGGGCCATCAGAGAATCACCAAGGAGCAGAATGTAAAACCCACATAAATCCATACTAGCAGCTATTTTTTTCCTTCCTTTTCTTGGTGACCTCTTATGGAATGCTAGGGGAAAACAATCCCTGAAGTCCCACTGATTACTGAGACAAAGATATTTGCACTAACTCTTGCTAAGAAACCGTAATTCAGAATGACACAGACGCTGCCATAATTGTACTTGGTGGATTTCATTTTGTTTTCTTTCATTTTTTTTCCCCCTAAGGGAAATTGCCTCAGATAATTAGAGGACCATCTTTCTTTCCACGAGGAGAATTTATTAGCAATGAAAAGAATTCACTGGGTTATAGGTGGAAGCATGTGATTAACCTTTAAGGAAAACAAATATCAGAGCAATAATATCTCCCTTTTGCATGGTGCCCCGTCACTCAAAAGCCTGTTCATATCTATTTTCTCTTTCCGGTCCTCACAGGAGCCTTTGAAAGCTGGCCGAGCTGCCAGTACGAGTCCCTTTCACATTTGTTCATTTATTGAGTCACACATTCATTCAATGGAATAGATATATATATATATATATTTTTTTTTTTTGGAGAGGTTTTTCGCTATAGGGCGCGTGCGCTCGCCAGACAGACAGAGAGAGACAGAGAGACAGAAAGCGAGAAATCACCCCCCAGGGAGGATGGCCATGCCGCAATCCCTTCTCCTCCATTCTCCTCTTGGGATCTTGGGCACGCACGCACACGCGCCCGGCGTGAGTTTTAAGACACCGGGTCTGGGACGCGAACCGCGGTCGACTACATGGGAGTCCAGCGACATAGCCATTATGCTAAATGCTGGTCCCCAATGGAATAGATATTTTAAAATTCATTTTTTAAAAAAATTCGATGGCTCTATAACATTTGGCTTGTAAAGAGAATTTACCCAACATGAACTACACCTCACACCAGTCCAGTTGAGAATACTATATACATTAACATCAACAGGTGATAAATCATTTCTGTGTCCCACAAATGTCTTACCTCTCTATTTTTTCTCTGTGATTTCCTTCCCTATACTCTTGCCCTCATTGGAATATTTATTAAGTGCCTATCGTGTGCCAGGCACTGGCAGTACACTAGCAATTAGACAGGCAGTTTCTTTTCCCTTGTAAAGCATAAGAGGGGTGGCAGACAGTGAAACAATGAATAGATAATGAGGAATTAAATGAGAAGAGTAATCAGAGTCCGAAGTGCTTTTTAGAGAACTCTTACAGGGGCAGAGAGACAGATGCCCTGGGCAATTATTTCAGATGCGGTGGTCAAAGAAGGCATCTCCGAACAGGGGACATTTCAACCTGAGACCAGAATGATCAGACCTATCTCTGCGACCAAAATGCAAATATTCTTCATAGGTAAAGAAAATTGAGACTCAAAGAGATTTAGTGGTTCAAAGATCATATAGTTAGTCCATGATGGATTTAAACTTCAATTTTAAATTTCTGAGTCTGAGACAAGTATTATTGTATTTCCATCCACTATCTATGAACATAGCAGAATATATAAATAATGCTTGGCACTGCTTTTAATATACTGGAGAAGTTAAGCTAAGTCTTCTAAATGGTCATCTTGCTAATTCAATATCTACATGTTGATTTTTAAATTACTTTTAAATGAATGAGACACTCGTTTGAACTTTTTTTTTTTTGAGAGGTTTTTGCTATAGGATGCGTGTGCTTGCCAGAAAGACAGAGGCAGACAGAGAGACAGAAAGTGAGAAATCACCCCCTAGGAGGGATGGCCACGCCGCAATCCCTTCTCCTCCATTCTGCTCTCAGGATCTTGGGCACGCACGCACACGCACCTGGCGTGAGTTTAAGTCACCGGGTTTGGGACTTGAATCGTAGCCAACTACATGGGAGTCCAGCGACAGAGCCATTATGCCAACTGCTGGTCCCCAGTTGTTTGAGCCTTAATAACTATGTAGTTAATATTAACTCCTGCATGCCTGATTTCTAGTCAAAATGGGTGACTTTTCTGGTCAAAAGGGATTTATACCATGATAATTGCAAGAATTTTCTCTTTCTCTTTTTCTCTCTCCCTCCTTCTCTCCCTCTTTTATCTTATATTTAAGTTTCTCTTGATTCTAGGAAGTTAAAGGTGCACTGCATAAGTCTTTTCTATTCTGCCTAATTCCAAGGATTTATAGTTCTAATTCCCTCTCACTAGTAACATCTTGGATGATTCAAAGTATTAGGACTTTTTAAAAAATTTTTTTAGTTTATCAATAGAGTTACAAGGGAAACTCTTTTGGTGAAATAATGTCATTATTAAAATTATCATTGAATCAAACCCACAAGAGGAGGGTAAATATGTATATATATATATATATATATATATATATATACACACACACACACACACACACACACATACATACATATATACACATATGTATGTGTGTGTGTGTGTGTGTGTATATATATATATATATATATATATATATAAATATATATATATAAATATATATATATATATATATAAATATATATATATATATTTAACTAAAGTTCCTAGAGATTATTTTTTAAAATTTTATTTTGTAGGAAAACCAATTAATGTGTATAATTAATGTGTATATCGTTAATGAAATAATTTGTATTGAGACAGACACAAAATATCCTGACTAAAAGTTCCTGACTAAATGATAGCCATAATGGATCAAAAATGGTTCAACTTGTATGTGTATATATATGTATATACACACACACACACACACATACATACATACATATATACTTCATATGCTGTATGATTAAATATTTTAGAGAGTATGTTTCAGTAATCTTTAATGTATCTGCAACCATCAATGCTATTTAATTCTAGAACATTGTTATTATCCCCAAAAGAAATGTCACATCCATTACAATCTTCCCATTTCTTCTTTTCCCAGTCCTGGCCACTATGTTTTTCCTCTATATACTTGTCCATTATGACATTTCCTATAAATAAACATATGGTATGTGGCCTTTTGATCTGACATCTTTCATTCAGCATTATATTTTCTTTTTTTTTAAGAGAGATTTTTGCTATAGGGTACATGTATTCACCAGAGAAGGAGAAAGAGACAGAAAGTGAGAAATCACCCCTCAGGGAGGATGGCTACATAGCAATCCCTTCACCTCTCCTCTCCTCTTGGGATTTTGGGCACACATGGACGTGTGCCCAACATGAGTTTCAAGACTCTGGGTCCAGGACTCAAGCCACAGTCAGCATCTTAACCACTATGCCACCTCCTGGCCCCCAGCATATTTTCAAGATTCATCCATGTTGTAGCATGTATCAGTACTTCATCCTTCTTTATGGATGAATAATATTCCACTATAATGATATGGCACATTTGATTATCCATTCAACAGTTCATAGAATTTTCCCACTTTTTTGGCTATTAGGAAAAAATAGTTCCAAATGTTTCTATGAAAATTTGTGTACAAGTTTTTGTGTGGACATTTGGATTCATTTTTCTTGGGTATATACCAAAGAATGGCATTGGTGGGTAATATGTTAACTCTCTGTTTAATTTTTAAAAAAACTGCCAAACTGCTTTGCATATCAGTTGCGCCATTTTACATTCTCAATTGCAGTGTCTGAGCTCTCAAAAGTCTTTTCATATCCTTACCAGCACTTATTATTGTCTATTTTTACATTTTTTGGGTTTGTTTTTAGGTATAGCCATTCTTGTGGGTATGAAGTGTTATCTCACTGCGTGTGTTTTTTTCCTTAGTTTGTTTACTTCTTCTATGTATAGAAAGACAGAGAGAGGAGAGAGGTAGAGAGAGAACCTGTAATAGGATCTTGACACTGTGATCCACTCTCAGCTTCAGTCAGTTACAGATCACTGGTGTGCTTGTGTCCAGCATGATCAAGAAGTCTCCCTCTACAAACCTGAAACCCTCCCACGTGGGTCAGCCATTCAGAGTGTTGCATTTTACTGCTACCTCACCACCCAACCCACTCACTATAGTTTTAACTTGAAGTTGGTGACTAATGTTGCTGAGTATCTTTCCATGTGCCTATGGGCCATTGTATATCTTCTTTGGAGAAATGTCTATTCAAGCTCTTTGCCCATTTTAAAAAATAATTATTAATTTAATTTATTATTATTATTATTCAATTTGCTATAGGACACATGAGAGAGAGATAAAGCCACCAGATCTGGAACTTGAACCACAGTCAGCCATATGGGAGTCTGGCATCTTTAACCACCAAGCACAATCTGTTGGCCTCTCTTTGCCCATTGTTTAATTGCTAATTTGTCTTTTTATTTTTCAATTGTTAAAGTTTTTTATATATTCTGGATACTATACCCCTATAGGAAAAATGTTTTGTAAATATTTTTTTCTAATTCAGTGGGTGTTCAGTTTATTGTTACAGATCATGTCAATTTATGGATCTGGACAGTCAGTGTAGAGCATATACATGTCATTTTTGTCTGCCCATCACTTGTCTTTGCCCCTACCCCCTTTATCTGATGATGGCACTCTCTTCTAGCTAATCATCCTTCATTCACTCCCCAGTACCCTATTCCCCCATGGCTAGGGTGGATATGCAACCCACGTTAGGCCAACTGAAACCCGTCATCACCAGCTTTTCGCCCTGACTGGAGGTAAAAAAGGTCTTTTCCTCTCTTCTGGTAGAATTGTGAGCAAGTAGCAACTGGATTAATTTTTTCATGCTTTCCTCATGGCATTAAGCCCTTTGGCAGTCAGAGAGACTGAAGTTCACAAGCAGAAGAGCAGAAAAGAGAGAACAAGTGATGGCTATGTCAAGACCCCTGTTCCTTCTGTCCCCAGCCATATCCCTGCCGTTCATTGTTATGTGAGCAAATAAAGTCCTTTTTAGGCTTGACTGAGTTGGAACTAGATTCCTGTCATCTGAAAGTAGGAGCTTCCTGACTAATGCAGTTAGTATACGGCTTATCAGAGACATTACCCGCGAGTCGTGCATAGGGAGGATTTATAATGCTTAGTGTGTGGGAAGATAGAACAACTGGATCAAATTTGGAAAAGCACAGGCTAGCAAAGCTTAAGAAAGAGGATGACAATGTTGGAGTTGATGGGAAAGATACTCGTAGGGAAAAGAGTCATCCCAAAATGTTGCGATGCATGGGAGATGACCATGAATCACTCCACATGAATCGATGATATGAAATGACAAGTAATAAAATAGCCTTTGAGGTATGGGATAGATGACAGTCAAAGGTGCTGTGAGTCAGAAGACGCTCATGTGAAACATACTTTGTAGAGTCCACCATAGAGACAGATTGTCAGAACCAGCTGGCATGTGACACAGGGGAATGTGGCAGGATGTATTTCTCTCTGTGTCCTCTCTCTGTACCTTTTTCTATTCTTGTTCCATCCTCTCCTAACAGCCTATCTGTTGGCCCTTGTGGGCTGTAGATATTCGGAATCTCTACAAAGGAGACTGGGAATTTTAAACAACTCAAATATATAAATCACACTGATGGCAGGTCTGCTTTGGTGCTAGTCCCTATGCTAAGACCAAGGACAATTTCTGACCTATATTGTCTTGTTATCCCTTTCCACGTCAAGGTTAACATTTAGGGGTAGGGAGGATGCTCATCAATGACCTCGGCTATTAGGGAGAGTAGATGAAAGGAATGGGCAAGGGAAATCGTTTAAGGTACTAGCAGTTGAACTATTAAATGTTAACTTCCAAATAATTTAAGGGAAGATTCTAGGTACTGAATACACTAAAATTTATCTGAGTGTTAATTTTTTGAAGTTTATTTCTTCCATGAGAGAGAGAGAGACAGACAGAGAGAGAGAGGACAGACGTGAGGGTCTTTACATCACAATCCACCCTAGCCTTAGCCAGCCAGGATCACGGGCACACACATGCATGCCCTGCATGTACAGCAAGGCCTTAGGACCTGAACATGGAACCTTCCAATGGGAGTCCAGCACCCAGAGTGTTGTGACCACTGTGATACCGGCCAGCCCCAGTGTTAACTATTCTTATTTTGCTCTTTGCATAATCTATGTTTCTAGATATTCATATCAATCTGGGAGGAATTCTTCATCAGCCCTCCTTAACCATGAGTGTTTAATATCAGTGTCCTGGAACTGGAGTACTTCTTTAGAAATGGCCAGATGGACCATATTTATGTTACACTCATGGTGTATTAATTTTCTATCACTATGTAAGAAATTATCCCATAAATGAGTGGATTATAACATCAAGAATTTATTATCTCACAGTTTCTACATGTTGTGAATTTGGGTGCGCCTTGGCTGGGCAATTCTGGCTCAGGGTTTGTCATGAGGTTGCAACCAAGATGTCTTTGAGGGCTTTAGTCATGTGAAGACTTGGCTAGAAGATCTCATTTTAAGCTCACCTATGTGGCTGTTGGCAGGAGGCCTTAGCACCTCATGTGAGATATTCCATAGGTTATCTGGGATGTCCTTACAGTATGTATCTGGCTTCTTCCAGGGTGAATAATCCAAGAGTTCAAGATAAAAGCTGAAATATTTCTCATGACCTGTCATCAGAAGTCACACTACTTCATTTCTGCCATGTTCAATGTGTCAGCGAGATCCTGCATTTAATGGAGGTGGGGTGGGAATCAAGAATTTATTAAACTGGGGGCCCACCGCCCCCGCCGCGAGTTCCAGCAGCTCTGGCCGCGGGAGGAGCGGTAGGGTTTATCCGCTCAACTCCGCAAAGGTTCTAGGCGCGTTGCGGCCTCATCAGGCACCCAGCACGTACCCTGTCCGCAGCCAAGATGCCCAAGAGGAAGGTCAGCTCAGCCGAGGGGGCGGCCAAGGAAGAGCCCAAGAGGAGATCGGCGAGGTTGTCGGCTAAACCTCCTGCAAAGGTGGAGACGAAGCCAAAAAAGGCGGTAGGGAAGGATAAATCTTCAGACAAAAGAGTGCAAACAAAAGGGAAAAGGGGTGCAAAGGGGAAACAGGCTGAAGTGGCCAACCGAGACACTAGAGAAGATTTACCTGCAGAAAATGGAGAAACTAAAAATGAGGAGAGTCAACCCTCTGATGAAGCAGGCGAGAAAGAAGTCAAGTCTGAGTAATATCATATACCATGTCTTATCAATGGTCCCTGTCTCCCTTCTTGTACAATCCAGAGGAATATTTTTATCAACTATTTTGTAAATGCAAGTTTTTTAGTAGCTCTAGAAACATTTTTAAGAAGGAGAGAATCCCACCTCATCCCATTTTTTAAGTGTAAATGCTTTTTTTTTAAGAGGTGAAATCATTTACTGGTTGTTTATTTTTCAGTACAACCAGAAAATAGTGGGATATTGACTTATAGGAGGCTTTGACTCTTGCGTGTCAGCTTAACATTCCGTAGGTGGGGGCGGGTGGGTAGTTTTTATATCCTAAATACAAAGCATACTAAATGGCAGTTTGGAGTCACAGTCATGCATTTAATGTGTCTTGAATATTTTAAATGACTTCTATTATGTTTTTTAGCAGTATTGTTTTCTAAAGAAAACCACTCTTTGACTGTTGCTCTCCCTGTCAGAATTGTGTGCACTCTGTAACATCTTTGGTCGTGGTAGTACAGTTTTCCTAATAATTCTGTTAATGTGCTGTGAAGGATTGGAAATTTGAAGTATGTAGTCTGTATGATACTAAATTGTGATTTGGTGGGACTTACGTAACAGCTTTCAACATCTCAAGACAGTGGTTCTTGATATCCTCTTAAGGAAAATTTGCCTACAAATTTGAAGCTGGAATGTCACTGGAATAACTTAAAAAGAATCACTATACTTGGCTTTTTAAATTTTTGGTACGTATGTTAAGAATTGGGTACAAATTGAAATGTCTGTACTGATCCTTGACACAATCAATAAATCTCAATTACAAAACTGTTTTGAAGCACATTAAAAAAAAAAGAATTTATTAAACTGGGGTTGTAAGAAAAATCATGACATATTTTTTTATGCAAAAATGCATAATGGCTTTTCTTACAACTCAATTTTTTTTTGTAGAATTTTTTTTTTTTCCTATAGGGTGCATGCGCTCACCAGAAAGAGAGAGACAGAGAGACAGAAAGTGAGAAATCACCCCCCAGGGGGGATGGCCATGCCACAATCCCTTCTCCTCCATTCTCCTCTTGGGATCTTGGGCATGCACGCACACGTGCCCGACATGAGTTTAAGTCACCAAGTTTGGGACTTGAATTGCGGTCGACTACATGGGAGTCCAGTGACATAGCCATTACACTAACTGCTGGTCCCAACCCTATTTTTAGAGAACAGCACAGGTAACCCATCTACAGTCCCACAGGTGGTAGAGCACTGCTTTATAACACTAGAGTCATATGAAAAGGCCCAAGGTTTGAATCCCTGGTCCACCTGAACACTCTGGGCATGCCCATGATTTTGGGTGGCTGGGAGAGGATTGTGGGGTCTTTCTCTCTCACTCGTGCTAAAGAAAGAAATAAATGAATAAACTTAATAAATAAAAAGAACAACATAGGTAGTAAATATTAAATATAGCTATAATGCAAATAGTATTAACTTAGCAGACTAAAGCATAACATAACAGGTTTTGATTAGTAGTAGAAGAAGCTACCCAATGAAGCTGAGGGAAGAAGTCTATCTCTGATTTATTCAAAGACTCTATAGGACAATACAGTTTACACAAACTATCTTACAGCTTCTTCTTCTAATCACTTTAAATAATTGTTTATTGAAATAATAGATGCAAATGCTTAAAATAATTAAGTAATGCTAAATTCTTGACAATACAATAGTGCCTCTAAATCTAAGACTCCACTTTAGAGATGCTTGAATCTTTGTGTTAATTCCTTATATAAGTTAACTCTACATCTTCAAATAATGTCTTTACTATTATTTCATGGTTTATCAATTGGAAATATTTTGTATTTAATAATTTTTGCCATGGGTGAGGACTTACTTCTCTTACAGGTCACATTTATGTGATTCCACTCTTCTTCCTATGCATTGTAGAGACCTTCTTATCAACATAATCAGGGCTGATGGTTGATCATTTCATAGAAAAAAATTGGTTAATTAAAGCAGGTAATCATAAAAATCACACATACAGTTTTCTAAGTATTTTATCTTAATAGACAGCTTATGATCTTTTGAAGTGGAGCTATGAACGTCTTCATGAGTATGGGTCTTGCAAACAAACAAACTCTGAACATATCTTCAAAGATTGATTTCCAGTTTTGGTGTCTTTAAAGTGGTACAAGAAATTAAAAACATTTGCAAGGCAAACTGACTACAGACTCCTTCTAGAATTTGGAATTTTCTCTCCAGTCATTAACAATCATCTCTGATTTTCAACAATATTTTTAGTGATTTGTCATCATGAAATCTTTTAACTTAGCTTCCTTAGAAACAAAGAACCCTTTGTCCACCCTTATTTCATTAGTTTTTGTAATATGAAATAAAATCAAGTAATTACCTAACAAACACCACTGGAATAAACAGGTTTGGAAACAAAGGCCATGATGGACTTCTGGTAATTTCAAAGATCCCCAGTGGGTGCCAAAGTTCATGACCTTAGACTCGGGTTCTTTTAGTCCCATTCCTAGTGTAACGAGAGCACCAGCTGTGTCTGGACTCGCTCTTGGTACTTACACCTACTCACTCATTTAACACTCTAAGCAGTCCTGTCATGTGGTCCTATTGTTACCCCTATCAGAAAAATTATGTGAAATTTGGAAATAGCCAAACCAAAAGAGATTCCTGGTTTTTCTTTCGACATTGCCCTGGGATTTTTACTTTATGTTGACTGGGCTCTTTTAGACTAAGTAGGCGAAAAGTTAATTTATATCTTTTTGTCTGGTAGAGGTGCAAATAACTTAGGTTTGAAAGATGAAATAATCCTAAATTTATGATTTAGACTATGTTGAATGTTACTAGTTTTGTATTTGCAATCTTATTCTCATATTCTAATTTACACGTATATATGGGTCCCCAAATGCTCCTTTACTTCTTACTGCTTTACTCATTAGTTAACGAGTTTAATAAAATTTCGACATCTATTCATCCTATTTTTGTGTGATGGTCATGATGTTATCTTGTTAGAAATCATACTTTAACATCCCGTTTTGAAGATGAGATAATATAGAGAAGAGCGGTAATGCTTGTCCCAAGAAGTGTGGTGGTAGAAACTGGTACCACCACAGGGGTTTGTGTTCATGATGCGTGAGGATCAGTAAGTATAATTTACAATGGACGGAGAGTGTCAATTAATTTGGCAAATTAATTATATTGAGGTTAGCTAAGAGAACATCTATTGTAGTTAAATTAAAGTTTTAATTAAATTCACTGTGAATTTAGTTTAATTCAGTAATATAAATGGTATTTATTTTACTATGACTGTAAAAATATTACTTGTTCCAGATCCAGTTAATTATATTTTCTTTAACATACATATATGTATTTTTTAACTCATTTTGACATTCTAATGATTTTTCTTGTCTTTTTGCATTGTTCTCTATTATATCAACTTAAAGAACAAATTATTTTTTTGGTTTATTTCATTTCTTTCATAAGAGAGAGAGAGTGCATGTATGTTCATGTGTGTGTATGTGTCTGTGTGTGTGTGAGAGAGAGATCCCATCAGGGATAATCAATTCTCCAACTAGTCAGCATCTTGAGTGTGTGTGTGCCTAGTGTGTCTTAGGTAAGCCATGGGGCTTTTAGCCCTGTAGATCAGTATGTTACTGCCTGTGCTACTTAAGCTGGGTCTTAGGAACAAATATTTGTAAGCAACTATGGAGTTGGCCAACAATCAGTGAACAAAATAAGCAAAGCCTACTGACTTTGTCAAGTTTACATACTGGTGGGGGAAAGCAGCCAATAATCATAACAACTAAGTAAATGATAGAGTTTGTTCAAAAGCAAAGTGTTTTAGGTCAAGGTAATGAGGTAAGAGATGCCAGAATGTGGGACCAGCAGTTAGAGTAATGGCTATGTCGCCGGACTCCCATGTAGCCAACTGCGGTTGGAGTCCCGGACCCGGTGGCTTAAACTCACCCCGGGCTCGTGTGTGTGCGTGCCCAGGATCCCTAGAGGAGAATGGAGGAGAAAGGACTGTGGTGTGGCCATCCCCCCCGAGGGGTGATTTCTCGCTTTCTATCTCTCTTTCTCTCTCTGTCTTTCTGAAAAGTGCATGTGCCCTATAACAAAAACCTCTCCAAAAAAAAAAAAAAAAAAAAAAAAAAAAAAGATATGCCAGAATGGAGAAAGTGTACTTTCAGGGTTTTTTTTTGTTTTGTTTTGTTTGTTTTTTTTTTTTTTTTTTTTTTTTTTTTTTTGGTTTTGTTTTGTTTTGTTGTTGTTGTAAGTTTTTTGGTATAGAGTGTGTGTACTTTCCAAGACAGGCAGAGCGAAAAAGTGAGAAATTGCTACCCCAAGGGGGATGGCCACACCACAGTCTCCTCTCCTCCATTCTCCTTCTGGGATTTGGGGCATGCATGCACATGATCCTCAAACTGCCAGATCCAGGACTCAAACCACTCTTGACCATATGGGAGTTCAGTGCCTTAATCACCATGCCACCTGCTGATGTACTTTTAAATATCAATACTGTGGTCACAGAATGCTTCACTGAGAAAGCAAGTTCTGAATATACTTCTGAAAGAAATGAGAAAAAGTCATGCAGACTGCAAGGGGAAGAGTGTTCCAGGCAGAGAGAAGATTCCCTGTGAAGACTCCTAAGTTGATGAGCTCAGTGTGATCAAGGAATGTCAAGGAGGCCCGAGTGGCTGGAGCAGGTTCAATACGAAAAAGAGCATGAGGACGTGAGTTCAGAGAAGTACTTAGGGGCCAGGGTGTGTTGGGTTTCTGGGGTAGGTGACATTTCTCCCTACCCTATACTCACTCTTTGTTGTGCGACTTTGTAGACCCTCAGCTGGAGTGAACTATACGTCTCTGCTCCATATGTCTGCACTCAGCCATGTGACTTTTCTTTGGTTAGAGGGATATAGACAGACACGACAGTGTACCAGTTCAAACCTGACCCAGGAGGCATTATATGTTCCTGCTTGCCCTCTTCTGCTTTTGCCGTCACTGTTACCATAACTTCTCCTGAGTAGTTACTGACGCTTCAGACAGGTCACCAAGGTGAGCACATCTGTAGCTGACTTACACAGAAAGAAGTCAAGCGTAACCAGCACTACAGCTTGAGTTACCCTGAGCCCCATCTAGATCAGCCAATCTGTAGTCAATCGGAAAACCCACGAACAAGACGATAAATATTAGTGATTGGAAAGTGCCAGAAAAACAGTTTGTAATATAGCATTATTGGATATATTTTGGTGGTAGACTCAAAAGACTTACAGTGGTTTGAGTGATGATGTGAGAGGAAAAAAAGGAGTTATAGATAACACTAAACGTGGGCTGAAAAATTAGAATGATAGAGTTGTCATTACTTAAGAAAGACAAAAATCAAGCCACTGTTGGTGTCAAAGAGATCAGATGATAGGCTTTGGGCATATTAAGAAATCTATTGAGAAGCTCTACTTTTGTTAATAGTGTAAAAATAATTTGCATCAACTCTGTCACTGAAGACACACCTAAATCTTGAAAAAATATTAATAAAATATGCTTGAAGGCATCAGAGGGCAAATCAGATAATAAGAAAATATTGAGCCAGTATATTGGAAATAAATAGGCCCAAGGAGGCGACTCTCACTTGGGAGCTGCTTTTCCTTTAAGAGCATTTTCAAAATGGGCAGCTTGGAGGCTAAAAAGTTCTGAGAGCCTCTCAGAGCGAGTGGGATTCCTGTCCAGAAACCAAAAGGGAATACTGGGTGAAACCAGCCACTTGGGCTGAAACTACAGAAACTTGCATGGCAGGACTAAGAGTAACTTGGAGTTACACTGGCTTTTACATGGATTGAAGCAGAATTTCAAATTAACTTAGAAAATTTGAATGAGGTGATCTTGATAAAAGTAAGCATAAATCATCTCTAGAGAAAAGTCATAACATTTTAGATGTGAATCTATTTTTAAGTAATTTGCAAACATGACATCTAATATACTTTTTAAAAGGGAGCAAGAAGAAATAAGATAATATGAACAAAACCCAACAGAAACATCAGGCAGAAGAAATAGAAACATGAAGTGTGACAGACATTAAAGTTACCAGAAAGCAACTTTTTAAAACTATGTTTCTGATGAAATTCTTGGCTATAGATTTTTTGCAGAGAACTGGAAAGTATAAAAGCTACTAAATGAAAAATTTGTAGCTGGAAATGCATTAGGCTAAATTTGGATCTCAATGAATAGATAGCTATTTTAGACATAGCTGAAGAAAGAATTTGTAAATTGAAAGAAAAGAAAAATATTCAGAAAGAAATACTGAAAGAAAAATGGTTAGCATATACAAGACAAAAGTTATAAAAAATTAAGTGAGAAAGTCTTACATATTAGCCATTGGAATGTAAAAACAGAGGAGCAAAAACCATGAGCAGAAAAATTATTTGGATAAAGGTGAGGAATATTCCCAAACCAGTAAGAAATTAATCATACTCTCACATCAGTTGTGTAGCCTTTTTAAGTCTTTCTCTTTCTTTTCTTCCCTCCCTTCCTCTCTCTTACCCTTCCTTCTTTCTTCCTCTTTCTTTCTTGTCTTTTCTTCTTTATTTTTTCTTTCTAATTGCTAGAAGGCATGTACACTTGGCAGAGAGAGACAGAGAAGAGAGAGAAAGAAAGCATTACCCAAATAGGGTATGATCACACCACAATCCCTTCTCGTCCACTTCTCCAATCTGTAGGGACTTTGAGCATGCATACATATACGCTTGGTATGATTTTTCAGGTTGCCAGGCCCAGGATTCTAACCTCAGTTGGCCACGTGGGATCCAACTTCTTTAATGTTGCACTATAAGCAGTTCCCTGGCTTATTTCATTCAGCATAGCGCTTTCAAGGCTTACCTATGTTCTTTTATTTATCAGTAGTTCATTCCTTTTTAATGCCAAATAGTATTCCATTGTATGGGTGTACCTAATGTATTCACCAGCTGAGGGGATGTCTTGGTTTGTTCATGTCGTTCCAACAAACTACAATAGACTGAGTGACTTACAAACAACAGACATTTATTCTGGAGACTGGAAGTCCATAATTAAATCAATAGATTCAGTGCCTGATAGTGGACTGCTTCTTGACTCATAGTCATCATCTCACTGTGTCTCATATGGCAGAAGAGGCAAGAGAGCCCTTTGGGGTCTCTTTTGTAAGGGCACTATTCCCATTCGTGTGGGAAGAACATGCATACTGATGCAGGGACCCACCTGCAGAGATTCACATGGTGCTATTTTGGGTAGAGGCTGGGCATCTGTGTTATTGAAGGCTCCCAGATATTCTAATACAGCTCCAGAATGGAAGTTTTGCTCTAGTTGTGTAGTATGCTTCAGTGACTCCCAGGATTCAGCAACACCAACTTCTTTATTTTGTAAGGTACAAATATTAAAACACCAATGAAAATCCATGATCTACTATAATCATTAGTTTATTAATGGGGCCAACAGGTGGTGTGATGGTTAAGACACTGGACTCCCACATGGTTGGCTAAGATCTGAGTCCCGAATCTGGTGGCTTGCTTTCTTTCTCTCTCTCTCTGATGAGCACATGTGCCCTATAGCAAATAATAGTAATAATAATAATAAATAATAATAATTGTTAAAAATATATGTTTTACTAACAAAACATAGAAAGCACATAGCTAAGGAATATAGTAATGTTCTTTATCATAGAATAAACTGAACCGCAATTGCCATTCTATGACTTAATCTCTCACTGCACTGTAAACAGTTGGAAACTTTTTAAATGAATCATTACAAACCCCTAGAAAGGCATTTGTGAACTTTCAGAACCAGATACACTAGTGGTTGTTTTCTTGGATTGGAAGTACCGTGGTTTTCATGAAGGCAAGGGTTTGTGCTTACCTCATCCATCTTACTGAATTCTTGAAAATAAGGCTATCTTTCCATCTTTTTGTTTCCACTTTTAGCATCAGAATCTTGCAAAACACATGGAAGTGGTAGGGAAGCACAGATTGATCCTGAGAGCACAACATCCTTTTGTAAATTCAAAGATTAATTATGCCATTTATTATTATGCCATCTATTAATTATGCCATCTTTTAAAGCAATGACACTTATATGTTTCTAATTGGCTCATTTGAATGTGAGTTTAATAAAAATCTGCATGAGTACCAATATGTCTGTGGCTAAGTTCAAATAGAGGCTATTCCTGTTTTCTTGGGTTTCTGAGTATTGCTTCCTGTGGTCAATCTTAATCTAATCTATAAGCAGAAGACGATGAGCGAAGGACATGGAGTGAAGGGCAGAAAGCATCCCTGCAGTCTCCTGTTTCATCTTAGACAGAGACCCTGCTTTGGTGAGTAGTACGGTACTATTAAGTTAAAAAGAATAGTTCTTAAAAGGCGAATTCTTGAGGAAGAACATAAAAGAGAAACAAATATGGTTTGTTTGATCTTCAGCTTCCTGTCAAAGCTGACATCTCAAGTTTCAAGCATTTCACTATTTCTTCTCCAGTTTCTTTGCTAGCTAGTATACTTCGGTCACTCTGTTTCCAGTTTTTCAGGAGCCTTGGCTTAGCATTCTCATGATGGCCTTTGTGAAACTAAGAAGTACAGGCAACAATTTAAATTTTGTTTTTCATGTTTTCATCACAGGATGTATGTGCTTTCCAGAGAGAAGAGAGACAGTGATCAGGGGATGGCCATGCCATAGTTCCTACACAGTGATCAGGGGATGGCCATGCCACAGTTCCTAGACAGTGATCAGGGGACGGCCATGCCACAGTTCCTAGACATTGATCAGGGGATGGCCATGCCACAGTTCCTAGACAGTGATTAGGGGATGGCCATGCCACAGTTCCTAGACAGTGATCAGGGGACGGCCATGCCACAGTTCCTAGACAATGATCAGGTGATGGCCATGACACAGTTCCTTTTTCTCCATTGTCTTCTTGGGATTTTGGACACACATACACATGTGCCCAGTGTGATTTTCAAGCTGCCAGGTCTGGGACTTGAATTATGGTTGGCCATGTGGGAGTCCAGTGTCCTAACCACTATGCCACCTGCTGGCCCCAATAATTTTTGTACTCAGACATAAAAATAGTTCAACATTTTACTTTCTGCACAACTATATATCACTGCCTATTGTTTGTTAAATTTTTAGTGAACACTGGGACTGGCAGGTGGTGAGGTGGTTGAGGTGTTGGATTCCCACATGGCCGACCATAGATCGAGTCCTGGACCTGAAATCTTGATTCCCACTTTCCCTCTCTCTCTCTGTCTCTTTCTGGTTAAATAAATAATAATAAAAAAAGATAATGAATAAAATGAAAGAAATAATTCTTTAGAAAAATTATTTTAGTGAACACCAGAAGAAAAACTTTTTTTTCTTTTGGACAAAGTACTTGTAATGTAGGATTGTGATGAAAATTTCAGGGTAATCTAAAAACGGAGAGAGTATCCTCTCTCTTTTTTTTTTCTCAGTCTCTTTGGTAAATTTTTCTAGGTCAGAGGTTCTATCTTCTACATCTGAGATTTAATCTTCTGCATGATCTAATCTGCTTTTGTTATTTTCAAGGGAAGTTTTGATTTCCTGTATTACAGCCTTCATCTCTAACAATTCCATTGATTCTTTTTTATGATGTGTATCTCCTCTTTCAGATTGAGCAAGAACTTCCTCACCTCCTGGAACTTGGTGATTCTTTTCTCCTGCATCTTCTGGAGTTTGTTGTCTCTCTTCTCTTGCATCTCTGTTAGCTTTGTCACTATGAATATCTAAAATTCTTTATCCGACATTTTCATGGGTTCCCTTGTATTCTCTGTGGAGGAAGAGGAGTTATTTCTTTCCTTAGAGATATTTTCTTGGTATCTCATATTTCTTACATCTCTGTGGTGGTTTTTGGTCATCTGCTGGATTATACACTTTTTCCTAGCTTTTGGAGTTAAATCTAAGCTTTCAGAGGAAGGCAGGAGGAGGTCACCTGGAGTCTCCAAACAGTACCATTTTTCTCCCTTTGCAAAGCTGATTCACTGAAAATTGAGGATTAATCTGACCCTAAAGGTATTCAGATATTTGGCTACAGAACACCTAGACCTGTCTAGAAAATCACTACATGGAGGCTGACCAGAAAAGTGAAAAAGTTAAAAAAAAAAAAAAAGGAAAAGAAATGGAAAAACAAAAACAAAAATAAAAAAAGAAGAGAAAAAAAACAATAAAAACAGAAAAAAAATTTTTGTCAAAAAATGAAAACCGCATGGCGCACTAATGAGCCACAGGAATGGGGCTGCTCAGAACTCAAATACAGATGACTGCTGATTGGCTTGTCCTGGCTCCTGGCTAAATCTGGGGGGCTGGAGGGTGAAGTCTGGGCAGAGGGTCTTCAGTGGTTGTAATCTCTGAATGGGGCCCACTCAGAACTCAAATATCCTTAATTAGAATTTCTAAAGGAGAACATTGAAATAATGAGACAGAATCAATTTCTAAATTAAAATTCAAGATAATTGCAAAATAAGAGTATTTACATATACATATTGATGGGATATTCTGTGTCAGAGGGAAAACTGACCATCTCAAGATCTTTATGAATTTACTGGGCTTCAAAGTAATGTACTACACAACTTGCCACCCGTAAGGTAATTTATAATGGCGTGATTAAGACTGGGGCGTCTACTAATAGCAGATAATGGCAAAACAGGAAAAGATCGTTAAGCAAGACATGGTACTCACAGATTTTATAACTAGCCAAACTATTGTTTTTAAAATAGAACTATTCAGAAAATATTGGTCTTATGAACTCTTGAGGAAAATATGTAGCAAAACTATTGGGAATGACAATTGAATCTACTTATTTGTAGGACTAAGATGAAAATGAACATACAGATTAGGTCAATAAACAGAATATGAGAGGTTTAAAGCCAGGTAAGTTGAAATGGTGTAACTAAATGTTTGAGAACAGGAAGAGGATCTCACTTATGAATATTGGTGCCAAATAATAAATAAAACAGTAAATAGTGCTCGCTTCGGCAGCACATATACTAAAATTGGAACGATACAGAGAAGATTAGCATGGCCCCTGCGCAAGGATGACACGCAAATTCGTGAAGCGTTCCATATTTTTTCTAACCAAAGAAGTTAAAGACTTCCACAAGGAAAACTATGAGAAGGTAAAAAAAGAAATTGAAAATGACTCAAAAAAATGGAAGGACATCCCATGTTCATGGATTGGACGAGTTAATATAATCAAAATGGCAATTCTACCCAAATTAATCTACCTATTTAATGCAATGCCAATCAAAGTACCAGACACATTCTTCACAGATCTAGAAAAGACAATCTTAAAATTTGTCTGGAATCATAAAAGACCCCGTATTGCCAAAGCACTTCTACACAAGAAGAATGGAGTGGGTGGCATCTCAATCCCTGATCCAAAAATGTATTACAAAGCTGTGGTAATAAAGACAGCATGGTATTGGCACAGAAACAGACATGTGGACCAATGGAACAGAATAGAGTCCCCAGAAATAAGTGCCCAAACATACAGTCAACTAATCTTTGACAAGGGGTACCAGTCAATCCAGTGGGAAAATGAAAGCCTCTTCAGCAAGTGGTGCTGGAGAAACTGGACTTCCACTTGCAGAAAGATGAATCTGAACCCCTACCTCTCTCCTTTGACAAGAATCAAGTCAAGGTGGATCAAGGATCTAAATCTAAGACCTCAAACTATAAAGCTGCTTCTGGAGAATGCTGGGGAAACTCTGGGAGACATTGGTGTAGGGAAAGACTTCCTCAAGAAGACACTCAAAGCAGAGTCCATCGTCCACAAAATAGACAAGTGGGATTACATCAGACTAAGAAGTTTCTGCATGGCCAAAGACACAGTAGTTAGTGTGAATCGACAGCCCTCAGAATGGGAAAATATTTTTGTAAATGTTGCATCAGATAAGGGACTGATAACCAGAATACACAAGGAACTAAAAAAGGTGTTTGGAAAAAAGATGATCAACCCTATTAAAAGATGGGAGAAGGAGATGAAGAAAACACTCTCTAAAGATGACATACGAATGGCCAAAAGGCATATGAAAAAATGTTCAACCTCCCTCATCGTAAGGGAAATGCAGATAAAAACAACAATGAGGTACCACCTAACCCCAGTCAGATTGTCTAATATTAAAAAAACAAAAAATGATAAGTGTTGGCGGGGGTGTGGTGAAAGGGGAACTCTTTTACACTGCTGGTGGGAATGTAGATTGGTCCAACCACTGTGGAGAATAATTTGGAGATTCCTCAAAAATCTACAGATAGATCTGCCATATGATCCAGAGATCCCACTCCTTGGTATCTACCCAAAGGACAGAAGAATTCTTCATTGGAAAAGTGCTTGCACATCGATGTTTATTGCGGCACTATTCACAATTGCTAAGTCTTGGAACCAACCCAGATGTCCCCGTATGGAGGAATGGATTGAAAAACTGTGGCACATATACTCTATGGAATACTACTCAGCCATAAAAACCAACAGAGCCCTGGCTTTTGACAGAAAGTGGAAGAATATGGAAGATGTACTGCTGAGTGAGGCAAGCCAGACTATGAAGGAGAGACATTGTATGTCCCCACTTAACATATACCGTTTGTCTGCATTCTATGTCTGAAACTGATTGACTAACAGTTGAACAAACACAAGAGATGGGTGTGAATGTCAGATGAGGTGTATGTGGAGGAGTGGGGCCCAACGAAAGACATTTAGAGAAGGGATACAGAGGTAGAGCATTGACGGGATGGGGAGGTGTGGTGTTATCTGTTGAAGATATTTCGATCAACGGGTCTGGGGAGAAATGTTCACATATCGAAATGGTCTCATTGTAAGCCAAACAATATGATTGAAAGTATATACAAAAATAAATAAAAACAAACAAACAAACAAACAAACAAAAAAAAAAAAAGAAAAAAAAAAACAGTAAATAAAATCTTGCAGCCCACTAAACATATAACGAAGAGTTTACTCCAGGAATTCAAGGATGATTTAGTGTTAAGATGTCTACTAGCAAATACCATACTAATAACTTCAATGAGAACCATACGATTATCTTCAGAGGTAATGCAAAGTGATTTTACAAACCCAAAACACCCCTTTCTTTTTTTTTTGGAGAGGTTTTTGCTAGAGGGCACATGTGCTTGCCAGGGAGACAGAGAGACAGAAAGCCAGAAATCACCCCCCCGGGGCGGGGGGATGACCATGCCGCAATCCCTTCTCCTTCATTCTCCTCTCAGGATCTTGGGCACACACGCACACGTACCCGGCGTGAGTTTAAGCCTCCGGGTCCAGGACTCGAAACGTGGAGGACTACATGGGAGTCCAGCGACATAGCCATTACGCTGACTGCTGGTCCCTCAAAACACCCCTTTCTATCCAAACACTTTATCATTAAAATGTTCACATACAGTGATGCTGAATTTTACAATAACACTTCATATTCTTCTTCCTACTATTAACATTTTACTCTATTTGCTTTATCCTGTAACTATCCACTTTCTATTCTTTAAACCATCTTATTTTTATGTAACACAAAGTAAATTACAGACATTAGCATCTTGCCTGCCTAAAGACTTTAGTACAGTATTCATTCCTGATAAAACAAAGACAAAAAAACAAACAAAAAAAATACCCAGCTATGAATTAAAGAGGACAGATGGTAAAACACCACTTGCCCAACCCAAAAGTCATCCTCAGACTTGATAGGGAAGTACTTACAGTTTTTCTAGTAAAGTCAGATGCAAGGCAAGAATGTCCACAATCAGTGTGATCATCAGCACTTTTCTGAAAACATAGTCAACAAATTGGGAAGAAAAAGTAGAGATACATAACATAGAAGAAAATAAAATTATTATTATTGTTTGCAAACAAAAGGCTAATTTACCAGGAAAACTCAGGAGAATCACTTGTAGAATCATTCTAGAAAAGAAAAGAAATAAAGACTAGGTGTTGGTGCAATGGAAATGAGACTGGACCCACATGAGAAAGGTCCTGGGTTCTTGTCCTTCCTGAGTACACTGGGCATGTGTGCCCATGATTCAGGCTGGCTGGGTTTAGGAGTGGATAGCAGTGTGGGAACCCTGTTGGATATATCTAGCTCACTCACACTCTAGCTCTCTCACATTTTTTCTATCATGGGAGAAATAAATCAATATAATTAAAAAATAAGATAATTTGGTAATCAGGTAAAAATTAATATATAAGAAATGTTTTCATATTTTTAAGCAAAATTTAGAATATATTAAAGAATAAACTACCTTATTTATAATAGCAACTATTAAGGCAAAATATTTAATAATATATTTTAAAGATTTACTTAATCTTTTATTTATTTTTAATTTTTTAAATTAAATTTATTTATTTACATTCATTCACTGTACATCATTACAGCATACAAAGTGAAATTTTCCATCCAGAGTACACTGTATACTGGCTCAATCAAGTGCATCAACATACATGTTATCATCAACAAATAATTTTCCATTTCTTGTTTCCTGTATGTTTTGCTTTTTTTTCCCCATCCTTTATTTCCTATCTCTTACCCTCTGCCGTCTCCCACTCTCCTCCCACACTGTCTCTGGTATCTATGCTTGCTTTCTCTATTCCCCCCCCCCCCCCATTTTATTGAGTCACTAGAGATCTTAATTAATCTAAATATTTTCATAGCAAGCAGTCATCAAACAGGTATTTTTTAATGCATTTTTTTTAATTTTAAGAAAAACAGTTTTTTTTTCTGAAACTTTTTTTAACTTAATTTACATTCTTTCCCTAAGCATTGTCACATCATACAAAATGTGATTTCCCATCCAGAATATACTGCATAGTGGCTTAATCGTGCATATTATTATCAAAAAATTTCCATTTCTAGTTTCTAGAATTTTTTTAACCCCCTATTTCTGACCCTCTGTCCTTTCCCACCCTCTTCGCACACTATCTCTGGTGTCTGCAGTTATCTTCCATTCCTTTCCCCTCCACGTTGTATTGATCACACGCTTTCTTAAATAATCTAACTACTTTCAATAGCAAGTTCACTCGGTACTATTAAGAAAACCAGTTTTAACTTAAATAAAAGAAATGCTAAGGAACTTTGCTTAAAGCTAGGAAACAGGTTAGGATTCTGTTCACATGGTAGGTGCATGAACCTATCCATATCTCAAGACAGGGCACAAATCCTTACAACCAGATAACAAACTCTACAAGAAAATCAGCAATATTTTAGTCAAAAGTCATAAAATTATACTTCACCAATTCAGTCTCATGTACTTTATCTTCTGTTTTGGTTCGATTTTCCAAATTAAATTCTGGGATATAATATTCAACTCCAGACTTGTCCCTATGATTAAGTTGGCCACTTTCTTAGTTTTTGAACTCTTATTTCTGTGTGTCTGTATTTAATTTTCCTGACATAGCACTCTCTTGAGAACTTCTTGGAGATCTGATCTGGTACTGGTAAATTCTTTCAGGTTTTGTTTATCTGGGAATGTTCTTGTCTTTTCTTCTCACATGAAAGATAATCTTGCTGGGTACAGTATTCTTGGCTGAAATTGCTTTTCTCTTAACACTTTGAATATATTTTCCCATTCTTTCCTTGCTCTCATTATTTCCAGTGAGAGGTCTGCTGTTAGCCTGATGGGATATCCTTTGTAGGTAACTTGCCATTTTTCTCTTGCCAATCTTAGTATCTTGTCTTTGTCTGTGGTTTTGGTCAACCTGGCTATAATGTGTCTTGGAGAAGATTTTCTTGGGTTGATTCTATTAGGAGTCCTTTGTATTTCTTGGGACTGAATTTTTGAGTGCCTCTCTAGGTTTGGAAAGTTTTCTTGCAGGATTTCATGGAATAGATTATTAATGCCCTTATGAGTCTCTTCGCCTTCTGGGATAGCTACTGTCCGGATGTTTGGACGTTTGATGGCATATAGTATTTCTCATAAATCATTCTCAAATTTGGGGGCAATTTTCTCAGTCTTCATGTTGGATTTTTCTAGGCCAGCAATTTTTTCTTCTACATCTGAGATTCTATTTTCTGTATGATCTAGTCTGCTTTTAATACTTTCAAGGGAGATTTTGACTTCCTGTATTACAGCCTTCATCTCTAACAGTTCCGTTTGATTCTTTTTTAAAGTATGCAATTCCTCTTTTAGATCTTGCAAGAATTTCCTCACCTCCTGGAACTTGTCAGCTTCTTTCTCCTTTCTCTTCTGCAGTTCATTGTCTCTCTTCTCTTCATCTCTGTTAACTTCACCATTATGAATAGTCTAAATTCTTTATCAGACATTTCCATAATTTCCATTGAAATGCTTGTGGACGAAGAGGAGTTATTCTTTTCCCTTGGAGGAGAGGTATTTTCTTGCTTTCTTGAAGTTCAATCACACTAGCTTGTTTGCTGGAGGCTGAATTATCAGTAGGACATCTTCATTTCTCTTTTACCCTGAAATGACTAGTTTGCAGGAGCCATGAGGAATCTTCTCTATTTATTTCTTTTAATTTGACCAGGGAGAGACAGAGAGAGAGAGAGAGAGAGAGAGAGAGAGAAGTAAAGTGAGAAAGCAAGCCACCAAGTCCAGGACTTGAACTGTAGTTGATCATGTTGGAGTCCAGCTCCCTAACTACCATGCCACCTGCCAGCCCAGTAATACACTTTAAAAGGTCATGTCTGTGTGTATTTGTGTGTATGTGTGTGTATGTATGAAAAAACAAATGCTTTTATGGGAAAGAACATTTGAGTAAATGGAAAAGCATATGACATTCTTATATAGAAAATATTCAATTCACAAAGATGTCAGTTTTCCCCAAAGTAATCTATAAATTTAACTTGATCTCCATAAACATATTAACAGGTTTTTTTTTTTTTTCTGGCCAAGTTGACAATACATTTTACTTAGAAAATTTTAAAAACAAGTTATTTAGGAATTTCTGAAAAGAAGACTAATACTAATGGCAGACTAATTGTAGGCCAGTTATTAAAATATTATGATTAAAATATGAAGATGATATTATATGAACAGAATAGAATGATGAGACAGACTGAAGTTCAAAATAGATGCAAACACATTCAACACTTAGCATTAAGTAAAGGTGGTATCTCAAGTTGGTTTTCCAACTTGGATTGTTGAATGACTCATATTAAGACTTTCCATTTGCAAATAAAGATAAATTTGGATTCATACCTCATAATACCTCATATTTACACAGGATAAATTTATAAGAAACATTAGATTTATTAGTTTAAAGTGAAATAAAAAAACCCATAAAATTCTTAGAAGAAACCATGAGGGAATTATTTTATGTCCTTAGGTTAGGAAACACTTTGTTATGGCCCAAAAGAAAGAGTCATCCTTCAGTCCCATCAAACCCAAGACCTGTGTGGACAAAACTCACCATAAGTGATGTCAAGTGCCCCAAATAGCATCTTGTATTATAGACCAGGGTTTCTTTCCTTTCTCAAGTGCAAAGAACTCTATGAGAAAATCAAATGTCAACAATTCCCAAGTACAATGGCCAAAACTATGCCAGATTTTTTCATAGAGATGTAAATATAAAGCCAGAAAATGCTAGCCAGTGTTGCTCAGAACAAGAAAAATTTAAATTAGCAGACTCCAAGGGACCATTTTCATCTTTCCAATTAGCAAAAGGCAAATCATCTGAAAACTGTGTCAGTGAGGATGAGGGGAAGAGATATTGTCTTACAATTGCTAGTGCAAGTGTAAATTGGAACAATGTTTTTGGAGCAAAATTTGGAAATACCTATAAACTTACAAATGCACATAGCATTTGACTCAGTGTTTACTTCTGGGAATTTATTCCACAGATGAACTCACTCATTAATAGACTGACGTATGTACAAGGCTGTTCATCGAAGCACTGTTCAGATAGCCAAATAATGGGTACAAAGAAAATGCCGGAAAGTATAGGCCTAGTGAGAGAAATCCCTGGATGGTCATACAACAGAACCATACATGCAGTCATAAAAGAGAATGAGGACGTCTTTATGTACAGTATCTTAGTTCATTGGGTTGTTATAAGGAAGTACTCTAGACTGGGTGGTTTATGAAAACAGAAATTTATTTCTCACAGGAAAAGCTGGGAGGTCCAAGATGAAGGCACTGATGAACTCTGTGTCTGCTGAAGGCCTACTTCCTGGTTCATCGATGATGCTTTTTCAGCTGTGTCCACCTATACTGAGAGGAAAAGAACAATTTCTCTGGGAACTCTTTTATCATGGCACTAATCTCATCCATGAGAGCTCCTGCCCATGACCTAATCACCTCCCAAAATCCCATCTCTTACTACCACCACCTTGGGGCTTAGGAGTTCAATATATTGAAATATATTGTTATTTCAATATATTGAACATTTTATTCCAATATATTTAACATTTTATTTTAATATATTGAATATTTTCTTGTTCCAAAAGAACAGACGGTCAGATCGTAGCACTCTATGTAAATATCCTTAAAAACATTCTTTTTTCCTTTTTCTTTTATTGTAAGAGAGATTTTTGCTATAGGGCCAGAGAGACAGAGACAGCGACAGAAAGCAAGAAATCACCCCCTAGGGGTGTAATCCCTTGGCGTAATCCCTTCTTCTCTAGTCGCCTCTTGGGATTTTGGGCATGAAAACACATGTGCCTGGCGTGAATTTCAGGTTGGCGGATCTGGGACTCCAACTGCGGTCAGCCATGTGGAAGTCCAGTGACATAATCTTACACATCTGCTGGTCCCATAGTTTTTATTTTTATTTTATTTTTTTTTATTGGAGAGGTTTTTGCTATAGGGTGCGTGCGCTCACCAGAAAGACAGAGAGGGACAGAGAGACAGAAAGCGAGAAATCACCGCCCCCCCCCCCCCCCCCCGGGGGGATGGCCATGCTGCAATCCCTTCTCTTCCATTCTCCTCTTGGGATCTTGGGCACGCACGCACGCACACATGCCCAGTGTGAGTTTAAGCCACCGGGTCCGGGACTCGAACTGTGATCAACTACATGGGAGTCCAGCAACATAGCCATTACGCCTACTGCTGGTCCCATCCCATAGACATTTTTTACAGAAGTATTCTATTATTTAACTTTTTATTTATTTATTTATTTATTTATATATTTTAATTTTACCAGAGTGGGGGGGGGGGGAGAGAGGGAGAGGGAGAGGGAGAGAGAGAAGGAGGGAGGGAGGGAGAAAGTGAGAAAGCAAGTCACTAGATCCAAGACTCGTACCTCAGTCAGCCATGTGGGAGTCCAGCGCCCTTAACTACCACGCCATCTGCGGGTTCCCCCATAAACATTCTTAAATGGAAAGATACAGTAAAAAATTGTGTGCAAAAATGCTACCATTTGTGAAAGAAAAGGGAAAACGTATGCATGGGCCTTTGCTTGAATGTGCATCTTGAACACTTTGGTAAGAACTATGACTGTTGGGTGTTTATGGGAAGGAAACTGTGTGTTTGAGGGCAGAGACAGCAAGTATTTACTGCATACTCTTTCCTCCATTTGAAATTTAGAACCACGTGAATTATAGGCTCTAAAAATGAGATACATGCAAATTAAATATTCTTTAAGAATATACCTCCCCTTACCCTCTTGTTCCAATAAAACAATATAAAATGAAATAGACCACCAGCATGCAGCATGCCTTCAGGAGATTTCTGGTGTGGCTTCAGGCTGCACTGTCACCTCCTGTGCGTATGTGCATGAACTGTGTTGCATGGCTCCAGTTCCTTTGCCAGGTCCAGGGAGGGCAGTCTATATTTTATCTTCCTTTGTGTTTGCCCGAAGGAATGCCAGCCCTTGCTGGGCCTTCTGGCTGGTACTGAAGGCAACATCGAAGGCAACATCCTGTGCTCTCCCCTCATCCCGACCCCATTGTTTTCCCTCATTTACACGCTGGCAGAGCTTTACTCTTGCACTTGGGAACTGGCAAGGAGTGACGCTGTTCACAGGTTGAGTGCAGAGGAGAAAGAGGGAGACATGAGGACAGTGTGATGCCCACACTCGCTAGGTCTCTTGGGGTGGGGAGCTTAGAAACTTATGGAGTTGTTTGAAAGTTCATTTTGTGAGGCTTTGGGAAGAAGAACCACCTCCCTGGGCTAAGGTGCTGAAGGATGAAATTTGAGAGAGGCCATTGTCCCATTCTGCTGGGTCTCAACCTGGACCTGGTGGCCCCAGGAATCAGCTAGAAGGCTCCTCCAGGCAGCACAGAGGCTGCAGAGGCTGAGGGCTGACACCCACAGCTGAGGGGGACACAGGAGGACTCGTCTGAGGCATCATTTGGGGCCTCCCAGAGGTAACCAGGGACACTGAGAGGGGGGCTACGGGTGTGGGGGCCGTGGGACCATCAGGATGAGACAGACTCAGAGCCATACAGATCTGGCTACAAATTGGAATCAGATTCATATTTGTATCCAGTGAGTAGGTAAGCTTTGGGTTACTTGCTTATCTTTGTTGAAGTAATTATATATATAGTTTACTTCGTTCTTTATTTAAAAATTTTAATTTATTATTGTTATTTTAATTCATCCGAGGGAGACACTGAGAGAAATGGAAAGTGAGAAAGCAAGCTGCCAGATCTAGACTTGACTCATGGTTGGCCATGTGGGAGTCCAGTACCTTAACCGCTATACCACTTGCTGGCCCCACCTATTTTGTTTTTTCTCTTCTCTTCTCTTCTCTTCTCTTCTCTTCTCTTCTCTTCTCTTCTCTTCTCTTCTCTTCTCTTCTCTTCTCTTTCCTTCCCTTCCCTTCCCTTCCCTTCCCTTCCCTTCCCTTCCCTTCCCTTCCCTTCCCTTTCTTCTTTCTTTCTTCTTTCTTTCTTCTTCTTTCTTTTTTTCTTTCTTTCTTTCTTTCTTTCTTTCTTTCTTTCTTTCTCTCTCTCTCTCTCTCTCTCCCTCTCTCTCTCTCTCCTTCTCCTTCTCCTTCTCCTTCTCCTTCTCCTTCTCCTTCTCCTTCTCCTTCTCCTTCTCCTTCTCCTTCTCCTTCTTCTTCTTCTTCTTCTTCTTCTTCTTCTTCTTCTTCTTCTTTTTAGAGAGAAAGAAAGGCAGCCCCAGGAGGGTTTCCACCTCCACTTTCAGCCCAGCCTGGATCATGGGCACATTTGCATATCCCATGTGTCCAGAGAGGTCTCAGGACTTGTATTTTTCTATGTGGGTTCAGCATCGCAAGCACCATATTACTACTGTCCCATTGTGGCTAGTCCCTGTTAAAGGACTTTTTAAAATTGGAATATCATTTCAGCTCCATACAGGGATTACAACTATTTTTAAGGGTGAAATTGTGCTATTTGGAAAACTGTTCTTAAAGTACAGCATCTTGTCAGCTCCACCAGGCTTTGGCTTGCAGGGGCGCCCCTAGTTATCTGTGGTGCTCTGACACCTCAGCTTCCTTGCCACTGTGCATGTGCCCAAGGCTTCCCTCTTTCAGAATCCCTGCTCCACCCACCCTCCGACCCGGAACCCTCCTATTTGTATTTTAAAACTAGAACTACTTCATTAAAAAAACACTTTTTGCCATTTCCCGCACACTGTAGGAGTTTTTGTTCCTTCTCTGTGCTCCAACAATGTGCCCTATCTACTCGTGTACAGCTCACACTGGGTAGCAGTAGCATCATAAATCCCATCCCTGTTCACAGGGCACTCTGCCGCAGGCTATCGCAGGTAAAGGTTAGGCCTTGCTAGGTTGTGTTTTTAGCCCCAAGCACAGTGTTGGGTACAGAGCAGCATCATACTGAGTGTTCACACGAATGATTGACTTTCCATAGAGGCCAACAGTGCAGTGCTCCGGGGAGGGGGCCAGCCTAGGAGGTGTCTTGGCTCTTCTCCCTCTCCATGCCTTTCTCCTGTCTCTCACACAAACCACACCCAAAAGCCACACCCACTATGGGTGGGGGTTGGAGACTGATCTTGGGTCTAGGTTTAGCCTTCTTATTTGACTCTCTCCTTTTCCACTTCTCTCACTGTCTCTTTTTCTCATTTTCTCTCATTCCCTTGCTTCCAGGAGCATTGTGTGGTCAGAGGGCCCAATGCCTCTGTTGGGTAATTGCTCTGCTATCTGGAAGTCTTGTGTGGATGAAGCACACCAGCTGGGGAAACTACCAAACTACATCCCTCTTGGAGTTCTTGCAAGGGGAGCAGGAGCGGGCCAAGTGGGAAAAGGAGTGTAGCCTGAGGAAAAGAGCCCAAAGAGACTTCCCAACAACTGGGTCTAGCCACACAGGTGACCACACTGGGCTCATTTAATGCAAATCTCCCCTAAAGTACCCGAAGGCCTAGAGCAATGCTTGGCTCATCCTAGGAGCTCAAATCATGCATATGGGACACATGAGTGAATAAGAGGGTCTCATCCGTGGGGACACCCTCTATCAGGAACATCTCAGAAGTGAACGGTGAGATAGTCAGAGGGAAGGGTGTGGCTAGGGCAGAACACAGTGTGGGTATGGAAGGTTCTGGATTCCTCACTGCTACCGTCCTACTTCAAAATGCCTAACATACAGCACATTCTTTATTGTGCTGCTAATTAATAAAATGGCATTTACAAAGGTTTATACATCAGTTTGTCTTACAGATAGTCTCAATTCACAAGCTTTGAGTAATTTTAGTCCAATAGATGTTGACCTGTTTCATCTCTTATCATTGTCAAAACAAAGTAAAATAAAAGAACAGGAAAGTAGACGCTCCCTATTCCATCTGTTAACACCCCTTCAGTCTCCACAATGAAAACAGGTCTACGGAAGCAGAGGAGGATGGAACCAATGGCCAGGATCTCACAAACACCATAGCTGTAGCAGAGCCTCACACATGATGGCCTGAAGCTGAAGGCTGCGGCCCCTTTGTCTCAGATTAACCGCAGGAACATAGCGCCCCCTGTACTTGGCTTTGCACTTCATAACCCATTTCAGACACGTACTGCTGGCGTCACCCAGCAGCAGCCCCGTATGGACCGGGGCGCCTGCCTTCCGGTGCTGTGATTCGAGCTGCTATGGCTCAAGGCTGTTCCCTTCCCTGGAACTGACGGGAGAAGCTGGTCTGTGAGGTTGCTCCTCTCTCTCCTTCCCACTGTCTGAATATCTCTGACTCACAGGGATTCTGCTCTTGTTCTTTCTCTCACTCTACTTTACTCTTACTTTTCCATCCATCCTTTTCTTGGAATGTCCAACAATCATTACATGGGGAAAGGGCAGTGATTCTAGCTGGGTGTCAGAATCATGGGGAAGTTGTTTCTGGCTCAGACTCCCAGCTCCGCCTAGAACTCCTGGGTCAGCAAATCCTGGGTGTGGCTAGCCTGCCCCAGTCCGTGCGTGTTCACCTGTATCCACTGCCCTGGGCAGGTACCCACTTCTGCTGCTTCCAGCTGGGTGGCCTGGGTTGAGGTAGTTAATATTCCTATGCCTCTATGTTTCCAGCTATAAAGTGGATGTCATCCCTCTAATAATGTGGTTTGAGGATTATACAGTAACCATGAAAGCATAATACTGGATTAGAAAGTTTATTAGGTAGGAAAAATTCATCAGCTTATGAGAGAGAGCAGGCTGTAGTGGTTTAAATAAGGTGAAAGTTAATTTCCATCCAGCATCATAGAGGGTAGATTGATCGGGGCTGAAAGGCAGATCCATAATGTCACCAGTGACCTTGACTCGTTCTCTCTCTAGTCTGACATTCCCAATGTTATCACCTCATTGTCCAGAATAGTTCTTGAATTTTGGCCATCACACTATGTTCCAGTCAAGAAGGAGAAGAAGAGAGAAGGGCATACCTTCCCCATGCTAAGGGAACTTCCCAGCGTTTCCACATCACTCTTCTACTTTGATGGCAGAGGCTGGGCTCATTCATACAGGTACATCTAGCTGTCTAGGAGGTAGGGGAGCCTTTTACGCTAAGAGGCAATATTGTGGAGTAAAATGGGTTATTCCAGAATACTGAGGAAGGAGAGAATGGATGGGGGACAGTGAGCAGTGTCCGCTACAGAAAAGGAGCTTTGACGGCAGTCTTCTCAGATTCAGACCCAAGCTCCACCAGTCACTAGCTCTGAACAAGTTACTTAACCTCTCTGCATCTTGGTTTTACAGTCTTGCCATGTTTCCAGGTCAGCCTCAGGCTTGTGATCCTCCTGCCTCAGCATTCCAAGTTGCTGGAATTACAGGTGCACACCATCATGCCTCGTCTTATGTAAGACAGGGAATCGAACCCCGGCCTCCTGGGGAGCACAGTGGCTTAGCAGCTTGTACCACCATGGCTGGGTTCATGTTGCACTTTTCTTATCTGTAAGGTGATAAGAATTACATTCCATGGAAAGTGATTATAATAATCAACTATTTCAATGCAAAGCACTAAATCTGACATACAGTTAAATTCTCTGTAAGTGTAAGATATTACTATTATGATTTCAAATCTCCTCCTCTATTTTGTGTAATTACTAATATCTGAGAATAAAAAAATAAAATGAGTCTGGCCCAAGTCTATTTCTCCCCCTCTTGAACTTAGTGCTACAGTGTTTTCCACTGGCCTTGAACTTCCCTCTGGCTGACTCCCTTTGGTGGTTTGTGGTATGGTGGTGGGATGAAGCCACTGCTCTTTCCTGAGTTTCTGGAGGGCCTCAGGTTTCTAGCTAGTGAATACCTAAGTCACTAAATGCCTACTAGTTGAGTGCATGGGAGCCTGGCTCAGGGGGCATCAGGAGACAGGAGGGTATGAGTCACAGCTGACAGGCTCAGTGTGACCATGCACAAGACAAGTGGGCCCTGGCCAGGGCACATGGAGCTTCTGCTAGGAGGGGCTTCACAACATGAGGTGCCAGGCTTCTTTGCTTGTGTCGCCTATGGTAGACCTTAGAGGATATGTTGGGACAGGAAGGAGGTGTTTGTAGTTCATGGTGGTTTGCTGGTTCATGGTGTCCTCTGCAGACCCACTGTGTGCTGATGTGCACCAAACATGCAGGAGCCCCATTGTAGCCAGGAGAGGGCCATGATCTGCAGTTCTGGGTGCAGCTCTGCACTTGCCTGGTCTACAAGGAGCCCTCACATGTATGAGCTGCAGATGGCGGCCCACCTACATGAGTGGAACAGAGGGCACATCAGCTCGTTTCGCTTCTGCCTGGAAAAAAATCCTCATTTTCTTTCTGTAGGGATCAACTTGTGAATATAGCAGAAGTTTCTCATAAGGAAACCCTTTGCCTGTATTGTCTAGAATTTTGGGTTTAAGATGTAACTTGGCTTCTGTCCGGACATGAGACATTCTGGATGAGGCTGTTGTGGATGGGGACCATGTTAAGTGATGTCACCTTTACCTAGAAGAAGGTCAGAATATAGCTAGAGAGACAAGACAAATATCCACAGGATGAGCTAAGGGAGGGAAGGAACCACCAGATACCACGGGGTATTCAGTTATCATGAAATTGTGTGCTTAAATCCGTCCATGTCTCTGGATTGATTGTGATCAGTTGATGGTCAAGAGGTTGTATATAGGGACCAACAGTTGGCGTAATGGCTATGTTGCCGAATTCCCATGTAGTTGACTGTGGTTCGAGTCCTGGACCTGGTGACTTAAACTCACACTGGATGTGTGTGCGTGTATGCCCAAGACCCTGAGAGGAGAATGGAGGAGAAGGGATTGCAGCGTGGCCATCCCCCCGGGGAGTGATTTCTTGCTTCCCATCTCTCTGTCTCTCTCTGTCTTTCTAGCGAGCACACGCGCCCTATAGCAAAAACCTCTAAAAAAAAAAAAAAAAAAAAAAAAAAAAAGAGGTTGTATATGAAGTGCTTTGTGAACTGTAAGGTCCTGGTTAGAGAACGAGCAGGGACCTGCCTGAACTTGAAGCACAGGTGGAGGAGAGGAAGGGCCTGGCAGGTGGGGGCCACACAAGTGCTGCTGGGAGGCTGGAGTGAGCGTGCCAGGGCAGACATGGGTCTCCTCAGGTCATCCTGGAGAAGTTGGTCTCCATCACTCCATTTTACACATCGGGGACCCATAGGGGGACTGTTTGTCAAGACTGGCCAGCGACCGTCTGGCTCTATAGCCCCTTCCACATACCTCGCCTGCTCTGAGCTCACAGTCACAGCCCGGGGTCCCCAGCTCAAGTCTTACAATTCATCTTTTGAAGTACGACCTGCTTCCTTCAGCACAGTAGATTAACAAAGTCAGGTATGAGAGGCCGGTGGGGAGGTTGCTCGTTAGTGCTCTCTAGAGGTTTTGGGGTGGGCTGGGAGCCCCAAGGCCAGCAAGCCACACTACCTGGAAACTGGTTTCCAGATTTCTTGCAGAAAAGATTTCAGAGAAACAAACAAACCCAAAGCGATGCAATAAAACTAAGTTAAGACAAGTGAGGAAGAAAAGCAAGGCAGGGTACAGCGAGGAGAGGAAGATGATCCACAAGTGAGGCCCCTGCAAGCAGAGCATACTGTACGTTCCTGTGTATTTGTTAGAGACGGACCATACCTTTGGGTCTGCACCACGTGAACAGGGACACAGAGTCTGTAATATGATCTCTGGTGCTGGGAAAAGGTGCCCCTGTTAGGGCAGTGCTAATCTTAAACTAGCTCTGTCAGACAGCAGATGGCATAATGGTTACAATGCTGAACTCCCTTGTAGTTGACTGTGGTTCAAGTCCCAGACCCGGTGACTTAACACTCATGCCAGGCACGTGTGCATATGTGCCCAACATTTGGAGAGGAGAATGGAGAAGGGATTACGGCTTTACCATACCCCTGCAGGGGGCAGGGGGGTGGATTTCTAGCTTTCTGTCTCCCTTCTCTGCAGTGTTCGCACATGCCCTATAGCAAAAAATCTCTTTCTAAAAACACCCCAAAACAAACAAAAAAAGCGTCTGTCTTTTGAAACCAAAGAATCTCCGACAAAGACCTAGCTTTATCTCATCTCGTTTCTCTCTCCTGACTTCCAGACTCACACGTTGAGCAGCAGGAAGAGCGAGAAGTAACTGAGTGTGGGGTCTGCCTTCGCAAAAGCATTTTCCTGGTTGCCAAATCAGTGTAGGATGGGAGAACCGGAAACTGCAGGTGGCTGTGGGAGCGGAGGAGCCATCCGATGATTAACTGCCCGCCTGGTTCTTCCGAGCCCGAGAGCCCGAGACTGACAGCCTGCCAGGGTTGCAAGGAGGGCCGCGGGTCTGTGCAGAGGCGGTCCGGGCAGGCCCGGCGGGGCGGCTCCACTTGCAGCCCGGTGCGTGAGCCTTTCTGGCTCTGCTCTTGGAGACATCCCCATCCTGGAGGGCCGGGAGCCAAGAGGCTGCCTGCTCTGAGTAGTTACTTCTTCGGGGGGCTGCGGTGCACGAGGGTGCTTACCAAGGAGCTGGAGCCAGGGAAAACGAGGCCCCACGCAAACTAAGGCAGACGGATAGTGTAGCGCCTGCTCCGGCAAAATATGAACAGTTCTGCTTAAAGCGTTTTGTGATCAGAAAAAGATGACCACTGTCTGCCTTGAATCCCATCTTGGAGGCCCTCTGAATAGGATGTGGAGATTTAAGGTAGAGGGTGAGTAGGAGGACGATGCTCTTCTCTCTGCCTTTTCCTTACTTTCTATTTTATACACACACACACACACACACACACACACACACACTCCCGGGGGTGTCTTAAGTGGAAACAGTGCATCTGGAAGCAGCCTAGAGTGCCGGGGCCACAGAGAGCCCCCCTTCAGTAACTGAGGGTCCCCGGGAGACAGGTCTTTCCGAGGAGCTGTGGCTTCCCACTCCTTACCTGCAGTGGTGGCTTCCAGGTGGCCCTTGTCAAAAGCACTGATAGAGCCAGCTGGGGCTTTGCCACCTGACCGCCGCAGTCAGTCAGTGGTCTCCAAAGCCGTGGTCTGTACTGAGCCTGGAGATTCAAGAAGCATAATGCAGATTCCAGGATGTGGGGCGTTCTGCTCTGTGGTGGCCAGAGGTGCTAGGGGCCAGGTTCCAGAAAACACTTCCTTCCTTCTGGGCCTCTGGAGCTTGCAGGAGTGTGCGGGGCCCTTTAGCACGTCCCTGCTGCAGGCCGTGGCTTTTCTATCCCAGGTCTTCAGCTATTCGTTGGGTATGTGGGGCAACCTCAGTGCACTCAAGGCACCACTGTCAGTCAAATCAAGGCAGGCAGATCCCGTATGTGGATTTTTGTGCAATAAATCTGAATAATGAATGAATAAATAAAAAAATAAAAAAATAAAGCCTCAGCAAAAGCAGAAGCTCAAGATTTGGGGCAAGGAAGCACTTTCATTTACTGAGTGAAGATTTAGGGTTTGATTATTTTCAGACCAAAGGGGATTGGGTTGTCCAGCCCATCCTCCCTGTGTAACTTGCCCTCTAAGATGTCAGCCATGGGGCTGGTGGTTGGGAGGGGAATCTCTGGAGTAATGGAGTGAGAGATGGGGAAGAGGATGTGTGGATAAGTGGAAGACAGAGGAATGGGATGAGGAGCCATGTCCAGACAGATGCCTCCTGGTATCACACAGAAATCTCGAATTGACAAACCCAAATTTAATTTATGGTGTTTGTCCCCAAATTACTTCTTTTCCATGATATGTTCTCCCCATCTCACACTCATAATATAGTGTTCAGGTCTGGCCAAGTCAACCTTCACTTCCAGTTTTCTCCACTGAGATGGACCTGGGCATCCAACTTCCTCCTCCTGCTCCAACACTTCCCTCCCCCTCAGTCACTGTCACCTATACCTGGGATCTTGCAGAAAGTGCTTCCTTGACAGGTGGCAGAGGGACTGCTGGCTCCGTTCACTCCCACACCATCTCTGACTCCCAGGTCAGGCCTGCCACACTTCACCCCTGAATCTTTGCCCACACAATTCCTTTGCCTGAACAACCTACTTGTTTCTTGTTTGGCTAATTCAGTTTCATTCTCAGGTCTCAATTCAAATATCCATTTTCTCTAGAGGCCTTTCCCAGCCCCCCCCCCCCCCACCTTTGACTGGATGCCCCAAAGCCTTGTTCTCTTGGGACCTTCCATCTCTGCTGTCTCTTGTAATGTCCCTGTTTACTTAGCAGTCATTCCTAAGCCCTGTGAGGGCAAGAACCATATTTATATCATCTTGTGGCATTCTAGAATCTAGCAAAAGACTAAACACATTGTAGATATGTAATAAATGTTTCCTGAATGAATGAGGGAGTGGATTAAATGCAATTTTGATAATTTCCAAATGTTGGGAAAAGAGCATGACACTAAACTCTAGAATCAGATCAAACTCTACTTGAATCCCACATCAGGGAGTGAGGGGGATGGATGGTGTGTTAGGGCTTTTCAGAGGAAAAAGAACCAATAGCATACACACACACACACACACACACACACACGGCCATGGAAAATATATTTTATGAGAATAGAGGTATGGATTAAAAAACTTTTGAACCCAAGTTACTTCATACTTTAATTACATTTTCCATGAACTTTTTGAAGTCCCCTCGTATATTGGATGTATATATAAAATATATAGCAAATATATATATATAAAATATGTAAAAATGTAAATAATACATATAAATAGAATGTATACAAATACTCCTAAACTTAATAATGAGGTTATGTCCAGATAAGCCTATCATAAGTTGAAAATATTGTTAAGTTGCTCTCATGACCCACTGCCCCTCCAGTGCAACTGGGTAGGTACACCCTTCTCTGATTGAAAGACCCACCTAAAAGAACACATCTAGGAAGAAGAGTGGTTCTTTTCCACTGATACCAAACAATCCATTTAAAAAGTAAAAAGAGTGTGCTTCATCAGATGACTAAAAACCAATGCCGATGCACAAGAAATATGAAAAACACAAAATATTCCTCCCTCAAGGGGGCACAACTACTCCTTATCACCTTCAGACAGCACAACAAAAGTCACAGATATGTCAGAAAAAGAATTCAGAATATTCATAGTGACAAAACTAAATGAGATGCAAGAGAAAAGAAATAACGAACTTCAGGAGATGAGGAAGTCCTTCCACAACTTGAAGGAGGAGATAGACACCATAAAAAAGAATCAAATGAAACTTCTAGAGATGAAGACTGTAATACAAGAAATCAAAACAACTCTTGTCAGTATTAATAGCAGATTAGACTATGCAGAAGATATGATCTCTGATTTAGAAGACAAAAACCTCTGACTTAGCTGCGCGGCCCGCAGGGGCAGCCCGCCGGGCCCCCGCTGCCTCTCCGGCGCTGGGTGTGTCCCGTGCTCGGTGCCGACGCCGGCCGGCGGCGCGGACCAGCCGAGCTCGCCGACCTTCCTTTCTCGGGATGGGCGGGCTAGCAGGAGGTGGCGCTGGATCCTGCGCACATTTGTGCGCTCGGGGCTGGCGTGTGGCCGCCGGGCCCGTGCGTGGCCGATGGGCCAGCGCGTGGGCCCCGGGCCTGCGCCTGCGCATGGCCACTGGTCCTGCGCGTGGTCGCCGGCCCAGCGCATGACCACTGGGCCTGCGTGTGGCCGCCGGGCCTGAGCGTGGCTGCCGGGCCTGCGCGTGGCCTCCGGGCCGGAACGTGGCCGCCGGGCCTGCATATGGCCGCCGGGCCTGCATTTGGCCGCCAGGCCTGCGCCTGCACGTGGCAGCCGGGCCTGTGTGTGGCCGTCGGGCCTGCGCCTGCACGTGGCCGCCGAGCCTGCACCTGCACGTGGATGCCGGGCCTGTGCGTGGACGCCGGGCCTGCGCCTGCGCATGGTCGCCGGCTGCAGGCGGCAAACTGAAGCCAAAAACTAGGACTAAGAACTTGCAACTACAAGCAACAGAAAGAAACTTTAGCTGTCTTAAACCAATTGAGAAATATATTGTATAGGAGGATTTTCTCTGCCTATGGACAGTGAGAAGATGATGGTCACCAGCCCTGCATTACCTCAGGGAAAAACAAGAACTACTCTACCATTCTTAAGGAAGCCAGATACCTGAGGATGACTCACGCTGCAGATCCCCACAACACCATTCTCGGTAATCACAAGATGGATGCTGTGCCACATCAACTGATAATCATCTCTGCTTTCCAGAACCGCTTTCCTGAAACTGTATTCCATGGAGATTCACCTACAATTGTGAAACTGCACGAGACCTACCTTTAATCCAACCCTGAATAGAATCTATGCTTCCTATTGTTAAAAACTTTATGAGCTGATAATTGGAAAAATTAAAACTGAAAGAACTGGAGGGTATAATAGCAGGGAAGGCAACTGCGGATGCTAGAAGCAGTATGGGAGAGGTAATGGGAATGAGTAATTGAGGGCGGAAGGGAGGGATTCATGGAACAAACAACATACTCAATAGACACAAAAATGAAAAGTCTGTTGATAATGTATATGATAATATCATTGTCTTGACTAATGTGCACTGTATTCATGCTGGGAAAAACCATGTTGTACATGGTAAAGAGGTGCAATGATTAAATGTAATAATTAATAAAAAAAAGAATAAATAGAGAGGCAAGACATTAGTGGGGCACAGATATGGTTTATTACCTGTTGATGATGACGTGTATAGTATTCTCCACTGGGCTGGTCTGAGAAGTATTTCATGTTGGATAAGGTCTTTTATGAGCAAAATGATAAATAGCAATTAAATGTTTAAAAAATAATTGGAATAATAATAATCCGCAAAAAAAATATTGAAAAGCTGTTGGATGATTATGATTGGGATTTTAATGTCTTTGTATTGACTGATATGCATGGAAAAAAAAGAAAGTAGTTAGATTACTTATGATATTGTGTGATCAACAAAATGTTGGGGAAAAAGGAATGGAAGACAACTGTATATAGCAGAGATAGTGTAATAAGAGAGTGGGAAAGGGCAGAGGGTCAAACTTGGGATAAAAAACATATATATACATATACATATGTATGAAAGTAGAAATGGAATATTATTGATGATAACATGCATGATTAAGCCACTATGCAGTTTATTCTAGATGGGAAACCACATTTATTATGTTGTGATGATGCTCAGGGAATGAAGGTTAAGTAATTAAAAAAAAAGTTGCAGGAGAAAAAATCCAGTAAAACTGTTCATATCAAAATTAAAAAAAATGCATATATGATGACTGCAGTAAGCTATATAGCCCCAGCTGGGTAATACTTTATATGTTCATTCTACTCACTGAGGTTTATGCCTAAAGTCAGACTTGGGTTCATGTATAGGTATATATCAGCTGTGCTAGCTATTGGATATATTTAGACTAATTAAGTTCATTAGCAAATCAATTAAATGGGGGTGGGGAAGGCATAGAAAGCAACCATGGATACCAGAGACAATGTGGGAAGAGGGTGGGACATGGCAGAGGGTGAGGGGTAGGGAATCAAGGATGGCAAAACAAAAAACAAAGTATACAAGACATAAGAATTGGAAAATTATTTGCTGATAACATGTATGTTGATGTGCTTGATTGAGCCAATACACAGTGTATTTTAGATGGAAAAAAATAAAGAAAATGTACAGTGTGACTAATAAAAAAAACACAACTCTGGGGAGAATCCACAATGAATTGATTCATTGATATACTAGAGATACGGGGCCATGTTACTGTGATTGGAGCCTTATATTTGTACAGTGAAATTTGCATGTCTATGTCAACAACTAGATTGTTTTATATGTTAATATGGTGGCAGGAATCCCTAATAAAAATAATCTGGGGTAAAAGAAAAAAAAAAAAAAAACAAACCTCTGACTTAGACAAAATCACCAAGAAGAATGACCCCCTTCCCCCAAATGAGTATAACAGATGGGAAATACTAGATACTACTGAATGCCCAAACATATGAATATTTGGTATCCCAGAAAGTGAAAAATCTAAAAAGGGCATCAAAAATCTATTCTATTAAATACTTGCAGAAAAATTTTCCAACCTAGAGAAACATTCAAACATCCAGATCCGAAATACAAAGGACCCCAAATAGAATCAACCTAAGAAGAGCCTGTCCATGGCACATTGTAGCCAGATAGGTCAAAATTGCAGATAAAGAGAAGATTCTAAAAATTGCAAGAGAGAAACATCAAGTTACTTATGAAAGTTATTCCATTAGACCACTAGTCTTCTCAAGTGAAACAATGCAAACATGGATAGAATGGGAAGATACAATCACAACGCCACAAGAGAAACCATTTCAAGCAAGAATACTATAACCCACAAGTCTTTCCTTCATATGGGAAGAAAAACTAAAATCATTCTCAGATAAACCAAAACCTAAAGAATTCACCAACATTAGACCAGCTCTTTAAGAAGTACTGAAAGGAATGCTATATCAGAAAAACTAAAAAGGGACAAAGAGAAACAAGAGAACACAAAACAAAGCAAAACCAAGAAAATGGTTAACAAAATGGCACAGAGACAAGTCTGCAAATAGTTAACGCTGAATGTTAATGGAGTAAATGCACCAATCAAAAGACACAGAGTGAATGATAAAAAGACCAGAGCCCTCTATATGCTGCCTGTAGGAAACACACCTCATGGCTAAAGACAAACATAAACTGAAAGTCAAGGGTTGGGACCCGCAGTTAGCATAAGGGCTATATCATTGGACTCCCATGTAGTTGACCGTGGTTCGAGTCCCGGACCCAGTGGCTTAAAACTCACCCAGGCACGTGTGCATGCGTGCCCAAGATCCTGAGAGGAGAATAGAGGAGAAGGCATTGCAGCGTGGCCATCCCCCCTGGGGGGTCATTTCTTGCTTTCTGTCTCTCTGTCTCTCTCTGTCTTTCTGTTGAGCACATGTCCCCTATAGCAAAAACCTCTCCAAAAAAAAAAAAATAATAAATAAAAAGTCAAGGGCTGGAAAAAGATATTCCAAGTGAATGGAAAAAAAATAAAAAGGCCGGAGTCTATATTTTAAGACAAAAACTGTAAGATAAAGGACATTATATAGTACTAACGGGGCTAATTCACCAAGAAGATTTAACACTGATAAGTATCTATGCACTCAACACTGGAGCATCCAAATGCATGAAAAATCGACTGCTTGATCTAAAAGGAGAGATAGATTGCAACACAATAATTGTTGGAGTGCTTAACACTCCACTGTCTCCTCTGGATGGATAAGCTAGACAAAAAATAAGCAAAGAGATACAGTATCTAAATGATGTGTATCAAATGGACTTGACAGATATCTATAGAACTTTCCAACCAACAACCACAGATACACATTGTTCTCATCCCTTCATGGAACATTTTTGAAGATTGTCCACATGATAGGGTACAAAACAAGCCTTTACAAATTCAAATGGATAGAAACTATTGGGTTGTTGGAAAGTAATGATGCATTTTTGCATAGAAAAGCATAGAAAAATATATCATGACTTTCCTGACAGCCTAATATGTCTAGCATCTTTTCTGGCCACTATGAAATTAAACTTGAAATTAACTGCAGAAGGAAAGCCTGAAAATACACAAGCATATGGAAACTAAACAACCTACTCCTGAATGACCTCACAACCGCTGAAGAAATTAAGACTGAAATAAAAAGATTCATTGAAATCAATGATAACGAGCACATGAGTTTTCACTACCCAAGGGACACAGCAGAATCAGCCATAAGAGGGAAGTTCATAGCAATTAGTGGTCACAAGAAAAAAAGGAAGAGTGGCAAATAGACAACCTGACAACATACCTCAGGAAACTGGAAAAACGACAACAAAAGAGCCCCCAAAATACCAGGAGAAAATAAATAATAAGTTTTGAGCAGAAATAACTTGAATAGACAATAAAAGAACTATACAGAAGATAAATGAGCCCAAAAGCTGATTCACTGAGAAGATAAAAAAAAAAAAAAAAAAAAAAGAACTGACACACTGTTAGCTAGACTAAAGAAGAACCAAGAAAGGACCCAGATAAATCAATCAGCAACAAAGCAGGCAGTATTACAACAGACATAACGGAAATAAAGAAGATCATCCGAGAATAATACGAACATCTATAGGACAGCAAGCAAGACAACCTGGATGAGATGGATACATTTCTGGACACATATAATCTACCAAGATTAAATCAGGAAGACATAGAAAGCCTGAGTAGAACAATAACAAGTGACAAGGTTGAATCAGTAATAAATAGCCTCCCAACAAAGAAAAGTTCAGGTCCTAGTGATTGTACTTCCAATTCCACAAAACGTTTAACTTATACTACTTCTAAAGATCCGAAAGGAAGGAATCCTCCCAAATTCATTCTATGAAGCTTCTATTACCTTCATTCCAAAACAGACAAGCACATCACCAAGAAATAAAACTACAGACCAATATTCCTGATGAATAAGGTTGCACAAATTCTCAGCTAGATACTATCAAATTGTATCCCTTGACACATTAAGAAGATTATACACCACAGTCAGGTTGGTTTATTCCAGGAATGCAAGGGTGGTTCAACATACACAAAACTGTAAATGTAGTATTAATACCTTGTATCGATAGAAGGAAAGTTAAAGACAATATGATCATATCAATGGATGCAGAAAAAACATTTGATAAAATCCCACATACGTTCATGATTAAGACTCAGCAAAATGGGCATAGAAGGAACTTTTTGCAACACAATAAAAACAATCTATGAAAAAAATGAAAGCTTTTCCACTAAAATCTGGAGCAAGACAAGGCTGCCCACTTTCTCCACTCCTTTTCAGTATAGTGCTGAAAGTCCTAGTCAATGTAATCAAACAAGAGAATAAAATAAAAGGCATTCAAATGGGAAAGGAAGTGAATTTATTTCTATTTGCAGATGACATGCTTATATACATAGAAAACCCAAAAGAACCCACCCCCCCCCCCAAAAAAAAAATAACAACTTCTGAAAGTGATCAATTCACCAACAGTAAACAGACTGAGGTAGAATTGAAAGAAGCAATTCCATTTACAATAGCCACAAAAGAAATAAGATACCTATGAATAAACCTAACCAAAGAAGTCAAAGACCGCTACAAGGAACACTATGAAAAACTTACATAAGAAATTGAAATTGATACAAAAAAACTGGAAGAACATACTATGTTCTTGCATTGGAAAAAATATAATCAAAATGACAGTTCTACCCAAATTAATCTACAAATTTAATAAAATTCAATCAAATTATCAGAAATGTTCTTCACAGATTCAAGAAAAACAGTCATAGAATTTTTCTGGAACTATAAGAGAACTTGTATTGCCAAAGCAATATTGTGCAGGAAGATTGGAGAAGGAGGCCTCTTACTCCTTGAGTCCAAAATATATTACAAAACAGTGATAATCAAAACATCATGGTATTGGCACAGAAACAGGCCTGTAGACCAATGAAACAGAATAGAGACCCTAGATACAGACCCCTCCAAATGCAGTCAATTTATTTTTGACAAAGGGCCCAGATAATCCTGTGGGGAAAAAAAAACATTTCTTTAGTGAATTTATTTCTATTTGCAGATGACCCCCATTTCTCCCCATGAACTACTAACTCAAAATCTATCAAATATCTAAACCTAAGAGCTCAAACTACAAAACTACTGGTGGGTAGCACAGGGGAAACTCTTGGAGACATTGGAGTAGGAAAGACTTCTTAACCCCCAAAGCCAAAACAGAATGGGTACGTGGGTAGAGGAAATGGAGTTCCTATTGTGTATCGTTTTCACACAGTTATAAAAAGCCAAACCATCCTAAGTTGAAGACTGTGTGTAGGTCTATCTAGCAATCTTTCTACTGATTTGACTGATCGAAATTGAGACTGAGGATTACTCCAGGGAATTGGCTTGCACACATTGTGGACTGGCAAATCTGGAATGTGCAGAGGAAGCCAGCAGGCTGGGGACCCAAGGAAAAGCCAAGGTTGCAACCCGAGGCTAGAAGTGGTCTTCTGGCAAAATTCCCTTTCTCAAGTCCTCTGTCTTTTGCTCTACCCAGCACTTCAACTGATTAGATGAGGCCTGCCTGCACTGCAGAGGGAAATCTGCTTTACTCAAAATCTATTAATTTCTATGTTAATCCCATGTAAAAATTACCTTCACGGCAACACCTCTACTTGAGTGTGACCAAATATCCGGGTACCGTGGCCTACTCATCCGGACACATACAGTTAGCCCCCACACAAGGCGATCTAGGTGTGTTATTTAAGGTCTCCTAACCTCTATTCACTTCCCACTGATGGGATATTGTAGCTCCTGTCTTACAGGCTGGGGAAGGGATGAAAGCAGATCATGTCTCGTTAACAGCCGTGGCATTGCCCAGCTGGTGCAGACAATGGTCTCTCTTTCTCACCTCACTCTTACTCCTACCATGAGTCTTTCCAAAGGGAGGACCAAGGGGTGGCAGAGAGTCTGAATGCTGAGCATGCCCTGCCCCTGCTACACCCCTCTCAGTAGGGGGCAGGACACTCCTGAAGGAGGAGGACCCCTTTCTTCCTATTCTGAGGCTGGCTGTCTGGCCCCTGCAGGTTATTTCTACAACAATGGAAGGGAGTTGAACGAGTCAAGTATGCAGAGGTCACAGTTGCACAGGGACTGGTGAATGGAAGTGGAGATGAAATCCAGACTGGAAATGGAATTCTGGCTTCTAGTAGATTTAATTAGCCCATCACGGCTGTGGTTCCACACAAGCTCTGGAATCAGAAAACAAAATCGTATTTGTATGGGGAACCAACAAGCTTCTTGCTGTCTACAGGCATGAGCAGTGTGTATGCATACATGCTGCGTGTGTTTGGCTTTTGTTCCAATTTCCTTGAAATAGTTAGAGATAATTGTGTGAGATAAAAAAATGCTTATTTCTTTGATAAATGCAAGATCCAGAGACCTCCTTCTATTTTAAGCAAAATTAGCTTGCTTTTTTTCATAAAAAAGTAAAGGAAAAATATTGCCCATCATGTGTGTGGCCTGAACACAACCCTGAAAACATCTTAAAGGTTATTCATCAAGGTTTTTTAAAAGGAAATATATTGTTCTTAATTATTCTTATCTTCTTATTATATAATACTTGGTGGATTTCTTTTTTAATCTATAATCGTATGCCAAAAGAGGCCATTCGGGCTCATTTTTATTGGTAGACTGAAACAGAAACAAAATATACGGGACTACGTTTACTAATTTAAAGTCTACTCTCTATTACTTTTCCTTCCAACTTGAAAAGAAATTTTGTGCTACAGACTGATGTGTGGCCAGGGTCAGCGGTGCTCCCTGCAGGCTGGTGGGGAGGACCTGAGAGAATTCTGGACCAGCAAGCAGCCATATATTTCTTCTATAATCCTGTGTGCGTGGGTGAAGTATCAGGCAATGGTATAAATAAAATGTTCCGACTCACATATGGTATTCCGGGCTTACAAATCCTTCATGAACTTTTTCCATTCCTATCAGCAGTTTTATTCATTATGGGACATCTAGCAACTCTCCTTTCAGGATTATTTGAGAAGCAGCAAAGACTTCCTGTGAGTGGAGCATGTTTGCTGTAGGATTTGTGCAGAGATTGAGTGCCTGTGGGAGAAAATCCCTCTATTGCTGATCTCCACTCTGCGATGGGGTTTCCCCTGTCACTAGCTTTCGTGCTGCCAGCACACAGGTCCTGTGGGAACCTTCCCGTAATGATGGAAGAGCACTTCCCCACTTTCCTCCAGGATTCCCGGGTCATGTCCAAAGGCCAGTTGATGTGTTTTCTCCTTCCTGTCTTCATTCAGGCTGCGTCTTTACTGACTGGGGAGTCTGGAGTGGGAAATCGGGCCAAAAAGATATACTTCCAAAATGTTAAGACTGAATTGCACTCAGTTTGCTTCAACAAAGGGACATGACGTGCATCTTTCCACCATGGTGTGAGGCTGGCTTTGGCTAGGGTGGAAAAAGTATATCTTGGATCAAAAAGAGCCATCTATGGATGGGTGTGTCCCGGAATACAGAGTCTCTAAGACAGATCTTACTGGGTGGCCTTATTCATGAGAACAAAGAGAAAGAAAGATCTTATGCTGCCTGAGTAACCAGAAAAACAGACGACCATAGCTGAGGTTGGCGAAGGACACGAGAGCATACTGGGCATGGCGACATGGCTTGAGATCCCTGACCTTCCACACTCCCTTCTGCGTGGCAGTGAGGACCAGTTGATGAGTAGAACTAGAACGCTTACACAGCTATTGGCTACAAAGTGGATAAATCAACAGCAACACCGGACGAGTTGGTGCCACGTTCTCCTCTCTGTCCCCCTCATGGCTAGTTGTCGCCAGATTCTGTCAGCTAATTACCATTTTGGTCTATCCTTGTAACTACAATGGCATGGATGCTGTCTTCCATTGTTTGTTTGGGTGTTCTCAGCTGTGATCTGACCACCAGATCTGTGGATCCTCAGAGAAAAATCCAGCTTGTAGCCAAGAGATGTGTAAGCGTCAGCGAGAGGAGCCCTAGCAGTGTGCTCACATGATCGTATAGTTTTGAAAAATGTATTAAAAGTAAGATATATTTAGCCATAATTTGTTAGAACTGTTTTCATTTTCTGTTCCTCTTCCCCTCGTGCTCCTCTGGTTGGGGTGCTGGTTTGGTCATGGGCACTTTGGGGCTCCAGTAAAGAGAAGTCAAGTTAGAAATCCATTCAGTTCCGGTTTGGGAGGGGATATTTTTGTGGTTGGTAGTTGTTTCCAAATGCAGTTAGGCTGAGGCTAGCCATCCTGGTGTAGACGGCTTCTAGGAAAACTCCTACAGCCTGCTGGGCTGAAACACCCAGCCCTGTGACAGGAAGCAGAGGGCCAGCGCTCCTAGCTTGATATGAATGTGCCCTACAACATCTGACAGCAGGCGTTTACGAGGGTAAAAGAGAAGCAAAGTTTAGCATGTACAAAGCAGGAAGCCGATCTGTGGAAAACTCATTCAAAGTCATGTATATACAATTATAAGCAAAAGACTTTGTTTTTAGTAACAGCTGTTTGAAGCAGAAGTTCTCTCCTTTCAGGATCATTGTCCACCGTACTGTGTGTACAATTATAAAGGCACTATGCATTTTTTGTTTTCCCTGTTTGGAAAAGAATTCTTCCAGAGAGATTTGTTGGAGTTCCCATCTTTTAAATTATGGCTGTGGTATTTATCATTGTAACATTTATATTTTGTTGAAGTTTTTTTTTTTTTAAATTACTCTAAATAAGTGTTCACTTTTGTACATGATTACATACTCTTAGTTGTGAATTCTTTTGCTTCAAGAGGGCTCCCTACACTGTATGATTTTTTAGGTCCCTGATGGTATAGTCAGGCTGGTCTTAAAGCAGAAGTCTAGCAGGTGGTGTCTCCGTAATTTGAATCTTTTACTAACTTTCACACCTTTGTAAACTGGCACCTGCTGCCCACCACCTCCTTCCTGCTACTGTCCCACCCTGTGTGCCAGAGCTGCTGCGTAGTGACAGCTCCTGGGACACACACCCTCACTGTTCCTCACCACCTCTGACCCGTGGTTCCCTCTAAGTCACAAAGACTATTTTAAAGTTTCGATAAACTTCTATTTGTCTTTTATTATTTTTTTAAGTTTATATCTTTCAGGAGGTAGAGAGAGTGAGAGTGAGAGAGAAAAATAAGTACCCTCAATGTAGACTCATGCCGTAACTCCCCCATCCACACCATGATCTCAATCAGCAAAGGTGTGCATAGATTGATCTGAGAACTGAGCCCTGATCTTCTATATGGCTTCCAGCATTGTAGAGCTGTGTGCTATAGTTGTACCACTGTGGCCTCAAAATACAGCAAGACAGAGGTCAAGTTGTTGAAATGGAGACTTGCTAGGATGAGAGTTGGCACAGGGTGGCCTGAAGGGCTCTAAGTTCACAGCTGGCCTTTGTGAGGAAGCCTTAGTAAGCTTCAATAACCTGGAGCACTTGACCCACGGGAAGTCTGTCGCGTATCCCTGGTATTAAAGGAGCCTGTGAGGCATTGCGTGGCCAGTCCACAATCTACAGCCTGGCAGCAGGAAGGATGGACTTTGGGCTACCCCTTTTTTCTTTCTCCTGGCCTTCTGGCTTTTCCTTAGTCTAAATACCATAGGCACAAAGAGCTATCTGGTCTGTTATGGGCATCTCTGGCCACTATTATCTCTGCAGTTCCTTGGATTCCTGATTTGCCCCTTCTTTCAAGGCCAGAACTGTGGGGATGCCCCTGGAGAGAGCTATGTATGTTTTCTTTATTCTTTAATTATTAAGGTCTCTTTATTCTCCTCAATCTTAGTGTCTGTCAAGGGAATGGTTTCTGTGAGTAGACTTCATCTTATATTTGTGACCAGTGTCCAAACCACGCATAGCAAAACAGAGCTGTAAGTGTAATCATAGATGTCCTTTGATCTTATGTGACGGTATTATTTATTTGTTTATTTTAAAAGAATTATTTATTTAGCATTATTATTATTTTTAAAGTTGCTACAGGGAACATGTGTACTCACCAGAAAGAGAATGACAGAAGAAGAGAGAGGGGGAGAGAGAGAGGAAGAGTGAGAAAGTGAGAAAGCAAACTGCCAGGTTCAGGACTTAAACTGTGGTCGACGGTGTGGGAGTCCAGCGCCTTAAGCCCCAATGTGATGGTGTTATTAGCGACAACATAAATGACAATAAAGCAAAGGTCAATGATTGTTTATAGCACTTACTGAAAGCTTTTTCCAGCAAGCACGTTTTCATTCTTTAGTGTGTATTTTAGTCACAGGACTGTTACACAACATTAAGTCAAAATTTCATTGCGTTTTACAGATTATTTTTCTCTATTTCCCATAATTTTCTCTGTGTGAGTGCATCATCCAATCTTTTCCTTTTTCTTCTTCAGTTTAAGGATTTATTAATACATGTAAGAAAGATTGTGCCAGGTTACAGTCCTTCCTCTGCCCCCTTAGAATGTGCATTCTGCATCAAGGAAACCTATAGGGAGACTCTGGGAAATTTCCAGGACAAAGAAAGCAAACCTTGAATCTATCCACGCCCTCACACAGCTTTGCAGAGCTCCCTAGTGATTAGCTTTTGGGGCAATAATGACAATGGTTTCCTTTGCATACCGGAGTTATGCACTTTATATCTTCTTTCACATACCCAACTGGTTGGTGGGAAGCCCCCCAGTTTTTCTGGCTGGACAGATACAAATATTGCTCCTCTCTAGAACCCCAAAAACTACAAATCTGCACAGATTAATCTGATCTTCAGATTTGTGTCTCAGTGTTACTGCATTTAGGTGGGCAGAGAGAAGAGTTCTATATACCCGTGTATTTATATGCAATATACCTGTGTATATAACAAGTGTATACCAGTTTCCTCAAGGAAAGCAAAAGCTCCCTGTATTCTGTCAACTTGCATTAAGGAGTGTGCCATGTAGGTTAGCTTGGACCTAGTCACTCTTCAGATTCAGAACTTTACAAACGAGGTCAGGTTGAAAGTCGGTCTATTTGAAGTGTACTGTTCTTGATCAGGGTTGAGAAGTCTCCCCAAGATTCTTAGGTTTCTTTAAGTGCTTACGGAGTGACAGGACTGATGGAACTATTGGAGGACTGACATGAGATAGATGACATTTTTCCAAGTGCAGTTCACCCAGGCAGGGTTGATTCCAAATGTCAAATACCAGAGAATCATAACTCATGTGTGTTTTCAAGAGAAAAACACTTTCAAGGACAATTGACTGTTATTCCAACAAAATTACAGTCCAATTTTTAGCTCTACAAAATTCTGATCTTCCTTTCATCTCTTGTAAGCAATAAGGGTTACAGTAAGACCAAGACCACAGGCTGCGAGTATAAGATAAATGACAGTCCACCATGCCTGCTGGAGAATATAGAGAGGACATTATTTATTTTATGCAAAAATAGTTATAACTCTTATATGTGCTCAAATCTATTTTGCCCCAAAAGATAAATAGCCATTTTTTTTTCTTTCTGAAAGGTAATTAATAGTTTCTTATCTTTATTTCCCTTGTCCAAACTAAACCACTAGCAGGGTAGAAGAAGAACATGGGCATGTTTGATATGTTAACTATAAGGTTATGGTATTAAAACATGTAGACCAAATACAGTGGCCTTAAAAATTCTGAAATTCTGGCAGGAAGCATGGTGGTTGGGGCACTGGACTCCTACATAGCTGACTGTGGTTCAAGTCCCAAACCTGATGGCCTAAAGATCACAACAAATAAATAGATAAAATAAATAGATAGATAAATAAACAAAAAATAAACGTTAAAAAATTGAAATCTGGGCCAACAATAATCACAGAAGGACACAGTCACTGCAAAATATTCAAGAAGTAACCCTTTCCATTTGTTTATTATCCATAATTTAAATGAAGAGAGTTTTTGTTACTTTGTTTTTCAACTGAATATAGGAAGTGCTAGGTGAACGGACTGGGTACACAACCATAATATGAATATTTTTTTTAAAAAATAATTATCTTATTTAACTTTATTTATTCTATTTTAATTTGACCAGAGAGGGAGGGAGGGAGGAAGGGAGGGAGAGAGAGAGAGAGAGAGAGAGAGAGAGAGAAAGTGAGAAAGCAAGCCACCAGGTCTGGGACCTGAACTGCGGTTGGCCATGTGGGAGTCATGTGGGAGTCCGGTGCCCTTAACCATCATGCCACCTGCCTGCCCCACATGAATATCTGGAGACCAAGCTGTGTGCAGTGCTTTTACAAAGCCATAAATATGCCACACAAAGAAGCTTGTTGGTGTGTGCTTCTACTGGGTCCTCATAAGCCTGCTTCACTTGCCTAGTTAATATCGTAAACTCAGAGATGGAGAGCAGTAACAAACCTGAGAGGAGGTTCCCAAGAGACAAGCTGGCATTACTGGAGAATTTCTTGCTAATGTAGCCATGAGGGGAATGAAGTCCTGACAAGGAAGCAAAGGGAAGTTTTCCTGCTTCCCAGTTTTGGGATACCCTGGCTTGGACTTCTAGTCATGTTTTCTGAAGTTGGGAGGATTCCTCTTGTTTTTCTTTTTCTTGGGCAAACCTTGGTTCCAGTGTTTTCCATCAAGTCTGGTGATTTCATCTTCCCAGTAAATTTCAATGTTCCCAGCCAGTTGATTTTTTTTTTTTTTTAATTTAGAAATTTAAAGCTAAAGAATTTTTCTTATTTTATGCTGGATGCTCACTTTTTAAGTTCTTGATGGCTCAAATTCTGTCCTCCTGTCTACTTCTCAGGATGGAAGTCTGCGGGTAATCCATTGCCCTATTCAAATCCCCTCTCATACTTTTTAAAACTTTTATGTACTTACTGGGTTGTTGGGAAAGTCAGGACGCATTTCTTTGCATACAAAAACATAGAAAAATATGTCATGACTTTCCTGATAACCTAATATTTCTTCTGAGAAAGAGATATACTCTCAACAGGGTCTTAAAGCCATGACCCACCTCGTCTCACCCCAGATCAGAGGCATACTTATGCCTGCAGGCTTAGGGTGGGTCTAGGAAGTGAACTCAGGGCCTTTGCCCATGTGGGTCCAGTTGCATTACTGCTGTGCTATCACCTCTCCTCCCCTGTGTCTTACAATCGGTCACTGCTTCAAACACACAACTGGATGCCTGGCTCTTCTCTAGCTGCCAGTTTGCTTCTCATAGAACAAGCTGGCTCTTTCTCACAACTGGGTACTGGTGAGTAGAACTAGGGGCCGGAGGAGGAGGGCGCTTCTCTCCATATTCTGCTAGGAAGTCAGCAGCCTCTGTTCCACATTTACCTTTCCCCTCTGCTGCCTTCTCAAAACCATTTGCCTGCCCTCCCTGCTCCTCCCCACCTCTTCCTCCCTGTGTTCCTGCTTTAGTTGATAGCTGGATTCTAGAATCTCTCCACCACAGGCCCACGCTCTGCCTGCATTTGTTCACTAATCCTGAACTTCCACACAGCATGCGACTTGATGAACTGACTATGCTTTGGGAGTGGCACAAACTAGATGTGATTATTCCAAGTGGCTGGCCTTTGCAAGCTCCAAATTGTATTTTGCTAATCACTTTTTTTTTAACCTCAATTTTTTTCAACCCCTTGAGTGTTTTAAGAGGAAATTTAATCCATTTATTTCTGGTTGATTTGCAATTGCAGTAACTCATCAGAACCTTGTGTTGTAAGACTTATTTGATGTTCAAGAAGCCTTATGAACTTTTTCACAGAACGTTAGAAACATTCTTCCTAGAATCGGAAAGTGGCCTTTGACTAGCTTCAAATCAAGTTCTGCATGACACTGTGTCATTTCAGTTCAAGATCTAAATTAGCTAACAGGTGTTTTCTTACCCCTATTAAGCAATTGTCCAGTCTATAACTTGGTTATTAAATTCCCACAGAAGATATTTAATTAGAGAAGATGGCTTGTTCCTGGAGCGCAAAGCCTTACCCTGTGTCAGCAGTTATAGGATGAGGTACAGGAGGAAGCTTCCAGAGGATGGCTTGAGAATTTGAACCCTTAATGATCATTTGTGAATTGCTATGAACAAGAAGAATTCCAGATCTGACATGGCAAATTCTGATAAAAAGTTTTAGACATGTCCACACATGTCAGTGAAGATATTACATAGAGTGTGTATGGCATTAGGTTTTTAGGGATGGAAGCTACTTTAAGTGGAGCTGCCTGTGGAAGCGAGGTATAGACTATTGGAATGGCAGCTGGAGTTTTCATTTCCAGAAAGCGAGGTACTTGAGAATAGTTTTACTGGCTGTTGCTTTGCTAGCAGGGGGGAAATACACACTGAGTGAAGCATAAACTGGATGTTGGTATGCCTAGATCCACTGAGAGGGTGCAGATGAGGCATTAGCTGCAGAGGGAAAGGCTGGGGTAGCAAAGGTCCATCTGAGTGTTCTCTGGGGAAATGTGTTTCTAGTGGTGCTGGTACCATATATGGCCATGGGATCCAAAACAGCCTGTATCTAATGCTCAGTCTGCAGAATCTGCATGGAGAGTAGGGCTTGTTATGGCCGATATGCAGCTGTTATGTACAGTATGAGCTGGGTCCATTCTGATTGGTCATTCTTCATATCATCAGTGGTTAATTATCTTGCAGCCTTCTCTTTCGATTGATAATTTGTAAGCCCATCCTCTACACACCTGATATACAGAGATGGGGTTCCAGAGCAATCACAGCATAGGGTGCTTTGGATCAGTTCTGATACAATTATGTGTCTTTCATCAGAACAGTGAAATACAGAATACAAGGCAGGGGGCACATCAGAGAAGATTCTGAGAGAAAAACAGCAAAATAATAAAGAAAAGAAATCCAGTTCTGTAACAGGAGCCCAGCCCCAGGACTCTCAGACTCGCCCCATCCCTAATTGAAGTACAGAGATGTGAATCTTCTGTGGAGCCAGATAAGACCCTTTTCTCCAAGGAACAAAGGCTGCTGGATGTGCCAAACATGATAAGAAGAGGAGTCATTTGGAGAGTTGGGGAGTCTCTCAGAAGTGGTAGGAAGCACAGCCTTATCACCTGAATCCCTCTCCTTCTCACCACATTTCTAAGTCCTACATACTCCTTTAGTCCCGCTCACGGCTCACCTTCCCAAAAGCCATCCACGGTCTCTCAGTCTATGTGGTGCCCTGTTTGTCTCTCCACCCTGGACACACAATGTCCATGAAGTCTATTGATGTTTCCTTGCACTGGTAGCCTCCTTTTTATAGATGTATGTCTCCTCCAGTTACGTGGTTATGTTCTAAAGACTTAGGGTTTTATCTGCATTGCTTTGATTTCTTTATGGCACCGAGTAGAGAACTTTCATTGACTGCTGGTATGAAGGGGGCTCTGAGGCTCCTTGAGTTTCCTGACCCCTAAAATTTCCACATGAGACCACACTGAATAGTTTTTGGAGGAATTTTTGAGTTGAATATGAAAATGTACTGAGCCAGCCAGTGGCATGGTGGTTAAGGTGGCTGGATCTCACATGGCCAACTGTGTGGTTCAAATCTACGACCCCGACGCTTGAAAAACATGTCAGGCATGTGTGCATGCATGCCCCAAATCCCAAAAGGTGAAATGGCTGAGAAGGATTGCAGTATACCAATTCCCCATGGGGGAAAGATGTGATTTCTTTCTTTCCTTTTTTTTCTTCTTTCTCTCTCTCTTTCTCTCTTCTTTCTTTCTTTCTTTCTTTCTTTCTTTCTTTCTTTCTTTCTTTCTTTCTTTCTTTCTTTTTTCTTCTTTTTTTCTTCTTCTTTTCCTTCTTTCCTTTTTTCTCTTTCTCTTCTATTTCTTTCTTTCTTGTTTTCTCTCTCTCTATCCAGTAAGTGCACATGCCCTCTGGCAAATTAAAAAATGAAAAAGAAAGAAAGACAAGAGAAAACATACTTCGGCCTCCAGAGGAAGAAGCCAATGGAAAGGCATAGACCAGGGCTATAGCAGAAACACGAATCTGAGAGCTGTCCTTGACTGGTAGGGGTGGGGGTTGGGGTGAGAAGTGTTTTTGATGGTGGGTGTAGAGAAAGGAACATACATGTGCGTCCTGCACATTAGAAGAACTTGAATTTTTGACAGAACAAAAGTAAGCTGATGTTTTTTTTATATCAGGTTTTTTTTTTATATCAGTAAGCTGATTTTTTGATCAAGCAATATGAGGCAGACTTGGATTTTTGTCTTCCCTCCCTGGAGCTTCCTTTTCTTCTTTCTGCTAACCTCATCCAAATAAGAACACAGATCAGCAACATGGTGGGTGTTAGATATAGTCTCCTTGTCTTCTTTCCTTTCTCTATAGACAAGAACACAAGCCACCCAAACAAAAGATCATGTTATTAAGTTAGCAATCCCATAATTTAATCAAACTCTACTTAAAGTATGCATTTTTATTCAATGAAATTTGCCCAATCACAGGTCTAGGTCACCAAACCCCACAATCTATATATAATGCCACTTCCTTATTAGCTTATTTTATATTTAATTTTACTTATTATTTTTTTTTCCCGGGGGAACATGTGCTTGCTAGGGAGAGAGAGAAAGAGAAAGAACATCCCATGAGGGATGGTCATGCTGCAGTCCCTTCTCCATTTCTCCCTACTTTTGAGATTTTGGGCACACACATGCATGTACCTGGTATGTTTTTGAAGCCACTGGGTCTGGAATACTAACCACCAGTTGGCCATGTGTGAACCAGTTTCCTTAACCAACACACTACTGGCTGACCCTCACACAATTTCTATTGCACTTGTAACTCCACATAAATTCTGTATCAGCGATTGTCTCTATCTAGAAAACTGTACCAAAAGCTAACGTGTTATAAAACACACATAAAGCAAGACAAGCTTGCCAGACAGTGTGTGTAGCCAACTATATCATTAGCTGTCTTGTATGTCACTTAGAAGTCTCATAAAATGGCAAGAAAATACATGTTGGGTTTGAGATGTAGCTGTTAATTTGGACTTGGGCAAGGTCAGAGGTATCTTTGGGAAGGAAAATTGCTTGGAATTCTTTGAGGAAGGGATTGGAGATGAGAAAACTAAATCTTGTGCAGACAATGTTCATGAACAGTTAGCTCTGAAAAAGAGAAGACCAACAGGCTCATAAGAGTTTTATATTACTTTGTAACCTTTTTCCCTCTGTGCTACTTTCTGCCATATTGCCAGACTTGCTCATTCATTCACTTGCTTCTTTCACCCAGGTTCTGATCCATCCTCCCAATCTTGTTCTCCAAACCAGATCAGACCCTGACCCTCATTTTGTGCTGCCACTTCCCAGTGTGATTAGCATGCTCCATCTTGGGATCATGCTCATCAGAGTGATCTGCTAAACCCAGGGCTCCATCCTTAAAGATGAGAAAATCCAGAGGGAGCTTCAAAATTAGCTTTCTTTTTCTTTAAAATATTTTTACTCAAATACAAACACTGATGTGGGTTTCTACCTTCACTACTCTTCATATGAGAAAACAATAGAAAATATTGTTCTCCTCTTATCTACCAAATGTCCAAGAGCTGTATGTCTCTGTGTTCATGTTTTTTTTTTTTTTTTTTTTTTTTTTTTTTTTTTTTTTGGTGTGTGTGTGTGTGTGTGTGAGAGAGAGAGAGAGAGAGAGAGAGAGAGAGAGAGAGAGGAGACTAAATGTACAGACTAGAAAAAGAGAGAGAGAAGAGAGAATCGGTCAATTATCTTGGTCCCAAATTGGAATTTCAGCTTATGTAAGAGCATCTTGCATCCTCAAATTCAATTTCAGGCCAAAAGTTACTGTGTAAGATATACCAGCTATTTGTGCTTTTTCTTTTCTTCTCTTTTCTTCTCTTTTTTTTTTCTTTTCCTTTCTTTTCTTTCTTTTTTATTATATGAAAGAGTCCATGGAAAATGGAATTAAAATGAGTTTATTTTGTTACAAAAATTTTTGAAATGCAGTCATAGTTTTTCTTTTCATAATGTACATTTTCCATGAACTCTTTGAAGATCCATCAGATAATTGTTCTAATAAATTTTCCATTAATCTTAAGTTTTCTGAATACACAGTCATAAGCACTAGGTGATTTTTCTTCTTCCTTCCCAAGAATCATATGTTAACTTTTGTTTCTTGTTTAATTTAAATTGCTTGGATTTCAGAGACATGTTAAATAAAATAAGAAAGAATGGACATTATTTTCTGTTCCTAGATTTTCATGTTCCAGAAGAGATTATGAAACTGGGATTGATTAGTATCAATATTCTTTATTTTGTTACTGAAATATACACTTATTCTCAGTAGAGATATTTTACCCCCATAGGTTATGTGTACTCACCAAGGAGAGAAAAAGACAGTGAGAGGGAAAGTGAGAAATCATCCCTGACAGGAGATGCCCATGCCACAATCCCTTCTCCTCCTGGGATTTAGGGCACTCATGCACATGTGCCTGGCATGATTCTTAAGCCATTGGGTCTGTGACTCAAAGTACCTTAACAAATATGCTACCTGCTAGCCCCTTCTTTTGTGTTGTTTTAATATAAAGAATGACTACTGCTTTTTCAGGATCTACTATAATGATAATAAGATTTTCTCCTTGAATTTACTATAATAAATTATAAATGGAGTTTCTAATCCTAAACTATTTTTATGCCCTTAGAATAAATTCAACTTTTGCACAAATGCTTGTTTGTTGCTTGTTGTTTAATTGAGCTTGTTTAAAAATGTTTGAACAGGACCAGGAGATGACATAATGGTTACATCACTGGACTCCCATATAGTGAACTGTGGTTCAAGTCTCGGACCCGGTGGATTAAAACTCACACCAGGCATGTGTGCGTGTGTGTCCAAAATCTTGAGAGGAGAATGGAAGAAAAGGGATTGCAGTGTGGCCATCACCTCGGTGAGTGATTTCCTGATTCCTCTCTTTCTGTCTCACCAACAAGCTCATGCGCCATATAACGAAAATCTCTTTTAAAAAGAAAGTTTTAGAGGGACCAGCAGTTAGCATAATGGCTATGTCGCTGGACTCCCATGTAGTCAACCGCGGTTCGTGTCCTGGACCTGGTGGCTTAAAACTCACGCTGGGCGCATGTGCGTGCGTGCCCAAGATCCTGAGAGGAGAATGGAGGAGAAGGGATTGTGGTGTGGCCATTCCCCCTGGGGTGATTTCTCGCTTTCTGTCTCTCCGTCTGTCTCTGTCTATCTGGTGAGCGCACGCGCCCTATAGCAAAAGAAACTCTTAAAAAAAAAAGTTTTAGAATATTTAAGATAATTAATTTATTATCCATGCTTACTAAAGAATGTTTATATTTTCTTTCTTCTATTACATTGCTGAATTTTATTATAATAGGTATGCTATAATCCAATAGATTTTTCCTCATATTTTGCCAAGTACTAGGTTATATTAGTTAGGGAAATACTAGCTAGCTGCTACAGTAAACAATGCCCAAATCTCAGAGATGAAATACAATATGTTTGTTTGTTTGTTTATTTATTTATATTTTTAAAAGAGGATTTTGCTATAGGACACATGTGCTCATTGGAGAGACAGAGAGAGACAGAGAGACAGAAAGTAAGAAATCACCCCCCAGGGGGGATGGCTATGCCACAATCCCTTCTCTTTCAGTCTCCTCTTGGGGTTTTAGGCATGAACACAGACGTGCCTGATGTGAGTTTCAAGCCACTGGGTCTGGGATTTGAACCCGGTCGACTAGGTGGGAGTCCAACAATGTAACCATTATGCCATCTACTGGTCCTCAATGTTTTTTTTTTTTTTTTTTTTTTTTTTTTTTTTTAAGGTGTCTGTGCTACTGCTTTTGTTTCAAGCTCTTGTAGGTAGTGTTTTATAATTTTTCATTAGAAAATTGCAATTTCCTTTTTCTTTCTTTCTTCCTTCTTTCTTTCTTTCTTTCTTTCTTTCTTTCTTTCTTTCTTTCTTTCTTTCTTTTTCTTCCATAAGCAAGAGAGACAAAGGAGGAGGAAGAGAGAGAAATAGACAGGAAGCAGCATCCCTGATAGGGACTTGATTTTACAGTTCACCGCTAGTTTCAGCCAGCCTGGAGTTATGGGTATATGTGTGTATGGTATGGTCAGGAAGGTCTCTGAACACGAACCCAAACTCTTCCCAAGTGGCCCGCTGCACAGAGCATGGTGTCTTACCATTGTGCCATAGTCCGGTCCTTACTTTTCCATTCTGTTTCCACTATTATTAATGTCAAGCTTTAAGTAATATTAACTGGTCTCCCTGATGAAGAAAGTAATTGTGCTGACCTCTTCTCACCTTTCCTGTCATCACTCTCCTACTTTAATGCACAGCTGGCCCAGAGCAGGTGCTCAGTGAATGCCTGACTAAATGAATAATGAGAAGAAGGAGGCATGTGATTCCTTGGGCATTCTCAAGCACCAACTATATAGTGTATACATTCTTTCGTGCACCACCTTCGGATAGATAGTGAATGTATCCTTGTCTCCATAGCAAATTCATTGGCACAATGCCTGCTGTAATTCTAAACACTCAAAGGGCTCCATGTGTACTTAGAGAATGAATAAAAATTGCTCATGAGAAAAAAAATCCCTCTTCCATTTTACTGGTAAGACATTAGAAGTAAAAATATTTATGACTGTCTTGTTCTCACTCTGTTGCTTCTTGTCTAGGATAGTAATGGTGAGGGGAAACTTTTGTCCAGTCTAACCCCGACTGAAGAGTGTGTCAGTTTCATAAATTGTGCAAATGGAAGAAAATTAGGAAATACTGAATGACAGCTAATGTCTAATGTAAAACAAGAATTATTCCTAGCCTCTGGAGATGGAAACTTGGTACATTTTGCATACCCCCATCATCTTCACACTGCAAATCATAATTTGCTGTTTATAGTGGAATCGGGCAGTGATCAACTATCCTGGTTTGTCAGGAATTGGGAGATTTCCCAAGATGAAGTTCTTTTAGTGTTAAAACCAGGGAAGTCTTAGGCAAACCATTGCATAGTCTCCACAGAAGATAGGATTTACACATTAAATACTTTTTAAGTGGTGTGAGAGGGTTTCTATAAATGGTTTAATTCAGATAATATTTACACACGTTGAGAATTAGGGTACCCACATTGCTCAATTGCCAGGGAACTGACCCATCCTGTCTTGGGGCTTTGAGACCACGTTGCAATCCATAGACTCTCTCTGACTCTGGGCTGCTGTCATCAGAAATGCCAAACATTTAACAAAAGTGCCAAGTCACTGGACCCATGGGGTTAGCTCATTTCGAAAACGGAACTGGACTTTCTACCAAGAACCAGAAAAATGTTGAAAACATAAAACAACAAAAATCTGTGGTGTGTTTGTAAAACCCAAGACTGTAACCTTGATCTAAACCAGACTGTTCTCTGCCTGGCTCCCTCTCTTTTTCCCTTAATTAAGCTAACTGGAAAGGCAAGGCTTTCATCAGACCAAGACGGCAATCTTTCTACTCTAATCTCTAGGACGAAACAGAGAATCTGGTCTGGAATTGAATTTGAAATATTAAAGAAAAATGACTACCAGCTTAATGCTGTCACTGTCCTGTGTTTATTTTTCTTTCTTTTATGTCTGATGTCAAGGAGAAAATAATATCATCTGCTGGAAATTTGAGCATGCTTGCATTTTGAGATAATTAGAATTAATGGTGGAGGGCCAAGTTAGCACCAAACAATCCCTGTGCTTCCCATGTGTGTAAAACATCTTGTAATGACTTTCACTTAATCTGGAAGCCTGGCAGGCTGCCGCAAACCACCTAGATCCAGGCAGCCAAGTTCCTTTTTCAAGAAGAAAAATTTATAGGTTGGAAGTTAGAAATTGGGGCATCGGTAAAATAGTCAGGGTTCTGCAAATTGTTTTATCCATTGAGGTGTTTTCCTTCTTTCACGTTTCTTCCTTTTCCAGCCTGGATGTCAGTGTTTCCAGCACACGTAGTGGTGATCCTGCACTTCTAGCCACGGTAAAGGCAGAGGAGGGGCTGGAATGAATTTTCCTTAAGCATCTGCAAACCCAGGGAGCTCTATTCTGAGTGATCATCTGTGAGATCCATTCAGTGAGGAGACCCAGACACAATGGCCATTTGTTGTGGGAAGCAGTAGTCGACAGGATGTTTGACTTTTCTGTAGACTGTTTTGCCAACGGTACACACAGTCTCTGGGATTCATACATAAGAATCTCTTGTTTAACATCTTTGTGGGCCAACCCCATAGCACAGTGGTTAAGTGCTGTGCATAAAAAGCTGGATCCCACATGGCCGACCTTAGTTCTAATTCTGAGTCAGGTGACTTGAAAAACACACCGGGCCCTGTGTATGTGTGAGCATGTGTGTATGCACAAGATCCTGATGGGATGGAGGCATGACCACGCTCCATTGTGGAGTTCTCGCTCGCTCTCTTTCTCTCGCATGCATGTGTACCCTCTGGCAACTAAAATTTAAAAAATATTTTAGTAGCCTCTCATCACTCATGGGGAAAAGTCCTAACTCCTTTGGTATGAAGCTCAAGGCTTATCTTTAAGTCTTTAGCTTTATTTTCCTACTGTCCATCTCTCAAACCACAGGTCACAGATATGGAACACCTCGCAGTTTCTTGAACATGTGGTGCTGCGCCATGTACCTGCACTTGCCCAAACTTCTGTTCATGTTATGTGTAATCTAGCACTTGGTATCTAGTAGGTACTTGATATGTTTATTGGGCGAATGAATTTAAAAACACAACTCAAACATCACTTTCTCTGACTCCCTGAAATGTACCAGGATTCCATTCTCTGTGTTTCCATAGTTTTTGGATGAATTGTTAGCACAGTGATTTGCAGCTAGGCACTATTTTTCCTCCAAGGAACATTTTTCAATGTCTGAAGATGTTTTCTGCTGTCACATTAGAAAAGTGCTACTGTCACCTGGTGGGTAGAGGTCAGGGATGTTGCTAAATATCCCATGAGGCATAGGATAGCCCCACAACAAAGAAATATCTGGCCCCAATACTAATAATGCTGAGGTTGAGAAACCCTATTTAGCAGAACTCATCTTTGAATAACCATCTCCTCTATTGGACAGTAAGCTCCTTGAGGTCAGGATCTGTATCTTAATTAGTCACTGTGCAATACAATGACTGGCAGGGACTAGAGTGTTAATGAGTGTTACGTGGAGAACAAAGGAGCAGTGCACTGCAGAAGCACTAGTGACCAGCCTCTGGGAAATTATAAAAAATAAAGATAAGGCATATGAATCCAATCTGAGTTTTAAGCTCAAATGAGTTGCCCAGTTTCAAGATGATGGCATTCTTCCATTCCAAAGACTTTCTTTCCAGTGATCCACAAGCATGCCAGCAGTTCCACATTGACAAGTACCTTCTGCTATAGGAGAAATAGCTTCTACCTCACTGCAGTTTCCTCAGCCCCTAAAAATTCACACTAAAGGTTGACATTCTATTTTCATGCCAACACTCAAAATCATGGTCTCTTTGCAACTGGTGTCAGCTACAGCATTTCAGAGTACCCCATAAAGAGTCCTCACTTGGGAGCTTTCAGAAGTGCTGTTTTGATACCTCCTCCATGAGTATTCTCTTGGACTCCAGCCCATTGTCAGGGAAACCATTTAAAAAGGCAACTTGGAAGCCCACCCACATGATCCCGGCACCTCTTTCTTCTTGTGGATGGTATTAGACTAAAAATTGGTCTTTTTTTTTTTCTTTACCCATCCCTCTGACTAAATAACTGGCTTATGTTTAGAATAAGAACTCAAAGCAAAATGTTCTAGCCGTGAAGTTTGTATTTCTCAGAAGCTTTGCAAGAACCTCTTCTTTGCATCACAATTCCTCCAAAGAACTGTAATTTGCTTGGAAACAGAGTTGGCTTTCGTCATAATGAAAATGTGTGGGGTATGATTTTCATTTAAGGTTTGTCCTCCCAGGAGTGTCCAAGGCATCTATGAAGAATTATCCCACATCACTAAATATTTAAGGTGGGATTACCCTTACCAACCAATAAAATCATGTATATTTCTGTGTAGATTCCCATGAAAATTAATTTCACTTCATATGGGTGAAATTTTTCCATCTTTTCCTGAGAGAATTTTACCCAGTGGTCTTCTTGAAATGTGAATTTATTATGTTGAAGATTATGCATTTGCTTTAATGAAATAATTTATGAAGCTTAGTTAACATATTTTGCAATAGCCTTTTGCTTTATTTAAAAGGTTCACAATTATTACTTACTCTGGTGTGCAACAATGGATGGAACTCAAGGAAGCGTAACACTTGAAATCTGCATTGTAGCCAAACAGCTCAGGATGACGGTGCCAAGATGCAAATACATACACGTGAAATGGGGCGATACAAGGTTGAACATATGGTTGAAGGGTAGAGAAATGAAGCATTCAGAAAATTAGGAACATATAAGTGTGGATGAAAGTTCCCAGAGAAACAGCATCATAGAATTAGGATCAATGAATGTCTTTTCATACCTTCTTGGTGTTTTGTTTCTTTATTTTAGAACCAACAGAGCAGTCAGATGTTGAATTGGTTTATTGTGTGTCTTCCTTGTTCTCTAACATCACCCACTTGGAGAGGCAAAAGCCATGGCTACCCATCTCTGGGTCTCTATGGCAGACAGCAGTGTCAGCTATCTGGTTAGTAGTTAAAGTGAAGGAAACATTGAACTATGGGTGGTGTTACCTTCTTAGGTATACACTAGGCAAAAGTGCCCATTGTAAGGATATTAAAAGAAACAAGACCCCAAAGAATCTATCCTATCCCATAGTGGAGAATCCTGCGGTTGACAAAGGCACCATCAGCTGCAGATCTGCAAGTGTGAGTCGGCGCCATCTGACTTTCTTTCCATTACAGTGGAGTCCAATTGCTTTTGTGCCCTTCTGAAGTTATAGAGGGTGATTGCTTGACCCTCCCCCACCCCGCTAAAAATAGTTTATTCAGCTTTATTCTCTCATCCCTGTTCTCAAAATGACTAAATTCAAAATATTTTAAAAGCCACATTAAAAATAAAGTCAAAATCCGCAAGTCAGTACCTTCATCTCTTTCTTCATGGCCTAATTCACAACTCCTTTAGAGTCTGGAATTTACTCCAAGGCAATTCTGAAAATATTCTGTGTTTAATTGCAGTTTGTAGTTTGAGATCATTATTTGTGCTCATGAATTGCATTGAATTTACACATAAATTTTACTTGTCTAATTTACTAATTACTGAGAAGGAGTAATGTGGCGGCATCTTAGTCTAGGAAAAATATCTCAAACGCTTTTGCACACGTTTCACATTTGGTATAACCTAAAACACATTTCCCCACAAAACTTTTTCCCTTAACTCTTAAACCCCTGAGTATTTCAATGGAAACGTAATACTTTTTATCTGGATTCATTTACACTCTCATTTACTCATCAGCATGGTGTTTTGTAAGAGATATTTAATATTCTCCAAGAGCCCCTTTTTTCTCCTGCACATTTCAAAGTTTTTCCTGTAGGAAATACTGAGTTCCAAGCCATAAATTGAGTCTGAATCCAGAAAACAGGAGTTGGGGGAAGCCATAAATTCCAAATGAGTTCCAAGGGGCAGCAATCTTAACTGCCCATTATATGTATGATGTGGTTACCGAGATGAGAACTGAGTACCCTGAGTGAAGAGGACCTTTTCAATGTGGTGTTATTAACTTTGTCTCAGTGCTCATGCTTGGGAATCTTCACTCTCACTGTGTTGAGGCGGACAGCTTCTTATTTTCAGGAAACAGGTGTACAAGTATGGAATCCTCTCTGGGAGAAATCAGCTTTCCACCGTGTGACTTTCTTCTCCAGGAACTGGAGGGCCAGCGCCATGAGTGAGCCGCCCATCACAGTGGCCGAAAGGTACTCCAACTCTAAAGACTCCCTAAGCCACACCAGGCAAACTGGACCAATCACAGAATGCGGTATGCAACCTGAGTAGACAACTGCATGGTGCCTAATGACATTACCTCTTACCAACAAGTAACTGCTTTGGGACCATCATCTCAGTTACCTAATCCTTGGCCTGTTCTTTTTATTCTTTCTTTCCTCTATGTCGATTGTGGCCTCCATGTCTTCTTTGGTTTTAAAAATTACTTTATTTTAATAAGTCAATATTTGTACACTTTAGATTGTGCCACTAGACCGGGCTGATAATTTGTCTGTAGAGTTGACAGATGTCACATTAAAAACTTACTTCCTGGGCCAGAAGGTGGCATTGTAGTTAAGGTGCAGGATACCACATGGCTGACTCCATGGTTTAGTCCCAGACTTGGTGGCTTGAAAGTCACACCAGCTGCGTGTGCTTGCCCCAAATCGTAAGAAGAGAATGGAGGAGAAGGAATTGTGGTGTGGCCATCCTCCCTGGGGGTGATTTTTCACTTTACCTCTCTCTCTCTCTTCTTCCCTGTCTCTTTCCAGTGAGAGTGCATGCTCTATGGCAAACTCTTTTTTTATATAATTAATTAATTATTATCATAATCTTGTTTATATTACGTTGAATCACATATAACTTTACAGCGTATTACATTTCTTTTTCCAGAAGGAATACCATGCATATCAGTCAATACAAAGACATTACAATCCCTATCATCATCATCAAATAGCTTTTCATTATTTTTTCCAGATTATTATTATTATTCCAATTTTTTTTTTTATTTATTATTATACCATTATTATTTTTCAGTTTGATCAGAGAGAGAGAGAGAGGAAGTGAGAAAGCAAGCCACCAGGTCCGAGACTTGAACCGTGGTCGACCATGTGGGAGTCCAGCGCCTTTAACCACCACACCACTTGCCAGCCCCCTCCAATTTTTTTTTTTTTGAAGACGTTTTTGCTATAGTGCATGTGCACTTGCCAGAAAGACAGAGACAGAAAGAAAGTGAGAAATCACCCCCCCAGGGGGAATGGCCATGCCGTAATCCCTTCTCCTTCATTCTCCTCTCAGGATCTTGGGCATGCACGCACACGCACTCTGCGTCAGTTTAAGCCACCGGATCTGGGACTTGAACCGCAGTTGACTACATGGGAGTCCAGTGACATAGCCATTATGCCAACTGCTGGTCCCTCCAATTATTTTTTAAACATTCAATCACTACTTATCATTTTGTTTGTAAAAAGACTTTACCCAACATGAAACACTTCTTAGACCAAGAGAGTTGAGAATATCATACACATTTTCATCAATGGGTAATAAGCCATTTCTGTGTCCCACTAATGTCATGCCTCTCTATTTGTTCTCTTGCTATCCTTCTCCATACTCTTTTCTTCTTCCACCCCATTCCACACTGTCTTCATCATCAATAACTATTTTCACTGCTTTTATTATAGCACACTCTTAAAAAGAAAAACAGAAATAAAAAACTTACTTTCTGTATGTAATCTGTTCATGACCTCTCCCAAGTCTTTGTGTTTCTAAAATTATCAAACAATTCCTATACTTGATTCACTTGGGTCATGGGGGACTGGTTTTCACATATCACAGCATGGTTCTAAATATTCTTTTCCAATCTGAATGTTTGAAACTTTTTTTTCTTGTGGTTGTGTGACAAGCACATCCCAACACCTTAAGAACTCAAAACAAGTAAGTTTCTCTTTTCTGACTATTTAGTTTTTTTTTTTTTTTTTTTTTTTTTTTTTTGGGAGAGGTTTTTCTCTATAGGGCGCGTGCGCTCGCCAGACAGACAGAGAGAGACATAGAGATAGAAAGCGAGAAATCACCCCCCAGGGGGGATGGTCACGCCGCAATCCCTTCTCCTCCATTCTCCTCTCGGGATCTTGGGCACGCACGCACACGCGCCCAGCGTGAGTTGTAAGCCACCGGGTCCGAGACGCGAACCGCGGTCGACTACGTGGGAGTCCAGCGACATAGCCATTACGCTAACTGCTGGTTCCCCCTGACTATTTAGTTTTTAAGAAAAAAAGAATTTTAAAAGTAATTGTTGTACTGGACCCATAGCCTAGTGGTTGAGAGCTGGACCCCATATACCCAGCCATGGATCAAATTCTGGCCTCAATGACTGGAAAAACATGCTAGGCACATGTGTATGTGTGCCTGAAATCCTGAGGATGGAGAAATGAAGGGATGTGGAGTGACCACGCCACAATGCGAAGTGCTTTCTCTTTTTCTCTTTCTTGGTGTATCTCCCTGTCTCTGGCAAGAACATGCACCCTCTGATGATAAACAAAAGTAACTGGTCAATACATCTCTGCAAGTGTATGCACCTGATGCTATCACATAATTAGTAGATAATTAAATAGTCATAACTTGATCTTTTTAAAAAATTAATAGGATATACAACAAAAAATACGGAAAGAAAATAGTGTATTTGAACCATTTAATCTGTGCATTTTAAATGTAGTAAATTTCTGATAAGATTTCCGGGTGGCCAAATGATGCTAAAAGCTAGGTAAAATTCCTTGTAATTCCAGACCTTGTAAAAATCTTATCCTACATCTAAGAATCAGATCTATTGGAGGACTGCAAATAAAACACCGCTTTATTAAAGGCAGATCCTCCAGCTATGTCATTTATTAGTGTGCTTGCCAACAGGACTCCAAAGTGCTCATTTTCAGGAGTCAATGTGTCCACGTTCTTAGGGTTGAAAAATCCTTGCAGAGAGGAATGCCACTAGTATGTTCTTTCTCTTTTTCTCTCATTTTACTGGGTCAAAAGAAAAACTTGTAAACAGAGCTTGCTTTAATCATCTGCCAAACACATGGGCCCAAGGATTTCCTTCAAGAGCAGGAGGTCTCATAGTCAGCCCAAGGAACAAAAGCTATACCTCAGCAAACTTCTTATCCTTAGGCGTACACAGGCTCACAAAGGTGATCTGGGAAGACAATATGCAGAAGCAAAGACACACTGAGAGTAAAGTAATATGCTATTGGTAGAAGCATTGAGGCAATACATTATTTCATCTTCTCAACATAGCGCCTCACGGTCCCACAAATTAAGATGGGTCTGAAAGAAATTAGTCTGTGGTCAAATAAAAATTTGAACTTTAAATGCCTTAAAATATGTGTCTAAGCAGTTTTGATTTTTGCATAGAAGTTTAAGAAAGATATGGTTTGAAAATGCTCACAAACTTATAACAATCAAGGGAAAGGGTATTTGAGCTATAGGAGGAGTCTTCAGAAAGTTGATGGAAAATACATATTTTGGAAAAACTATGCATTAATTTCAGTTTGATTTTTGCATAAAAATAAACTTCTCCTGAGTCAGCCAGGTGGTATGGTGGTTAAGGCAGTTAGATTTCATAAGACTAACTGCATTGTTTAAGTCCTGGACTTGGAGGCTTGAAAAACATGCAGGACAGATATGTACATGGCATGCCCAGAATCCCAAGAGGAGAATGGTGGAGAAGAAATCGGAGTGTGGCTCTCCTCCCTGGGAGGTACTTTCTGTTTCTCTCTCTTTCTCTCTCCCACTGTCTCTCTCTGGTGAGCACATACACCCTACAGCAAATAAAATAAATGTGTACTTTAATTTTCTTTCATTTTTTCCCATTGACTTTATTGAGTCCTCTTGTATTAGTGCTCCACTCTGGTTTAACAAGTGATAGAGATGAGAATCAGAATTTACTTTTCCTGAATTGTATAATCAGTGTGTATCAGATTTCAGATTGGAATTGGATTTTATAACTTTTGATAGTATTTTCCAGTTTTCTTAGGATTAGTGTCTATTTTAATTTGAGGATTTATAAAAATAATTTACAATTCCACCATCAAATGTCATCTCCTCAGGTACTGATAGCTCTTGGAGGCCGTGAGAAAGAGTAAGAGAACTTCTGCCCTAAATTATCTGATACCTAAATAACAATATGAATATCAGGATCCTTCACATATAGAAACTGTGACTTTAGGTAATCTTTGCATACAATGGTGTAAAAGATTTTGATTAGATAGCATTTTCTTTATTTACGTCTATAAGAATACAAAGACTAGTTATATATGGGCTTGACTAACCTTGGACAAAGGAATACATTTGTTCAGGCTCTTTCCTTAACTGTATCATTGGGAAAATAATTGCTACTTACCATGATTAATAGGAGAACTCAGTGAACTAACGTGTGCAAAGCATATGAGCTGCTTCAGGCATGCGGTATCTACTCTATGAATGATGGTTTCCTTGAGGTATAATTAAAATTCCTTGAAGAATATGCAAATCCTTCAAACCTCTATGATTCAAGTCCTTTTAAATAAGACGGCATAAACTCATGGTCACACAAAGAGCCCAGAAATGAATTCAAAGGCAGTGGTTGAGAATGTGCACTAAGTTCCCATTACTTTTGTTTTGGCCTTGCCAAATGGCCACATAACTTTAGATCTCCAGCCCATTGGGTGTCAGGCATTTGAAGCTGGACCTCAGCTTCACTGGATAATGATATTTGCTCTTCTAAACTTCAGTTCTTCTTTCAAATGTTTCCTGTGCTGAGTTGAATAGTGTCTCCTCAAATTCACATTTACTTACAGCTTGTGGATGTGGCCTTATTTGAAAACAGAGTCATTGCAGATATTACCAGGTTAAGATGTGGTCATCGTGAATTGGTGTGGGCTCCAGATTCAGTGTAACTAACGCCTCATAAGAAAATAAAAATAGAGATTCAAAAGACAGAGGGAGCTGGGTGTGTGAAGACAGAGACAGGATTGGATTTCTGCTGCCTCAAGCCGAAGAATGTCAGGGGTGTTGGTGATCCCCTAGAAGAGGCAAGGGAGTGTTTTCCCTGCAGGTTTCAGGGAAAGCACAGCCCTGCTGATTCCTTGAAAGCAGACTTCTCATCTGGAGATGAAGCATTTCTGTTGTGTTAAGCCACTCAGTTTATATTGCTTTTTTTATTTTTAAAAGAATTATTTAACTTTATTTGTTTATTTATTTTAATTTGACCATAGACGGGGGTGAGAGAGATGGGGGGGAGAGGGAGAGAGAGAGAAAGAGAGAGAGAGAGAGAGAGAGAGAGAGAGAGAGAGAGAGAGAGAGAGAAGCTACCAGGTCCAGGATGTGAACCACAGTCAACCACGTGGGAGTCCAGTGCCCTTAACCACCACGTCACCTTCTGGCCCCTGTGTTACTTTCTTATGGCAGCCCCAGGAAACCAATGTACCTGTCCATTAGAAGACCATGAGAGTTCTCCAATGACCATGTAAATTGTGACCTGCATAATACCAGTTAGGCCGAAATTCTCTTGGAAACCCTCATTCCAGACTAAATGTGCAACTTGGATTTCTGTAATCTATGCCACCCTGTTAATTCCTTCAAAGAGAGCATGTTGAGAAGTGAGGTTACTCTAGTGCCCCTTCCAAGGAATCCAGGCTTATTTTTCTCTCCTGAGCGTCATCATGTAAACTTCCTTTGGCGTTCGACAAGTTGCCTGTTCTAATGACGCAGAGAACTGTAAAATCCAGCGATCCCAGAGAAGTACCGTTAGTGAGCCGCCTATGCCAACTGAGAATTTCAGTCAAAAAAACGTTATGATTAATTGACGTTGCTGATGTGAAAGTAAGTTTTCAGATTTGGGACTTCTCTGTTTGAACTTCCTATTGATCTCGTTCTATAGAAAATGCACCTAAGCTATGATGTGAGAAGTGGGTTTTTATTCACTGGGTTCATTTTGATCCCACAAGATTTTTAGGCAATGTTGGACTAAGCATGTAGGTTCAGATTTAGGTAAGTGTGACATTTAGCTGCATCCATTATTAATATTGGAATGAAAACAAAGGGCAGTATACTGAAATATAAAATAAACCTCCTTAGAACTTACTGGAAGAGCATTTGACTGCAGAAAAATGGTATACATACACATATAAACATTAATCAGTATATTTCATCTGACTCTTCCAATCCAATTTTTATGCCTTAATAGATTATTGCATGGCTGACTGGATCAGTGGTGCAGGAATGCATTGCTCAAGTGGTGCTGAATCTATGTGGGAAGCTGCGAGTTTGGTTTCTGGATCAACCTGTGCAGATGGGCATGCGTGCTCACGCTCAGCTGGTTGGGAGGGGGAGAGGGTCACAGCTTGAGATCCTTTTGAGCATGCTTGTTTGTCTGTCTGTTTCTCTTTCATGAAGCAAATAGACTTGAAAGAAATAATAATAATCTTTAAATTGGGCCTGTATATCTTTCCTCATCCAAACTGTCCTTTCAACTAACAGAGCTGTGTGCATCCTGAGCTGGAATGAAGAGTAGAAAAATGAATAAGGCAAGATCTCTGAGAACTCATGTTTCTGTAAGGTACAAAGACACACACACATACAGGGAGACACACAGTTTTAGTATGAAATGTAAAAATAGTATAAAGAAAAAGTTTCGATTTTTTTCTAGACTGAGAATTTAAAATAACTTTGATCAATGTGTTAAGAGATGTAATAGAAACAGTAGATAATATTCAAAAACAGGTGGATAATGTAAGCAGAGATAAAAATTCCAGGAAAATATGCAAAAAAATACTAGCTATTAAAATTCTATTTATTTTAATAAAATGAAGAATGCCTTTGATGAGCTCAGTAGTATAAACTGCAAACAGCTTAGAAAGAATCTCAGTCTAAAGATATGTTAATGAAAACCTCCAAAACTGAAATATTAGAGGAAAAAAACTGAAAAAATAAAAGAACAGAATGTTAAAAAATTGTGGGACAACTACAAAAGGCATAAATACATGTAGTAGAAATACTGGAAGGTGAATAAAGAGAGGAAGCCATAGAAGCAATATCTGAAGCAATAATGCCTTAGAATTTTCCCAAAATTAACGCTGGACAAATGGACTGCATTGTGTACTTCAAAAATCAATATGTAGAAATTCAAATCCTCAAGTGTCCGTTAATTTGGGAAGAGTAAAGAAGAGATAAAGGTTAGGTCAGACTACAAAGGTGGGTTTCTAATCTGTCAGGATTAATGTTCTTATAAGAAAAGAAACAGATATCAGAGATACCCTCTCTTTCTCTTTATTTCTGCAAATGCACAAAGAAGAGGCCATAAGAAGACACAGTGACAAGGAGGTTATACACAAGTCAGAAAGGGGGGCCTCATCAGGAATCAGTTCTGACAGCATCTTATCTCAGACTTGGACTATTCTCCAAAACTGTGAGAAGATAAATTTGTGTTGTTTGAGCCACCCAGTCTTTGGTATTTTATTATAGCAGTCCAAACAGACTACTACAGAAACCAAACCACAGATCCAAAAAACTCAGAATACCAGCTAGCTAAATGTAAGCAAACAAACAAATCACCCCAAAATCTGCACCAGAGTATATCATATTCAAACTCCACAGAAATCAAAGATAAAAGAAAAATCTTGAAAAAAAACTGAGAGAAAAAACACCTTACCTATATAACAAAGGTAAGAATTTATCTGACTTCTCCTCAATGTAAGTAAGAAGAATATGAAATGAAATATTTAAAGTGTTTGAGAGAATAACCAACTTAGAATTCTGAATATTCTGGAATTATCCTTCATAAGTGAAGAAGAAATGAAGTTTTCTTCTCCAAATAAACATTGAAGGAGTATGTTGCCTTGCAAGAAATGTTTAGAGAAGTTCTTCATAGAGAAGGAAAGTAATACAGGTCAGAAACTTGAATATAGGGGAGCAGTAGGTGGTGTGGTGGTTAAGGTGCTGTACGCTCCCACATGGCCGACCACGGTTTGAGTCCTGAATCTGGTGGCTTGCTTTCTTGCTTCCTCTCTCTCTCTCTCTCTGGTCAAATAAAAATAAATGAATGAATAAATAAAACTAAATAAATAATTCTTTTTGAAAAAGAAATGAATCTATATATAGAAAGGAAAGTATTAGAGAAGAAATAAGTAAAGATAATTAATTGTTTTTATCTTTCTTATTCAGAATTTGCCTAACAGATAGCAATTTGTTCACATTATTAATTGCAACAATGCTAATAAACATATGTTCTTATATATGTCTTCTTGTTAGCTATATTTACATATATGTGCTTAAAAGCATTGTGAAACGCTATAGAGAAGTGAAACAAATGACAGAAAAGATACAAGGAATGGGAGAGAGAAATTAGCAATATTTTATAATTAGAAGGTATTTACACTATTCTGAAGTAGTATACTGTTATTCGATATGAAAGTGGCTTGGACTTGTATAAGTTGTAAATAAGTGTTACAAATTCCAGGGTGATCACTAAAACAAGTTTAGAAAGGAAGCATTATATAATTTAAAAGGTAAGGAGGCAATGTGGAATTGTATAAAATGATTCAAACCACAATGGTTTTTAAAAAAAGGAAGGCAAAAAGAGGAACAAAGACCATGGACAATGGATAGAAAATGGTAATGAGTATGGTAGCTATTAATACAAATATATAAATCATCACATCAAATGTCCATAGTCTAAATACCAGTCTAAAAACACAGAGATTGTCAAAGTGGATCAAAAACAAAACCCAGCTATTGTTTTCTATAAAAAGTCTACTTAAAAAAAGAAAAGTTTATTTCTTTCATGAGAGTGAGAGACAGAAAAATAATCAATCTTGACTGGGTCTTTTCCAGTTCCCCCTCTAGACTTCTCAACCAGATAGGATCATGAGTGTGTGAGTGTCAACCGTATAGGTCTACAGAAACTGAATCTGCTATCTTCCATAGGGTCCAACATTGACTGAGCAGGATGTTACCACAGACACTGAGCCTGCCCAAGAAAATCCATTTTAATATAATGATAACATAAAGATGAGAAGTAAAGGAACGGAGAAAGACATATGCTAACACTAACACAAAGAAAGCTGGAGTATTGTTGAATTCTCGATACAGCAGATTTTACAAGAAGCATTATTATGGATGAAGAGGGACATTTCATCATGATAAAGGGGTGCATTCTTAAAGAAGACATAATAGTCCTTATAGTGTATGCCCCTAAAGGCAACATGTCAAAATATGTGAGGCAAAAAAACTCATAGAAGAAGTAGATGACTCCACTATTTTATGATTGGAGAAGTCAAAGCTCCTCTATCACTAACTGAAAGATCCAGTGGGCAGAAAATCAGTAAGAATTTTAGTTGAACTTAATATTGCTATCAATCAACTGGATATAATTGACATCTATAGACAGCGATGTCCAATAATAGCAGAATATATCTTTTTTTCAGGCTTATATTCACCTAGCTAAGCACATTTTAGGTCATAGAACAAACTTAACAAATGTAAAGGAATACAAATTATGCAATATATGTTTTCAGAAGACAATGGACTTAAACTGCAATTAATAACAGAAAGATAGCTGGAAAATCCCCAAGTAAGTGAAATTAAAAAGAACACTTCTGTCAGGGATATTATCAATAGGTGGCTAATATTAACTAATATTGACCAATATTGACTAGTTAATCAATATTGTTGGTCAATATTATGGTGTAGTCATACAATCAAATTTATGTAGCCATTAAGGTATATGTATGATCTCTATGTACAAAAGTGCTGATGATAATGTGTATAAAAATATCTTTAGGGGCCAGCAGTTGGCATAATGGCTATGTCGCTGGACTCCCATGTAGTCGACCATGGTTTAAGTCCCAGACCCAGTGGCTTAAACTCATGCTGGGTGCATGTACATGCGTGCCCAGGATCCCTGGAGGAGAATGGAGGAGAAGCGATTGCGGCATGGCCGTCCCCCCTGGAGGGTGATTACTCTGTCTCTCTGTCTCTTTCTGGTGAGTGCACACTCCCTATAGCAAAAACCTCTCAAAAAACCCATATATTTAATAAAAAAAAATTTAAAGAAAGATAAATGAACTAGAGATCGGCTGAAAAAACTGTACTTAGAGTCAATAATAATGTATTGCATACTTATGATATTGTTGAGAGTAGATTCCCTGTGTTCTTACAACAATAAAAGAAAATAAAATACTTAAAAATAACCCTATACTTCTGAATAAAACATGGGTCAAGAAGGAATCAAGAAATTTTATAAAGTGTTTTTAATGTAAATGAAAATATGTAGAATGCAGTAAAAGCATTCCACTAATTGGAGGGAAATTCATAGCATTGAACATATATTAGAAAAGAAGACAAATTTAAATTTAGTATCTAAACTTCTACACTAAGAAGCTGTAACAAAAGAATAAATTCAATGCAAAGTAAGCAGAAGAAAATAATAAAAATTATAGTAGAAATCAATGAAATTTAAAACAGCATATCAATAAAGAAAATCAATGGAACCAAAAGTTGATTTTGAAATGATCAAGAAACTTGTTAAGCTTCTATCCAGGTTAAGTAAGAAAAAAAGAGAGAGGACACAAATTACTAATGTCAGAAATGAAAGAGGAGCTATTACTATAAATCCTCTGAACATTACAAGGGTAATAAATACTATGAACAACCCTAGAAATTTGATAACTTAGTTGAAATAACCGATTCCCTGAAGGACATAATCTGCCAAAACTCACTCAATAAGGAATAGACAATCTTGGGCCAGCCTCATAGCATTGTGGTTAAGGGAGCTGGATCCCACCTGACCAACCAAGGTTTAAATACCAGGTGAAAAGGAAGGAAAGTTTTACTTATAGATGATATGACTGTCTATATAGAAAAGCTGAAAGAAATCAGATACATGGATTTAAAACTCATCCTGGAACTAATAAGCAATTATAACAACATTATAAGAGTAATATACAGGGGAACCAGCAGTTAGCGTAATGGCTATGTCACTGGACTCCAACATAGTCGACCGCGGTTTGTGTCCCAGACCTGATGGCTTAAAACTTATGCCGGGTGCGTGTGCGTGTGTGCCCAAGATCCCGAGAGGAGAATGGAGGAAAAGGGATTGCGGTGTGACCATCCCCCCCGGGGGGGGGGGGGGTGATTTCTCGCTTTCTGTCTCTCTGTCTCTCTCTGTCTGTCTGGTGAGCGCACGCGCCCTATAGTAAAAACCTCTCAAAAAAAAAAAAAAAAGAGTAATATACAAAGTCAGTCACTTTCTTATAAATCAACAATGAACAAGTAAAATTTGAAGTAAAAAATACAGTACTATTTACATTAGCATCTAATAAATGAAATACATATAACACTAGCAAAGTATATACAAAGCTATATAAAGACAAGCATAAAACTCTGATAAACAAAATAAAAAAACTAATAAATGTAGAGGTATTTCATTTTCATAGAGACTCAATATTGTCAAGATGTCAGTTCTTTCTAACTTGATCTATAGATTTTATTCTCAATTAAGATCCCAACTAGTTATTTTGTGGATATTGGCACACTAATTCTAACATTTATATAGAGACACAAAAGATGTAGAATAACTGATACAGTATTGAAGAGAAGAACAAAGTTGGAGGGCTAAAACTACTTGACTTCAAGACTTACTATAAGGCTATAGCAATCACTGTGGTGTAAATAAAGGAATAGACCAATTGACCAATAGGACAGGATATAGAATATAGAACTAGAATCAGCTAGTCTTTGGTGAATGAACGAAGAGAGTGTGGTGGAGCAAAGATAATCTTTCCACAAATGACGCTGTAACAATTGGACATTCACATTTACAAAAAGAAAAACAAAAACAAATCTTGACACAGACCTTACAATCTTCACCAAAGTTAACTCAAAGTAAATCATAGACCTAAACATAAAACACAATTATAAACACCTAGGAGTAACATACAGAAAATCTAGATGACTGTAAGTATTCTGATGATTTTTGAGTTATTACACCAATGACACAATCTATGAAATAATTGACAAGCTGGATTTTATTAAAATTAAAAACTTCTGTATGAAAGACACTGTGAAGGACACTGTTCAGAGAGTAAGACAAGTTATTGACTGGGATAAAACCTTTGCAAAAGTTACAGCTGATGAAGAATGGTTATCCAATATATACAAAGAGGTGGTATAACTTAGCAGAAAGAAAACAACTGGATTTTAAATCTAAATAGACATTTCACCACAGAAGATATATACAGTGGGAAAAAAAGCATATGAAAAGATGCCCCCCTCATCATATATCATCAAGAAATTGCAAACTAAAACAATGAGATACCACCACAAGTCAATTAGAATGACCAGTATTCAGAACCCTGATGCACCAAAGGCTGGTGAAGACGGAGAGCAACAGAAACTCTCATCCATTGTTCATAAGAATGCAAAAATGGTTTAGTAGCTGTAGAAGAAAGTTTGGCAGTTTTCTAAAAAATGGAATGTACTCTTAGCACATGATTCAAAAATCAAACTCCTTGATGTTTTCCCCAAAGAGTTGAAACTTATGTCTATAGAAAAGACTGCATAAATATGTTTATACAACTTTATTCATAATTGCCAAATGTGGAAGCAACCAAGATCTCCTTTAGTAGTGAATGGATAAATAAACTGTTATACATCCAGACAATGGAGCATTATTTATTGCTAAAAAGAAACAAGCTTTCCAACTATAAAAGATATAGAAGAAACTTAAATGCTTATTGGTAAGTGAAATAAAACAGTCTGAAAAGTGTACATACTGTATAATTCCAACTATATGACATTCTGGAAAAGGCTAAATTATGCATACAGTAAAAATCAGTGGTCTTCAAGGGAGGGTAGGGAGAAAGGAGGAATGACTATTAAAACTCAGAAAATTTTTAGGGCAATGAAACTGTAATGTTGCTGTAGTGTACTCATTGCATTATACTTTTGTCAAAATCCACAGAATGCATAATACGTAGAGTGAACTCTGATGTTAACTATAGACTTGCGAGTTAATGGATATGTCAGTAAGTCTTTTTCAGTTGTAACAAATACCACTCTTGTGCAGGATGTTGGTAGTGGAGAAGGTTGATAGCAGGTATATAGGAACTCCTTGTACTTCCTGAATAATTTTGCTGTGAACCTGAAACTGCCCTAAAAAACAAAGTCTACTAAAGGAGAAAAAAAATGGGCAAAGCCTTTGAACAGACTTTTCAAAAAGAAGCTATACAAATGGCCAGTAAATACATAAAAAAAAATGTTCAGCATTGCTAATTATTAAAGAAATGCAAATAAAAAAACTCAGTGAAATATCTCTTCACACCCATTAGGATGACTGCTAGTCATCAGGCATGGGTGCCTGTCCCAAATCCGAATAGGGTGGAGAAATGGAGAAGAGATTGCACTGTGATCATGCCTCTAGAGGAGTGCTTTCTTCCTCTCCTCGCTCTGTCTCTGTGCCTCTCTGGTGAGCACATGCACCCTCTGACTTATAAACAAAGAGACAAACAAGGATGGCTCATAGCAAAAAGTTAGAAAATTACAAGTATTGGTAAAGGTGTGGAGAAATTGGAATTCTTATACATCGTTGATGGGATTGTTGCATAGTGCAGCCATTGTGAAAAATAATGATTTCTAAAAAACTTAAATAGTAAATTACTACATGATTCAGCACTTCCAGGTATATATCACAAAGAGTTAAAAGCAGGGACTAGAACAGATATTTGTATACCTATGCCCATTATTCACAAAAACCAAAATTTGGGAGCAACACAAATGTTCATCAATAGATGAATGGATTAACAAAATATGATACTTCCATACAATGGAGTATTATTCAGCCTTAAAAAGGAAGGAGAGTGGTCTCCTGGCCTCATAGTTAAAGGAGCTGGATCACACATGAAGCTTGAAAAATATGCGGGATGTGTGTGTATGTGTGCTCCAAATCCTGATAGGACAGAGAAATGGAAAAGGAATTGTGGTGTGAACATGGTCCATTGCAGGGTGCTTTCTGCTTTTTTCTCTCTCTTTCAGGAGAGGAAACAGACCCTCTGGCAATTAAAGAAGTAGGAAAGATTCTAATGCATGTTACGACATGGGTGAACTTTGAAGGCATTATGCTACGTGAAATGTGCCAGTCATGAAACGATAGATAATATATAATTCTACTTTTATGAGGTATCCAGTCAAATTCATAGAGACAGAAAATAGAATGATGGTTATCAGGGGACGAGAGGAGTGGGAAATGAAGAATTAGTGTTTAATGGGTGCAGAGTTTCATTTTGGGAAGGTAGGTAAGTTCTGAATTGGATGTTGGCAATAGTTGCATAGCAGTGTAAATGTACTTGTACTTGATGTGTAAAACTACAGAATTATACACTTGGGAAAAATGGTTAAAGGGGCTGGCAGGTGGTGTGGTTAAGGTTAGAATACTGGACTCCCACATGGTTGACCACAGTTCAAGTCCTGGACCTGGCAGCTTGCTTTTTCTCTCTCCCTTTCTTGTCAAATAAAATAATAATAAATAAAATGAAATAAATATAGGGCTGGCAGGTGGTGTAGTGGTTAAGGGTGCTGAACTCCCACATAGCCAACCATAATTCAAGTCCTGGACCTGGTGGCTTTCTTTCTCACTTTCTCTCTCTCTCTCTCACTCTGTCCCTGTCTGGTCATATTAAAATAAATAAACAAATAAATAAAGTTAAATAAAAATTCTTTAAAAAATAAAATGAAATAAATAATTCTTATTTTTACACATTAAAAACAGCACATATTTTATTTTCAAGCACATGATAGACACCAAACTTTCCCTGTACAGCTGTACCCTTCATGAATTCTTTTCACATAGAACTGGGTATATTGGAAGTAAGTTGTTCCTAGTAAAGTTTCTGATGATCAGAAATCAAGATACAGTAGCTGCAAAGGTAAAAGAATTTTGCATCCAACATCTTCAAACCCAAGAGAGCATAATTTACTTTCAAAGTAAAGGATAAATATTTTGCCACATTCTTCAACCCACACAGTACTGCACTGTCGATGTGATCCATGTCAACTCTGCATAATTCTTCTCATAAATATTTCACTTCACGTGAACTGAGGGACTAACCTTAAAATATGCATTATTTCAAGTATGTAAATATGAAAGTACAATTCTACAAACAATCTTAAAGGAAAGGGTAAGTTCCAAGGGCTTCTTATTGTTGGAATCACAGAACACAGAAAATCAGACTGAGAAGACTCCAAGAAAATGATGGTCATATTTCACTGTTATCTTGGCCCTTTGTTCTTTCATCTTCTAAGAACTTATTATAATTTCTTTGAATGATATTAGACATTTATTTTTATCACAAATGCAATCCAAGTGTGAATAAATAAATGTATCATCTTTTAATACCACCCTCCCTCCATGTTCAATTAAATAGAAAAAGTTGCTAAATATCTCTTCATAGACTATTTGGCCACATTTGTCCCATCTGTGGTTTTAAAAAAAGACTGCAACTTGATTTTCTGAGATCCATCTTGAACCATAGCTCATTCCGTTAAATAAATTCTGGGAAAGAAGTCCTACTGATATTGCTGATAGTCTCCAAAAGGTGAGGATGATAACTGGGTTGAAGGCAACTGAGAGGGGTCTTCAGCAAACTGAGAACCATTGGGAAACTGTGCGGAGACAAACCTTGTCAACAAGATACCAGCTCCTTCAATTAAAGCTAAAAGAATGCCTCCCATCGCAGCTGACCCAACCAGGGCCACTGATCCGTTTCCTGTCTCCAGAATGGCTCCTGTTAAGGCACCACTTTTGATGGAGTACCACGGATATTCTTTTCCTCTGACTTGAACCATGCTATAGTCAATCATGGAAAACAGACCTCCCCAAACTGCAAAGCTACCTCCCAACTGTGGAGCTCTTGCTTTAATAACTATCAAACTCCCTCAAAGTCTATGGTTTACTCCCACTGGAGAACTGTGAGAACCTTTGATTGCTTGAAAGATACCACCTCCTGTGATACCTATTGTAAAAGCCCCTCCACCGTTGTCCACAATTCGCCAGGGGCAGGGTTCTTGCATGCACTCCTCCATCTTGGCTCCTTAAATAAATAGTTTTTTTAAAAAAATAAAAAACTGGTTAAAATAATCAGTTTTATATATATATTTGTCACAGTAGGTTAAGAGATCTTTGTATCCATAGATAAGGGAGACTAGAAAAAGGTAAAACCAGACAGATAGAAAGACAGACACACTATATAAAGCCAATAGCTAAAAATAAAATTAGAAATGGCAGAAGGTAAGAAATAGGGTAAAGTATGAAACTAGAAATGGAAAATTATTGACAATAACATGTATAATTAAGCCACTATGCAGTATATTCTAGATGGGAAATTACATTTTGTATGCTGTGACAATGCTCAGGGAATTAAGTACATTAAAAAAATGTTCCAGAAGAAAATTACAATTCACTTGTCACTAGATTCTAGCTTTGTCCATATTTTTAGTTTAAGGTATTTTGTGAAACAATAAAATGTGGGAAAAAAGTTTAGTATGGAAGAGAGAGAAGGGAAAGGGAAGGAAAAAAAAGTAAAAGTATGCTTAATTGACCCAAAAATGAGAAGTTATTTGCTAATAAGTTATAGAGTAATATCTTTGGTTTGACTGAGATGCATAGTATTTGTGCTGGAAAAATAATGTTGTACACTGCAAATATGTGAATAAATCTAAATGAAAAAAATTTTAAAAAGTACATAAAGGTTAAAAAAAAGAAATTCTGAAGATTGGGTCTGTTCTGTGGGATGTTAGTGCTGAGTGACTCAAGGCAAGCTAGATCCCATGTGGTGACTGCAGGTGGAATTCCCAGCTCGATCCTTGTGAAACATGCCACTGAAAGACTGTAGGAGTGGCATCTTGGTATGACCAGTCCTTGTGGAGGGTCTCTCTCTCTCTCTCTCTCTCTCTCTCTCTCTTTTTTTCTCATGCATATACTCTTATAAATAAAGAAAAAAACAATTTTTGATCTAAACATCTAATTAATAACACTATAAAAATTTATTTTTTTAGAGAGAAAAGTTTACTTTTATATAGAGAAACTAAGCAAGGATGATGAAGTGAAGATATGTCAATACTCCAGGACTGAGAAAGAAAACATTGTGAATGTCAGTTTTTTCATTTTGTTTTATGTATTAACTTTTCTGATTAACGAAATTCTATTTAAAATACCAGCAAAATGAGACATTTACCAAGAAAGGAAAAAATGAAAAAAAGAATCATCAAAATTTTGAAAAAGAAATAAATGAGTGTTGATTTACTTATCCTACCCATTGAATGTACTTTAAAACATTACAATAATGAAAGTAATGCATTTCTTTTCTTTTTTTTTTTTTTTTTTTTTTTTTTTTTTTTTTGAGAGGTTTTTGCTACAGGGCACATGCACTTGCCAGAAAGGCAGAGAGAGATAGAGAGACAGAAAGCGAGAAATCACCCCCCGGGGTGTATGGCCATGCTGAAATCCTTCTCCTCCGTTCTCTTCTTGGGATCTTGGGCATGCACACACATGCGCCCGGCGTGAGTTTAAACCACCAGGTCTGGGGCTTGAACCATGGTCAACTACATGGTAGTCCAGTGACATAGCCATTACGCTAACGGCTGGTCCTCAAAATAGTGCATTTCTAATGTATAAAATGATAGTTGGGAGAATGGAGAGAAATGTGGGAAATAAGTATATGGGAAAACACCCTTACTGTACAATTATTGGCTTATTGGCTTGTTGGAAAAGTCATGATGCAGTTTTGCATAGAAAAATACCTCATGACTTTTATGACAACTCAATTAAGTTTGTTAAAAAAACATTTCTATATGAAGGAATGGAAGAAAGCATTAAAAAAGTTAACAGTAATTCTCTGGTGTGTGGATTGCCCACTGTTAGTGTGTATTTTGTAAGTGTTCAGCATGATCAATATCAATGATCAATATAAATTTTACAATCAAAGAACATAATTTTCAAAAAAGAAACGGGAAGAGTCCTGTAAGCTTCCGAATAGCACTCATCGCTTTTCTGAAAGGCCACCCTTTAGCTTCGCCTGCAGCCCCCAAACCAGCCCCCACCACCTAACAGCTTTGTGGTCTTTCTCTATACTCTTGCTCCCACATTCAACTCAATGTGTGGGCAGAAACAGAACAAAATGCTGATCTCGAGGAAACACTGTGAGATACTATCGGAGGAAAAAAAAACCTAAAAAGTAATTTTAAATGAAAATTGGAGGATTTGTCAACAAATTGGAGTGAATCCAGGGAGGAACCAAGGAATGACTGAAGACCTGAGGCTGAAGGCTAGACTTGAGAATAGAGATGAAAAGAAAATGTGTTTAACTTGGCTGGACTCTAAGTAGAGACTTAAAAACAGTATTGGAGCCCAATCAAACTACCATCAGCCACTGCCAGGCAGATCCCCATCCTAAGTAACCCTGAAAGGTCAACACAAACTCTTAAAATTTCCAGGGCTTTTTAGTTCAACCTGAGGTCAAAGACCATATCTTCTACACAGCACATTGCTTTCGCCTGGATGCCAAGAACTTGTCTTCGATGTGCATTAAAGATGCAAACACTATGTAGAGGAAGGAAGTCTCTGAGGGCGGCCTGAAAGTTTCCTGGTGACTGAAGATGCTGATATAAACCTACTGGGCCTAATTTTTGTCCCTCCAGGTTTTCACAGCACAAATGCCCTAACCAAATGGATTATCTTTCTTGTGGTTCACTTTCCCTACTTGCTTTGTGTCTATCTGGGGAAACAGAGCAACATCCAGAAAGAGTGATGACAGAAAAAAAGATAAACAGAGATAGAAAAAGAGAGACCAGACGAGTTCCTGAGGAGACCCAAGGGGAGAAAGTGGCTTCTAACCAGTCAGAAACTTAGAAATCAGGTGGAGAGAAGAGCTGGAGCAGAGTAGGATAGCGGCCAGAAAAGGAGGAGAAGGACAGAGAGAGCCCAGGGACCTGTCCTGTGTGGGGGTCAGAAGGAGTCTTGACTCACTTGTACTTGTCAGACTATTCAAGGGGAACAGAGGTCTGTGGCAAAGCAGCAGTGTTTGTTTACTTATTTATTTTGAAAGTTTTTGCCAGAAAGCTCACACACTCACCAGACAGAGAGACAGAGAGAAGGGAAATGAGAAATCACCCCCTAGGGAGGATGGCCATGCTACGATCCCTTCTCCTCCATTCTCCTCTCAGGATTATGGGCATGCACACACATTCCTGGTGTGATTATCAAGCCACCAGACCCAGGACTCGAACTGCGATTGATCATGTGGGAGTCCTGTGTCTTAATCACACACCACTTGCTGGCCCCAATAGTGTTTATTTTTAATACACCATTGTACTTCAGTAACAGAAAAGTGAAAAGGCAAAAAGAAAAGCAGAATGGAGATAGGGAACACTTGAGAGTCTCACAAAGAAAGCTATGGCATCCCCTGTGTTGGAGTACATGGTTAGTCTAACTGTGGCCTCTCAGAAACCCAGAGAAAGGGGTTGTGTTCATCCATCTTGATTTCCCTTCAGCCCATGGATAAAGCTTTACAATGGGGAAAGACATGACAGAAGTTGCCAGCCAAATGACCATTTTTGCCCTGATTGCTTATCTCGGAGGCAGTTAAACCTTGAGCAAGGGCACACACTCGGGAGGCTTTGTAAAATGAGATGGAAACTCCTCTTCAATCTTGCCTGTTACTCAAAGATTCTGTGAAACTTCAAGTGTGATGAATCTGGAGGAATTTTCAGTGCTGCACAAGGCAAGCATTCATGGTTTCTGCTCCATTCTTACCTTGCTTGTTAAGAGACATTTACTAAAGTGATATAATAAAATAAATATTTTTAATCTCAAATCTTTCCATTTTCAATCACTAAAATATAAAAATCTCTTCCCAAAGTTACCTGAATGAATTTTTCACTTAAATAGCCATATGTTAATTCCACGTGGAATTGATGCTGAGTCAAAATGATAGAGGTGCACGGTACAAGACAATAATGTGTCATACCATAGAAACAGATCTGTCACACCAACTCCAAGCATTGTGTGCCCGCTCTTATTACTGGTGATGCCTAGATCTGAAGAGCAATCGAATGAATGGCTTGCTTTTAGAAATACATTCTTCTGGATTTAAACATAGATTGTTTTAAAATGTGATGCATTTATACATAAGCTTGCAATTAAATAAATATACCTGTACTGATGGTGTGTTCTTATTGAGAGGGTTCAAGACCCAAACCTTTGGGTCCTTCCTACGGATTGTGGGGTCTAAGCTAGATTCTTTGAACACAGCACTTGAGAAAAGCTTGGACTGGACAGTGGTTCAGTAGTAAAACATGATGATGCTCTTCATGGTCAACCTACACAGGAAGGTTCCAGGTTCATGTCTGGAGACCTCCCTGAGTAGGCTGGGGATTCATGTGTGCCTAGGACCTGGGGCTGGCTGAGGTTCAGGGTGGACTGTAGCATCAAGACCCCCTTGGGGATGTTATTTTCCCCTTTCTCTCTTCCCTCTGTCTCTCTTTTTCATGGAAGAAATAAATAAAGCTGTATAGTATCTTATAAAAAAGAAGATGAAGAAAGAGACAGAAGGGCCAAGGCTGACCCAATTTGCCTGCACATTATAATTACCTTGAGAACATTTGATACATACATGTTCTTCAGCTTCAGTTTAGAACCATCACATGGAACTCCACAGTGAGACCTAGGAATCTGTATTTTAAAAAAACCTTTTAGGCGTATGAACTATCACTGTGAACAACTGGGATGGTAAATCTTTTGTTTTCCTGCCTCTGGTTGCCAAACTGTTCTACAGCACAGTGACCAATTTAATGCAATCTGACAGAGGAATGAAATCTTTCAGTGGCAACTAAACTGATTTTTTTCCCTACGGAATTAGATAATGTCTTCCAACATTTTGATCACCAATTCTATCTAATAACCATAGAATAGTAGATGCAATGTAGAGCTTTCCTTGATCAAACATGCCACATTGATTCTCCTGGTGTTTTTTTTTTTTAAAAAAAAACTGTGTCTACTGAATGAGTATGAAAATATGTCCTTTTCCTCAAGTGAACATTATTTTGAAATTTGTGAAACATGGCACTTTAGCAACTCACTTGTTACCACAAGCCAGTTAAGTTTCAAGGCAATTGCTTATTGCATGAAAATGTAATTGCTAGCTTTTCCTTAATAAATTTATTATAAGATATTCTGTGATAGGGCAAGAGGAAGAGAAAAAATAGGAGAGAGCTCTTAGGGGTATTGGGCATTCCAAATAAGGCTTCCAGTCAGTGGGTCTAACTGTGGCTTAGTGCTCAGACTGTAGGCTGGGACTGAGGGCCGTTGACTCACTGTCACCAACTCTGAGTAAGACTTCTGACCTTTTGGTGTTTAGTGAATGATTCCATAGGGAAAGAAGCAGTGGGGAAAATAACAGGATCAAAGTGGCCTTGAGGTCTCCTAGGTAAATACATGATGATATTGGAAGTGAGAGTGCTGTGACCTTCTGTGGCTTCTTCAGTCTGGGGAGTGATTGGTATTATGGCAGACAGTCCTGTCATTCCTTCCTGTGGTAACAAGGAGAAAGCCTTTGATGTGTAACTCTGGGATCACTGTATGAACTAAGAAAAAAATAGTCATCTCATCACCCCACCCGCCAACTCCAGGTCTCTGCAGAACAACTGGCAGACACTCCCATGTGGTTAGATATAAAAAAACCTACTTTATTGTACCCATTTTAAGACTATAGTTTGAAGATTTTTTTTTTGTTTGTTTTAATTGCTAGAAGGTGGGTGCTTTCATGAAAGACAGAAAGAACACCCCTAAGGGGCTGTGGTCAAACTGCAAGCCTTTTTCCTTCATTTCCTCACCCCATCGGGATTTTGGGCATGTACCCACACGTGTCTTGTGTTTTTCAAACCTCTGGGGCCAGGATGTGAACAGTGGTCAGCCACGTGGGTTCCAGGTTCTTAGACACAGTGTTGCTCAGTTTGAAGAATTCTGACAAACTTATATACTTGTCTAATGTTACCATAATTGATAACCCTCAAAAGATTCTTTGAACATCTACCCAGGAAGTCTCCTATCATTCCCAGCTGCAGACAGCCAGTGGTCTACTTTTTTCATTATGGATTAGATTTGTCTTTTCTAGAGTTTCATATGGATGGAACCACAAAAGATGCATTCATTTATGTGTGATTTCTTTTTTTTTCTTTTTTCTTTATTTTTTTTTTTGGAGAGGTTTTTCGCTATAGGGCGCGTGCGCTCGCCAGACAGACAGAGAGAGACAGAGAGACAGAAAGCGAGAAATCACCCCCCAGGGGGGATGGTCACGCCGCAATCCCTTCTCCTCCATTCTCCTCTCGGGATCTTGGGCACGCATGCACACGCGCCCGGCGTGAGTTGTAAGCCACCGGGTCTGAGACGCGAACCACGGTCGACTACGTGGGAGTCCAGCGACATAGCCATTACGCTAACTGCTGGTTCCCTATGTGTGATTTCTTTAATGACACATTCTGATGTTGAGTCACCCATGTAGTTGCCTGTATCAGTAGCTTGTGTGGTGAATAGTTTTTCATTTCATCACAATTCATTCATCTGTTCACCTGTTAATGGGCATTTGAGTGATTTTCAGTTTGAGACTGTAATAAACACATCTATTATGAACATGTGTGCACCAATATTAGTGTGGGCATAGCTTTTTATTTATTTTTTTAAAATAATTATTTTATTTAACTTTATTTATTTGTTTTCTTATTTTTAATTTGACCAGAGAGGGGCAGAGTGAGAGACAGAGAGACAGAGAGAGTGAGAAAATCGGAAAGCAAGCCTCCAGGTCCAGGACTTGAACCGTGGTTAGCCATGTAGAAGTCCAGTGCCCTTAACCACCACACCGCCTGCTGGCCCCTATTTTTAATAAATATCTCATATAGGAACTGCTGGTGTTTGTGATGGGTGCTTGGTCAACTTTAGAACTCTGCGAGGGAGGTTTTCCAAAGTGGCTGCACCATTTATATTTCTACTGGCAGTGTATAAAATTTTCCATGTCTCTACCTCTTCTCCAACACTTATTTTTAGCTGTCCTTTTGATTCTTGCTGTCCTTATGGGCATGCGGTGGTATCTCATTGTGGTTCTACTTTGCATTTCCTGGATCCCTATGGATGTTGAGACTCTTTCATGTGCTTCTTGGCTGTATGATAACCCATGCCATCGGTTGTAGGCACAGAGCCTTTCTTTAAGGAGAGAAGAGGCAGTTTACCGAGTGATGCTGTGACCCCTCCCTGTCCACTGAGGAAGAGGAAGCTCATCTGCTCCTTGACTTGTGCTGAGAATGACAGGTTTACCTAAACCTCCTGGAATCAGCCCCTACACGGTCATCACACATTTTCTTGGGAAGGATGAGGGCATCCTTTCTTCTCAACCTCTCTCGTTCTTTTCAGGTCACTTGATGTGTTTTCAGCAACCTCTTTTTTCTTCCAAGTCTTCCCCTAAGATTTTATCTTGATTCACTGGTAAAATATTTTTTTTTGACAAAAGCACCTAAGGTTTTCTCTGGTTTCTCCACTCTCCCGTCTATGTCACTCTCCCGTCTATATCCTTGAGGTGGTTCTTACTCTGATGATCATAATTATAGCCTCCATTTGTAAATTCCCTATTAGGGATCTATGTCTTGATATTCCCAGCTGCTGAGGGGTGTTGCTGGTGACTGTTCACAATTAAGCCTATACCCTGGAATTGAACTTGGGTGAAAGGAGCTTCCTGTTTTAGTTGTGTTGCCTTTTTGAGGGTTGCTGCATGCAAACAGAAAATAGGTCAATATAGGATATAAAAAGTTCTGGCTTTCATGGGACCAGCAATTAGCGTAATGGCTATGTCACTGGACTCCCATGTAGTCAACCGCAGTTCACGTCCCGGACCTGGTGGCTTAAAACTCACACTGGGCACATGTGCGTGTGTGCCCAAGATCCTGAGAGGAGAATGGAGGAGAAGGGATTGCAGCGTGGCCATCCCCCCGGGGGGTGATTTCTCACTTTCTGTCTCTCTATCTCTCTCTGTCTGGCTGGCAAGTGCACGTGCCCCATAGCAAAAACAAAAACCTCTCAAAAAAAAAAAAAAAAAAAAAAAAAAAAAAAAAAACGTTCCGGCTTCCTTTCCTCAATTCAGGAAATTATTGAAGAGCGATTTCAACTTCAGAACTCCTGTAGGATCTTCAATCATTGTTGCAAATGAACTTGAGTCATCTTGTCCTTCTTTCTGATCCTGATTCCATCTGTATGCAAATCTCTACCTCCAAGAGTATTTTTTGGGGGGTGTATTAGTTATCAGCAGTTGCAATAACAAATGATCACAAATTGGTGACCTAAAATAGTAGAAATTTATTTTCTCATAGTTTAGAGGGGTAAAAGTCTGAAGTCAAGAGTTGACTTCTTTCAGAGGCTCTGAAGTAGAAACCTCGAAGTGTCTCTTTTCAAGCTTCCGGCATTGGCAGGCAATCATTGTCCTTCCTTTATTGGTAGAGACGTCATTCCAATTTCTACCTCGGTTTTCATATCACCTTCTCCTCTATATGTTTCTTTGTTTTAAACAACCTTATTTTTTGTTTCTTTCATGAGAGAGAGAGTGAAAGAGAGAAAGACAGGCATCCTCAATAGGGTCTTCATGGCACAATTCTCCACACCCCTCCTTCCAGCTTCAACCAGTCCAAGACATGCAAGCACTCACCTGCTGTGTACAGGTTGACCCAGAAACTGAACCCTGATCTTCCATATGGCTTCCAGCAATGCAGAACACTGCATTACTGCTGTGCCACCAGAGCTGGACACTCTGCGGGTTTCTTAAAAGGACATTTATCATTGAATTTAGAGCCTGCATGGTTAATTCAGGAAGATCTCATCTGAAGACCTTTACCTTAATGACATCGGCAAGTCCCTTTTTCCAAATATGGTTATGTTCACAAGTTCCAGGCAGACCTGTCTTCTGGGGTGGCTACTACTATATAACCTATTATCCTAGGAACTGAGCTAGTCTAATAGGTGACAGAGGCCTAGGGAGTATATCTCCCCCCCCCCCCAAAAAAAAAATGTGTTATTGGGATGGTTTCCCACTCACTCGGAGTCAGGATGCTTTTAGCACTACTTCCTCCTGAAGGAACATCCTTCTGTAAGCCTCGCTTTTCTCCTGCAGGCTGGCAGAGGACAGTGGAGCAGCCAATGCACAAAACTACCGTTTATCCATGGCTAAGATAGTGATTTTATGGCACTTCACATCCATGAAGTAGGAATTTGGGCTCTGTACCAGGCACTGCTTCTTGTGCTTCCTCTTCTCTTCTGGAGAAGGATGAAGGGGGTCCTTTGTGAGAGGCATGTTCTTGTAGGAAGGTCGTCACTGCTGGGAGGATGGGAGTATATCTTAAATGAGATTTGGGATCTGGGTCTATCACCAGTTGATCAGCAACGAAGACCTCATCACTAGAGGTGAATGGGCACTGATTTTGCCTGGGAAGCAGTCAGTGGGTGAGAGGAATTGTTTGAACTTCTACTGTGGTTGAACAGGGATGGGAAAGAAATGCACTGGCAGGTGACTCAGAGGTTCAAGTAGAGTAGTAAGTATAAGGACGATGGGACCAAATGGATATTATATTGGGGAAAGACAATGAAAACCAGAGAGTGATTAATCACCAATTTAAAGTGAAATGTGAAAACCATAGGGCCTTGCTGGCAGCATATAAAAGACTCTCATCTTCTGCAGATGGAGGCAGAAAAAGCCTAGGACAGGTTCCAGGACTTAGTTAAAAGTAGCAGGGCTCCAGAGAAGGCTGGTTCTGTAACCCTGGCAAGTCAGTTACACTGAGGTTCCTAATTAGGAAGTAGTGGGACCCTGGGTTTGGAATGGCAGGCCCAAGTTGATGCACTCAATATTTTGAATTTCCCCAGATTTCCCCAACACTCTGGGCAACCAGAGATGACTAGCCTCTCAGCAAGGAGCAGGCCTCCCTCCCTCCTCCTCCAGCAGGAGGCTGAAGTGCAAGTACGAGCTGGGTGCTGAGGGTGTCAGCTCAAAGGAGTGTAGCCTGAATTTGGGTAAGAGCAGAATTTATATATTAATTGAGAGATTTTTGCTATAGGGAGTGTGTGCTCACTAGAGAGACAGAGAGACAGAAAGCAAGAAATCACCCCCTAGGGGGAATGGCCATGCTGCAATCCCTTCTCCTCCATTCTCTTCTTGGGATTCTGGGAATGTACACACTCACGCACAGAGTGAGTCTCAAGCTGCCAGGTCTGGGACTCAAACCATGGTCGACTATGTGGGAGTCCAGTGTCGTAACCATTATGCCATCTGCTGGTCCCTATTTATTTATTTTAAAAGAATTGCTTAATTTAGGGACAAGCAGTTAGCGTAATGGCTATGTCACTGGACTCCCATGTAGTCGAAACGGTTTGTGTCCCGGACCCGGTGGCTTAAACTCACGCCAGGCGTGTGTGCGTGCGTGTCCAAGATCCCGAGAGAAGAATGGAAAAGAAGGAACTGCGGCATGGCCATCAACCCTGGGGGATGATTTCTCGCTTTCTGTCTCTCTCTCTGTCTGTCTGGTGAGTGCGCTAACCCTATAGCAAAAACTTCTTAAAAAAAAAAAGAATTGCTTAATTTTATTTAATTTTATTTATTTTTATTATTATTATTTTAAAATTTACTATAGGGCATGTGAGTTTATCAGAAAGAGACAGAGAGAGAGAAAGAAATAGGGAAAGTGAAAGAGCAAGCTGCCAGGTCTGGGACTTAAACTGTGAGTGGCATGTGGGAGTCCAGCACTTTAGCCACCATGCCACCTGCTGGTCCTGAGGAGAATTTCTTAAGAAGAAAGTACTCTCCTCTGATGTAGGAGCTTTGCCCTGGCAAGGACCCTAACAGGCAATGTTAACACATTGCTGTGATAGCTTCTGAAGCTTGGGGTAAGTAAAATAAATTAGAAATGTCCACGCCAAGAACAATAGAAATGTCACTTTTTTTTTTTTTTTTTTTTAATTATACACATGAACAAAAGGCTCAGAAAGCTCAGAGAAATGGTCCTACTGGAATAAGGTCAGAAAATCCAACCACCCATTATTCCTTGAGATGACCCAGACACCTTTGTTCCCCAATGTGATAAGGAATGCATTGATGAGCATTAATGTTAGGAAGCACCAACAGAAGGTACGATTTCAGAGCTTCCATAGCAAGGGCAAGGACAGGATTCTGAGATAATGGAGGACGGGTGGTGAAGGGCCATAGTCAGAAACAAAATGGCTGCTGAGTGGCCTCATGTCATCATGGCAGCTGGCTTCCAACAGAAGGGACAGTTCAAGAGGGTGTGTGCCAAGAGCAAGGTACACTCCATGACTGAGCCTCAGGTGTCACTTCTACAGCATTCCATGGTGAGATGTGAGTCACTACGTCTGGTCCTCATAAAGGGGAGAGCAAACTGGATCCACCTTTTGAAGGGAAGAGTGTCAAGGACTTTGCAAGTATATTTTTAAACAACCAAGGGACATTCCTAAGGGAAACATGTGCTTCTTTTCTCTGCAACTCAAGCATCTGGGAGTTTGAAGTCATAGTTCCAAAATGGAGACATTTTCACCAGAAGAAATTGATTTTTAAAAATTTTTTGCTATAGGCATGTGCACTCACTAGAGAGAGAGAAAAACAAAGAAATTAACTCCCTAGGGCCTATGGTCATTCCTCAATCCCTTCCCTTCCATTGTCCTCTCAGGGTTTTGGGCAAACACGCACACATGTCTAGAGTGATTCTCAAGACACCAGGTCCAGGACTCTAACCACGAAACTGGCCATGTGGATCCATCACCTTAACCTCCATGCCACCTGCTGGCCTAAGAGATCAAACTTTAAGCTACAACTGTTGCCCAGTCACCATTGGCTTTCCTGTCAAGGGACCAGCAGGCAAAGGAAGGAGTCAACATTCTGGCTGGGGATGTTGGTCTGATTTTTAGGTGGGAAAAGATCTATTACCTAAAGGGGGAGACATGAGCACATTTGACACTGATGACCCACTGGGGCATTTCTTGAGATGTTTCTGCCTAGTTTTGTCAGTCAATGAACAAGTTCAGCAACCGTGGCCTGGGGTTCTGGAAATACTACCGAGCTAAGCCGCTAGACTGAAAGAAGTGCTAGTCATGGGCAAAGTGAACCTAGGATAGATACAGAGAGCGAGATGATGTGTATCAGTTCAGGCTCTAAGACCAGATACTGCAGCCAGGTGGTAGTTCATCCCACAAACTTCTTTGTAATTTTCCCAGTAAAAAAGGATACCCAAAGGAGGAATCTGGAGGAGGTTCATCCAGCTTCAGTAAGACTGTCACCTGAAGAACGTGCATCCAGGTTGCACGATGGTGGGTGTGCTGGATGCTGGGGTGCACTTCAGGGCTGAGCACTCTTTCCGTCAGCTGCTGGAAGTTGCCTGCTGGTGGTTCACGGCCAGCTCACTCTCTAGGAATGGCTCTTGACAGAAAAAAGGCTCAGCCAAAGCTATTATCCCCCTCCCTGGTGATAGCTTATATCTAGCAACTGGTCAGATGTGAAGGTAGGAGGCCTGGACCCTTTGCCCTAATTTGGGATGTTTCTGAAGGGCTGTCCAAGCTCCAGAGCTTGCTGTGGAATCATCTGAGGTCCTGCTACAATCTTATTGCAGTTCACCTTCTTCCTCTGCCCAGCCCTTTTGTCCTCCTGGACTTACAGCTGCTGATCCTCTAGCGTATTCCCCATCAAATTCCCTGGTTATTAGTACTGACCTTAGCTCTGTTCTCAAGAAAACCCCACTGTTAACAGCACCATTTGCACAGTGCTTATTGTGCTGCACTCGTGCATCTAAGCATTTTATTTATGCCATCTCTCTGAACCTACCCACTAATTCTATGAAGTAGTTACTGTCTGTATCTGCATTGTACAAATGGGAGTTTAAAAATCATTTGTCAGTCTGGCTCGATGGTGCAGCAGTAACATACTGCTCAAGCTAGAGCCATGCGGAAGATGACAAGTCACGTCCCGGTTGACCTATACATACTGGTCACATGCACCCATGATCCCGACTGCCTGGAAGGCTGTGAGGAGATTGTGGCATGAGATCCTGTTGTGAGTGCTTGTCTTTTCTTCCTTCTCTTTTTAAGTGAATAGTTAAACTTTAAAACACTTCAAATTTCATAGAGAAAGTTAACGGCAGTCAGCTTCAGACTCAGCTCAGATTGGACTCTAGAGCTTGAAGTCTGTTTTTTTTTTTTTTTTTTTTTTTTTTTTAAATTTCTTTCTTTCATGAGTGAGGGAGAGGGTCAGAAAGACAGACAGACAGTACCCCCAACAGGATTTTAATGCTATGATCCACTCCCAGCCTTAGCCAGCCCCAAATCATGGGCACAGATGTGCCCAGCATACTCAGGGAAGTCTTGGATATGAACCCAGAATCTTCCTATGTGATTCAGTCTCACAGAGTGTCATGGTTTACCATTGCACCACCATCTGGCTTCCTAGTGCTTGAAGTCTTTGGATTTTCCTTCTCTTATTTTATGATCCAGAGACTGTAATATTTATTTAGCATAAACATTTGGGTATGTTCTTGGATGCTTTCCTAAATGATGCTTACTCTGCTGGTTGTAGCAGATGTGTAAGTTAGCTTTAGCTTTGCTGCAGTAACAAACAACGCTGGAGTCTCCATGGGTAATAAAAACAAATATTCATTTCTTTTTCACACTGCATGTCAGCAGCTCTGAGTGGATTGTTGTGGCTTTTCTATGCCTGTTTTCTCTTTCCAGGACCAATACTATAGGTTCAGCTTCTTTTTTTGAGTATGTTCTTCTTAAAGTAGAGGTAAAAAGTCAGAGAGCTGATGGAAACGTGTGATGGGACATGCCATACCTGCTCACATAAGCAGGCTTCTCAAGCCCAGAGGCAGAGAGGGTGATACAGAGGAACTCCAAAAACATTGTAGAAAAATGGAATTGAGTGTATTAAAACTCACGCTGGGTATGTGTAAGTGCTTGCCCAAAATTTGGAGAGGAGAATGGTGGAAAAGGGATTGAGGTGTGGCCATCCTCCCTGGGGAGTGATTTCTCTCTTTCTGTTTCTTTTTTTCTCTCTCTCTGGAGAGCAAAAGTCCCTCTCAAAAAAAAAAAAAAAAAAAAAAAAAAAAAAAAAAAAAAAAAAAAAGGGGAGGGGGAGGGCACCAGCAATTAGTGTAATGGTTATGTCACTGGGCTCCCATGTAGTCGACTGCAGTTCAAGTCCTGGACCCAGTGGCTTAAACTCATGCTGGGCATGTGTGCTTGCGTGCCCAAGATCCTGAGAGGAGAATGGAGGAGAAGGGATTGAGGTGTGGCCATCCCCTCTTGGGATGTGATTTCTTGCTTTCTGTCTCTCTGTCTCTCTCTGTGTTTCTGGCGAACAGACACGCCTTATAGTGAAAACCTCTCCAAAAAAAAAAAAAAAAAAAAAAAAAAAGAAAGAAAAAAATAAAGGAACTGAAGTATGAGTCTATTTTGGTGCAAAAAACATTTTGAAATTCATACACAGTTTTTTTCAAAATGCATTTACCATGAACTTTTCCAAAGCCTTTTGTATGTGATTTTTCTTACAGGGAAAGGGAGAGTGAGTGATTAGCAATAATATGCAATCTGCAGCAGATACCCACGTCAGAGCTATTGCAAGTCTGTTCTTCGGTGACTTGATATGGATTTACACACTTTGGGACCCCTCTTCCTCCTCCGCTGGGATTCTCAAAAGGCATGGTAGTAAGTTGCCTGCTGACAAAGACTTACCTAAAAGGGAATGTGAAGAGAGGAAAGACAGGCCTCTCTGGCCTCATCATTTCAGAAAGAAGGCAATATTTTAAAATTTTCTTTTGTTTAGAAAGGAGCACGGTATGGAGGTGGCCTCCCTGGCCTCATCGTTTTAGAAATAAGGCAATATTTTAAGATTTTCTGCTGCCTAGGAAGGAGAACTGTATGGAGGAAATAATGCTCTTCGTTTAAACCAAGTGCAGAGAAAGGTTGAGGGGGTATACCTAAATTTCAAGCCTCGGGGGATCAAGGAAGACATTTGCAAAACCAAGATGAGGCCCCATGGTAGAGGGGGGACAGAGCAAATAAAAATGCTCTAACTCGATCAGGGAGCCTTTGTCTTCTAGATTGGAGACATGTTTTTTCAGCCTCTGAGTTTATAGATCAAATAATAAACACATAAAAACCAAAAAACACACCCACATCATACACCCTCTCCGCAAGGATCCAGGTTGTGTGAATAATAATGCAAAGAGTATATTTGGTAGTCTGTTCCACACATAGGATGTGCTGGGCATAATAATCATACTAACTTGAAAATGCTTTATAGTACCTGACTGTTGTTTTATCAAAACTGTAAAGTGAATTATTAGAAGGCACACAGACAGAATTATTTTGAAATCGAGGTTTTTCTTTTTTTCAAACATTGGCAGTGACATAATCTGTGTGCATCTCTCGAGGTCAAGATATTATCAGCTATCAGCTATGACTCTTGAGTGAGTGGCTTGATAAACAGATGTCAAAGGGTCCGAATGCTTCCTTTCTACTCTGTATAGTTCTCTACTGTCACTTCTTTATTTAGGAAAATTAATTAATTAAAATTTTTTATACATTCAATCACTGTGTATCATTACAGCATACCAAATGAGTTTTCCCATCATAAATATACTGTATATTGGTTCAGTCAAAGATATTACTATACATATTATTAACAGATAGCTTTCCATTTTGTGCCCCTGAGATGTTTTACTTCTTTCTTTTCCCTCTCGATGCCCTCCTCCCCCCTCCCCATTTCTCATCCTCCTCTCGCACTGTCTCTAGGTTGGAGATTCTTTGCCCTCTTTCCTCTCAGTGTCTAGGAGTGGAGAGTAAAGAAAAGATGCCTGAATTTGCCATTGTAGAAAAATGCAAAGAAAGACAACACAGTTTTTAATTTTGCAAGTCAGACTTTGGTCTTATGTGCTCGATATAAAAATAGGGATTTGAAAATACCTTTTCCTCCACTGTGCTTTCTGTCAAATTTGGTAGCACAGAGACCCAACTGACATTACTTGGTAGGCTGCCAAACTAAATATATCTCAGCCAAGCTCCTAATAGTGGAAACTAGGATGTGGTGGGAATGTATCTTAGGGATATTTTGTGGAAATAAATTCCTGATAAGGCTATAAAAACAATAATTTCTTTTTTATTCTTTAAATATTAATAAATAAATTAGATTAAATAAATCCATCACTTTTTTTGTTCTATTGGTGGAAGTTTAACTTGCAAGTAATTAGGTTGACTAGTAACATTTTAAAGGCCTATTTAAACAAAAAAACCACTATATTTTTCAAAAGGAAGCTCTTGTATTGCAAGAAAGCTGTAAAAAACATGTTTTAGGACTGGCCCCATGGCACAGTGGTTAAATGCTATTCATGGAAAGCTGGATCCTGTATGGCTGACTGTGGTTCAAATCTCAACCTTGGTGGCTTGAAAAGCACACTAGGCATGTGTGGGTGTGTGTCCCCAATCTCAAAGGCTGAAGGGATAGAAAAGAAGGGCTAGCAACCTGACCACATCTCAGTCGGGGTGCTTTCTCCTTTTCACTCTCTGTCTCTTTCTGGTAAATGGAAACACCCTCTAGCAGTTTAAACAAAAACAAAACAAAACTATTCTCTCCACTTCAACAACTGCAGGGTTCTGGAGTAAAGCTAGTTACATTGGCAGATTCTCTAACTTTGTTAGTCCTGTAGATATGCAGAAATAAATGTTTCCAGTTCTATGTTCACACCAATACTTCTCTGTACTAATAAACATACTTAGTCTCAGACAGAGCTTCCTTACCTTTGAGTTAAAAATTTATGATTATTGGGGCCAGCAGGTGGCATAGTAGTTAAAGCACTGGCCTTCCACATGGCGACTAGTTCGAGTCCCAGACTTGGTGACTTGAAATTTACACTGAGTGTGTGTCCATGTGGCCCCAAAATCTCAGGAGGAGAATGAAGGAGAAAGAAAGAACTGTAATGTGGCTATCCCCTCGGTGGAAGAGGTGATTTCTCACTTTCTTTCTAACTTTCTTTCTCACTGTCTCTCTCTGGTGAGTACATGCACCCTATGGCAAAAACCTTAAAATAATTTCGTGATTATTTATGTGAATGTGGACATTTAAGCTCTGGCAAGATGATGGCATAGAGTCTGAGGCATCTGGATCACCTATGAAGCCAGTACTTTGTTTATTCCATAGATACCAGTGTTTTATAACCATGTGTTAACTGGTTAGCAATGCTTTTATTTTGAAATTGATGAATTTGTTTTGAAAGTTAAAGAAATATACTCTCAGAAACCTATCATAGGGCCAAAGTGTGTTAACCTTTTGGCTTGAAGTGAAAATAAATTGGAAGTCAAAACTGACCTTAAAAAAGTGCTTTTCCTTAAGACAAGTTTTAGGACTGGCCCCATAGCACAGTGGTTAAATGCTATTCATGGAAAGTGGGATCCTGTATGGCTGACTGTGGTTCAAATCTCAGCCTTGGTGGCTTGAAAAACATATTTTTAAAAAGATATTTTTTTTTTATGTGAGGTTGGTAAATGGCAAGGGGAAAATTTACTCTACTGTACATACTCCTCTCTTCACTTTCCTGCTATTGCTGAGACACCAGCTCCAGGTAGGGTGAAGCCAGTTCCCTCCCTGTGGAGCTCTGATCCATGCATCACCATGTATCCCAAGAGCTTCATTCAGGTATCAAGTGTGCTCTAGGAGCTTGATACATCACCATGAGGTTTCCAGAGCACAGACAAGATGAGTGAGTCATGATTATAATCTCCTCATCACTCAGATGGTCTACCTGAGAGGTTATCAGACATGTGCTGATGAAAATACTGCTTAGATTAATATACAAATGCAATGGTCAGAGAAAAATTCAGATCTAGGTGGGGATGTGTCAGATGTAGAACTAAGAGAATAGTTATTTTATGAGTTTCTGAAGTCTTGTTTTCTAAGACTCCATACAATGCTTCTTAAATATTTCACACTGCTAGATGTTTGAATGATATCTTTTGCTCTTTGATTTTATTTCAGAAATCCAGCTTCCTCTTACTGTTCCAAGGCCATGCTGGTCTAGTGTGATAGATTCGTCATCGTTTTTATTCCCTTTTCATCACTGATTCATTAAAAAATATTTATTGATTTTTTTTAAAAAAATATTTATTTATTTATTTCTATTCATTATTATTATTTTTTAATTTGGCCAGACAGAGACAGAGAGAAAGAAAGAGGGGAAGCAGGAAAGCAAGTTGCCAGGTCTGGGACTTGAACTACGGTAAGCCATGTGGGAATCCAATGCCTTTAACCATACCACCTGCTGGCTCCTTTATTTACCAGGTAATGAGGATACGGTAATAAACCATTAAGACTTAAGAACTAATAAATAAAACCATTTTTAGCTCTTCCTGTCTCCAAGATTTAGTAGGACAGGTCAATCACAAGCCATCTACATTTGAGCTCTAAGTGGCCCCTTTCAGGTACTATGACAAATGAAGATTTTCTGTCTAGACTTCCCCCTCCTGATCCCAAGATCTAGTAGGGTCAGAATAATCCTCAATTCCCACAGGATCTGCTGCACAGTGGGAGGAAAATGGAATTACAGAGAGATTGTAGATCACCTCCTCCTGCATGACTCTGAATGCTCAGATTTAACTCCAAAAATTAAGAAAAACTTATAATCCATCAGATGGCCAGACACCACTGCAGAGGCACAAGAAATAGAAGTCAAGAAAATATCTCTCCCGCAAGGGAAAAGAATAACTCCTCATCCTCCACAGACTACAATGTATCTTGAGGAAATGTCAGAATAAGAATTCAGAATATTCATAGTGACAAAGCTAATAGAGATGCAAGAGAAGGGAGACAGTGCTCTCCAGAAGATGCAGGAGAGAACTGATGAGTCCCAGGAGGTGAGGAAGATTTTGCATGATCTCCAAGAGGAAATACAAGCCATAAAGAAGAATCAAATGGGATCATTAGAGATGAAGGCTATAATATAGGAAATTATAAACTCCCTTGAAAGTATTAAAAACAGATTAGATCAGGCAGAAGATTGGATCTCAGATGTAGACGACAGAACCTCTGACGTAGAAAAATTCACCAAAAAAACTGAGAAAATAACCCCCCAAAAT